>OX336389.2:1303651594-1304307559 GCA_946902985.2 Meconema thalassinum | reverse complement strand
AGGCCCCAGGTTACAGCAAGCTTGGACATACACAGAACCTCAGCATGTAACACGCATTCGCCTCCATCGGCTTGATCAGTAAACATGGAGTGGACCGAGCATTTTATTGAAATGTACATAGGATAAGAAATTTTGTGGCTAGCGAGACATCCCAAGCATTTCAACAAAACTTTAAGGAAAGATGGTTGGAGGAGCTAGCGACGGAGCTGAACACAATGGCCGAGGAATGTATATAACTGAGTTTGCCACCATCGCCTGTGTTTCCGTCTCAGTTTGCTTGCATAGTGCAAATAAATATTGGCTGCTGAACATATTTCCATGTTTGAAAGCTGCACAACATCAATTGGTGGAACGCTAGTAGGTTACGTGTTATGGGGTGCGGTGGAAATGTTTACCTCGCAACTGCAACCGTGGTGCGTAACGTTGCCCCGTTTAAACTTTGCGTGCAATGCAGTTATGTTACAGAGTTAGACATGCATGTCTGTACCTGCCTTAAGGAATATCTCTGTACAACAGGAACAACACCCAGTACAAACTCAGTGGTACAGGTAGGGGAGTACATAAAATGGAGCTACCAACAGCTCTTGCCTTGTTTTACACAGTTGCATAATACTGTAGTCCTGTATGGCTTATTAGTGCACACATTGAGAAGGTTGAGACCTACCTGAATGACACAATGAGGAAAATATCAAGCACCATTATATCTACACCACTGAAATGGCTGCCTGTGTTATCCAACAATCATCCTTCTTATCTCCAAAGAAAAACAGCTCTGCAGATAGAATGGCAAAAGTGCAACTAGAATCCATAATTGGCAATACACTATGACTACAACTCCCGGAAATCAGAGAGATTGAAATCCAGTAATCCCTTGTGGAGATAGGAGAGAAACTAATTAAATCTCACTTCAACGCTGACCAGACTTGGTGTGAAGAATGGGCTAGTTCAAATTCCTATCATTTAGGTTGAATCACTGATCCTTGCAGCCAGCTGCCTGGTTTCAACTTATCAAGATGACCATGGACATCTCTAAATAAGAGTTCGAACCAACAACAGAAGATGCAAGTACTGGCTGCACCGAGACTGTAACAACATATTCAGCATGCTGCCATTGAGTGCCTACTGAAGAGGTTCATAGAATCCATCCAAGACTTGCAAACTTCTACTAAAAAACCTGCCAACTGGCTGGATATTCTGGATGTTAACTTCTGAGTGGACAATAGTAATATACTCTGTAAATATTGTACATAATTTTAATGTAGAGTTATTTTGTATATGATAGTGATTTGTGACTATAATGTATCTTCATTCTGCAATACACAATAATAAAAAAGAAAAGCATTGGCCATTAGAATCCCTCAGATAATGGATTGTAGATGACAGAATACAAACTCGTGAAAAAGAATCAATCATGCAATTTTAGCTACAGTGTGAAGAGACATGCAAACAAAACCAACAGCACATTATCTTGCAGTGGCAAACCTTGTATGGACTGACCAGCGTCTTGGTGAGGTGTGCTATGCCATCTGACAAGCCTAATCACATAAATGGTAGAGTTTGTGGTTTTTAGCATTTAAAATATACAAACTTTCACTTTTGGTATTCCAAATTTAGCATTTTATAGAATCTATGGTTTTCAGATTTATCATTTTGTTACAAATTTGTTGCAAATGAGGATTTTGTGCAATTTGAATTAAAATAATATAAAATTTATCATCATATTATTTATAAAATATTATAAGAAACTAAGACAGAAGGACCTAAAATATACATATTTTAAAATATGCATATTTACATAATAATTGTACATACACACACTTCTCTTAGTAAAAGTTTTACATTTGGCAGTTGATCATGAAAGAAAACCCCTCCATTCAAAAATTCCAAACATACAAACGAAAGTTAACGAATAAATAATTCAAGTATTCTTACTGTTCTTGCGAAGATATCCACAACTATTTTATTTAAAATTTGTTTCTTTTGTAGAAAATAATGAATATTGCATTTATGTTGTAGAAAACAAATAGTTTCACTTTTTGTCGCTAATTGAATACCACTAAAATCCACCCATAGGGGTCACAGAACATCAAGGTACATTATGTGGTGAATTTTGGATAACATTATGCATCTATTGCAAATGCTATAAATCACAAGCCATTCAAAAGTAAAAATATCCTACGATCAGTTCTCAGAGGAACGTGCTTATCACAGGATGACTGCAGAGGATGCGTAACCAGCATGACCACACCTCAATAGCACTCCTTTAGTTTTAGGCCATGGGGTTCTTTCTCATATCAAGCTGCTATTTATCCTCACAAGGCTGAGTATACCCTGTTTCACCCCTCATGTCAGATTTTAAATTTCTGAAAGTGCCAGGAATCAAAACTCTACACCGCAGGGCCAGAAGAACCTTCAGAGTTCTATTGACAAAATGATTTGTCAAGAGTGGTACACTATGGTATTGTTATTGATGAAGCAGTTCTTCAATAGCACTCAGAAGGCTATTGGGCTAGAGCATAACATTTATGGATATGTAATTGACAGATATGCTAAGTGGTGTGAAGATTACTCAGCACATGAATGTTTATGCATCTGGAAATATGTAGTGCTTGAAATGTTACATAATGTATTTATAAAATGTACATGCTCATAAGGTCTCCCACAAGTCCAACCCCTCCTCCACGTGGTGGGAGACGGGCAACGGCATGAAGTAGGGGATTGCCTGTAGGGGTGAAGTACAGTGGGGACTTTGTGTGCCCCGGAACCGCTACGGTAGCTGTGAAGGCTCTATGGGAACCCTGAAAAGTGACGGCTGACGGGGCTCTGGTGAAGCTACGATAGGCCTAGCAAGCCAGTAGTGGATATCATATTTGCTTTCAAACCAGGAACAGGCCTCGGAAAGGACGGATGCAAACGACGACGACCCGGATATGCTAATGGACTACGAGTTGGGACATTAAACATACAGACACTGACAGGAAAAGTGGAGGAGATTGTAGATGTGATGGAGAGAAGAAAACTGGATGTACTGGGCTTGGCAGAAACAAGATGGAAAGGAGAAGGTCGCAGAGAACTGAGGAAAGGGTACCGGTTGTACTGGAGGGGGAACAGTGAAGGAAGGAGCAGCGGAGTAGGAGTAGTTGTGAGAGATGGAATGAAGGAAGAGGTAAAGCGAATAAGTGACAGGATCATGAAGATCAGAGTAACTGTAAAGGGAAGAAGCCTGGAGATAGCCCAGGTATATGCCCCTCAAGTTGGATGTACAGCTCAAGAGAAAGAAGACTTTGAGGAGGAGCTACAACAGCAGTTGAATGGGCAGAGCATCATTGTCATGGGAGATTTGAATTCACATGTAGGAAGTGAAAGGCAAGGATATGAAAATGTATTGGGAGCAGAAGGATGGGGTAGCAGGAATAAAGAAGGGAGAAAGTTGCTGGACTTTTGCAAGAGAAACGGTTTAGTGGTAGGCAACTCCTGGTTCCGGAAGAAAGAAAGCCACAAGGTAACGTGGTACAGCAGTGATTTAACAAAGAAATCTTTGGTAGATTACATGCTGTACGACTGGGAAATTAAGAGAAGTGTCAGAGATATAAAGGTAATACCATCAGAGGCCTTAGATAGCGACCACAGAATACTTGTAATGAACCTGGGAGTTGTTAAGGAAAGCAAGAGGACAGAGTACCAGGAAAGGAGAATCAAAGTATGGAAACTCAAGGAAAAGGAAGTCAAGGAAGAATTCCAGAAGATAATAAGGGAAAGGATGCCAACAGACAATCCTAAAACAGGGGAAGAGGAATGGAAGCAATTCAAAAACACAATGGTGGAAGCTGCAGTGGCAGTATGTGCAAGAACAAGCAACAGAAAGCGGTGTAAAGAGACACCATGGTGGAATGAGAGAGTAAAAGAAGCTGTGGGAAGGAAGAACAAGGCTTTCAGAGTGTGGTTCCAGGAAAGAACTGATCTGGCAAGGGAAGATTATAAGATAAAGAAGAAAGAAGCAAACAAGATTGTCGCAGAGGAGAGGAAGAAGTGGATGGTAAAGTGGACAGAGATGATGGAGGAAGACAGCAGAGGAAATAAGAAAGTACTTTATGGGATGGTCAAAAGTAAGAGAAGAGGTCTGCGAGAGGATGTGGTAATGATGGACAAAAACGGAAATGAGGTACACAACAAAGACACACTCAAGACAGTGTGGAAAGAGTACTTTGAGGATTTGCTGAATCCAAATGGTCATAGGGAGGAAGACAATGTATTGGAAGATGGAGAAGACAACACAGGAATGGAAAAGGACCTGACTTGGAGAGAACTGGAAATGGCTATAGACAAGATGAAAGGAGGAAGGGCACCAGGTGTGGATGAAGTGAGTGTTGAAATGGTGAAGGCAGCAGGGGAGGTTGGGAAACAGTGGCTGTACCGTGTGATGAGGGTGATATGGAAGGAGAAAAAGACCCCAGAAGATTGGAAGAAAGGATTAATTATCCCAATATTTAAGAAAGGAAGCAGAAAGGAGTGCAGAAATTACAGGGGAGTCACACTCATACCTCACTGTGCCAAGATATATGAAAAGATATTAGAAAGTAGAATACGAGCCATAGTGGAGAGAAAATTGAGAGAGGAGCAGTATGGATTCAGACCTGGGAGATCAACAGTGGATCTCATATTTTCAGTGAGACAGCTCCAGGAACACCACTACGAATTTGGAGAGGATCTGTTGATGGCCTTCCTGGACATCGAAAAGGCCTATGATAGTGTGTGTAGGGAGAAGGTTTGGAAAGCAATGGAAAACATGGGAGTGGAAAAAGAGACTGTAAGCAGAGTGAAGGAGATGTATTGTGGAAGTGTGAGTTGTGTGAAAGTTGGAGGGGAAAGAACAGACTGGTTCAGACAAATGAGTGGCCTGAAACAGGGTAGTGCGCTGTCACCCCTTCTCTTTATTGTGGTTATGGACGAGGTAATGACACGGATAGCAGGAAAGATAGGAGAAGATAAGATGAAAGCAATGGTGTTTGCAGATGATCTCATGGTCTGGGGAAACAAGGAGGAGGAAATTCAGGAGCAACTGAAGGCTTGGGAAGAAACAGTGGGAGAGTACGGATGGAAGTTCAACATCAGTAAATGTGAGATCCTGTTAACAACCAGGAAAAAGGACAGACCAATGAGTGGGATAACACTTGGAGGTGGACAGCTGAAGAAGGTGGAAAGTCTCAAGTACTTGGGAAGTATAGTGGAGGAAAATGCGAGAAATGACAAAGAGATTACGGAACGTGGCAGACAGGCAGAAGCATTTCTGAGAAGCATTAGGAGCTTAGTGTGGAATAAAGATGTCCCACAAAAAAGCAAGGAAGAGTTATACAGAAGCTACTATATCCCGATACTGACCTATGCTTCAGAAACGTGGACAATGAAGAAAAGAGACATAAGCAGAATACAGACAGGTGAAATGAAGTTCCTGCGAAGTAGGATCGGAGTAACAAGAAGAGACAGGGTGAGGAATGAAAAGGTAAGGGAAATGGTGAAAGAGGAGCCCTTGCAAGGTAGCATTGAGACATCAAGACTGAGGTGGTATGGACACTTAAAGAGAATGGATGAGAAGAAGATTCCCAAGTGGATACATGAGATGCAGAAGAAACGACCAAGGGGAAGACCAAGAGATAGGTGGCTGAAAGGAGTGGAGGAATGTGTCAAGAAGAGAGGCGAGGACTGGACCAGAGTGACAGCGGAGAGGTGGTGGGAAGAAAGAACTAAGTGGCGAGGCTTATGTTCCAAACAGACCCAGCCTGGGGCTGGAAACTGTACAAGATGATGATGATGATGACATGCTCATAAGCCATATGGAATATGTTACTTTATTTTCACAGTTCAGTTTGTATTTTTAACATTGTATTTGTGGGAGTGTTGTAACATGCACGTATGAAAACATGCAGCAGCAGACCTCTTGGGCCATCAGAGCAGTACAATGCTCACTCATATGATCAATGAGAAGATGTTGAATTCATCAGGCCACTCCAGATCTCCTTCTGTAAATCTCCAAAAATCATCCAGCTGTTATTTGCAGGATCCAACTTACTTGAGATGCAGAGTTGAGCAAAGCCTCAGCCAACTTCTTATTTCCACCACTACCTCCAGCAGCGACCATACATGCAGTTTTGGCAGCCCTGGTAGAAAAATGCTGCAACTGTTGTGCTTTCTCTGCAAAGATGTGCTCACTTCCAGGAACATCTGAAACCATGGGGAAAAGATGGTAAGATGGATTCAGGACATTATAATAACACATTTGTATGCATGCTGTGGATCAATTCACGGTACAAAGGCAAAGGACATTTCTTATAAACCAGTACGTTAAAAGTTTTGGAATTACCACGGCCCTAAAACGTGCTCATCATGACCTTTTGGATTTATGATGTTTCCCTGTGAAAGTTTAAGACTCCTCTGTTCTGAACTAATTCTCAGAGCAGAAACCCAAAAGAACCAACTGAGGTAGCTACAAGAATTTAGATGCAAGGCCATGGGGCCAGGCTATCTCCAAACTTGGAAAACAAGGGAGTTTGAACTACACTGATAGCTGTCCTTGGAATGGTTTTCTGTGGTTTCCCATTTTTAACTCCAGGCAAATGCCAGGGCAAACCTTCTAATAGGCCACAGCCACTTCTAACAAATTCCTTGCCCAGTTTCATTTATCTTCAATCATTTCATATTTCAGTAACTCCTCTGATGAGGTTGGTGTCAGGAAGAGCAATTGGACATAAAAACTACCTGCCACATACAAAGGTCATCTCACCCCCAACTCCATAGAAGCAGGAATAATAAGGGGTAAAAATAAATACATACAAAAGCTTAAAGATTTCGTAGGATCTACAGTATTATCCCTAGCAACAAAGGATTAGGTTTGCCAACTCCTAAACATGTGATTCTGCAAGATTTCTGGGGATTCTCAACAAATTCTTTATATAAAAAAAATGCACAAAGTGACAATCAACGATCAAATGTCCTGGCAAATTGATCCCACTAGATGACACACAGAAATGTGAACATCCACTAGCATAGGCCAATTGGGATGAGACACTGGAGACCTGTGGTTCAAGTCTCGGTGCTAAGTGGCATTCTGAGTGATTTTTTGCCTGGTTTTTCCATACTAACTTCAGATAAGTTGGTACCATTTTTTAAGTCCTGAAGCGCCTCTACCTATCCCAGCTTATTTGATCGGTTACTATGAAATGCTATTTAACTACAGATGTTGAACTCACTCCATTGCATAGCGTCCGATTTATCGGATAGACAGTATAGATAAGACCATCACTCCTATGAATGGGATTGAAACCCACGCATGCACACATACGCCCACCCCCAGCAATAAATATACATATTGACGATTTTAACAAAACAAAGTTAGTGGTGTGAATTAAAGCAAAATATGCAGTAAACATCTATGGACAAAACTATACATTACCCAAAATAAAAATTGCAACACCTGAAGATAAGGTATGTTTTGGTTGTTTGAACCTTGAGCTGTTGAATGGTTATAAGTACAGTATATAGGTAGTTATTGTTTCTTTAAGGGCAGAACAGTGAGGTCATCTGCCCTTTATATGTAGTCAGATAAATGATTTCAAGTTTTAGTCCAACAGCATCTCATTCAATATTCATAGCGAGTATGAGACATCACCAGCAAGGATATGCTAAAGGAATTGAAGAGGCTTGTAACAACAATGTCCAGAAGCCAATCAAGGAAACACTAACAATGCACATGTTGGGAAGAATGCTTGCACCATAAAAGTATGATAGCAAACACACTAGTGAACAGAGTGAGAGGATCAATTAGGCTGGTCCCTGGAGATCCTTGAGGATCATCTGAGGCACTTCACCTCCCATGACAATTAGGGTTAGTAGCCATATTAATGATCCCGTTTCCCTGCAGAATGTCCTCTCCATTAAACCCTCAAAATTGATGTCAAGACTCTACGGATGTCTGAAAAAAATCACAGCAGGAGAAAGAATGGTACAGAGTTGTCTTTCATTACAAATATTAATTTCCCTAGGCTAAAATGACTCACACTCTTGATCAATGAGAGAATGGCACATATAGAGCCAACATCATACATTATATAGTCCAAGGTCCAATTGGCCAAGTCCCAGTTGGTTGTTCTTAAGGAGACTATGATTGCCCATGTCAATAAGGCTTTCAACATCATGTCCAATCTTGAAGAGGGGACGTCTCAACACGACAGTGCTCTTGAAGATATTGCAACTCTACCAGGGCCTATCAGCATGATTATTTGAATCCATTATTAGGACCGTATTGACTTGAATAATCTGAAAAAATTACAAATATGCTTTGTTTCCGCCCAATCAATACTTTACTATTTTTATCCCTTCATGAAGTATTGATTGGGCGGAAAAAAAGCATATTTGTCATTTTGTCAAGGCCTGTCAGATCGTCATATTTTAATCCCATTGAATAGATGTGGGACTTGGTGGGAGAAATATTGAAATGTTTTCCTCAGTCAGCCCTTCATGTTACTTTAAGTTCAACAAGCATTAATAAGTGTCTACAGGAAGCAATCTAGGGCCTCTTTCACTAAATGAAAAAAAGAAATGAATAAAAAAGAGTGTAGGCCTACATAGGAACCTGAATTCTTCTGGCAGAGTTTAAGCTTAGTCTCCCTTCTTGGTGCTGCAATTTCTATTCATATAAGCTGATGAATTTTTATAAATACTATGTTATAACCAAACTAAATCTAAACATAGAAGGCTAGAAGACTCACCTTCAGCCATATGAACAGCATCAGTAAATTGTTTTAAAGGAGAGCTAATGTCTATGAAGTCTTCAACTACTCTGTTTACAACAGCATTCTGGATGCAATTCTTGAGGTCATATAATTTTTGAGATAATATCCTGGATAAGAAAATAAACCAACACACCATTACAGAAAGCAGCACAGATAAAACCACAGAAAGCCAATGTTTAGATATCATATTTTAGGACAACAAAGATTCCTAGAAAGTTGTGCTTTGAAGTAATGTATAGGAGTGGTGCATCACAAAATAAAATAGAAGACAAACATGCACTAAAATGTTATCCCTTCATATATAGATCGCGCCAGCTAAGATAAGTTACTAAACGATAAACGTATAGCCAACATTAACATCGATACCCCATGCCTATGCACATGTTGGTTTATGGTTGAATTTCTTGAAGTTGAGTTGCTTTTTGTGTCCGCACAGTTCCGCCAACCCTGCTGCAAATCTCGCCATCTCTAAATACGACAATTCCACTACGATTTTTTACCAGACAGTTGCCGACAGTTGCATGACTGAATGCATTGCAAGCAATGCCGCCAACATAATTGTCATTAACTGTTCTATTTCAAAACATGTATTTCTGCAGCTATACAGGAAATGTTAAATTTCTACAAAAATAATAATATTCACGGTATGTGTAATATATGTACAAATGCCAGACAAAAACTATGAATATTGCAATAAATATTGAAACAACAACAAAAATAATCCTTTGGAAGCTTTTGAAAAATACAGTTAATTGATCACAATCTTAAGGAATAACAGGTACTAAAAATTGTTATAGCAGAAAAATAAATTTAGTACCGTAATTAAATATCATAGGTACATCAAAAACAAATGTCCTCTGTGAACCGAGGTAAAGAGTTTCATTTTTCATGGTACATCAGCACAATACTTACCCTATTTCACTGCTTATAAGTACATTAATGGGATTGCCTCATCTGAGCATACAGAAAAATTTACATTTTTAACCTTCATTTAGTCGCGCACGGAGATTTCCTCCGGGTCCATTTTATTATGCATGGGAGAGTACTTCTTTGTTCATGGATTGTCCTTTCCACCCCTATACCTTCTCCCTGGTTCATTTGGACTCACCCAGCCTGGAATTCGTCAAAGTTGCTCTTCCTGTGTGCGGGGAAAGTATCACAGTAGCGACCGCCGTCTATCACCCGGACGTTTCTTCCGTGCGCGACCAACAAGTGCTGTCGTATTATTACTTTGTGTGAGAACTCGTTTTGTATGTGAAGTGGTATTATATGTGATCTACCTTTACTAATCGTTGGTAAGTTATGTTTATACATAAAATAACAATTTTTAAATTAATTTCCTTACAAACTAGTATATTGTTTCTTAATCTGGACGAAGATTTCCTGTGTGGCTACTAAGGATTACTTTTCGTCACGTTATATTTAGCGGATGACTTTACTATCACGAAAGCTTTATGGTATTTTGATCTAATGTCTGCAGAAAAATGGATCCACAAGAGGAGGAGCGTATCAGACGTTTGCTTGAAGAAATTACAGAGGAACCGGATGTTGGAGGTTCATCTGATGAAAATGAGGATATTCTAGAAAATAGTGGTCACGCATCAGAAAGTGAGCAATCTGCAGACGAACTTGAAACTATTCCTATTTAGAACATAAATAGAGGTTGAAGGGGTTATCTACTTGGCAAGGATAACAATACAATATGGTACACTCACTGTCCACCACAAAATGTGAGAACCAGAGTTCACAATATAATCAGAAGTCATATTCCT
Source organism: Meconema thalassinum (assembly GCA_946902985.2). NCBI lineage: Eukaryota > Metazoa > Arthropoda > Insecta > Orthoptera > Tettigoniidae > Meconema > Meconema thalassinum. Next base: position 1,304,297,001 of record OX336389.2, on the reverse strand, counting down.
TGTGTTCGAGGTCTGGCAACAAGTACAAAAACTGCTCTAGAAGCCTGGAATCTCCTTTTTGACGACTATATGGTAAATGAAATTGTAAATTGTACAAATATATGGATTCAGTGTAACAGAAGTAAATATCAGCGTGAAAGGGACGCACGAGAGACAGACTCTACGGAGATGAAAGCTTTGTTTGGTCTTCTCTACATGGCCGGAGTGCTGCACTCGTCTCACCAAAATCTAGACGACTTATATGCGAAGGACTTCACAGGTATCTAATTTTTCAGAACCACTATGTCATTGCAAAGATTGAGATTTTTGTTAAGAGCCATAAGGTTCGACAATGTTAACACGCGAGAAGAGAGACGGCAATATGATAAACTTGCTCCGTTACGTTTCATCTTCGAGAAATTTAACTGAGCATTATAGCATAGGTGAATATGTGACTATTGATGAAAAGTTAGAGCCATTTAGAGGGAAATGTAGTTTTCGGCAGTACATAAAATCAAAACCAGCCAAGTATGGAATTAAGATTTTTGCTCTAGCCGATGCTGGGACGTATTACGCTCAAAACATGGGAGGTACATTTAGGAAGCCAACCAGATGGACCTTACCAGGTGAGCAATTCTCCACATCAGGTAGTTCTCAGACTAATCCAACCAATATCTGGTTAAGGGTGCAACGTAACCGAAGGAATGGGTATTCTTCAATCCCACTTGCAAATGAGCTGTTGAAAGATCATCGTTTGACGGTCGTGGGCACTTTAAGAAAAAACAAACGAGAAATACCAAATTTATTTACAGAGAGCACGGGACGTGAAGAATTTAGTAGCCTTTTTGGGTATGGAGATAATAGTACTCTTCATTCCTACATGCCCAAAAGAAATAGACTTGTACTTCTCTTGTCTAGTTTCCACAACTCGGACTCCATTGATGAGGACTCCGGTGATGCAATGAAACCGGAGATGTTCACCTTTTATAATCTCACAAAAAGAGGAGTAGATACATTGGACAAGTTAAAAGCAACGTACACAGTAACTAGGCAAACTCAGAGATGGCCATTATCACTCTTTTTTGCTCTCATGAATATTGGAGCAACAAATACCTACATTATTTTCCTAGTTAACGCGAAGGAAGAGACAAACAGGAGCACATTCTTTAAAGATTTGTCCCAAGAGCTCTGTTTAGATTATTTGAAGGGGAGACACTCACTAACGAACATTCCATGTCAGCTGAAGATGAAGATACGAGAACTTACTGGGATTGAAGAGGAACCACAACCCTGTCAAAATGCTGCAGAAGGAAGCGGACGCTTTGCAATTTGTTCTTGTACACAAAACCGCTCATCGAAGGTATCTTGTCACAAGTTTCTGTGCACAGAACATAGAGTAACATACGGCGGGGATTGCGCAAGCACCGCCGATGGTCAAAATGACGATGACAGTGATGTGTAGGGGCAGGTGACTTCGTAGTTACGCCCCTTTAAACAACAATAACTAACTAACAGTGATGTGTGAAGTATCGGAAGATATCCTGAGGTAGAATGTGATTGTATTGTGTTTCTTTCAAGAAAGAATATACGAGTAAGATGGTTTATGCCGAGATATCTAAGAAAGAAAACCTATAAACCATACGTTTATGTTTGTTTTACCAGTATACATTAACTGCATTAAATCTTATATTCCTAAACGGACAGTTTTGAACATTTATTACAAGTATATTTTATTTTATAAATACAGTATTTTATAAACTTCTACACAAAATTAGTTTTGAGAAAGACATGTTGTATTGGTGGAACTCAAAGCACTGAAAGCACCTTGATGAAATTCATGACTGAGTTTTGTAATATAATTTTGTAATATTAAAAAAGTCCAATATAGATTGTACGCCAACGGCCTAGCCGTGTTGAAACACCGGATCCCATGAGAACTCCGCAGTTAAGCAACATTGGGCGCAGTCGGAACTTGGATGGTATGCCGGTTCTAGGCACTGCGCGCTGTTGGCCAACATAAGGAGGAGCGGAAAGGCCCTGGCCACCCTACCGCAAGTAAACTCCGGCTGGGGGTAGCCTCTTCGGAGGCTCGGACCTGCCTTCGGGCAGAATACCAATTAAATTAAATTTAAATAGATTGTACATAATTATGTGAGTTTCATAGTGTGGTGTACTGAGAAAGAAATTCATGTTAGCAATATATTCCGTAGATAATGAGATATCATTTGTAGATGCAGGGGTTGTGCGGCAGGCCATCCTTCTACTCGATCCACATGCGCAGTGAGCTTCGTGCCGTGACTACTGTGCGAGTTATTTACGGCGCGTGTATTTAAACTCCACAAAGAAGGAAGGAAGCTTGTAGTTTAACGTGACCGTTAATCTGTAGATCATAAGCCATGGGACCTCCATTTTACGTGGAATCCGAACCACAGGACATGGCATTTCACTTCGAAAATCTCACATGCATTGACCGGGAATCGAACCCGGACCGCCTTGGTGAGAGGCATACAGCTAGACCGCTGAGCCACCACGCCCCTACTCCACAAAGAATTGCATCTTTTCTTTACAGAGCACAATTCTAATTTATCATCAGTACTCAATGACTTTGGTTGGCTTTTAAAATTGGCCTATTTAAGTGATATTTTTGAAAAACTGAACATTTGGAATAAGTGTATGCAAGGTAGTGTTTCTGATATGTTCTATGTTGAAATGAAAACTCATGCAATGATTGCAAAAATCACCCTTTGGGAAAAGGAACTGAAAAACAACAACTATATTTTGTTTTATTAAAATATATTTCCTTATAAAATTACAAAGATTAAACCATACTAACTAAATACCTTTTACAGTTTTAATAACCATTATTACTACCTAAGAAAGGTTAGTAGGGGGTACGCAGGATGTTTCATTATTTTAAAGGGGTACGATGGTCGAAAAAGGTTGAGAACCCCTGACCTATTTAACCCTAGTCAAGTCGCGCGAGAATAATTGCACTATTAGTCGCGCACGGAGGAAATTTCCGGGTTTATAAAAAATCTATTTTATTAGTTTTATTTTGGGAAAAATATTTATAGAATGACATATTATGACTAGAAAACAAACATTTATTTTTCTCTGGCATATTTTCTAAATAGTTACTAATAGTTAAATGTTTAACAACATTGCATATGGTAATTAAATTAAATCCATGAGTGTTGTTGCTACCCATAACCACACCATACAAAAATGTCCTAACAAAAACAAAAACATAAGTTTAGAAAAGTAAAACAGCAAGGTCATTGTATCACAGAAATATAAAGGACCAAAAGCATATTCAATAATTTAATGTAGAGTTAGATTGTTGCCAGAATAAAACTCCTGAAATAACCTAGAGATTTCACACACAAGACAGCGTCCTGGTTGATCTCTAAAGGCACAAATGCCTTTCAGCCAGAAAGAAGTCTCGCAGCAGTGGAGTGTGGGTTAAAGCTTGGACAATGCAATTCATAAAGCAGGTGTTTCCAAGATTGATGAGACCACTGAGTCCTATAGATGAATTTTCCAGTATTTTCCTCCTATGTCGATTCAGCTGTAACAAATCTACATCATGAAACTTCGGCTCCCAAGGATGATAGATACCAGAAATTCCTAGCGATGCTGCAGCTTTTGGTCCTTTCTTGCCAATCATGAAAGAAAACTCCCGATGGTATATGTAGTCCCCACATTGGAAGCACATTATCATTCCATAAGCTAATTCTACAGCTAGGAAATGTTTCTTGAGTCTGGCATGTTCTTGCATATGCCCACCAGTATAGCATCCAAAATAAATGCAATAAAGACATGAATGCAGACAAGGTCCAAAGTTTCTGCATACGGAACATAAGGTCGAATAACCCTTTCTTTTTCAGGCTCCAGCTGTCGAGCACGCAATGAAATAAGTGTAGATTATTTCATAAGGTTGTGTCCCCTTTACTGCTTTATAATTTTTCAGGTGAATGCAGCCATTTTCGTTCAACTCGAATAATTGCTAATGCAGTGAATATAACAACGAGCTATTCGTTTCGGATTTGTTTACCTTTTCTAGTTTCTCTGGGCATTTTATGCCGTGCACTCAGTGATATGGGCTACACCATACATTCGATGTTTAGGCTACACATACTCACTATTCACACGCTGTTTATTATCACCAATTATCAATACACTCAAACACACGTGCAATTACATTACACCGGGATAATCACTATTACATCAGTTACTACACGACATTAAGGAAATATTTACATTTCCGCTTTGCTCAGATTCACCAATATTCCACTCACTTTACACACGGAATGGTTTGCTCTTTGATTCGGTGAGACGGGTGATCACATATTCACTCTAAACAAGCAAATTTTGTAAGTCGATCACCAATTCCAGTATATTAACAAAACATCACATTACACTATAACTAACAAATATTGGCGAGTTGCATTATCTTAATTAATACTGCAACTAAATAAGTATACAAATTGTAAATACCTTCACCCATACTTTCAGACATAGATTTTACAGCCTAAGTGTGACGGATCTGATGATCGGTTGACGATCGAAACAGGTCAAGTGTATTTATTAATCTCATGTAATTTTTTTTCAGGATTAGGGAATAACCCATCACAATTGGGTACAATTGTGTTGACCGACTGAAAAACATCAAACTATGTTTACTAAGGCAACACTGAAAAATGGCTTCAAACACCATAATGCTAAATAATATTTAAGAAAACACGCAAATGTAAATGTAAACTTTCAGTTGCTTGATAAAAATGAATTTACCATTTAAAGGACAGCGTGAAGGACCTTTCCACTAGTAGTTACGGGACTGGCACTAAAGGACCGCTATTATTGCTCTTTTACTCGTAATATTCCCGTAAATTACGGGTCTGACCTCCAAGTACGATTCCTCGCCCTGTGGTTTTGAGTTTCTTACAAGCAGAGCTCTCTCCTCTGAGAGCTCAGCCTTCCTCATAGCAAAATATAATAATATTCCAACTATTAATATGAACGAAAAGTGAGGTATGTCACAAATATACTAATCTATAACTAAGTACTGTTCCACTACTTTAAATACCGTATATACCCGAATGTAAGACGAGGTTTTTTCCCACTTTTTGTGTTATAAAAATTTGGGGTCGTCTTATATTCAGGGTATTAAAAAAAAAGAAAAAAAAAATATTATTATTTGCAAAGTAGTAGGCCTATGTGGTGTTGGCATCTTGTAACTCGCAACAAATCAATGCGTTAATGAAGCTTAAAATATGGTTTGTTATGTTTAATTACCATGCATATACGAATAGCGTACATTTTGAGGTTAGGATTTACGCATACACGTCATTTTAAGTGGATAAATTATATGTTCGAAAGCATACGGAAATATGTTTTAAAACAATCTTTACAAGAACAACCAGTCAGTTTTACGAGCAGTAATTGAGTGATCAACATATCTTGATTTAATAACGTCTCCCATTCTTGAACAAAGAAATTATAGAGTATGTCTTGGAAAACCGGGCAGAGGGATTTCCGATAACACGAGACGTTATAAAAATGAAAGCATGACCTTGAGGGCATATATTGTGCAAGTTATGAGATAGCGAGTATTTTTTTGAAAAAATCTGTAAGAGGCAGTTGATAACTTGGCCTCGTCTTATATGCGGGGTCGTCTTACATTCGGGTATATACGGAACTTAAGTCCCAATGCACAGTTATGGTAAATTTCGAATCAACAAGCGATCACATGGTAAAGGTCACGGGTACAGCTGACCAGACGCTGAAAGCTCGTGGGCTGTGAGATTGTAACGTAGGGTATCATGACGTCAACTGTGCGAACTGGGTTGGACGAGAGGCAGAGAAGCGATGGCTGACGTGCTATTTCGGCCAAATGTCAATCACATTCTCAAGAAAGACAAAGTATAGTTATGTACAGTGCTTTTTTTCTAACAAATATTTAAGGGGTACTCTCAGTTGTAGTCGACAAAACATCACGATCTTGCAATTTTTGGCAATTTTCAAAGTCCGGTCCTTGTTTGTGTTCGAAACATTAACTTTCAGCTTTTTCGATTCCTGAGTGGATATAAAATAGTTCATTATTTTCTTCATCCTTCAAAACTAACCACACGCACAAAAAAACAACCTACCCCGCCTCTGAACACTAGCCTGCGTGCTTATAAGAACGGAGTGCCGAGGTGCCGACAAAAGGAACTGTTCGATAGATCGATTTAAATCGAGGATTACTCGAAATCTCCTCCAGCTGTTGTGAACAGCGCATTGACGCCAGCTGATCGATGAACTTTCAAGTCTGAAGTTATATTTGCTGGACTATATACAAATGTACCAATATTTCTTTCTTAAACAGTTTTCAACCCCCGCGTTCCCCCTGAAAAAAAAAAGCACTGGTTACGTATAGGCCTACAGTAAATATGACAGAAGGCAAGTTGTGAACTAATGAAGCAAAGGTGCAATGGACACATACAAAGGAGAGGATAGCACCCAAACTGCCACCTCAAAGCCTTAAATTGTTTAAAGGATATTAGAAGTGAACCCTGTACTGTATATTGTTGGTGAACTTGCAATACCATGTATCTGTAGCTGCTGCCAAAATCCACTTTTGTTCACAAATTATTATTCCTTGGCACATTTCCATATCACAGTAGTACACTCATTGGCCACATTTAGCACTAATAACACCCAGAAATACATTTATGTGGTTTAGCATTAGCAATGAAATGGTTTATTAAAAAAAAAAAATCTCCAGCAAACATAAAATGGGAACTGATACCATGTATCTGCAGCTGTTAACATCTCACTTTACTTTGTATTCTCCTGTTAATTATTTAAATGGGGAGAACATCTTCCAACAATCTGCTTGCAATATATGAGGTGATCTCATTTGGTTTTCTGTTGTAAGAGTACAGTGCACAAGAGTGCTCAACATTGGCATATATTCAAGAGAGAAAACTCAAGACCGTTATTTCTATGTCAAAAGTGATACAGAATAAAATTATAGATTGAGGTGAAAGCGATACATGAATGATATGGGATTTTCAGAAGAACTGATACAGGATGTGGTTATAATTAAGGCCATTTAAGTCATTGTGCCATGCATTTTGCAAGATATTTTGGGTACTTTGTATCTTAGGATCTATTATGCGAGCAATGACAGTCATAATTTTAAATTTTTGATGCTTGAAAATAATACTGCTACACATAATTGCATTTCAAAGCAGGTATTTTTTTGTTAAGATGGTATAACATACAGTCGCCAACAGAGAAAATGAGCATCCAATGGGGGAGTATGATTGCCAACAACCGATACAGGCGGGAGGATAGGGTATGCAACATGACTTTGCTGAGATACATTCTATTTCGTTGTCCTTAGGCGGCCACGGGACATGGCTTGTTACATCACTTGGTCTGGGACATATTACAGTAGAGTCCCACTAATCCGAACTAATTGGGACCGAACCCTGTTCGGATTAGGTGGATTTTCATCAAATATGACAACATATAGACTTTAAGGCTCGAAAACCAATTATACTGTATTGTAATGTTTTTATAAGTACTGTTGGCGTCTACCTAGCATGAGCAGCTTGCATGCTAGAGTCTTGAAAACAAAAGCTCTCCACTCTTCCACCTCCTTCGCTTACTCTCAAGTTCAGTGTGTCTAGCGCAATCTCCCGGACTGTGTGTGCCTACTCTAATATTGTATGCCTTCTTTCGTGAGTGCTGAGTTTGTTCTACATTCGCTTCCTAGTCCCTGCTGTCTCTCATCATGGCAAGCAAACGTAATCACAACTCGTGTACGGGATGTTAAAAGAAAAACTTGAAGTGTCAAAAAGACTGAACAATGGCGAAAGTGCCACTCAATTATCAATCGAATTTGGTGTCAGCAAAGCAACCATTAGCGATTGGAAAAAGAACCGTGTTAAGATTGAGCAGTTTTGTTCCGCTTCGAGTGAAAAATGTCTTGAAAAACGGCAGCAAACTCTCCGCAGCAAGTGTACAATGCAGATGAGACGGGGCTAAATTTTAAAGCGTTGCATACCAAAAGCCTTGAATCACAAGAAGAAAAATCTGTCCCAGGTTTTAGAATGGATAAACAACGCTTAACTGTGTTAGCTACCAGCAATGCCTCTGCAAAACATAAGCTTCCACTAATGGTAATCGGAAAATCGGCAAAACCATAAACATGAACTCACTCCCTGTTTTTTACAAAAATCAGAAAAAGGATTGGATGGATTGCACCTTATCCCAGGACTGGTTCAGAAACCAATTTGTGTCAAAAGTGAAAGCATTTAACAAAGAAAATGAACTGCGTGCTTGTGCATTGTTACTGATAGACAATGCTCCGTCACATCCAGACGAAATGCAACTTAATCTTAATTTTTTCCTGATTTAAAATTCAAAACAAATTTGGTAGATATTTTTTTCCTAGCCTTGTTCGGATTAGGCGGATTTTGGGATTAGCGGAGTTCGGATTGGCGGGACTCTACTGTATATCAATCCATTGGCCATATTAATAGTAATGTATGCTCTTTATAGTTTTATAAAGTGCCTCCGAATATGCATGCTAAATCATGAGTTTTGCTGCTCACCTATGGTTTCAAGAGTTTGAGTCTCAGTGGGGTGAAATATTTTAAGTTTATTTTTATTCCTACTCTGATGTATATGGCAAGTCACGTAACTCCCTTTGTTTTTTCATGCCATTATTGACAGTCAGTTTGCTTATTTGTTGCCTGTTTTGCATTACCTCTTCCAGGCATGTGGCCATGGGATCAATTAGAGAAGTAGTAAAGGCATTGTCGCCACCTCGTCCCAAGTCACACTGACAACATCAATAAGAGCATCGTTCGTATTTGACGTAGTATCGGGATAGGTGTCCACCATTACTCTCCATCTTGGCCCACAAATTCTCAATGAAATTCATGTCTGGCCCACAAGGAGGCCAGTAGATGAGCTTGACCTGACCTTGCCTTGCCTTGCGAACCATTCCTGAATGAATCAGAATGTGTGTATCAGAGACAGATCCTGCTGAAATTGTATAACATCAGGAGGATGAAGCACCCGCAAGGAAGGGATCATAATATGTGCACATATTGCCTGGCGGTGAGAGCTTGTCCATGTGGACATTACTCAATTCTGTGCAACATTCCTATCCAGTGAGAACTCATCCAACTCAACACGCAACAGATACATGGCTAGAGATCTGATGCTTGGCCACATATGCTGGAGTGTATTGAGTCGCAAAAGATCAAAACATGTGTACTAATCCATCGTTCACACAGGAAAACGTGCTCTTGTTGTAGAATATGACACTCCACCAATGCAAGGTGGTACACCCTCTGCTTATCAGTGAGCTTTTGTTTCTTAGCCGCTCGTCGGGATTGTAACCTACCTCATTCAGGCATTTTAAGACCGTCCTCGAGCTGCCTGGAATAAACGTGGCCTGGTCCTCAACGATCGTCCTGTACCCAGTTCAAGACCCACCAGAAACCCAAACCAGCATGTCGGCTTACATATCCCGATTCACAAAAATGTCATATCCAATGTGTTGCCATACTCTGTGGGATGCTGTAGCATCGTCGAGCCTCTATTTGGTTAGATTTCCTTGTTCAAAGAGACCAACTACCTGCTCATGCATGTGAGGTCCTCGGTGTGCCATAATTGTTGGTGGAATGACCTAGGCCTACCTATGGAGGCAGCCTTCAATCTGATTGTTTAACCGCTGTTGCTGCCGACGGAGTGACAAAAAAAAAAAAAAAAACAAGCGGATTCAGACCGGCCACTTTCCCACTATGAGTTGTTGTGAATTCATTTTAGGGGCCTGGGACATCTTGATCATCAGCCCCATGCTGATGGGTGTGTGTTGAACTTGTCTGATAACCTGTATATCTTCCCACTATGAACCGGAGTCGCTTCATGAACACATACACAAAACACACCTTATTAGCCTGCCAGTTACTTTCCACCTCACTTGTACTTAAGGCTGTTTATGCCAAGTGGTGCTATCTAATCTAGTTACAATGGCGACTTATTTGAGTAATGTCTCATTGCATCCGAGTACTAAACTAGGAACCACAACATCATGGTTGCATCATTGCTTGTCATTGTACAGTTGGACTTAGAAATTTTCAACCTGTTCACTTTCTGTGTCAGTGAGTGTACTTGGGTTTCTTTTATTCCTCAGCCTAAGCCTGGGGGTAAAGGAACATTTAATTAGAACAACACGTTGTCCTAGTTTCTTTCTACTGAATCGACCAGTGATCTTTGCATTTGGAAGAGTAATTATCTGATGTTTTCGATGGCGAGTTATCTGATGTCAGATGCAGATTTCATCTAGCCAATGACCCAAGCTTGAATCAAATACCAATGCTAGTAGTCAAAGAAATCTTTAAGTAGGGAGAAAAAGGAAACATGTCACACAGTCAAAGGAGTAATCCAGAAGGAAAGTTCAGCAACAGCAAATGCTAATGTTGGGTCATAGAGACAAAGTCAAAAAATGCAGGATAAAGTCAGAGATGAAAGAAAATTGGGCCCACTTTACACATTACAGAAATATATTTCATCTGTTTTGATAAAATGCAAAGAAATTCTGGAAGAAGACAGGCAAACATTTTTGAAAGCATTTTGAAGAAACCGACTAGGGGCCAAAAGAAGATCTATGTTACAGGCCAAATTGACAGAACAACACCGAAGAGAACATCTCAAGAAGATGAAGGATTTCGTAGGTTAGAATTCAGAAAATATCACTTTAAAATATGCTAAGGAAGATTAGACCGATTCGTTGCCATATGTCTGCTTTTTCCCAACATAATTATCTTCTTTCTCAGGATTAAAATTTCTGTTTTGATGGTATTATCCACACCAAACCTACCAGCCACCAATAATACCTTCAGTTTGATCATTAACACCCTCACCACTACAATCGGTCCCTTTCCTACAGCCTTAACCCCTCAGCATCGTAGTCATTTAAAGAGCTTCCTACTATGCGGCCGGAGGAGATTTCAACTACCCGCAACTAAAAGACATCTATTCACTTAAAACGTTACTTCAAGTATACGAGTAGTCCGATATTTACGAAATTCGGATTTCCTTAAGGAAAAATTATGTACATGCACATAATTACATAATAATTGTTTCACATCAGCTTAGTAATTCAGCTTACTGTGATCGAGTTCAAAGCACTCCTCGAGACAAAGACCCACGTCATATTCTTGGCAGCAGTAGCCTATACCGATGCTTTGAACACATGACACACCGCCTCTGAGGTTTAGATTTCCCAGTTTTAGGTGTAATTTCCTTAGAGAATTTATTTCCTGTAACCTTGGAACTGTATCATCTGATGAGCGCCGGGCTTGAATATTTCGCTCCGCACCCGAGCGAGCGTATTTTGTAAACAAACTTTCCACCAGCTGAACCCGATAAGATAAGATAAGATAAGATAAGATAATTGCTCAATGTTCGTGCCTGTCACTTGCCTAAATATTATTTGAGAATAATATTAGAGACTTAATTTTCATCTGCATTATAGGCCTACAATATTTTAAGCACGTTACTGTCAGTCAAACCACGGCTGGAGAACGTCATTGCGCAGGCGTGACCAAATGCAGCATGACGAAACCGAGTCAGGGGATTAACATTTATTACAAAAAAAAACAACAACTCGACGCATATTTCAGATAAAAGATCGAGACATCGTCTCTTAAACCACATACATACCATGCACAACTGGTTCTCATATCATATGACAGAAAGCAGCACTAACTGATACCTACACACAGCACTGGTGGAATTTTACGGAAATATTTCAAGCCAAGAAAAAAGATGAATACTATAAAATAATCCGCACTCTTCGAGTGCAAATAAAGCAAAGAACATCACGCAAAAAGACAAACTTCTTGGCTCGTGATTTCTTTATTTTATTCTGTGGAAAAGAATGAAGCAAACAAAAGGAGAGATTATTACTCAGACTTGCTTGATTTTTTTTCCTTGCACAAACAACTATATTTTAACAAACTACAATTCTTATTTTACAACACTAATAAACCCCAACATTTCTTTTTGAAATCAAAACCATTTGCATTTTCATAACTCCAAAAACTCTTCACGCTACAACCGTAAATGTGAAGCCATGTATGGGTTTATACCACGTATAGAGGTCAGCCGCTACGGAAGAAGGAAGGAAGCTTGTAGTTTAACGTGACCGTTGATCTCGAGATCATGAGCCACGGGACCTCCTATTTACGTGAAATCCGAACCACTGGACATGGCATTTCACTTCGAAAATCTCACATGCAAGCTACGGAAGAGAAGAGGGTCTATACCACGTATAAAGGTCGGCGCTGAGGGGCAAAACTGATGCTCTCGCAACTTACTACAAGTTGCTCACCAGGGCCTTCACTGGTAGAGGCTACCCTGCACAGTATTCAGAAATTGTAATAATAAAATGAAGCTTACAACTTGTTATCCAGAGGCTATCCCGGACAAACTCACCCTACACTAAATTGCCTGTGCCATTCATGCCATGTCCAACCCTGCCACCTGGCCATTAACCTCCTGCAAACCCTTTGTTGCCCCATACTGTGATAAGGGTATGCAAAACTACATATGTGCACCAGAAAATGCTGAACAGCATTTGATGTTACTGCACAACTGATGAAATTTGGAAAAACAAGGAATTAAACCAGGATCTATGTAAACTTGAATATAATAAAATCAGAAGTGCATTCATAGGCTCAAAAGTGCAGTTGCACAAAGATATTTTTCCCTTTCCCGTAAAATCTGTTGCTAGTACTGCTCGGGTCCAAGCTCTGTGAACATGCGGGGTGAGGGGAAGGGGCAGGTGAGAAGAGAAGGGCCTGTCAGCAGCCCGCCGTGTTATCTGGTATTCCTGTCTATTCCAATACTGCTAACATAGGTCTGTTCTAAACCACTGTGGTGTTGCGAATGAGCAAGTGAGTCACCGACCAATGTATTTGGTTCTGTTACTATGCACGGACCGGGAACCCGGCACGCCTGACATCATATATCGTCATCATCTGCGATCCACATTCCTCTTAGGTTCATGGAGCTTGGATCCGAGCAGTACATGTCAAATACGTGGTATTGCAATTTCACCAATGAAAAGCAGAATCAAATACTGTGTCTTCCATAAAAGTCCATACACAAAAAAGAAAAGAATTCACCAAGCATAAAAGTGAAAGTCAACCCCACAACTATCAAGCTACATTTTCCACTCAAATGAAACTAAAGCATGCATCACCTCACCTGGCAATATCTTGAGCCTGAGGAGTATTGCCGTGCCCTCTTCTACACAGATCACTCAACTGGCGAGACAGGATATCAACTTCATCACACAAACTCAAGATTTCAGCTTTGTGGACCCCAGGTAAACCTTCTGCAACCTTGAGGAAGTCCATAAAATATCATTAAAATCAGACAGAATGACTAAGCTATGTCAATAGCAATAATAACATTAATGATCAATTAATTAAATTGAGGGTGTATTTCGTCATTACACATCTCATCCAAAATACATACAAAGTTTTAGCCAAAAAACCTGCATGATGTTAAAGTTGGCAACAGCACAATGATATGGTAAATTCAGACAGGTACCACAGAAATATATTTGCACCATTTTTTCAATTGTCAGATGAGAGAAAAAAGGATGCCACAGTCCATGCTGCTGCTGATTCCATTGACGATATAACTGAGGTTTTTCAAGACAAGATCATTTCTGTTATTTCCTGTTATTTGTGAGGAACCTAAAACATGAGCATAATTCCCACACTAGTGGTGAGCCAACTTCCTGTGTTTTGACCCCGGCCCACTCACCGCATTTGCATGCGATCGTCTGGCCAAAACTTTTGCAGAATGCCAAGCAGCATCGATGATTTTTGGATTTATGCCACTGGAAAATGTTCTGGACATCCTTAATTACATCACATACAGAAGTACGTCCACCTGTTTTCCAGAAGAACATATATAACCAGGTGCATGTCAAGGAAATCGTGCTTAAATACCAAGGATATAAGAAAAATGGTCACACTAACCGGTACATGAGCCCAATTTTACATAGAATAAAGTGTAACCCAGCCAAAGTTCCTGATGATGAAGACAAAGCATAAATTAATTCAGATAATCATGTTCTATATTGTATGCTGAAATTATAAACAATAAGACATGAGTGATGAATTTGTACACATGGACATTCTGGTTTGGACACTTTAGTATACTGGACATTTGGACAGGACTTCATGCCTTTGGACCTTTAGGCATGGCTGTTTTCTCGTGGACCTTTTGTCTGACTGAACAATATTAACTTGAGTGTACAACCTGGAAGCTTTGGCCAAGACGAAAAGTCTGTGCAGAACATCTTTAGCAATTAAAATGAAACATATTACCATTATCCTAATTTGCATGCATATTATTTATTATTTATAAAGGACACTGACCCGACTAAGAACATGGACTACGAATTGGAATCTTGAATATAAGGACACTCACAGGGAAAGAAGAGGAAATTGTTGACTTGATGCTAAGAAGAAACCTGGATATCTTGGGATTAGGAGAGACAAGATGTAGAGGACAGGGTAAAAGAGAATTGAGAAGAGGATTCAGATTGTAATGGGTTGGGAACGATGAGGGGAAGAGAAATGGAGTAGGGGTAGTTGTGAGAGATGGGTTAAAAGAAGAAATAGTAGGAATTAACGATCGGTTGATCAAGATTAAGTATATATCAAGGGAACAAGAATGGAGATTCTGAAAGTGTACGCCCCACAAGTAGGCTGTCCTTCACAGAAGAAAGAAGAATTTGAGGAGGAAGTGCAAAGACAACTGAATGGTCAGGAGGTTATAATTATGGGAGACCTAAATGCCCATGTAGGTACAGAAAGACAGGATTATGAAATTGTGCTGGGAGCAGAAGGACGAGGAAGTAGAAATGAGGAAGGAAAACGGTTACTGGAATTCTGCAAAAGGAACGGGCTACTCATTGGGAATTCATGGTACAATAAACGAGAGAGCCACAAGATAACCTGGTATAGCAGTGACTGGAGTAGGAGACCGGTAGTCGACTATGTAATTTCTGTTGGGCAAATGAAGAGAAATGTTACGGACATTAAAGTTATCCCATCAGAGGCCTTGGATAGCGATCACCAGCTGGTGGTTATGAGCTACAGAATGAAGTCAGAAAGGAGAGTGATAGAAAGGCAGGAGAGGAGAATAAAAGTATGGAAACTCTAAGAGGAACAAACCAAAACAGAATATCAGGAAATAGTAAAGCGCAGGCTTCCCAGAGAGGAAACAGGAACTGTGGAAGAGGAATGAGAAAGGCTGAAAAGAACACTGGTGGAAGCAGCAGAAACGGTATGCGGGAAGACCAGTGATAAGAAAGGATGGAAGGAGATACCATGATGGAACAAGAGAGTGAAGGAAGGAGTGTGAAACAAAAACAAAGCTTTCCGGATGTGGTTCCAACATAGAACAGAAGATGCAAGAAAGGAATATATAGCAAGAAAGAAGGAAGCCAAAACGGTGATAACAGAGGAAAGGAGGAAGTGGATGGAGAAATGGACAAGGATGATGGAAGAGGATAGTAAAGGTAATAGAAAACTGTTGTATGGGATGGTGAAGAATAAAAGGAAAAATGAGAAGATTAACACAGAGAGAATGGAGGACAAAAATGGCAATATTACTGAGAGAAAAGAAGACATTAAATCACTCTGGAAAGGATACTTTGAGGACCTCTTGAATGTGACAGCACCAAGTAAGGAGGAAGAGTATACTGGAAGGGTTGATGTCAGTAACCAGGTGCAAGTGGAAGACCAAACCTGGGCAGAAGTGGAAGAAGCAATAAAGAGGATGAAAATAGGAAAAGCACCAGGTATAGATGAGGTAAGTGTGGAGATGAAAAAAATCGGCAGGGGAAGTGGGAAACAGTGGTTCTACAGGGTGATACGAGCTATATGAAAGGAGAAGAAAGTCCCAGAAGATTGGAGAAAGGGGTTGATAGTACCCATCTTCGAGAAGGGAGACAGGAAGAAATGCCAAAACTACCGGGGAATTACACTGATGTGCCACTGTGCAAAGATATATGAAAAGGTATTGGAGAAACGGACACGTAAGGTAACGGAACAGCAACTGAGGGAGGAGCAATTTGAATTCAGGCAGGGGAGGTCCACTACTGACCTCATATTTGCAGTGAGACAGTTACAGGAGCATTACTACGAATATGGGGAAGATTTGGTATTGGCCTCTATGGACATTGAGAAGGCGTACGATAGTGTCGTAAGAACCAGAGTATGGGAAGCGATGGGAGCCAAAGCAATAACGGAAGAAATAGTGATGAGAGTGAGAGATATGCATGAGGGAAGCAGAAGCTGTGTGAAAGTTGGTATGGAAAGAACAAAAAGGTTTGAGTTGACTAATGGCCTAAAGCAGGGAAGTGCCCTCTTGCCCTTGCTCTTTGTAATGGTGATCGATGAAGTGATGCAGAAGGTAGCACAGCATATTGGGGAGGAAGAAATGAAGGCATTGGTGTTTGCAGATGACGTGATGATTTGGGGAAAATTGGAAAGGGATGTACATACCGGAGCAACTCAATGCATGGGAGGAAGTAGTCTCATCCTATGGAATGAAGTTTTCCACACAAAAGAGTGAAGTGGTGATAACAACAGGTGAGAAGGGCAGAGTATACTCTATCATAAAGTTAGGTAGAGAGCAGTTGAAGAGAGTGCAGAGCTTCAAGTATCTCGGAAGTGTCATTGAAGAAAATGGGGGAAATGCCTTGGAATTAGATAAAAGAGGAAGTTGTGCTGATGGATTCTTCAAGAGTGTTAGAGGCTTGATATGGAGCAAGGATGTGCCACAGAAATGTAAAGGGATCATATACAAGACATACTTTGTGCCAATCCTAGCGTATGGATCAGAAACTTGGGTGATGAAGGAGAGATAAAAGCAGAATACAAGCAGTGGAAATTAGGTTTTAGAGGAGTCATATAGGTGTAACTAGAATGGACTGAGGGTATGGTCGGAAGGCGAAAAAGGTCGGATTATCAGAAAGTACAGAAAAATACGGATTTACATTAAAATAAACAATCTCTGAACTCAAGATATCGGGGTTCCTCTTTATTTTTTGGTAGAGCCACATCCACAATGCGTTGTCAAGCAGTTCAAGTTTAGGCTTTCTCAATGTTTTGCGATTCTTAAGAGAGTTTTCACCATCTATCGTCACTGTACATGATTCAATGTCTCTCCGATTTCTTCTCCAATCTTTAATTGTCGTAACGCCTACATTGAGTTCCTTGGCAATTTTTTTCAGTGATTCCCGTTTGTCCAGTCTTCGTAGCACTACTAATTTTTCATTTAATGAAAGAGTAACGTGTTTACGTTTCACTCCTGACATGTTGGAAAAAAAAAAAAAAAAAAAAACCACACACACATCTGTACAGTACACACAATCTACATTAAACAAGTTATTGTATAGTACTGGAACAAACACAGAAGAACATTGTCGTTAAGCAAACGAACAGTAAGCACTAAAACTTCACAGTACGTATTGTACGAAACACGGACAACGACAGAAACAATAGGAGAGAATGACGGACCACTAAAACGGACAAGCGATAACAAGTACCTGTAGGCTAAACAACAATGGTGCGATGGGTAGTGTGTCACCGCTACAAGTCTAGGCAAGTTGGGCTCGAGCACGGTCGGATCAACCAGAGCGACGGACTAGCCGAGGGCGGACAAGAGGGGTTCTACAGTATTAGTTCAGTGTACTGTGTGAGTGAATGTGCCGGCTGTATGAATGGTGATTTTATTTTCTAGGTTAGGTTAAGATTTGCGCCTTGCTTGAGCAGTATCTTTTGGTCGTCGTGTCTTCCTTGCTAATGTTCCAGGCAATGCAAAGAAAGGTAAATCAAGAAAATTAAATACCAAATCAAAGTAAATGTAAATGGGTGCGGCATAATTTTTAAGGTTAAGAATTGTAAATAAAGAATATATCCAATATATAAAACTTAACTTCATCTTTTAGTTAGTGACAATCCATAGGCCATCTGTATTCCTCTTTCCGGACCTCTTGGATTAGGGCCCCTTCTACTCATCCCAAGTGGTGGGGTTACAAAATGGTAGCTAGATCGTGGTTTGTTTCCTTCACATTAAACTGTTACACCTACCATCACCACAGTCTAAATATTAAGACGAGGTAGGATCCAATAGTTTGGGGGACTCGGTCAATAGTTCCTTACAGTGAATGCTTCAAAACACCGATGAATAACCACCTTCAAAGTCAGTGGCGGATCCAGACCTTGCGGGGCCCTGGGCGATATGATAAGGTGGGGCCCACAACAATAGGAAATAAAAAAATATCAAATCAAATGGAAAATAGTTTGGCAATAATAATAAAATAAAGAATAGTTACAATATTTTGAATACACTACAACACATTTTTTTAATAATATGAAAGAAACCTTTAAGTCCCCTTGAAGAAGATTATGTAAACTATGAAATATTAAAATATTACTTTGCGACTTTTTTCCCGGCTGAAGTCTTCTATTATTTCACTGAAATCTAAACTTGCTAAACGATCACGGGAGGTCATAGCTACACTGAAGAAGGAATATGAATTATGAATTAGTTTGAAAAGTATAATTCATTAAATATAAAGAAACCATGGCGCGGGGCCCTGGGCCACTCTCCTCGCCCTCCCCTAGATCCGCCCCTGTTCAAAGTATTCACCTTGGGTGACCATGCACTTCTGCCAGCGTTGGAAAGGCTTTCGGAAACCATCTTCTGAAATCATCCTGCAAATCCTTTGGAAAATGAAAAATGATGCACCTATACAAGGAAAAAGTAGCAAGGAGCAGTTAGGTGAATATGTGTGATGAACCATGTTTGGCAAGCAACTCGAGATTAGTAGGAATTGATGTACAGGTGCATTGTCTTGGAGAAGATACTATTGTCCACATTGTCACATCTCTGGCTGCTTATGGACAGATGTACTCCATCCAGATGTAACTCTTTGTTTACTGTTCTGGTCTCAGGAATGAATTCCGAATGGACAATTTTACTATGGATAAGAAAACTTCAACATGTTTTCCCAGTAATCTTGCTGGATTTTCTTCAAACAATGTGAAGATGGTGATTCCCATGATAAAGAAGCAGCTCTGACTGAACATTAGACAAGTAGCACAAAGTTTTGAAAGAAAAGTTTGATTACCATCAGTTTTCTCGATTAACTTGCCCAATATCCTCATCCGTTCCTCCTTTTGTTCAATGTGACAAGAAACCATTTGTTCACACGTGGTGATGTTAAGGTCCTCTGCCAAAGTTATCAATGATAACCGAGCGCTGTTAGCAATATTTCAATGGTTTGATGATGATTCAGGCAATCACACTCCACCATATGATTAATGATTTCATTCATGCAAGCAGTGACAGGTCGATGAGAGCAATCATTATAGACACTGGGTGCTAAGCCTTCTTTAAAACGCCAATATCACAGCAGTATTTTTTTTATCTCACTATCGTAGCGTCTTCGTCCACTGCCATTAGCATTGTCAAGGTCTCCGAAGAAGCTTTCCCCAAACACCAACAAGATTTAATGATTGCACACTGCTCTTGAATCTCCATGTTTCTTATTTCACAGCACAACAGAAGTATGCATCAGTGTGTGTTTCTGTTTTGCTGTTCATGAATGATGCCAATCTGATTGTCAGAAATTATTCTTCATTTACAAACTGTTATTTTGCAGAAAGTAGGTACAGTATATACACTGAATAGATGTATTTTGCCATAAATAAATAGAAATTAGAAATTTAAAAAATAAAAGGAGAGGGACACCGTTACTCAAAACTACATGCTTTACAAGGAGTGTGCAGCCCTCCAACTTGTGGATCCTACTTTGTTGTGTTATGATCATGCATACTTGAATAATCCACATTTACTTTTAGAATGAATAAAAGTAGAATAACATGTGCTAATGCCAACTAACCTTTCTCTGATCCTGAGAGGAAGGCAGAAATAATAAATGAAACTGGCATTATTCCAATGACATAATAAGGTCATTCTCCTATGTTGTCAAACAGAAATGAGAAATGATGCAAGACCTTAATTTTAATACTGAATCTTAAGACTGGATTTCATTAAAGCTTTATAAGAGATATGTTCCTCCTAAGAGATATACCATACAGTAATCAATATGTTGTTTCAAGGGACCTAACTACATGGTAACCAGCCCAAAAGATGTCACAAATTCAAACTTTTATATCAAATTTAAGTTTAAAACATATGTTACAGCAGTATTTTATATCTTGTTTTCTAGTACAGATATTTCTGTAGTAAATGGTAGGAGTATACTACCACAGCATTTAAGTTATTCATCATTGAAAATAAGAGATCTTGCAATAATCACACATGTTGAACCTACAAGAAAAATACAACCGACATAAGCAGCAAAGAAATAAATAAATACTGTTTACAAATTTCACAATGTTAGAAATTGCTTTAGAGGTTAGATTTCCTTTAGTGGACAATTCTAAATACCTGTAGGAATATGCTGAAAGTGATGACCAAACTCTGAACTCTTACACAAACTCTCCTGTTTTCTCAGAAAGCAAAATATTCTGACTTCACATGTAACAGATACACACAAAATTTAATGCTGTGGGTGGTTTTAGTAGATCCCCTTTTTCTTTCTCTCACTCTTTTTAGTTTTTAGGTACAATCAGAATCCAAGATTGAAACGTTTTACTCCTAATAGCTCACATGCATTAACCAGTAATTTTCTCCTATAGTACATTCACTTCTTAATTTCCAGTGAGTAAACATAAGATTACAAATCTACAAAGAAAAGGTATTTATATGTGGGGCAGTCAAACGAAGACCCAACACCCGCCATAACACACATTCCGAGTGAAAGGTGGCAACACTGTTGTTACGTATGGATACTACCATTGATATGGTAGGGGAACTGCACAGGGATAATTCTCAGGAGCACACAGGTATGTCTTTGTTGGTGCGCGGATTGCCTAGTGTGTTCGTCCAGCTATAGAAATGGAGGCAAGCAAAGAAGAGCAGAGAAGTGTGGTTCGTTTTCTGGTGGCTGAGGGGGCAGGAATATGCAAAACTCATCGTCGCATGTCTGCTGTGTATGGCGAACACTGCATGTCCTTGATGAGTATGCAAGAGTGGCATAAGAGATACCGAGAACGGCGTACATCACTGCAAGATGATGCGCACCCAGGAAATGTCCATCGAGCCATTATTCCTGATGTAATAGCGCGGATTGATGGTCTTATCTGGGAAATGCGACGAATCATGGAGGAAGGAATTCATGTTCAGGTCAGCATTAGCCATGGCTCCGTGCATGTCATTATCAATGACCTCTTGCATTTCTACAAAATTTGCGCGTAGTGGATTCCGCATTAACTGATGCAGGGACAAACGATTGATGCTGTCGGACGGAATCATCCTGTTGCATGATAATGCCCGCCCCCATACTGCCAATCGGGCGAAGACTATGCTGCAACAATTTGGCTGGGAAACACTTCAACATCCTCCATACAGGCTGGATCTTTCCCCTTGCGATTTTCACATTTTTGGCGAACTGAAGAAAGACATTCATAGACTTATGTTTCATTCGGACGAGGAAGTGCCAGAGTGGGTGAGGTTGAGGATTTGTCAGCGACCTACCTCTTTCTACAAAATTGAATTGATCGTCTCGTCTCCCAGTGGGATAAATGTATTTACACATTAGGTAATTACTTTTGAATAAAACCATGCCATGGTCACATTGTAGCGGGTGTTTAGTTTTTTATTTGACTGCCCCTTATACAATAAAACAAGCGTCTGACAGTTGTTGCGACTTACCCCATTGTGAATTGAACCCCAAGACTATTCGTAAGTCAATGTCTTTCTAGCTAGACCATTGTTATATTTACCATAAATTAAAAATTGGAATGCATTATGTGTAAGGTACTGTGGAACATACATTATCAAGATTGTTATGCCTCTGGGCATTCCATCTGCAATAATTGTGAGAAACATTTATCATACAAAAGAACAACACAAGTATAATAAAAATAAAATACCTTTTTTCCTTCATCCACAATAAGTGCTATGGCCTGTTGACCAAGACCACGATCATCTCTGTCAGGATTAGCCAACCACCGATGAGCTTGCTCAAGTCTTCCAGACACAGTATGGGCAGGTTGCTGGACACCTGACTTCTCCATGCCGACCACAGCTCGCATTACCAGAGTCTGTAGATCTGAGAGCTTCTCCTGTACTCCACGAGATAAGCATTCCGCCTAGAACATTAATATAACAATATCACTCCAACGTTCTTTGAATATTTAAAGAAATTCTTATCCTACTGAAGAGCCAAGCATACAGTTTATTAAGTGCTGATAATGTTTAAAATTACATTAACAACATAAATTTTGGAACACGAAGAAAACTTTCCCTGTATCAACCTTATAACATTTACCATGACCACCACACTCTCTACAAAAATTGAAATATCTCATTCTTTTATGAATTTAGCCATGGTAAGTAAAATGGACACTCACTACAATATGTTTTGTGAAAATCGAAGGTCTAAGTTTAACTGATATGATAAAATCTACATTCGAAACTCTGCACTGAGGGTCTATGGGGCCTTGGGCAGCTGTATAAAGCTCTCTAGGTTTTGTTAATTTGGTAGTTTATTGGCTCTTATGTGGGTCAGAAGACTAAAAGGGAAGGACACTTGTACTTTTACGTGACCATTAATTTCACAGTCACAAGTCACCTCCTACTTATATGGATCCAAACTACTACATGTGACGGTTCACTTTGAAAATCTCACATACATTAAATTAGACTCAGTCCACCTGGGTGAAGGGCAAGCCACTTAACCACTGCAGAGATAGAAGGCTTTAGAATAGTCTGTAAGATAGTCCATTTATTTTTATGGCTAGTCTGCTTAACCTTTCCTGGTATAGTGGCTAGCATTCTTGGCTGTCACCCCGAAGGTCCATTTTCGATTTCCGGCTCTGCCAAGTAATTTAATTCTGGCCTGAGGGCTGGAACAGGGTACACTCAGCCTCATGAGGCAAAACTGAGAAGAGGTGGGTTCGATTCCCACCTCAGCCATCCTGGAAGTGGTTATCCATGGTTTCACACTTTCACACCAGGCAAATGCCAGGATTGTTCCTAACTTAAGGCCACGGCTGCCTCCTTCCCAAACTTCACCTGAATTACAAATGCACATACTACCTCAGACACCACCACAATAACACAGACTATAAGACAGATTCTATACACACACACACCCAAGTACATGGAGCCAAATGATCACGATGTCCGGCCACTAAAACAAAGCAACAACAAGTTTAACCCTTTCAAGTAATCTTTTAGTTCCATCAACAGTGCTTGTCCAGCTTCGTGGCCAAGTGGATAGCCAGCTAGACTTTGGTTCTAAGGGAACCGGATTCGATTCCCAGCTGAGTCGTGGCATTTTAACTATGTCTGGTTGATTCCCCTGGCTCGGGGACTGAATTTTTGTAAAGTCTTCATCATTCATTTTATCCTCATCATGACCTGCAGGTGGACCATGGGAGTCAATTTAAAAAGACCTGCACCAGGCCTCTCTGGAGGCCACACGTCATTATCGTTATTATTTAAGATATTTCTATGATTTCTAGCCTATTTTAGGTTGTGGTGGTGATTGTTTTCAGGGACAGAAAATCATGGCACCTGTCCCTAAAGCCTATTATCGTCATATAAGATGGCGTACTGTTCACGTTCATGTGTGCGAGTGTTTTTCTCTCCAACAACCTTGAACTGTCAGGAGAGATTTCAGATACTTATACAGTATTACTTTGCCAGACCCCAACTGGGTCTTTCTAATTTCTATAATATTGCCACCAATCCAACATGGCAGCCATGTGAAATTAAAGAATTTAATTGCTCTATCAGGTTGCCTCATTATCCTTGGCATAATCTATATTTAATGTTAAATATATATGAGGGCTGTAATGTAAAGTTTTGTAGCCGTTCTTCCAGAGTTGCCTATCAAACTGTCAGTTGTAACTCTTCAGTCGGTCAACATGAATTTGCCCAATGACTGGGCGGGGTGCAATGTTTATAATATATGAATAATAAATAAGTAAATAACACTCCTGAAAAAAATCACATGCATTATTTACCCATCACTATTATAATGGCAATTTTAGGATTACGCATCTCGACCTTCAAGCCGTCATAATCAGATCCTGATCACTGGGAGGGGGGGGATGAGGTTTAAAATTTTATAATAATGATAATGTTATTGGTTTTACATCCCTTTTAGCTACTATGGCTCTTAGAGACGCCGGGGTGTCGGAAATTTGCCCCGAAGGAGATCTTTAATGTGCCAGTACATCTACTGACACGGCTCCCTCGCATTTGCGCACCCTCAAATGCCAACTGCCAGCATCAGGATTTGATCCTGCAACCTTGGAAACAGCAGGCAAGAACATTACCGCTGAGCCACGCAATCAGTCTTAAATTTATATACAAAATATTATCTAATTACACATGGCGTAATGCGTTTAGCTGGTGTTTACTAGGAATACCACAATTTGCAGTTTGAATCACGTTATGTATGGTTAATTTGTTGTATGAGTGTTTGTGAAATATGTATAAGTATTAAGCACGTGTATACAGTTAGAAAAGCACAATATAATAAAATTAGAACATACTTTTGAATTCTATTATATATATGGTTGGAATAGTTTGAACTAGACAAGCAGGTGAAACCAATGTCAGTGCTCAGATGTAACTACCCTATATATAATAGAATTCAAGTGGATGTTCTAATTTTATAGTATTTATTACATTATGTTTTTCTAACTGTATATAAGTGCATAATACTCATACATATTTCACAAACACTTATAAAACAAATTAACCATACACTGGGTATAACAAAATTCAAATTGCGAATCATAATATAAACACAAACTAAATGCATTACACGATGTGTAATTGGATAATATTTGTATATAAATTTAATCCTCAACCCCAGTGATCAGGATCTGACTGCTTGAAGGTCGAAATGCATAATCCTAAAATTGCCATTATAATAGTGATCATAAATAATCATCATCATCATCTTGTACTGTTTCCAGCCCCAGACTGGGTCTGTTTGGAACATAAGCCTCGCCACTTAGTCCTTTCTTCCCACCACCTCTCCGCTGTCACTCTAGTCCAGTCCTCGCCTCTCTTCTTGACACATTCCTCTACTCCTTTCAGCCATCTATCTCTTGGTCTTCCCCTTGGTCGTGATGTGATTATTTCATCATCATCATCATCTTGTACAGTTTCCAGCCCCAGACTGGGTCTGTTTGGAACATAAGCCTCACCACTTAGTTCTTTCTTCCCACCACCTCTCCGCTGTCACTCTGGTCCAGTCCTCGCCTCTCTTCTTGACACATTCCTCCACTCCTTTCAGCCATCTATCTCTTGGTCTTCCTCTTGGTCGTTTCTTCTGCATCTGCATCTCATGTATCCTCTTGGGAATCTTCTTCTCATCCATTCTCTTTAAGTGTCCATACCACCTCAGTCTTGATGTCTCAATCCTACCTTGCAAGGGCTCCTCTTCCACCATTTCCCTGACCTTTTCATTCCTCACCCTGTCTCTTCTTGTTACTCCAATCCTACTTTGCAGGAACTTCATTTCACCTGCCTGTATTCTGCTTATGTCTCTTTTCTTCATTGTCCACGTTTCTGAAGCATAGGTCAGTATCGGGATATAGTAGCTTCTGTATAACACTTCCTTGCTTTTTTGTGGGACATCTTTATTCCACACTAAGCTCCTAATGCTTCTCAGAAGTGCTTCTGCCTGTCTGCCACGTTCCGTAATCTCTTTGTCATTTCTCCCATTTTCCTCCACTATACTTAAATAGTTTATTCAGTTGAAACTTCCCGTCAGATCAATACAAAAAATATTTGCGCTATTATTGCGCTATTTGGTACATGTTTCGAACCTTGTATACCGGTCCTTCATCAGCCCTTCACAAACAACAAATGGCCACACATCAAATCAACACTGAACAATCCAAAATGCATGCACACTAATAATACATATTAAAACCATTGCATTAAAATTCTGTACAAAACATATTAAAAACACATGTTAAAAATTCTAAGAGTCCACTTCACTTGTTCATAAGCACATGTCTTTCTGGTAGGAATCTTGTCCTATTCTGTTGTCTGCTTCCTGTCATGTGGGGAACTAGAATATTAATCCTATTTGAATGGTCCAAATGCGAAGACTTTAGGTACTCCCTTTTGATAGGAGACTTGTCCTGTTCTGCCTCTTGTCATATGTGGAACGGAAATAGAATAGTATTCCCATTTGAATGGTCCAAATGCTAAAGACTTTAGGCACTCCCAGACTAAACCTGTAGTCCTCTGTTAAAAGAAAATTAAATTGATTTAGTGAATGGACTGAAGTAATGAATCTAATATATGATCAACCAGAAAACGATTGCTATGAAATCCTTACCTCCCAGTGTGTGCAGTGAACCTGTGTGCTTTAAACAGCTGTTGCAACTCAAGTGCTGAGCCTAGGCGAGGCGAGGCAAGGCCACGTGAGACATGTAGGGGGGGAGAGTATCATTGGTGGAAGCAAAGAGCGGAGGGGCGGGGAGGCAACTTAGAGCGGGAGGGGAAGGAAGTTTGGGTGGTACTGCAAACCCAGGTCTAATATTATGGAGGTTTTTTATGTTTGTTACTGGTGACAAAATTTGTCAATGTTTCGTATAAAACATTGCTATCGAAATTGATTTCATTAAGATTGTGCGACGGGTTGTTTCTCAGGGCCTGGTCTATCTCTAGTTGCTCCAAAATATTAAGCATAATGCCTTTGCCGCAATAATGCAAAATTTCCAAGTCTTCCTCAATTTTCGAAAAGTTGTGGTTGCGTTCCTGCATATGATTATTAATGGCTGAGAATTTTTTGTGCCTAGCAGCGTTGAAATGCTCATTATATCTTATTTTGAAACTACGCCCCGTTTGACCTATGTAATCCGCATCACAATCCTTGCACTTTATTCTGTAAATACCGGATTTCTGGAATTTGTCTTGTTTGTTGACCGATTTGGAGTTAAATAAGTGTTTCATAGTGGTGTTATCCGTTCTGTATGCTATTCTAAGCTCCTGTTTCTTGAAAACGTTCGTGATGTTGTGCGTTAGTTGATTTGCGTATGTGAAAACTGCAACTGATTTCTTATTTTCAATTGGTTGCAAGCTTGTGACTGGTCTATTTTTAATTTTACTTAAAATGGAATCGACGTACATTTTGCTAAAACCATTAGCTATGGCTATCTGATATATGGTGGAAAGCTCTTTGCTCCAATCTTGTTCTGAGAGGGGTACGTTAATGGCTCTGTTAATATATGCCCTGAAAGCAGCTTTTTTATGGCTGGCCGGATGGTTTGAATCCTTCCTGATGGTGGTGTGCGTTTGGGTTGGCTTCCTGTATATTTTAAAACGTAGGCTCATGGTGTCCCTAATGACAGTAAGATCCAGGTAGTTTATAGACTGATTTATTTCTGATGTTGTGGTGAATTTGATGCTATTATCAATTTGGTTTAGCTCTGTTGTAATGTGATTGATGCCACAGATTTCATTATCAACTATCAGAAAAACGTCATCGACATATCTTGTCCAAAAGCTGATTCCTTTTATTTTACTGACGCTGATGTTTTCCAAGTGGTCAATATAAATATTGGCCATTATGCCTGACAATGGGGAGCCCATGGCTGTGCAAAACAATTACTTCACGTTCAACCAAAAAATCTACAAGCAGACAGAAGGTTTGGCCATGGGCTCCCCATTGTCAGGCATAATGGCCAATATTTATATTGACCACTTGGAAAACATCAGCATCAGTAAAATAAAAGGAATCAGCTTTTGGACAAGATATGTCGATGACGTTTTTCTGATAGTTGATAATGAAATCTGTGGCATCAATCACATTACAACAGAGCTAAACCAAATTGATAATAGCATCAAATTCACCACAACATCAGAAATAAATCAGTCTATAAACTACCTGGATCTTACTGTCATTAGGGACACCATGAGCCTACGTTTTAAAATATACAGGAAGCCAACCCAAACGCACACCACCATCAGGAAGGATTCAAACCATCCGGCCAGCCATAAAAAAGCTGCTTTCAGGGCATATATTAACAGAGCCATTAACGTACCCCTCTCAGAACAAGATTGGAGCAAAGAGCTTTCCACCATATATCAGATAGCCATAGCTAATGGTTTTAGCAAAATGTACGTCGATTCCATTTTAAGTAAAATTAAAAATAGACCAGTCACAAGCTTGCAACCAATTGAAAATAAGAAATCAGTTGCAGTTTTCACATACGCAAATCAACTAACGCACAACATCACGAACGTTTTCAAGAAACAGGAGCTTAGAATAGCATACAGAACGGATAACACCACTATGAAACACTTATTTAACTCCAAATCGGTCAACAAACAAGACAAATTCCAGAAATCCGGTATTTACAGAATAAAGTGCAAGGATTGTGATGCGGATTACATAGGTCAAACGGGGCGTAGTTTCAAAATAAGATATAATGAGCATTTCAACGCTGCTAGGCACAAAAAATTCTCAGCCATTAATAATCATATGCAGGAACGCAACCACAACTTTTCGAAAATTGAGGAAGACTTGGAAATTTTGCATTATTGCGGCAAAGGCATTATGCTTAATATTTTGGAGCAACTAGAGATAGACCAGGCCCTGAGAAACAACCCGTCGCACAATCTTAATGAAATCAATTTCGATAGCAATGTTTTATACGAAACATTGACAAATTTTGTCACCAGTAACAAACATAAAAAACCTCCATAATATTAGACCTGGGTTTGCAGTACCACCCAAACTTCCTTCCCCTCCCGCTCTAAGTTGCCTCCCCGCCCCTCCGCTCTTTGCTTCCACCAATGATACTCTCCCCCCCTACATGTCTCACGTGGCCTTGCCTCGCCTCGCCTAGGCTCAGCACTTGAGTTGCAACAGCTGTTTAAAGCACACAGGTTCACTGCACACACTGGGAGGTAAGGATTTCATAGCAATCGTTTTCTGGTTGATCATATATTAGATTCATTACTTCAGTCCATTCACTAAATCAATTTAATTTTCTTTTAACAGAGGACTACAGGTTTAGTCTGGGAGTGCCTAAAGTCTTTAGCATTTGGACCATTCAAATGGGAATACTATTCTATTTCCGTTCCACATATGACAAGAGGCAGAACAGGACAAGTCTCCTATCAAAAGGGAGTACCTAAAGTCTTCGCATTTGGACCATTCAAATAGGATTAATATTCTAGTTCCCCACATGACAGGAAGCAGACAACAGAATAGGACAAGATTCCTACCAGAAAGACATGTGCTTATGAACAAGTGAAGTGGACTCTTAGAATTTTTAACATGTGTTTTTAATATGTTTTGTACAGAATTTTAATGCAATGGTTTTAATATGTATTATTAGTGTGCATGCATTTTGGATTGTTCAGTGTTGATTTGATGTGTGGCCATTTGTTGTTTGTGAAGGGCTGATGAAGGACCGGTATACAAGGTTCGAAACATGTACCAAATAGCGCAATAATAGCGCAAATATTTTTTGTATTGATCTGACGGGAAGTTTCAACTGAATAAACTATTCATATACGTCAATACGGACCAGAAATGGCAACTAGTATTCCCATCCACTATACTTCCCAAGTACTTGAGACTTTCCACCTTCTTCAGCTGTCCACCTCCAAGTGTTATCCCACTCATTGGTCTGTCCTTTTTCCTGGTTGTTAACAGGATCTCACATTTACTGATGTTGAACTTCCATCCGTACCCTCCCACTGTTTCTTCCCAAGCCTTCAGTTGCTCCTGAATTTCCTCCTCGTTTCCCCAGACCATGAGATCATCTGCAAACACCATTGGTTTCATCTTATCTTCTCCTATCTTTCCTGCTATCCGTGTCATTACCTCGTCCATAACCACAATAAAGAGAAGGGGTGACAGCGCACTACCCTGTTTCAGGCCACTCATTTGTCTGAACCAGTCTGTTCTTTCCCCTCCAACTTTCACACAACTCACACTTCCACAATACATCTCCTTCATTCTGCCTACAGTCTCTTTTTCCACTCCCATGTTTTCCATTGCTTTCCAAACCTTCTCCCTACACACACTATCACAGGCCTTTTCGATGTCCAGGAAGGCCATCAACAGATCCTCTCCAAATTCGTAGTGGTGTTCCTTGAGCTGTCTCACTGAAAATATGAGATCCACTGTTGATCTCCCAGGTCTGAATCCATACTGCTCCTCTCTCAATTTTCTCTCCACTTTGGCTCGTATTCTACTTTCTAATATCTTTTCATATATCTTGGCACAGTGAGGTATGAGTGTGACTCCCCTGTAATTTCTGCACTCCTTTCTGCTTCCTTTCTTAAATATTGGGACAATTAATCCTTTCTTCCAATCTTCTGGGGTCTTTTTCTCCTTCCACATCACCCTCATCACATGGTACAGCCACTGTTTCCCAACCTCCCCTGCTGCCTTCACCATTTCAACACTCACTTCATCCACACCTGGTGCCCTTCCTCCTTTCATCTTGTCAATAGCCATTTCCAGTTCTCTCCAAGTCAGGTCCTTTTCCATTCCTGTGTTGTCTTCTCCATCTTCCAATACATTGTCTTCCTCCCTATGACCATTTGGATTCAGCAAATCCTCAAAGTACTCTTTCCACACAGTCTTGAGTGTCTCTTTGTTGTGTACCTCATTTCCGTTTTTGTCCATCATTACCACATCCTCTCGCAGACCTCTTCTCTTACTTTTGACCATCCCATAAAGTACTTTCTTATTTCCTCTGCTGTCTTCCTCCATCATCTCTGTCCACTTTACCATCCACTTCTTCCTCTCCTCTGCGACAATCTTGTTTGCTTCTTTCTTCTTTATCTTATAATCTTCCCTTGCCAGATCAGTTCTTTCCTGGAACCACACTCTGAAAGCCTTGTTCTTCCTTCCCACAGCTTCTTTTACTCTCTCATTCCACCATGGTGTCTCTTTACACCGCTTTCTGTTGCTTGTTCTTCCACATACTGCCACTGCAGCTTCCACCATTGTGTTTTTGAATTGCTTCCATTCCTCTTCCCCTGTTTTAGGATTGTCTGTTGGCATCCTTTCCCTTATTATCTTCTGGAATTCTTCCTTGACTTCCTTTTCCTTGAGTTTCCATACTTTGATTCTCCTTTCCTGGTACTCTGTCCTCTTGCTATCCTTAACAACTCCCAGGTTCATTACAAGTATTCTGTGGTCGCTATCTAAGGCCTCTGATGGTATTACCTTTATATCTCTGACACTTCTCTTAATTTCCCAGTCGTACAGCATGTAATCTACCAAAGATTTCTTTGTTAAATCACTGCTGTACCACGTTACCTTGTGGCTTTCTTTCTTCCGGAACCAGGAGTTGCCTACCACTAAACCGTTTCTCTTGCAAAAATCCAGCAACTTTCTCCCTTCTTCATTCCTGCTACCCCATCCTTCTGCTCCCAATACATTTTCATATCCTTGCCTTTCACTTCCTACATGTGCATTCAAATCTCCCATGACAATGATGCTCTGACCATTCAACTGCTGTTGTAGCTCCTCCTCAAAGTCTTCCTTCTCTTGAGCTGTACATCCAACTTGAGGGGCATATACCTGGGCTATCTCCAGGCTTCTTCCCTTTACCGTTACTCTGATCTTCATGATCCTGTCACTTATTCCCTTTACCTCTTCCTTCATTCCATCTCTCACAACTACTCCTACTCCGCTGCTCCTTCCTTCACGTTCCCACTCCAGTACAACCAGTACCCTTTCCTCAGTTCTTTGCGACCTTCTCCTTTCCATCTTGTTTCTGCCAAGCCCAGTACATCCAGTTTTCTTCTCTCCATCACATCTACAATCTCCTCCACTTTTCCTGTCAGTGTCTGTATGTTTAATGTCCCAACTCGTAGTCCATTAGCATATCCGGGTCGTTGTCGTTTGCATCCGTCCTTTCCGAGGCCTGTTCCTGGTTTGAAAGCAAATATGATATCCACTACTGGCTTGCTAGGCCTATCGTAGCTTCACCAAAGCCCCGTCAGCCGTCACTTTTCAGGGTTCCCATAGACCCTTCACAGCTACCGTAGCGGTCCCGGGGCAAACAAAGTCCCCACTGTACTTCACCCCTACAGGCAATCCCCTACTTCATGCCGTTGTCCATCTCCCACCACGTGGAGGAGGGGTTGGACTTGTGGGGGATTATTTCCAGGAGTGTTATTTACTTATTTATTATTCATATATTATATACATTGCACCCCGCCCAGTCATTGGGCAAATTCATGTTGATCGACTGAAGAGTTACAACTAACAGCATATGAGGGCTGGAAATAAAGTATTGGCAACATTATGTACAGTAAGTATATACATTAAAACATTTATTGTGGAACAATCATACAACTATTGACCTTCAATGTAAATCCCCTGCAACATGTTGCACCTATTGCCGGATGTGTGGAAAGCGCAGGAAACTAGTAGCACTGCCCCATTTGTTGATGTCCATGGTGGAGTGCATTACCACTTGAAGTATATATCTCCTATATGAAAATGGGATTCTTGGGCTGGTTCCTTTGTTGTTTGGTCTTTTGACTGGTGTAATGCAGCTCTCCATTCCTCCCTGTCCTGAGCTAATCGTTTCATCTCTACATAGCTACCACACCCTACATCCGAGGCAATCTGTTTAACATACTCTAACCTTGGTCTACCCCTACAGTTCTTGTCCTCGACCCTTCCTTCCATAACTAAGCTTGCTTTTCCTGGGTGTCTTAATAGGTGTCCTACCAACCTATCTCTTCTCTTCATTAGAATTCCCCAGAAACATCTCTCCTCTCCCACTATTCTTAATACCTCTTCATTTGTTATCCTATCTACCCACCTGATCTTCATCATTCTCCTGTAACACCACATTTCAAACATTTCAATTCTCCTCTTTTCTGCTGCACCAATAGTCCAAGTTTCTCTTCCATAGTGCCATGCTCCAGACAAAAGCTTTCAAAAATGAGTTTGAGAAAAAGAATGAAATCTTTCCGGTGATGGGGTGGATGATCCAGTACCTCCAACCGCCACTATGCCAACAATTCCCTCACAGGAGCAGCCTTTGGACAGCGGGCATTGTCGTGCAAGGTTTCTGGAAGATCATCACACAGTGCAGGAAATGTCTTGGCTGGCAGAACACATACAGTATCTCGTTGTGAACTTAAGACTTGGAGGAGGGGGTTTAGAATCTCAACCAGCCTGAGAGAGGCACCGTAACATGACAATACCTATTCACATGGCCTCCAAAATTGCACCTTGATGACACCTGGCAGAATGCACACCATGTCACACCACAAACTTGAGAATGCAGTGAAAGTCAGAATCTTGTTAACCAGCAAATAAATATTTGTAAGTCAGTGAAAATATTATTGAGTCTAGTTTCACTCCGGAAACAAAGTTAGCCTTCGCATAGTGTTATCTACAAGAATGGATTGGTTATTAGTTGTGAAAAATATCAATGATGCAGATTGCATTATGTCAATGAGATTCCAAAATAGCCTTCATGAAAGTTGTCTCCATTACGTAGCATTCATAAATAGGAGAAGGTAAAATTCTAAGAAATATATTTAATATCCTGCATTTGCACTTTCCAACAGTCTGTAATTGTCTCCCTGTCCTCTGAAAAGTATCACTATGTGGTTGATCTTACTGTAATATATATAAAGGTTTCTTTACCTGTGGTGTAGTTCCTTTGCCATCTTGCCTCAATTCACATAAAGCATCAGCCATCGTAGTAATATCACCACACAGTTTACGGATTGCTTCTGAATCATGAGGCAGTGAGCGTTCAGCAACTTTGTGAGCATGATCCAGAATTTGTCTGACAGATTTTTCTCCTATTCCACCACGCAGTGCCAAAGGATCCTGGAAATAACACCCAATTTATTAACTAAAATCATTAAGTAATACCAATATGCTGCAATTGATGAAAATACTGTTGCACAAAACATTTGCATAAACATGATCATAAGCATTCTAAAACTGGTTGAGAAACCTTCTAAATGGCATAAACATTTTAACAACACTGACACAAATCCAACAAATTATCATACAACACAGTATTGATGGCTGCGTTCTATGGTTGTAACTCAAGTTCCTGAAGAAGTTTCAACATACTGTACATGCAAGTTTTCCTTGTTAGTACAACTTGATGGGGATTGTGCAGGAAAATAGTGTGTTTAGGAAAAATTAATTTTTATTTTACATAACTTTCATTGATGTGAAGTAAATGGTTTCTGAGAAAATGTGAAGAGCATTGCTTTTTGAGCAACCCTCTTATATTAGTGAATCCTACAGTCTGGGTGCATCTTTTAAGAATATTGAAGTAGAAAATAATTGTGTCACATTTATTCTGTTCCAACAAAAGAAAATATAATTTTAACATCCTGACATAAATTTCTATCACAAAACCAAGATTGTGTAGTGCGTTATTCGCCTGACAGAAATGTGTTAAGAGGACATTAACAGGAGAAACAACCTCCACGCATAAAATTGAAGAGATTTTCTTTTTCTAATGCAACTACCGTATTTACTCGCATTTCTTTTACCTAAAATAAGCGCGAACATTTTCGGCGCATGATACACGTGGGGATTTGTATGCGAAGAACATTCGAGAACATTCTTTCGACATATCGATTACCAAGGTAAGGTTTGCATTTGCTTTGGAAGGAAGTCTATACTTCCTGTAGTGCTTTGGCATTGCTCGTGACGTCGATACTACATATTATAATGTGTATCAAGATGTCTTTCTTTGCCCTGCTCAGTGAGCACTATTCAGCGTCTTGGCGAGGTGTACCGTACCAACTGACGAGCCCAATGGTACACCGGGGCGGAACGCTTTACACTATTTGAGCTTACAAGGGAACGGTACGAAGTCGGACGGCGAATTTTGATTTTATTTTTACATGGGCATGAAGGTCTTTTTACACTGAAACAGGTAGTGGAGGTCTAATTTTTCGCTGGTCCTTTTTATAGGGGAATTTGGGAGCTCCAAGTTGGCGGTGCGCACTCTAAATTGTACAGTACATGCCGGCACACGTCAGCGCGCACAGCCAGCGGCTGTCTTGCCTCGCCTACCCTCTCCACTCGTTCAGTTCTCCATTATTCCCCACCACGTATGGCTGCCTTCAGTTGTGTATTTTTTTTTTTTTTTTTTTTTCAATAATTCAGGAAATCTTATAGTTAGCTCGAACCATTGCATATTTCCTAATTTCTCCACTGTGTTTAACGTAGTTGACGATTCT
Source organism: Meconema thalassinum (assembly GCA_946902985.2). Classification (NCBI taxonomy): domain Eukaryota; kingdom Metazoa; phylum Arthropoda; class Insecta; order Orthoptera; family Tettigoniidae; genus Meconema; species Meconema thalassinum. The sequence goes on along the minus strand of OX336389.2, from coordinate 1,304,261,601 downwards.
GTAAATTTGTCACCGAGCCTTCTTACCTATATTCGTACAGCGTACATAGGTCCTCGTTCCTTTATTGTTTGATACATGTCTTTCTCGGCCATCACACGACATGTTCTCTTCGTTAAACTCATCTCCATGTGTATGATTTTTGGGTGATGGTGTCTCCACTTCAACGCCATTGTCGCCTTCTGAATCAACGAGGAAGGCTTCTTCCTCCAGAATAAGTTCTGATTTGTCCTCCAAAATTGCATCAAACGTTGTATTTAATTGTGTGTAGACTACATTATTTGCTCGTTATCAGAAAGCTCTGTAGCTTTCTGAATATTAACATCATAGGCGTTAATAAGAGCAGCAATAATGTTGCAAGCAGTCATTACAACGCGAAGACACCAATGCGATCGCCTGTATGTGTAAGAGTCTATCAGTTGTGGAGAACTTGACCGTATAGAATAGGATTCGCCGACCCACACAACCACTGTAGGCAGCCATGGGGTGAGGAATAGTGGAGAACCGAATGAGTGGAGAGGGTAGGCGAGGCAAGACAGCCGCTGGCTGTGCGCGCTGACGTGTGCCGGCATGTACTGTACAATTTAGAGCACGCACCGCCAACTTGGAGCTCCCAAATCCTCCCTTAAAAAGGACCAGCAAAAAATTAGACCTCCACTACCTGTTTCAGCGTAAAAAGACCTTCACGACTATGTAAAAATAAAAACAAAATTCGCCGTCCAACTTTGTACCATTCCCTGGTTAGCCAGACCATTTAACATAATTTTGTTGAATAATCCTAGCTCAAAGGACCATAACAACATGTTTCTTATTCGAGAACATTCTTTCGACAGATCATGTCGACAGTACCATGAGAGGCCGGAAACCCACACTGAGATTCACGTAGTAACTTCTCCGAAACAACCTGAAGTCGATTCAGTAAGATTCGAGCAAATATTTTTCCAGCTATGGCAAGCAGAGAAATACCACGGTAGTTGCCACAGATACTGCGATCACCTTTCTTGAAGATTGTAACTATTCTGGAGTTTTTCAAGGTAGCAGGAATATTTTTGGTTTCCCAAATTAGAAGAATCAGGTAGAAAAGCCTGCCTCCACATTGAATGAGTTCAAGAGGTCTGTTGTCTGATCCTAGAGCCCTCCCTGTTTTAATTCTGCTGAGAGCTTTGATAAACTCTTTGAAGTTTGGAGGAGTGTCCATCCAGGACTGGGGAGTACGTTGAGAGACATGCTGAAGAAAATCATCAGCAGCAGAACTGCGGTTCAAGAGTGAACTGAAGTGCTCTTTCCATCTTTCCAAGATGTACTGGCTGTCTGTAAGAATGGTGGAGTTATCAACAGCTTTCAAGGTTCCTGATGATGAGCGGACCGGTCCATACAGCTCTTTCAGTCCAGCGTAGAAGTTGCATAAGTCCCTGATATCTGAGAATTTCTGAAGGTCCTTAGATTTTTGCTGCCTCCAGTTGCTCTATATTTCCTTGATTTCAGACTGACACTTCCGTTTTAGTTCTTGAAAACACAATTTCTTCTCTCTGGAGGATGCATCTTGAGAAACAGATATATATGCATCCCGTTTAGCTTCGATGAGGTACACGATTTCTTCATTGTCATTTTCAAACCAGTCTTGTCTCTTCCTTTCCTCAAAGCCAATGACTTTCTGTGCAGACTCTGTAATGATATTTTGAAGTGTGGTTCATTCACATTCTACATCCTTTGTGTTGATTGGATTGTGAGTTAGTTATTCTAGAACAGAGTTTTGGTATTCTGTGGCAACGCTATCAAGTTGAAGCTTAGAGTTGTTGAACTTCTCCCTTGTTTGATTTATGAAATGGGTACGTGGCTTTCTGTGGATAGAAATCCTGAATCGACTAATTAGAAGATGACTGTCCAGCAGTCATCAATATTCCGGGCTGTTTTCGTGATTAGGACATCACTCTTGTCGCACTGTCGGGTAATGACATAATCAATCATATGCCAATGTTTAGAGCAGTGGTTCTGAACCCGTAGAAGTCTGCGGACCACTCAGCGTGAAATTGAATCATGTGACTGCCCCTCCCTCCCCGCCCCCAATACACCTCATCAGTTGTAACCCTTCCTCAATAACACTTATTTTAAAGATATTTCAATTCAAAACCTGACAGTCATAGCCGCGAATACATTCGGACAATTCTCGTTCAATGCACATTGTTTTCTAAATCCCCATTTATTGGCCACTTTTTTATATGTGCTGGTGGACCCTTCTCTCCCGCGGACCACTCCCGAGGCACCAGTTAAGAACCACTGGCTTAGAGCGTGGGTGCATCCATGTGGTCTTCAAGCGATTTGGAACTAGGTATGGGTGATAAAGGGCTCATGCTCAGCATACAGGCCAAGAAGTAACAGACCATTGGCATTGCAGTTCCCAATTCCATGTTTACCCATGACGTTTCCCCATAAGAGGCTGTCCCTCCCCACTCCTAGTAGTGTAAGCTTGTCTGTAGCAGGCACCTTAGTGAGGACTGTGTTCAGTTGGTGGTAGAAGCGGTTCTTAGAATCCTCGTCATTCGTAAGAGTAGGGGCATATGAAGAGATGGAAGTAATGAACTTGCCTCCTTCAAGAGGTATGCGGAGAGTCATGAGTCTTTCATTTACTGCAATGGGAACGAGTCGATAATCATTCACCAACTTTGTCTTTACTGCAAAACCCACACCATGGATGCGACGGTCATTTTCCTCCTTTCCTTTCCAGAAGATGGTGTAGTCTGATGAAGCCTCAATGATTTTATCATTTCAAATGATCTTGTCGGCTTCATCGTTATGCTTAGGTCTACCGTTATGCGTTACGGTTATGACGTGTATGATGTCATCATGTTGTTTAGTGCATAAGCACCGAGTCTGAGTTTACTCCTGAGGTCTGGCACTATGCGATACGGAGATGGCGAGTGCATGACGTCATGCAGCAGAGTGCACCTCCCGGTCTCCGTTCCCCGCACGGGAAGCCTAAGTTAATGGGTAATGGAGTCTGTTGAAAGAGTCCTGGGGAGCCCTCCTGAGCCTTTCTAACATGTGTAGCATTCGTAGCATGCGTCATTTGAAATGATATAACGTCTAGTCTCTCAGACTGACTGTATCTTTTTCATTCTCCCACAAATCTGGTTTCACTCAAGGCAATACCGACAGTAGTGGCTACGCGCGCTAAAGCGCAGCGTTAGGTCATGGGGCCAAGCTCTCTGCTGACTCTGTAGACGCGTGGGTTCGAGCCCCACCGTCGGCCGTCCTTGAAATGGTTTTCCGTTGTTTCCCATTTTCAACACCAGGCAAATGCTGGGACGGTACCTACTGACAGGCCACGGCCGCTTTCTTCCACATCCTTGCCCAGTTTCATTCGCCTTCATCAATTCCATCTCTCATCCCGACGCGCAGGTCGCCCACGGGCGTCACCTAGAAAGACCTGCACTCGGCCTCTCAGGAGGCCACACGAAAAAAAAAAAAAAACTCAAGGCAATGACATCACTGTTGAGTCTGTTTAGCTCATGGCTGATGAGAGCTGTTCATTTATTATACAGTATATATGAACAAAATACAAATTAATAAAATGTATTCGAAAAGATGGTATGTATTCAGTTTCATGTTCTTTTAAGTGCTTAAGAGTAATTGATGATAAATGCATAGAAAAATGTATTTTTATGTACCGGTATCAATCACAGATGTGATTCACATTACTACTATTTAATGTTTTTATATTCAATCCCCCTTCCGAAATAAAGATATTTTGTCATACAAGGACAGTATTAAGTTCACTTTAAGTGTTTACATGCAAGAAACAGAACTTGGTGGTCCAAAGGACTCCAAAAATCACATTTATAGGGCGTACGAGGCACTGTTGCCGTGGGGATGATTCCACTTCCAATGACAAACTGTTCTGTTAGTTGTGCTCCATCCAAGGTGGTGCTGATACTGAGCCCGTATTCGCTCATGCTGGTGATTATTTTTATGAGAGCTATGTATTTTTATATCTGAGAAACATAGAACGCACCCAGGAAGCATGCTCTAGCTTCAGACGCACTTTTGACTTTACTCAGATGCTCCATATAATTTTTCTACAAGATTAAAGATTGTATCTTTAATGTGCAAGTTTGAAAGTATCATCTACAGTCATTCTGTATAATTTGCCACAATGTGTTGGCCTAATATTTATTTGTCATTTGATAAAGGTATAACATTAACACAAATACACAACACTCATCTGATTCTCTTTCCAGAACATTTGATTATAAGGTATAACATCGCTGAGATGCAAACAGGAAGTAAGTAGTAGATACAAGACTCAGGAAGCATCGACGTCGGAACAGTAGATTTCATGCAGAGGCAAACCCTCTTGTGCGTTTGACAAGTACGCATGTATTCATCGATTGGTCTGTAAGACCAGGGTATCAGTAGGACCGAAGAGTCCATTTTCACAAATATCCGAGTGCATCGAGTATTATTTTAGCACCAAGTGTGCTGGTGATTATTGTGAGTTGCCAGTGGCAACCATAAGTACTATATTTTCAGCGAAAATTGTGAAAATTGTGAAACGTAACATTTAACGACCTAGCACATGGTTGATTTTTCCTGCCACATGGCAGAAGTGTATTTCCTACAAATTTCCAAAGTGTGGAAATCATCCATGTTATACTGTGAATTTAAAATGAAAATCCACAGCCTGCTTCCAGTCACCGACTGGGTCAGGAATGGAATGAATGAAGCCCTCATCTAGCGGCGAGGATATGGACTGTGCCGGCTGCCGTGGCCTGACGCACTCCTCTGGGGCAATGATTAAATGAATGACAGATGAAATGAAATGATAGTGGAGAGTGTTGCTGGAATGAAATTTTGACAGGGAAAACCAGAGTACCCGGAGAAAAACCTGTCTGCCTCTGTTTTGTCCAGCACAGATCTCTCATGGAGTGACCGGGATTTGAACCACGGACCCAGCGGTGAGAGGCCGGCGTGCTGCCGCCTAAGCCACGGAGGCTTATACTGTGTATTATAGAACTAAAATTACCATATTACGACGCACATCCGAGCCGTGCAAAGGCCGGGATTTTCAATGCTCAGATGAAGTGATAATCTACGATTACAATTTTTCAGATAATAGAATCTACACGTATCTTAAAATCAGTGAGCAGACACATGGTCATTTTTGTAAAAGTCTGCAAAAGTGTAGAATCAGTTTTGATCTGTGAAACCACGATAAATTCTGTGCTGAAACATCGTATTTCCACCATCTACAAGATGCTATTACCGCACCACGTGCTGAGAATCTTCTTCAATTGGACCATGCTGTTCAAAATGGCCTAAGCTATCCGATGAAGGAGACATCGACCCTCTGACAGCATTGCAGAATGGAAGTTCAGTACATGAGAGAATTGTCTTGCTCATGGCCACATGTATAAGGGAGAACTTTTCCCAAGTTCCAAGGAAAGGAAGTACCCCTCATTATTTTCCTTATGAACGAGGTGATCAACTTACGCCTTGAGTCATGCATTTAATTCTCCTGTTCAGGTTATAGGTCATGATGGAGTAGTTCTAGCAACCTTACTTGATAACAGTCATGTAGGTAGGTTTTCTTTCTTGTAGACACCATTTTTGGTGATTTTCAGTTTTCATGAGCTTCCACACGCTGTTTTCAAAAGCTCATGGTTAGCCACCCTTGGTGTGTTCGCACACTGGTGCAATATTGTAAAATGTGAATTTCCTATTAACCCGTAGAGCGGGGCTCGCGGCTCCATCCGCGATTGCAACTTTGCACTTAGGTGGGTGTCGCGTCTCCAGACGCAGGACGGGTTTTATTTTTTTTCTTGCCTTTATAATTACGCGCCAGGCTTGAGACTTTCCTCACAGGCTCTGGGAGGTGCTGCCATCTCTACGATATTTTTTGAACTACGTACCTACTATGGTTTTATGATACGGAATCCCCTTGCTATTTGGTACGTATTTGCTCAATGCAATAACCGCTCAAATGCCGCGTCACACTCAACTCGTGCGCCGTGCGTCTTTAGTAGCCCGTATGGTTCGTACACAGTACTAAGTTCGCGAGATACAGAAGCTTTGATGTGTTCCTATTGTGGTTTTTAGAATGTGTTAGAGATTTATTTTGTTTTATATTGTACTACAGTATGTTTAAAAGTTCGAGAGATATTCCAAGTGAATGTGTTATTCGTGATATGCTCGAACATAGCAATGATGATAGTTGTAGTGAGTCCAGTTCAGAAAGTGACGAAGAAACTCCGTTATTAGTAAATACTCCAGGGACTAGTTTTTTTTAGTGGGGTTCCAAGACACAGTGTATCGGTATGGAGTTCGAGTTCTAGTGACAGCAGTGACACTGAAATCGCGAATGATGGTAATCCTGCTGTACGGTGAATGGGACGTACGGGGTTGTAGGCGGGGAAGATTTCCAGCTAATTACAATGCTGGAATACAGGGTGAACTTTTAGATAAGAAGGACCCGGAAGAAATTTTCGATTTTTTTATAGACGACGGATTTTGTGAGCTTATTGCACAGCAAACAATCAGTTCAAATTCGTTGATGGCGAAAGTGAAAAGAAGGAGTCGTGAGAGAGACTGAGTACCCACTAACAAAAATGAAATAAAACTATTTTTAGGAATTTTATTACTGCAGGGCATTGTTCAGAAGCCGAAACTAGCCCATTACTTCTCTCGAAATAAACTGCTAGCTACTCCCGTATTTTATGAAATTATGTCTGAGAAGCGATTTTTCCTTTTGCTGAAATTTTTACATTTGGAGACAATGAAGCTTATAACAGGCAGGTCCACCCCAAATTGTATAAAGTGAAGCCAGTTCTAGACATCCTTGTATCAAAATTCAGAACTGCATATATTCCAGACGATAGCTTATCTATAGATGAGAGCCTCTTATTGTGGAAAGGTAGACTGGGATGGAAAGTATACATACCAAAGAAAAGGTCGCGCTTTGGTATGGAGTCATATAAGTTATGTGAAGCTAAGACTGGGTATGTGTGTAACATCTTATGGTATACTGGGAAGGAAACTAATCTCGTAAACGAAGTTTGCGGAATTGATATTTATGAGTACACTAGGCCTTCCAAAGTTGTCTTCACACTGGCCGAAGATCTCCTGAATAAGGGCTACCTAATAGCTGTGGATAATTACTACAGTAGTCCGGAGCTGTTTGACCTGCTCAATGATCTACAAACAGATGCTGTAGGCACCGTAAGATCTAACAGAAAAAATCTCCCAAAAGATGTTATGGCAAAAAAACTAAAAAAGGGTGAAATTGTGTTTGCTTATCGTAACAAACTAATTGCTCTCAAGTGGAGAGAGAAGAGGAATGTGTGTATGCTAAGTAGCATACATGATGCCGAAATGCGCACTGTTAAAAACAGAAAAGGGGACACAATAGTAAAGCCTGTCATGTGTATAAATTACAATGATTCAATGGGTGGGGTCGACTTATCTGATCAGTGCATTGTTCCGTACAGTACAGCCAGAAAGTGAATAAAGAAGTTCTACCAAAAGATTTTCAGGCACTTGTTGGACATAACAATGTTCAATTCCTTCGTTATTTATCAGAATCATGGAGGAAAATTCACTCACTTACAATTTCGTTTGCAAATTATTCAGAAGCTTTTTGACAAGTATGGTAAATCAACCCCCACTGAAGCCCAGCCAGTCGGATCAGTGATGTCACTATCAAATGATCCTTCAGATCGTTCTCGGGAAGGCATTTTCCGGATTTCAATCCTCCCTCAAAGACGAAACCCATTGCAAGCAAGAGATGTATTGTCTGCAAAGCAAACAATAAAAGAAAGGAGACACAGCACTGCTGCAAAATGTGCGATGTAGCACAGTGCCCAGCTCCTTGCTTTGGAATGTATCACACCGCAAAAAATTGAACTGACAGGTGTCCATTCCTCGTGTATTGTAAATAGTGATTATCATTGTTGTGTAAATTCGTGTGTGTGTGTTATATAATATATAGAGAAAACCTCGGAATGGAATAATTAGTGGCTCGGCAGTTGCATATCCACAACAAGAGAAGAAAGTACATATTAGGTGAGTACATTGTTATCTGGTCATGATCGTATTCTTCAATAGTGTAATTATAGTGTGAAATATATTTATAGCGCTTGTGGGACTACATCTATCTTTTGTTATCGACAGCAGTGGCTGTGCTCGCTAAAGCGTAGCGTTAGGTCGTAGGGCCCAGCTATCTCCTGGCTCGATATATGCGTGGGTTCGAGCCCCTCCATCGGCCGTCCTTGAAATGGTTTGAAGATTAACTGGAGGGTTATCCATTTTTTAAGTCCGTATTGACGCTTACAAATCAAATATATTTGATCAAATATATTTGATTTGAAATGGTTTGCCGTGGTTTTCCCATTTTCAACACCAGGCAAATGCTGGGGCAGTACCTACTGACTGGCCACGGCCTCTTCCTACCACATCCTTGCCCATCCCGACGCGTAGGTTGCCCACGGGCGTCGACTAGAAAGACCTGCACCAGGCCTCTCAGGAGGTCACTCCAAAAAATCCTATCTTATTGGATACGTAAATACTTATTGCTAACGTACAAGTTTCGGAAAGTAACGATTACAATGCTCATCAGTGAAAAAAATAGTAATATGAGACTTATGCCTTTGTTGCACTAAGATATGATTCGCTTAAAAATCATTCTATTTCGTAAATATTCGTTGCAGTATTGAAATTAATGTGTCTTATTGTCAAAATATACATGCAATACTAAACAGATACATGTCGAGCTGCGTAAATCCAATTATTTAAACATTTAAAAAAATATGAAAACCTCTCCCCACCATAGTGGTCATGTGGAAGAATTCGCTCCCCACTTAACGGGTTAATGAAAACCCAGATTATGACTTAAACGAGGAGCAGTAATTTTTCCGTAACAGCTGATGCTGAATTGTATGTAATAATTTTGAGCTCTCTTTATGTACAGTTTTAGTACGCCACTGTCCGGGCGTATCGTTTAGATAAGGAGGATCGCTCATCTCACTTTGATTATTGTAAATACTTTTTGAGTGGTATTGTAAGCCACGAGATTCAAGCTGATTCTCATATCATTGTAATAAGTGTAGTCAGTATTCGCACACTTTAATCCCGATTACATGATAATCGTATCATTTATAATTAACACCAGCAGGTTAAGGTGTTTAATCCATTTGTAATCATTTACTGTGCTTGTACGCACGAGATTGTACCAACTTTTAATCCGCAGTGGCATGGAATATCTTTCTAAGACTTTCAAAGGAGAGGAATATCTTTCGTTTTATTCTCCTTGCTTTAACAAAGCATTTACATCATTGTAATTTATTTCTGAAGGTCTACAACTTAACATTATGTACTATTATAGAGCAACATTCCTCAAGTGTGTACTAGGGTCACTAGTGAACAGTTATATTGTGACCCCTACATATATTATGAAACAGTTAAAGACTTTGCTACAAGGCAATGAACTCACATGCAGTGAGGAACGATAGGAACTGTGCCAGAACAGATGACAGATGTTCTGAAGGCCATGAATCCCGTTGCAAATATTACCCAGAAAGCCAACGGTGATTTCCAATGAGACTACGACTCAATGACACACACTTCTTACACGTATTTTGTAAGGTATTTTCCAATCAAGCCTAGCTTGTGAATGCTAGATATTTATGAAGGTCAAGTAACAACAGTTATCAATTGTTTTGATACAGGGTGATTCCCAAGTTATGAAACCATATTACATTTTATGCACATATTGTAAGCGAATGATAGTTGATTATTTCTATGATATGATAAGATGAGTTTTCATTAGATGAACCAGACATTTTATATAGGCTGTTTTTCTCACATTATGTGAATATTTTTGTCCGTGTGTTGACACGTGAAGTATTATGATATTTGAGATAGCCGGCAGATCTAAGTTTTGGACTAGGCTGACCGAGGATGTTTCTAGTGAGCCATAGAGCCACTTAGATTACTGATTGTATGGTAACGGAGTCTTTTATAGCCCGCGTTATTGTGCTTGCCGGAAGATAATAGCTTCGAGCTAATCTGACCAAGGTCTTTCGCTTGTGTGTTTCAGAAGCCACAAGGATTGCTTTAGAATGATAGTGACATTGCCTGTCACCTGTTTATGTGTTATTGGAGCCATATTTAGTTAGCTCAAGACGTTGTGGTGACTTATCGGGTCGCACGCTTCGTAAGCATCTTTTATAGACTTACGATTAGTTTGTTAGTGACATTGCAAGTCACCTGTTTACTTTGTTGTGAGTACCGTTCAGGTAACTCATTAGTTAATAATAATAATAATGTTATTGGTTTTACGTCCCTTTTAACTACTCTGGCTTTTAGAGACGCCGGGGTGCCGGAATTTTGCCCCGAAGGGGATCTTTAACGTGCCAGTAAATCTACTGACACGGCTCCCTCACATTTGCGCACCCTCAAATGCCAGCTGACTACGCCAGGATACGAACCTGCAACCTTGGGCTCAGCAAGCGAGAACTTTACCCCTGAGCCACGCAGCCAGACAAACTCAACTCATTAGTTAGTTAGAAGCCTTGTGTCATATGGTCATTCGTCATAAACAATGAACTCTTAATCCGACGATTGTAATAATCACATTCTAAATCATGAAAATTCATTTATATAAATCTACGATGTTAAAATACACGTTAAATAATAACAGTTTGTTAAATCTTGATTTTCTTAATCACAGCTGACCGACGCATAGCGCTTGTGAGGTAATTCCTGAAGGAAGTTAGGAAGTTGTTTACTTTTCGACTGACAGAGATCACCAGCTAACCAAAAGTTTGTAATTCGGGGGCCGCAGTGACCTCATGGTGAGACACTGTTTTGACAGTGCATTTAGTTGTTCTTTCGTACACTTTAGATGACGAATGCTAACAAACAGTTATCATTCTGTTGTAGGCAGGATAATAATAATATATTGTGTTGTATTCTTTATTATGTGTGTAATCCCACTGTACCCTACTGTAACTTCTAATAGTTTTATTGTACAGCTATTGTTAATTGACTGATTGTAAATAGATGACTGTTATCCTAGTTTTGTTTAGTTTTTTGCTTATACGGACGCTTATCGCCGTAGGTTAGAATCAGCCAGGATTAGCTAGAATAGGTAACGTTAACTGTAAATACGGGAGTAGTACCAGTATAATTAGATCTGTTGTCATGATTTGACATTCTTTGCAGATGATGTTTTCTTTCCAGAACCATCATTCTTTTTGCTTGTATCTTCAATCAGGGATGTTTTTCGTACCACGTCCCAAGCTTTGCTTTTTCTTATGTAATTAGGACTTGTCGAAAGGGTTAATAACATTTAATTGGGGGATTTTTTTTTTTTTTTAAATTAGCTAGCGGACTAGCCGATTTCAAACCCTCCGAAGGTAGAATAGGGGTTTGAACTTTTCAATAAATAATTGCATGAATTTTACTTAAGCCTGGATATTTTTATTTCTTAGTTTGTGTTTTGGGGGAGCATTTCTTTGGGTGTCTTTGACATTGCTTATGATGGGGCCCGATCCTTTGAGATTTCGAGTCTTTTGCCGGCTAGCCCCACAAGACGTGCATTCCGATCCTCTTCGGCAATGTGTTTGAAGGATGGGGTTATCTGAGAGGCCACGCACGGTTGGTGGTGACCAGATAACCTCCTCTAACAGGCACAATACGATCTTGGTGAACATTTTAGAAATGACAGGTAGCAGACTGATTGGGCAATAATTCACTGGATATGAAGCAATATAATAATAATTTTGTTCCAGCTAGATGGTATATCTTCCTGGAGTCTGTAATTCTCATCTCATCTCATGTAAGCCAAAGTTTATTAATGAACAGAACGTCAACGTCACAAGCTGTTCCGGTTTTCATTTCACATATTACTCATTCAATTTCAGATGGGAGGTCTTGATGGATTTCTATTTGAACAAGCAGGTAGTATGATTCTGACTAGGCTTTGGTATAACTGAAACGTTTTGCTAGCTCCTAACTGTTGGGTGAGAAATGTAACTGTTTACCTTTGCCTAAGCTATGTTGTTTTAATGGGCGCCAAGACCTCAATGCAATGTTGAAATCTAAATTTGTATTTAACAACGTCTAGCTCTGGGAGAACACATTCAAGACTCTATTCACTCAGATCGTGGTATGATTTGATCATTAACCCAACAAACAATTGTATCAGGAGAAGGAATTGGTCTATATCTAATGCTACCTACTGAAAGCAAAGATTGCATTGTAAAAGAAATGAATTTATTATATAAAACAAGTATAGCAAAATTAATAATAATAAGTATAAAATTTAAATTGGAGCGTTGTGATTTGAATATTACCGATAGAAAATTACGTGAAAACGGAGTCTGATAACTTGATTTTACTCTTATTTCCAAGCTATGAAGTTACTGAAATATGAAATGTAAAACAAAGAAAAATGAGAGATTGCGTATTTCCGCGTCATTTGCGCTTACCACTGGAAATTGCCAAAGCATTTCCCTCGTTCTTGATGATGTTTTGAGCTTCCCACAGTCTCCTGGACGTCGTCATCTCCGTCAGAATTTGATGATATTCTGGTAGATTAGATAATTCTATGGTCCGTACCTCGGACCCAAACACTCGTACAACCAAGTTTTACAAAAGTTAGTCACTAACTCCACTGAACATCGGAGCGACACGCACGCGCATCCATACTCCTCAAGTATTTCACAGATAGTCACTAACTCCACTGAACATCGGAGCGACACGCACGCGCATCCATACTCCTCAAGTATTTCACAGATAGTCCTTGTTTCACGGCGCGTCGAACGATATAACCACACGCCGGCTCCCCACTCTTCAGTCCAAACTAGCTTACGTCGTCTCCCCTGATTGGCTGACCCACCACGCGATCTTCTCCTCCTCCGGGTCATTACACTCGGCGGGAGGGTTCCGTTCCAACAATTCGTCTTTTCTAGACCTTGCGACCCAAGATTGCGTCATGCTTCTCGACAAGATTAAGCGTGTACTTGAAATCCCAGTGAGTCACGTCTCTCGATATACCCTAACTGACGAAAACTCCGTAAAATTCCGTAATCAGATAATTTTCTATGATATCGTCGTTCGTAATAATTTGCTGGATAGCGTTTTCTAAGACATAGAAAACCTATCTGAATGCTAATAATTTTTATAAAATGCTCCGAAAATACCTTAATAATAATTATAATAAATTAATAATAATAATAAATTACCATGAAAAATTCTCTTGGCTGAACAATTTGCCGCGTAAATAAATATAGAATGGCTTCCTACTGACTTATACCAGTTGCATAAAACCCCTCGAAAAACACGTTACATAACGTCTAGTAGTAATGTCCAATTTAATTTGAAACAAACAAACCCGGTACATTGTTAGCACCATGGAAACAGATGCAGCCTCCTGCTAATCCGCAGCAGGACTAAATGAAATGGCACACAGTTCAAACGGCAAAAATCAAATACCGATACATTGTTTAACATTTTGAACTGTTCTCTGGAAGTTTCAAGGCTAAATTCGGCTTTTGTGTTCTATGTACTTTGAACCTGCTGGGGATTCCTATGAGTCTACCATTTGTGCTTATTTTTATGGAACAGAATTTTCTATTCTTCGTTCCCGCCTCCATCTTTGTGTCACTGCATTGTGGCCTAGCTGTTTACCTGGAATTGTCATTTCATATTACATGAAACATCACAACAATACGAGAGTGCTTTTGACACATGCTTTGTTACCTGGAGTTGACTATTTGGAAGTTTCACCCATTTTATATGAGTGAGCCGTAGGAATGCTCAGTACAGTGCTAGCCTCCATTTTCTGTAACTTCCATGATATTTCATTAGCTGTGGGATCCATTCTAATTCAATATCTGTTTCTTTTAGAGCATTGAGCCTATGGATTTTGATCTTGTGTTTTCTGCAAACATGTCGACATCACTAGTGTGTGACATGGATTGAAACCCGTAATTTAAGGGGCAATTGTACGAGTAATACCTTAATTTGATACTATTATATTTAACCCATGGGCTGTGTGAAGGTGACATTTGTGAGCATGAACATTTTCATGTTGTCTGGTGACAATGGAGTGACATGTTTTGTCATGATCTTTAACTACCCAGTGGATGGGGTAGGATTTTGATAGCTTGGCTCATATGACTGCTGTATATTAATTTCATGGGTATGTGAGGTACAGGCTGTAATTGTGTTTTTAAGACTATAGTCTTGCCCATATTCTTCTGTACTTTCTGGAGCACACTAATGTTGACCTATTTGATACTCCTGTTTTGAGAAGACTATAAAGTGTAAATAATGGTCCACAAGTGACCAAGAACTGTACAATCGGCTTGTTGCCAATGTTAACATTATTTTCGTAATTTGGTACTTTCTGCCGTGAGCAGAAGACGTTACTGTATTTGTTACAGGTTGAGAGCAATGTTATAAAAGCTGAGTGGTTTGATTCTCGGTACTGTAATCTTACACTTGTACACCATTTGCCTTACTAACAACCTCTGATTACCACAAACCCATTTTTGCTTTCACTACCTGCCTATATCATATGGGGACCATGTTGTAGGAGCTGTCTCTATTTGTTACCTTAGTGGATGCCACTGTTAGCATCAGTAGGAAGTTGGTGGTTTAGGGCTCAGGTTGCCAGTTGCTTCTATCTGAGGAGGGCTGGTAGCTCTTTAGGAGTGCAGCAATAAAAAACAGAAGTTGTTTCTGTTATATTCTTACCTCAAGCCAATCATGAGCTCCCCGAATTTTGCCTTCAATGGCATTCTGTGCCTTCTTCATTACAGTGATATTGTCTGCATCCCATTCTTCTTCATCATATGTCGTCAATTGCAATACCCGTATAATTTCATTAATTTCATCAGTCATTCGTTGAGCTAAATAGTTTCTATTTTCCGCAGCTTCTTCTGCTCCTTTACCACCTGTGGATGACAAAATGACATGAAATGAAAATAAATAATATTATAATTCTCCAAGAGATGTCTGTTAGATAACATCACACATACAATTAGGTAGGGGAAAATAAAATGTATGCGGTACATTATATCCATACATGAGAAAAGCTCAGTAGGCTATAGGGTTCCCAAATGTCCTGAAATACCTCCTAAGGACAAATATCAAAAGAAAAGCATAAACACACACACACACACAAAAAAAAACCAGAATTGCCCCATTTTATGGTGTCATATAGTGCAGCAACAAACAGTAGTGCGGTGTCATCCAGTGCTGCAACAAACAGTAGTGCAGTGTCATACAGGGGTGCAACACACGGTAGTGCAGTGTCATACAGGGGTGCAACACAGGGTAGTGCAGTGTCATACAGTGGTGCAACACACGGTAGTGCAGTGTCATACAGTGGTGCAACACACAGTAGTGCGGTGTCATATATTGGTGCATCACACAGTAGTGCGGTGGTCTACAGTGGTGATTTTACTATTTTATAGTTAGTTGAATATTAATATTTTGTTGTTACTAAAATTTTAGTATTTTATAATTATTAGAATTTTAGGATTTGTTTGCTAGTACAATGTTAGTATTTTGTTAGTAGAATTGCTTTATTACTTTAATCTGAAGGGGAGTAGCAGCCTTTCAGAATAAATCAATTCTTGACTTGTCTTATAGACGCTTAATATATTGATAATATTAGCCAACTAGTGGCTACACTGCATTCTGGTGCAAGGCTGAAAGCAATGGGAAACTACAGCCGTATTGCTCTTCCCGAGGAAATGCACCTCTCTATGCATAAGTACATGTGATGATGGCCTCCTCTCTTGTAAAATTTCAATCCGGAGGTAAACTAGTCCACCGTTCGGATCTCCGGATGGGGACTACTCGAGAGGGGGTTAACATCACAGAAGTGACAAAGAGGAAATCTGATATTCTTAGGATCGGAGTGTGGAATGCTAGAAGTCTGATAGGCAGTGGAAGGTTAGAAATCTTAGAAATGGAAATGGATAGATTGAGGTTGGATTTGGTCGAGATTAGTGAAATGCGCTGGCAGGAAGATCAGGACTTTTGGTCAGGAGATTAGAGGATGATCATTAGCACTAAATCAAACAATGGCCAAGCAGGGGTTGGTCTCATAATGACTAGGAAACTTGGACTGTGGGTAGAATATTATGAGGAATATAGAGAACGGATTATTGTAGTAAAAATCAACACAAAAACTAAGTGCACCACAGTGGTACAAGTCTATAAGCCTAACAGTCAAGCTGATGATGAAGATGTTGAAAAGGTCTACGAAGAAATAGATGAAGTGCTGAGGTATGTCAAGGGTTATGAAAATATTATAGTAATGGGAGATTGGAATGCCGTAGTAGGAAAAGGAAGAGAAGGGAAAATAGTAGGAGAATTTGGATTTGGTGAAAGGAATGATCGAGGAAGCAGGCTGATGACATTCTTCACCGAACATGAGTTGGTCATAGCTAACACCTTATTCAAGAACCACAATAGACGAATATACACATGGATGAGACCAGGAGATACAGGGCGTTACCAAATTGACTTCATTATGATCAAGCAGAGATTTCGAAACCAGATTTTGGATTGCAAAACATATCCCGGTGCTGACATAAACTCTGACCACAATCTGATTGTTATGAAATGCAGACTTAAGTTGAAGAAATTGAGGAAAAGTCAAAAGCCAAAAAGGTCGGCAATAGACAGACTGAAAGAAAAGGACGTGAACAAACGAATCAAGACTAGTATAAAGGAAGGACTAATGAAAAACCCTGAACAAGCTACAATTGCAGAGGAATGGGCACTTTTAAAGAATGAAACAACAAAATCCACGGAAGAAAAAGTTGGTAGGAACGAAACAATAGGTAGAAAACCGTGGATCACTCGGGATATACTAGACTTAATGGATGAAAGGCGGAAACACAAGAATGTAAGAGATGAAAAGGGGAAAGCAGAATACAGACGTCTGAGAAATGAGGTTAACAAGAAGTGCAAGAAAGCTAAAGAAGAATGGTTGAAACAGAAATGTGCAGGTATAGAAAACTGTCTGAATTTAGGGAAGGTAGATACAGCTTATCGAAGGATTAAGAGTACTTTTGGGGAAAAGGAAGACTAAGTGCTGTAATATTAAGGACTCAGATGGAAAACCTCTAACAGATAGGGAAGAAAAGGTTGAGAGATGGAAAGCTTACATAGTGTGTTTGTATAAGGGAAAGGATATTGAGAATCATGTAATGGAAAGGGAAGAGGAAATTGATGTGGATGAGAAAGGAGATTTAATAATGAGATCAGAATTTGACAGAGCATTGGAAGACTCAAGCAGGAACAAAGCACCAGGCATAGATGATATACTGATTGAGTTGCTAAGCCGCATAGGTGATGATGGTCTGACAAGGTTATTTCACTTGGTGGGTGGGATTTATGAGACAGGTGAGGTGCCCTCTGATTTCAAGAAGAATGTTATCATCCCTATACTGAAGAAAACAGGAGTTGACAGATGTGAAGATTACCGTACAATCAGCTTGATCACTCATGCTTCAAAGATCCTGACTAGAATAATTTACAAGATGGAAAGTGAGAAAGAGAGTGGGTGAAGACAAGTTTGGCTTCAGGAGAAACGTAGGAACAAGGGAAGCTGTACTAAGTCTTAGGTTGATTTTGGAAGCTAGAATAAGGAAGGATAAGAGAAAGTTCATGGCATTTGTAGACTTTATTTAAACACAAATTGTGCAGTTTCGACTCCCATAGTGCACTGGCTTTGCTCGTGACGCGGATACATATGTATCAAATACGTCTTGCAATGGCCTTCCCAGTGTGTACTAGACAGTGTCTTGGTGAGGTGTGCTTTAACCAACTGAAGAGCCCAATATCACACCGGGGCAAAACGCTGTCATTTTGTTGAGTTATGCCGGAACATTTTGCACAATTTGTGTTTAAATACATAATGGCTCAACAGACAATACATATATTTTCTTTTGAAAATTATATATTTGTAGACTTAGAAAAGGCTTTTGATAACGTTGATTGGAGTAAGTTGTTTGATATTTTGAAAACGATTGGAATAAAGTACAGGGATAGGAGGGTGTCTACAATCCATACAGAAACCAGACAACACTCATCCGAGCGTAAGGACATGAGAGAGAAAGGAGGAGAATTGAAGTGTTTGAAATGTGGTGTTACAGGAGAACAATGAAGATCAGATGGTTAGGGTTACGAATGAAGAGGTATTAAGATGAGTGGGAGAGGAGAGATTTTTCTGGCGACTGCAAATGAAGAGAAGAGATAGGTTGGTAGGACACATACTGAAGACACCCAAGATTAGCAAACTTAGTTATAGAAGGAAAGGTCGAGGATAAGAACAGTAGGGGTAGACCAAGGTTAGAATATGTTAAACAGATTGCCACGGTTGTAGGGTGTGGTAGCTATGTAGAGATGAAATGATTAGCTCAGAACAGGGAAGCATGGAGGGCTGCATCGAACCAGACGAAAGACTGAAGACTCAAACAACAACATGGTACTCAACAGAATATGCAACAAGTGAATATAAAACAAACAAAAAAAATATGTCTTTTGATTAAGTCACAGAAGTTGTGATTTAAAAAAAAATAGAAGCATTGTAATGTTATTTCTATAGATAAACCAGGGATTACTAGTAAAACTCTTGTTCTTTTCAACTGTTTGTCCTTATTTGTTCTTATCTCTCTCTCTCCAACCATACCTGCCAGTCATAGTGTTTGTCTTTCTGCCATGCTTCTATCCTCCTTTTCCTGTCCAATGATTGTCCGTTATCTGCCTACTGTATTTATATTACGAAAGTTTAGGAAAGTCAAAATTCCACTGCAAAATTCACACTTGCAATGAAGCAAACGTTTACATGAATTTCTGAGTCTTTTCATGATTATTGATTTCTTTTAACTTATATCTTCAAGAATTTCACAAATGTCCATGCTTTTAGGAATATTCTGTATTTTTATCAAGATATAGAATCTTTTAATCTTTTGTCATTTGAGACAATTTTAACATTAATTCCCAAGTTGGTAACACACTGTTGAGTGATTGGCAACATCTTATTTTGGCTCCTTGAAATTCGAAGGATATTACTGCCCTTTATTCTCAAGCCATTTTTGTTAAAGAACACTGCCAATACTTAGTAAAGCTCATCATAAAACTTCAGAGCTCCAATTGAGCCTATTGCTCATCCTTTATACAGGGAATTGGGAAAGTTGTAATCTCATTTTGGAAAGTACAGCCTGATATATTTTTAGGGCCACACAGTTAGGAATACCTTAACTTTCTCATATTATGATACTCTGAGAACTTGCAGGGTCGAATGGCAAGGCCATCTAATCGAGTGAAGAACATCCCTTCCTGAATATTTCCAGCTGGCTGTGTGACACAATGGATTAGGTTTTTGTTTGCTGTACCCAAGGTGGCAGGAATCAAATCCTGGCACAGTCAGTTGGCTTTTGAGGGTGTTTAAATCTACAAGGCCAATATCGGGAGATTTGACACCATGTTAAAGCAACCCTAGGGTACAAAATTTCAAAACCCCTGCACCTGTAAAACTTCTTCATTTCCAGTTTCCAGTTCCCTGGGTCGGGTTGCGAATCAAGGACCTCCACTGTTGTCTATCCCTCCACCATTCATTTCCTTCTTTTAATACTTCTTTTACTCCTCTTTTCTCTATGCTTTCCTTCACTGTATCTATCCACCTCTTTCTGGGCCTTCCTCATGGTCTTCTTCCTGGTATTTTATCCATAAATATTCTTTTTGGTACTCTACATTCTTCCATTCTCATCATATGTCCATACCACTTCAGCTTACCGGTCTCTAACTTGTCTTGCAGTTTTGGGAACCCAGTTCTCTCCATAATGTCCACATTTCTGATTTTATCCCTCCCGTGTCTTCCCAATTATTCCTCTAAGGAACTTTCATCTCAGCTGCTTGGATTCGGCTTTCATCGCATTTTATTGTGGTCCAAGTACCTGCTGCATATGTCAAAATTGGTGTGTAATACATTGAGAATAGAACTTTCTTGCATTTCTCTGGGACTTCCTGGTTCCATACTAAACCTCTCACACACTGGTAAGACCCATTAGCTTGTTGGATTCTCTTTCCAATTTCTTCATTTATTATACCATCTTCTGTGAGTATGCTCCCCGAAAAGCTTTTTACCATTTCCAATGGATTTCCATTAACTTCAATATTCTGTCTTCCTTCTTTTGTTTCTTGTCATCACTACAGTCTTACTCTTCGCCACACTTATTTTCATTCCATATTTCTCTATCTCTTGATTCCATACAGTAACATGTTTTGCACTTCTATTTCATTTTCTTCCCATATTACTATGTCGTCTGCAAAGAGTAAGGCCTTAGTCTCCTTGCTTCCCATTCTTCGTTTCACACTCTTGTGGATTTCATCCATGACAGTTATAAACAGTATAGGGGATAACACACTTCCTTGTCGAAGTCCTGTTTCAACACTGAACCAGTTTGTTTGTCCTAGCTTGGTCTTCACACTACTTACACACTTTTCATACATGGCTTTGATCATTTGTATTTCTGCTCTGCCTACCCTGGTTTTTATCAATGCGTCCCAACCAATCTTCTTGGTATACTGTCGTACACCTGTAAAACTACAGAAGTTAAAATGGTTATTAAAAGCATATCGTTATCACCACCATCTTGGAAAGTAGGCTGCTTTTACGGGAATAGAGCAACAAGAGACAGTGGCAGAATTTTACAAGTTCAAGGATGGTTTGACACAATGTGGGTCAGAAAGTAAGTTTAACCTTGTTAATGTTTTGTAGAAAATATTTAGACTTAATCTAGTTACACTGGACAAATGCATCTGAAAGGCTCATGTCTTCAGACAGGAATGTAGTCATGGACAAAATAACAAATTTTAGGGAAGAAAATCATGCCACAATGGCAATTACTGGTTCTGAGGATTAGGTATTATTATGCTGTATTGTAGCGAGTTCATAGGTATCTATATAGTAGAATATTTCAAATATAATTATTTTAAAAAATAATCTGCATTTTTGAGAAAAACAACAGTGCATTTGAATTTATCCTCAATAACACTGCTTTAAGGTTAAAAAACCTGACCTTTTGCATGACCCTACTCATGAGTCAAGAACTATAATATGACTACTGTAACCCATACAATGAATAGAAGCAGAGGTCCACACGCAAATGCATACAAATGTTAGATTTAAGATGTATTCTGGAAGTGCCCATTTCTTCGTCAGAGCCTCATAGAAAACAAAATAAGTATGCTATAATGGAAATACATAAACTGGCATTTGGGCTCCAATATTTTGAATATTAATCACGTGTTACTATCTCCTCAGATTGATAAAATTTCCTATGAAACATAACTGAAGAAAAAAAAAACAATTTACCTTGAGAAATAATATGAATGAAAATCTTCATGCTGCATATCAGTATTGGTGCGAGGGTTTTCACTTGCTCTAAACATCGTACCAATATCTCTCGATGAACTTGATGAGTCAGCTCCTTCTCTCTGCCTCCGACTTCTCTAGATACCTGAAACATATCCGTTGGGTTGAACTCTGAATAACATAGCCACACCACATCAAATGAGTCATAGTTTAAGGAAACACTGACCAACTAACACCCTCAACACTACCATACAATGACTAAATCTGTGAGGAAACCGCTATAATGCATTCAGTAATCTAATTGACCTGATTCCATCAAAGTGCTGGGGTCAGGGATGATGCCCTATCTAGTGACAAGGAATAGAAACATGCTAGCTGGCAAAGCCTGTTACACTCTTCCTGAGAGATGAGAAATGAATGGTTATAGAGCAATCGTGGAATGAAAGAGTGATGGAAGAAACTCGAGATCCACTTGTCCTGCTGAACTTGGGTCATATAGTGCTCGATCAAGTTAACTTCTTTTGTGGTTAATATGTTTCTCACGTTTCACTTGCTTCAGGGAGGCTATCTATTTCGTGACCAGGCAGATATGATTTTATGTATGGTCACACGAATGGTAATGGATACGAGGTTGCACAGTTGTATCAGATGACCTTTCCAGACTGATATCAGCCAAGTCATCCATCAATTGCTGCTATTTTTTATCGTGTAGCTGAGACAGGATTCATAGCACTACAAACTATGGATCGAAGAAGACCACAAGTCGCTCTTAAGCCTAACCAGAAATATCAGCGGAACAGGCTCAGGGCAAAGTCAATTAAACAACAGTTTAAACAAACGAGTATTTATTTACTCTAAAATACATGGTACTTTTGACCCGACACGAAATGAACTGAACTGTGTGTAAGGTTGAAAACAAAACAGTTTCTGGATTGTGTGCGCATCGTAGATGGCAGCAGTAGATTTTTAAAAACGCTGATACTCGTGTGCATTTGTTTATTATTGTTTTTGTAGGTTAAATGTGTTTTAACAAAAAACAAAACATTTTGCAGGTTGTTACAAAAGATATTGGTATCAGCACACAGAGAATGGCCCGAGTAGCCTATGTGGTGTATCTCATACAACCAAATGGAGGGTACTTCACGTCGACCTCATGTATCCATATCATCTTCAACGTGTGCAAGGTCTTTCGCCTACCGATTACCCACCAAGGGAGAACTTTTGGTGGTGGTTTGTTGCACAAATGTTAGCCATTTTGGTCTTGTTTACAGATAAGGCAACATTTGGACAAGATGGTCTAACAAATTTTCACAGTCAACTTTTGTGGGCGATTGAAAAATCCTCTGGATACAATTCAGGCTAGACACCAGTTCAGTTTAAGATTAATATAAGGACTGGAATTGTAGGTGACTGTCTAGTAGGTCCTTATGTCCTCCCAACACATCGTACATGCGCCGTCTACAGGAACTTTATTCGGAACAGTCTTTCAGCCTTGCTAAAGGACAGATTTTTTACAGAAACTGTACACCTTCCAAAACCTGCGTTGTTACAGGCAAGGCAACTACACTACACCTTGCTCTCTCAGCAGTTTTAGCACAGAGCTCAGCATGTATTGTATCTGAGAACAACGAGTTGCGTGCATCATCTGGTAGAGAATTAACAGTATTACAATTGATGCAGAGTGCAGAAATTACAGGGGAGTCACACTCATACCTCACTGTGCCAAGATATATGAAAAGATATTAGAAAGTAGAATACGAGCCAAAGTGGAGAGAAAATTGAGAGAGGAGCAGTAAGGTTTCAGACCTGGGAGATCAACAGTGGATCTCATATTTTCAGTGAGACAGCTCCAGGAACACCACTACGAATTTGGAGAGGGTCTGTTGATGGCCTTCCTGGACATCGAAAAGGCCTATGATAGTGTGTGTAGGGAGAAGGTTTGGAAAGCAATGGAAAACATGGGAGTGGAAAAAGGGACTGTAGGCAGAGTGAAGGAGATGTATTGTGGAAGTGTGAGTTGTGTGGGGGTTGGAGGGGAGAGAACAGACTGGTTCAGACAAATGAGTGGCCTGAAACAGGGTAGTGCGCTGTCACCCCTTCTCTTTATTGTGGTTATGGACGAGGTAATGACACGGATAGCAGGAAAGATAGGAGAAGATAAGATGAAAGCAATGGTGTTTGCGGATGATCTCATGGTCTGGGGAAACAGGGAGGAGGAAATTCAGGAGCAACTGAAGGCTTGGGAAGAAACAGTGGGAGAGTACGGATGGAAGTTCAACATCAGTAAATGTGAGATCCTGTTAACGACCAGGAAAAAGGACAGACCAATGAGTGGGATAACACTTGGAGGTGGACAGATGAGGAGGGTGGAGGGTCTCAAGTACTTGGGAAGTATAGTGGAGGAAAATGGGAGAAATGACAAAGAGATTACGGAACGTGGCAGACAGGCAGAAGCATTTCTGAGAAGCATTAGGAGCTTAGTGTGGAATAAAGATGTCCCACAAAAAAGCAAGGAAGTGTTATACAGAAGCTACTATATCCCGATACTGACCTATGCTTCAGAAACGTGGACAATGAAGAAAAGAGACATAAGCAGAATACAGGCAGGTGAAATGAAGTTCCTGCGAAGTAGGATCGGAGTAACAAGAAGAGACAGGGTGAGGAATGAAAAGGTCAGGGAAATGGTGAAAGAGGAGCCCTTGCAAGGTAGGATTGAGACATCAAGAATGAGGTGGTATGGACACTTAAAGAGAATGGATGAGAAGAAGATTCCCAAGAGGATACATGAGATGCAGATGCAGAAGAAACGACCAAGGGGAAGACCAAGAGATAGATGGCTGAAAGGAGTGGAGGAATGTGTCAAGAAGAGAGGCAAGGACTGGACCAGAGTGACAGCGGAGAGGTGGTGGGAAGAAAGGACTAAGTGGCGAGGCTTATGTTCCAAACAGACCCAGCCTGGGGCTGGAAACTGTACACGATGATGATGATGATGACAATCGATGACAATTCTCGGTCATTGCCCCCTTTCCCCATGGGAAATGTTTGCACCCGCTGTTGTTCATAGACCAAACTAACACACACATGCCTTTTGAATATACGTAGAGTACTAATGCATGCATAAACAGGCGAGAACCTCTAGTGAGCCTATAGTACAAATCCACCTCTTCATTTCAACAATTATAATTTTTGAAGATTATCAGAATAATATGGATGATCAAATGGACCAGGAGTGAAATTCACATCTGACATTAGAGAAATGTTCATTTCTTCACATTCGGATCACATATAACTGATATCAATAGCAACTAGTGAATACCAGAGCTAACAGCGACCATTTTAAGCATGATAACAGAGCTGCCAAAGTCTACACTAAATAAAATATTTATTTTCGGTTGACTACCAAGCATGCAATCTTTTTCAAGGTTAGCACTTGAATCAAAAACAGAGCTATAGTTGCTCGTCATAAACGCATTTTAAAATTAAATCATGTAAAGAGCTGCTAACTTGAACACCGCCAGCACTAGAATTTAGATTCTCACATGCTTCACAACCCATATTGAATTCAACAATATTGCTGATGTTACAGCAATCTCCAGATTTATCTTTGGTCAAACACTTACTTCAGACAGCCCATATTACTCAATGTAATGATTCATTGGCTTTTCGAGTTTTACCTACTGTGCTGAGCATTTTTCATTAACACTTTACTAGGCCTCTTCTTCCCATTATTTACAGCTATCGACAATACAACACTGATATTTACACAACCTCATATGCCTTTCAGAAATCCAGCCTCAAAAATGTAGCACCCTGCTCTTATTACTCTTTACAGATCATTTATAACATACCGATTATGTAAAAAGAATTAAAAATCACTTTCTTTCATAATTTCCACCAAATGTCACCGATGCATTGCCTTAAAGGTGGCAAAGGACAAAAGACCACACAAGCATACAATTGGCTTCTTACCTTACTTAGGCATGGACTTAAATCCTTAAGGAACTGAACCAGGTCTTCCATTGTTTCAATAACCTCTGCAACAGCTAAATAATCCAATACCCTTTTACATTCACGAATAATTTTGCGTACTTCTGATTCATCAAAACAGAGTAAAAGTGCAGAAGTTCCTTGAAGAATTCCCCTTGATCCTTCTATCAGCTTCTTCCTGGAGGAATGAAAGCAAACAATTATTCAATCAATACTAATAAAGAAGAACACTCCCATACGACAAGTGGTCACAGAAAAAACCAAATAAGATCATATTTATGAAATATTCCACAAAAGTTGGCTTCAATATCAGCATTAATGAGTTATAGGGGAAATTTTCTACATATATGCGAGGAGTGAACATAATGAAAGGAAGGCTACAACAACTTAATAATGTTATTGGTTTTACGTCCATTTTAACAACTGTGGCTTTTAGAGACGCCGGGGTGCCGGAATTTTGCCCCAAAGGGCATCTTTAACTTGCCAGTAAATCTACTGACACGGCTTCCTCACATTTGCGCACCCTCAAATGACAAATGACTGAGCCGGGATTCAATCCTGCAACCTCAGGAACAGCAGGCACCGCTAAGCCAGGAAAGAAACAATATTAGGTATACCACAAATATTGATAATATTCATTCAGTCCTTGTGTATAATAAAGAAATCTTGGTTGGAACAGTAATTCAGAGCATGAACAACTTGTTCATTTGAGATCAGTTTGAGGGAAAGAGACCTTAGGTTAGGAAATGAAGGTTTACAGGACAGATAAAACACACCCACTTGTGATGCAAGAACAACCTGGATCTGGCTTGTGGAAGAGTTTTCTCTCACATAACTTATTCAGTAACTCATTCTCAAATAATACAGTATATGAATTAATTAATGGTAAAGTTATGTAAACTTTCAAACTGAACATTCTAAATAAAAAGATCCCACGAACCTACTACGCTGTCGTAGCAGGTAGAGAGGTGATACTCCGACGTGGCATGTCCCAGGTGGCGGATAAGGGGGTCCTCACCGGCTTGCTGGCGGACTTGAGCGAAATCAAATAGCTCTCGTGGACCAAACACACTTTAGCCAGAGAACACCTAGAGGCACCTCTCGTTCTCAACAATCGAGTAGTAATTTCGTGATCTTAATCTTAAGATCACCACTAGTTGTATATTCAACTTGTAACTAAGGCATGATGGAACACACACTACTAATGCAACTACCCCAGGTCCCGGACACACGTCCGGTCTTTCCCGATAATCGGATTCTGGGGGATCGGGAACAAAATCATGCTGCAGAGAAGGATCGGAGCTTCTCAAAATCTCTTCGCCCCAAGAAAAAAAACTTCTTGGGTACTATTAACATCAATACCCTGTTGAAAACAGGAAAGCTCAAACAACTGACCGACGTCTTGGACAAATTTGATATTCAAATCCTAGCAATTCAGGAAACACGATTCCAAGATGAGAACCATTTCGACTCTGAAAATTTCAGGATATTTAAGGGTAAACCAGCCATTAATATCAAAGGCAATTCATTAATGTTTAGGACGGCTTTTGCAGTGAGGAAAACTATCTTAGATTCAGTTATCGACTTCACATCACCATGTGAAAGAATTTCAGTGCTTACAGTAAAATCAAGCAACAAGACATTTGCCTTGATAAATGCCCATGCTCCCACTAACATAGACAATAAGATAAAACCACAGACTGTAGAAGATTTTTGGGAATTACTAGAGGAAACTACAAGTAAAATCCCCAAACATCACGTGAAAATCTTATTAGGGGATTTCAATGCACAGGTTGGCAGAGGGAAGATATACAGATCAATAGTAGGACTCCATCCCGCACATCGGCGAACTAATAAGAATGGAGAGCGTCTAATAAGATTTTGTGCATCATTCATGCTGTGACTCATGTCCACGCACTTTAAGAGACCATTACACAAAAAGAAAACCTGGAGATCACCTAACCCCATTATTAGGGGAATTTCAGATATATCATGTGGCTATTTCCGCAAAGAATATGCTTGAGATTCAGAATGTTAAAGTACGGAAGGGAGTGGTAGATTCGGATCACTACCTCACGCAAATCAAGGTTCGGTTTCAACCAAATAGATCTAAACCTAAAGGCAACCGGTTTCCAAAAGTTGATCCGTACTGCTTGAGGAACAACACCGAGGTTTTCGTACGAGGCTTATAGGAACTAAATCCTAGGGAGTGGCCAGACCTTTGCAAAACATTACAGTCATCAGCCATGAAATTAGGACAACCACCTAGGAAAAGAAAGCACAGATGGTGGAACACAATCTGCGATGAAGCCGTCAATGACCGAATCAAAGCATGGTATCAATGGAATGGACATCGAACAGTGGAAAGATGGAAGAACTTCCTAAAAACTCAAAAAATGACCTCTAAAACAATCCGGCACAACAAAATCAGACTCGCAGGGTTAGAACAGGATTTCCAGAGGAACAACACTCGAAATTTTTACAAGACATTCCATGAGGACTTGTCAGGGAACAAACCACCAACATTAAGTTTCCGACGACTTAATGGACGACTAGAAACAAGAGAACTGCAAGATACTGGCTGATTATTTCCAAACTCTTCTGAACTGTGACCCTCCAGTGGAAAGGCTGCAGTTTGAAAAACCTGTACCAAACCCAGACTCACTTCCTCCAACAACTCAAGAAATAAAAGACATAATCCAATCGCTCAAAAATAACAAAGCCCCTGGGAACGATGGCATAACTACCGAGATGTTGAAAATAGGAGGAGATGACTTCATAAGGAGAATTCATACACTCCTAACAGAAATATGGGAGAGCGAAATAATTCCGAAGGACTGGAAGAATGCCATTATTCATCCGTTGCATAAAAAAGGTGACCGAGCGGACCCCAACAACTACAGAGGTATATCACTTTTACCAATTATATACAAGGTATTATCTTAAGTGCTCTCAAACAGAGTTGAACAACAAACTGAACATTTGATTGGTGAATACCAAGCAAGCTTAAGGAAAGGTAGATCGTGTTAGGAGCAGATTTGGAGCCTAAATACGATAGATATTAAGGATACTCTGCAGTACCAACACATTTGTCACCTTCGTGGATTTTAAGAAGGTGTATGATTCTATTGACAGGCAAACTGTTCTGGACATCCTAGAAGAGCTCAGAGTGGACAGGAAGACCAGGGATTTAATCCGCCAGACTCTCACTGACAAAACATCTCAAGTGAAGTTTCTAGGTGAACTATATGAGCCTTTCAAGGTACATACAGGAGTTCGACAAGGTGACAGCCTATCCCCAATGCTTTTTAACTTAGTGTTAGACAAAGACATCAGGGAGTGAGGAAACAACATCAAAGGCATAAGCATTGGTACTCTGGGACAGAAAATCAAAGTAAAATGCCTAGCTTTTGCTGATGATCTAGCTATCTTTACCAAGACTAGTGAAACCAAGTATGCCATAGATAAGTTACATGAGCTAGCATCAAAGACAGCACTCCAAATATCGTAGGAGAAGACGCATTTCATAGTAAATGGACACCAGAATATCCCAAGATCCCCACTACAGACGAACTATGGAATAACTAGACACGTACCTTCCCTCAAATATTTACGAGAAATTATTGTACCATCTGGATTGGACAGGAAAGCTAATTTAGAAAGAGCTACCAAACTCCAGAAAGCGTACCAAATAACATGGAATCACTATAATAAAAGAGTGATGTAACTAAATGCAAAACTACGGCACTACAAACAGTTGTTCTTCCGGAAGCATTGTACACCTCCGAAACTATATCTCTAGGAAGCCACTCTGTAATTGCTGAAATCGAAATCCAGGAACGTCAAATTCTCAGGAAAATATATGGCCCCGTTTATGTTAATGGTATATGGATTAAAAGGAAAACCACAGACTTGTACACTGTAATCAAAAAGGTCACTGATACCGTGCGTAAGAGACGATTGAAAATGTATGGTCACATCTGCAGAATAAACAACACCATATATGCAAAAAAAACTGCTTGATATAATTAATTCAAAGAAGGTCAAAATCAGTTGGTTAGAAGAAATCAAACAGGACTTAAAAGAAATAAACATTACAGAAGATATCATCATGAATCGGAAGACTTTTGGAACTCTAGTTACAAATCACTCTTTCGCCGAAAAAGCTAAAAGGACCACTGGAAAAAATGGACGGAGGAACGTAAGAAGGGGCATAGTGAGTTCACGAGGAGATTTTGGAAGGAGAATAAGAGGAAAACACAATCAACCCGAGTCAACAAGTTCAAATGCGCTCCCTAAGTGGGCAGAGGGAAGAAAGAAAGAAAGAAAGAAAGAAAGAAAGAAAGAATGAAGAAGAAATAAACAGAGCTTTCTAACATGCCGTAGATGTTACAATCCTTTATCTCTATACTTATTGCAAGTTCCCAAATTACACAAAATTTAATAATTTTTCAAAATAAGGTATGTATAAAAAAAACTTCCAAATTTTAAGAATCTGACAAGGTTTCTTCACTGTAAATAGTCATATTTTACAAAGAAAATATTTTAGACATGTCCTTCATGGGCCGTTCTTTCCAAGGTGGCTATTGCACAGCTAGGAAATGTTTCTCTCAGGCATATTTCATAAAACATTAATATGGTGCCTGTTAGTAAATCTAGTTTACTTGATAGACTTCATTTCTGTAAAATAAGTGGAAACATTGTGGAATAGAATAGAAATAATTACTATAGTAACTATCAACAGAAATACTTCTCCTTTATTTTTATTTTTGCAGTACCATATGTTAAATTAAAGGGTGTACCGATTTATTTTAATAGCCTATGGTTATTTTGTCCAAGTTAAATATTGCACATTTTTGCTCAACTCCACAGCTTGATACAATTTATGATTTATATTACAGTAATGCTAGACTAGACTGGATGATAAAATGTTGTTGTTAATCCATTTAGGGGTTTGAACAGACCATAATTAAATCAGCAAAATCCAATTGAAACTTGACCATTTACCTGTTGGTGCCTGTCTGTCAGCCCTAGGAATTTCCAAGGGATTCAGCAGAGGTTTAGAATCTAGATTAAAGGAAAAACGTCTGTTGGCTTTTCGTTCGCTATTTTCTTGGTATTGGAGTGGAGAAAAGGAGTTTGTGTCATTTATTACAGTAGAACGTCGTTTATCCAGACTAATTGGGACCAAAAGTGTTCCGGATAATGATTTTTCCGGATAATCAAACATGCGTTTATTTCATAGGAAAAAGAAACATGCAAAGTACATAATGGTGATAACCACCAAGCTTCTCATTTAGCAGCAACGCTTTCTAACATAACAAAGGTTCAGAAACAGGATCTCCCTTACTTCTTGTCTGAAAACCAATTTTTCTTCCGTAGCTGATCTCATGGTTTCTATTTTAGACCTTGTTCATTATCCAACTTTGATGCATAATTCAGAATTTCACCTTTTCGGCTCTTAAAATCATTGTGGATTTTCCAACACTGTAAGTTTTCATTCGACACTGCACACTCTCACCTTTATCCAGTTTATTAATGATCTCCACCTTCTTCTCAATCGCTAAAACATTGCAAGTTCTTTCTTCCTTTTTGCCACTCGTAGAAGCTATTTTCACAACGTAATACAGTAAAGTAAGCACACTCACATACTGTAACACATTGAGACATTATAGAGTAAACAAACGGTAGGAGACAACAGAGACAACAATTCAAACCTAAAACCGACTCACTATTGTAGGCAGCGTGCACTTCCGCGTAACAACAGTAAGCATGCGCTGCTTCGTCTTTTCTTTTTGGCTCGTCCGGATAATTGACGTTCCGGTTGTTTGATGTCCGGATAAACGACGTTCTACTGTTCTCAAGAAAGTGAATCAATGTCCTTGGCGTTATGGCAAGTTTCAGTGTAGAATATGTGCCGGAAGATTGGACACTTATTATTGATTTAAAAAAAAAAGCCTGAAGACTACTTCTACACAATGGCAAGAAGTATGCTCCAGTGCCTGTTGCACATTTGGTTCATTTAAAGAGAATGCTATGAAAATCTTGAGCTGGTCCACGACTTTCAACTTTACCTACAGAAAACTTATGAGGGATGGTAATTTGAGACAAAAAGGACTCAAACTACAAGTCCATTGTACAGGGTCATTATCTATGTGCGCCCCGATAAACACGGCAAGCTAAGCTGACTTTGAATGGCGCAGATCGTGGGCATGTGTATACGATTCAGCCGGTGGTTGGCGCGCACTTTTACACTTTTACCAAACATGTTCAATAATGTGTACTTACAGTGCTCATAGCCAATGCTGAAAATGTCCTCCCTCTCTTGTCACACACACCTGACATCTTCTGATGAAAGAATGGACAACATTCTGAAGTTACACAGCAGTGATGGCTTCGATTTCATCTCTTATACGGTACTGTTTAAGTTCAGTTCACTGTAATCACAATACTCACACTAACGTCTAAGCTTTGATGATACACGTCCATATGAATGACAAAACACGTGTGAACTAATGATATGAGTCAGCAGAGCGGAGCAATACCCCACTCCACTAACTCATATCGTTTAGCGAGTTATCTGAAAAAAGATGAAAACTTCGAATCATGTTTCCAGGAAGACATAAATTAGGAGGCTCGCTAAACGATTCAAGAAAACTGGTTCCGTAAATAATAAAAAAGTTAACAGAAAACAAAAATTAGATGAGATCGTTGTCCATTCTTTCATCAGAAGATGTCAGGTGTGTGTTACAAGAGAGGGAGGACATTTTTAATGTGAACGACAATCATGCTATAACGTAAATAGAACTGGACATAGTGTCATTTTCCCTGCACATTAGAAAAGAGCCATACAGAACAATACAATCATAGGGAAATTTTCTGACACGTTCTGTTTAGTTTTTCTTGAACTAGTTTATCAATGTTGGGACGAAGTGTCTGGAAGTTGTAATCGAAGGCTGCATGTTAGGTTGTGATCTGAAAGGGTACTTCGAGATTTGGACTTAGCCAGTTTCATAATAGAAAAAAATTGTTCGCACACATATGTCGAACCGAACATCCATAATATCCATGCAGCAAGTGCATACAACCTGTTCGCATCGAGAGTTCTACAGTGGACTGACCCTTCCAGGTCCGTACACACAGCGCCGTTGATCTAGGCAACATGGTATTACACGGCTCTCGCCTGACGTCACACAAACTGATAGGCTGGCCCTCCGTTTTGACACGTCACACCGCTTGAAGCTGCCTTCCCCTGTTCTAATATGATCATAAAAGTTCATTTTTTCCACTCACATCTTGACTACTTACCTGAAAATCTTGGTGCTGTCAGCAAGGAGCAGGGTGAAAGATTTCATCAAGACATTGAAGGAAATGGAAAGAAGGTATGAAGGAAGATGGAACGTTAACATGATAGCGGTTTACTACTGGATGTTGAAAACGGACAATCCTCAACAAGTCCACAATAGGAAGAGCAGTAAAATAATTTCTGATGGGAAACGAAAATGCTACTATAAGGACTTTCAACCACATAGTAAGACATATTTTTTCAATTGTTGTTGTTTTGATATAAAAAATTGTCACTTATTAATTTTGTAAAATCAAAAACTAAAAATGTTAAAAACTGTTTCTAGTTATTTCTTCCCCAAACATAGGCCCAATCCCTGTTTTTGAAAAATACCATACATGATGGAGAAACTAAAATCATTTTTAAAATAAGTAATAAAAAATACATACAAATCAGTTACTTAAGTAGAATCAATTTAAAAAAATATATATTTATGCAGGCCTCTATAATAAATACATTCTCAGGGCTATACATTGAAAAGTATAAATTTTCATCACAGACTTAATTTTTCAAAACAACTTCAATGTATCTCAATGAGAGCAATAACACTGGTTTTTAGAACCCAACATCAAGTTAATATCTTTGAAATGTCTAACGGTTAATTTGGACTTCACATACTCCATTTTTGAGAAAGTCTGTTCACAACAGTAACTTGTGCTAAATGCTGACAAGAAACTTCAACTAATGGTAACAAACTGTCACTGTCATTTGAATATTGTAATGTAGGATTACATATAGGCTACTGTTTACGAACAATGCTTCAAAGGATAAGGCGAGACAAAGTAAGAAATGAAACAAACAAGACAGCGGCTGGCATAGATATCAGTGCTACAAAATATTTGCAGAAGCAACGATTAAGTTGGTATGGGCAATGGGCATCTTCAAAGAATGAGAGACGAGAGGACACCAAACGCTTACTTCAAAAAGATTATCCCAGGAAAATGACCAGTAGGAAGACCAAAGAAGAAATGGTTGGACCAAATCAAGGATGATCTTGAAGACAAAGGGCTAGACTGGAGAAGGACTCATGAAGACCAACTATTCATGGACAGGAAAAGGTGGCGAGGACTCGTTAACAGCACCCGGGCGACTGGAGCTGGAATTTGATGATGATGAATGAAGGATTCACAATGGAACAACACTCGCAACATGACAGATATGTGGACCGAAGAGTGTGTTAAAATTTGAAACCAGATTTCTTTTTAGGCTACATCTTACAAAAAATGTGATAGATCGAGTTGATTTGAAGTCGAATTATTTGCATTGGTAGGCTGGATAGAATATCACTGAGGACCGGACATGGCCAGGAGGCCATAGTTTGGAGATCCCTGATGTAGATTATTTGACAAGTGCAATTTAATACACTTGACTTCGACTGATTCACATGAATGAAATTATCTCTCCTTTTCAAGTGCAAGACTATATAATTTCATGATGGATGAAGGGAAAGAATGGTAAAAAGAAGAAAATGTTTTACTTTACCGTGCAGGTCCACTGAAAGGATCAACTTTGAGCATAGCAGAAGCTTCCTCCAATAATTTTGATGCACCTTCAACTCTCACTAAGGCAGAAGGCATATCTTGCTTCAAAATGGCATCATCGCTGCTATTGATTGTTTCTCTACCAACCTGAAACACAAACATAAAATAATAATATTTTTTTAATTGGTTCAAGTAGGGAAATAGTTTTCTCAGTGTTGCTTAGCAAATCCTATGTATAGATTGCTCTTCAGTGTTTAATTACTAGTGCAACCAGTTGTAAAAACTACTAAGCTGGCATCATTTTAATGTAAAGTATTTCTTGCGACTAGCTCACCGCATTAGTGCATAAGAGGTACCCTCTTAGTAAATCATGATTCCTTCGGTAAAACTTTATAAAATTGTAAACAATTAATAACCTAAGTTGGCATAATTTAAATGTACAGAATTTCACAGCCAAGCTAGATAAAAAAAAGGGGGGAAATTAGGGGGTTTTTAATAGGTAAATGTTATCTGGATCAGGTGTACGATGTACTTTTCTTCTGCAACAAACCAAGGCCCATATTAGAGGCAGTATTAAAGGTGCCGGGACGTCCTCATAAGACCGTCAACGCTTAGTTCGAATGGGTTATGCTCCACGCGTGGCGAGGACTAATCCACGGTCTTTAATAGTTGTAGATCCACCTCATTCAATAACATACATCTTATCTAGGTTGGCAACACCTCACATAAACACATCGCGATCACTCCCCACAGCACGTAGGGACAGGGGGGGAAGGCAGGGAAAAACCAGTCGTTAAGATAACCACCGCAGTTGACCGCACAGCGAGTGCAAGTGAGCACGGAAACAGCGAATAGCTGTAGTACGGAAGACAATCAGTTAAGTAGTTAGCCTAAAATTTTATAGTTTAACCATAGTTTACAACCATATAATCTCTCTAAAGTACAATCTCCGGATAGCCATCACCATTTAGCATTTCACATAACATATATACTGCATTTAGCATACACTGACAGTTGCAGTACCAATACTGCAACTAAATAATTGTACATATTG
Source organism: Meconema thalassinum (assembly GCA_946902985.2). Lineage (NCBI taxonomy): Eukaryota > Metazoa > Arthropoda > Insecta > Orthoptera > Tettigoniidae > Meconema > Meconema thalassinum. Next base: position 1,304,226,337 of record OX336389.2, on the reverse strand, counting down.
TAAATATTTTCACCTGTATTTCAAACATAGATTTTATAGCCTAAGTGTATTGGATCTGATGATGATCGCTTGACGATCGAAACTGGTCATCCTAGTGTTTTATTAATCTCATGTAATTTATTTCAGGATTAGGGCATAACCCATCTCTTTTGGGTACATTCGTGTTGACCGACTGAAAGCACTAAACTCTTGTTTACTAAGGCAACACTGAAAATATGGCTTCAAACACCACAATGGTTTAAAACTATTCACCGTCTTCAAGACTTCATTTTGGTCTGGAGTATCAAGATTAGTAATACAGTTTTTAACAACATTTTGAGGTACAAACATATTTAACTTGTAGATGTCAAGGACTTCATCAGAAAATCTTATCTTTAGATTTAGATCATTGATCATCCAGTCCAGCAAGGGGATATCGATATTCCTCCTAAAATGTTCTTCAGCAGTAGTGAATGGTGTATTTTGTTGGTTTCTTTGTCTCTCTACGATTCTCAGAAGCTTTATCTCTACAGCCAACACACTTGCAATTTTATTACACTTTTCATACTCGCTGCTGAAGTCTTCTTCTATATTATTCCTTTTCCTGGCAAAGATGGATATCACGCTGAATACTGCATCAGATGCTGACTTGACATCTAGTTTTTCAGTTTGATAAAGTACGCTCAAGTAATGAGTTATAGCTAGAACTTTGTTAAGACAACACAAAGATACAATAAATTCCTCATCGGTTATGCTGGACAACAAACATTGTGCCTTAGGTGGTGACACATCCCCTTGAACGTCTGACCACTGGAGACAATTTTGAGTGCAGCATTGACTTTATCAATGTTGGCTGAAAATTTCGAAATAGCTTCGTGCCGTTTCACCCATCGTGTCTCACAAACGTCTATCAGTTGGCCATGAAGAATATTTTTCGGAACCATATTATTTTCGTTTTGAAGAAGCATTAAAGAATTATATAATTTCTGTCAAAATACCGAATGTATTTCTTACAGACTGGACCTTTGCTGTTTGGGATGTAGCCAAGTTTAGTTGGTGGTTGTAGCAAGGACATCTTACTGCATTAACAGCAACTTTCTGAATCTCTTGTACTGCTCCAACAGTTTTGGAAATATGCACGGAAACTCCATCGGTTCCTATGCAAACACAGTTATTAAGGTTCAAACAATGAGCCTTTAACTCTCTAATCACTACCTCACCGAGTCTCAAACCTGTCATCATCGGTTCAGTTTCATTGCTCGAATGGTTTTCATGATTGCCATCTTCTATCTCTAAGCCTGATGACGAATCTTTTTCAAGATCCAAAACAGCTTTTCTAATGTCGAGAAATCCCACAAAATCTTCTCTAACCTTAATGTTGCCTGGTTCAGTGCAAACGTATCTCAGAATAAGTGATATTTGAGAAATATGGGACACATTCACTGTTTCATCAAACATACGGCTGAATTCCTTGGCTTTGCTTACACGAGCCACTATTGTCTTCAAAATCTCCTCACCACAGCATTCTATGAGAAAATTTTGAATTGTTTCACTGGTCAAGAGGCGCCTTGGACCAGCCGTTCTTAAGATGTTCTTCAAGAGCATAACAGTAAATTAATATGCATATGTCATTAAACCTAGAACAAGGTGGGTTGATTCAGTGAAGAACAGCGTGAGAAAAAGAAATCTGGACTGGGACAAGATCGTGGAAGAAGAATGGTGGAAGGAAAGAGGAAAGTGGAGAAGTGCCATAAATACCCCGACCCGGCAGGAGCTGGATAAGGGGAAATGATGATGATGATGTCATTAAACGGTAGTTACACTTTTAAAGGTCCGTAAATATTAATATTTCACGAGCTTCGAGTTTCATGTTTAGTTAACTATGAAATTGCATCATTTGTTTCCAGGCTTTTAATACAAGTAACCAAAAAATGTTTAAATAACATTCAAAAATATTAAGTAAAATTGTCCAAGGTGGTCGGATCGCCCCCCACCTCCCTAAATCCGCCCCTGCGTAACATGCCACATAATGTGTGAGAATGGGATGTACTGTATAACCCTCACCTTGATGTCTCTTGGAAACAGCATTTGCCAGGCGGGAGACCCACAAAACTAGAAAGTACAATCTTTTTCACTGACTAGGGAAGAAACAGACATTGTGCATGGTTATTGTCTAGAGGTGTGAAATATGTACTTCCGTAACATGAGCTTTAAAGTTGGGTCCAATTCACAATCATTTTTATGGAAGAATTTCTGGCAAAGGTTTGTAACACTAATGAACTAAATATTTAGTCTCCCTTTAAGTGATATTTGGTGTAGTGGACAAAATTGTCACCTTCCATACAAGTCTTCAAGGTATGAATTTCAGTCATGTAACATACATTATTTAATTTTCCTTGATGGATGCTATTGCCAATGTTTGTTATAACAACTGTAGGCTATCCTATATTTACTTTTTTATTCATTCCAAAATAAAAATATGTAGGCAACAATTCTCCTTTATAACATTGGAATTTACACAACAATCCTGCAGCTGCAGTATAAGAGAAGTGACACCGCACTCAGTGAATGTCGTCCAGGCCACGCCAACGCGAGCACTTAGTGCTTGCGCGCCCCAGTGCCGCACCAAGCAGCACCGGTGCTTTTCCCCCTCCCTTCCCTCTTTCCTCCCCGTGCAGTGGCGGTAGCACTAACCTCGCTTTCATGAAAGACATCACGGGGTATTTAAATGATTTAAATATCACGTTGCAAGGCAAAAATAAATTAACAAGTACAGTGACCGTATTGAAAGTCTCAAATTGTAGCTTTTGCTTTTTAAAAGTCAGCTTCAAGAGGGAAATTGGGACAATTTTCCCTCTCTAAAATCCTTGAATTTAAGTACATATGAACACATCAGTGAGTACACAAAAGCGTTACAATCATTGCTTAAAGAATTTGAAGATATGTTTGAAGAAATAAAACAAGTAAAACCAGCACTATAAGTTTTTATGACACCTATTTCTGTGCACCCAGAGGATGCCCTATAAAGTCTCCAAATTCAGCTGATAAAACAACAGTGCAATTCAATTTTGAGAGACCGCTATTACTATTACAAATGGTGATTTGATTTCATTTTATAAAGGCGTGGAGGAACAAGAATTTCCGAGGATTCATGCCTTTGCCCTGAAATTTATTGCTATGTTCGGAACAACGTTCGTTTGTGAACAAATGTTTTCAATTATGAATATTAACAAAACCAAAACAAGGTCTAGTTAGTCTGAGGCTTCCTTGGAAACTATACTTCGGATTGCAACTGCCAAAACGATTGTTCCAAATATCGGAAAATGAGTGGCTCCAAAGCGATGCCAAAGTGAAACAAAGAATGTTGAAAATTAGTGCAAAATCAGGACTGCAATAAAACTATTATTTCTGTCTGTACACAAAATTGGTATTATTATTGTTATTATTAGTTTTCATACCAGTACACCGCTTGACGCGTGCTGATTTGCCCGTCTCCATTCACCAAACAACAACACGACTCTCGCCTCGCTAAGTACTGCCACTACACGTTCCTCTCCTACAGCAGAGCCCCTGTGCTTTTGCCGGTGCCGGCGGGGACTTGCAAAGCGCCCGAGTTGGCGTGGCCTGATGTAGTCTGTCATATTTCTTGAACAGCATTGCAACACTTCCTCCTTCTGTTTGAAAGTGACACTATCCTTTAATATTAATAACGCTAATGATTTTACATCCCTTTTAACAACTGGGGCTTTTAGAGATGCCGGAGTACCGGAATTTTGCCCCAAAGGGGATCTTTAATGTGCCAGTAAATCTTCTGACAAAACTCCCTTGCATTTGAGCACCCTCAAATGCCAAGTAACTGTGCCGGGATTCGATCATGCAACCTTGGGGACAGCAGGCAAGAACGTTACCGCTGAACCACGCAGCCAGTCGACACTATCTTTTAATTCCTCTATTACTGTACAGATGAATTTAGAATCTACACCAAGAAAAATCTTTCTTTCAACAGAATTATGGGTATAAGTGGCATAAGAGTTTTCTTCCACCCAACCATGGCTGATTTGAATGTGAAATTAAACTAACTGCCTCCGTGCTATAAGGATAACAAGTGAAACTCGCATATTTTAATCTCCTACTGCATCTACAGGGGCTGATAACCTAGATGTTAGGCTCCGTAAAACAACAATTATCATCATCAACATCATCTACAGGAGCTGCTCGACAAGGACCTACCAATATTGGTGCATGCAATCTATCTGAACTCTGCCATAGCCGGTCCCAAGCCCGGTTGAGAAAGGAGGAGGGTGAATGGCTGGTTATTGGGCCTCGGTGGAGTCACCAATGCTGAGAAGGTGTCTCTGGTAAATACTGAGAAATGCCCTAGTTGGGAGGCTCTGCCAAGCAATGCAACCAGCAAATCCTAGCCCGTAAGGGAGGGGTGAGGGCGAGTTTCCGGCACCTTAAAACGGGATATGCTCAGATAAGGGGGAACAACCCTGACAGAAAAGTCCAGTAGGCACAGATGCTGTGAGGAGACAGCCCCTCCACTGTGCTAGCTCGCTTAGGGGTGATTACCCACGTCGGGTGAAGCTTTTCAAATTCAGAGAACAAACGGAAGAGCCGGACGGATAAACATGATATGACTCTGCGAGAAAAGGACAATGAGATGGACTACATGAGAAGAAGGGAAGGACTCTGCAGCAAACCAGGAGACTCGCAGGGAATAGGAATGAATACAGAAAGTGGCTGGCAGACCCGACGCCAAGAGGCAAAAGGGATAGATGAAGAAGAAGACAATCTACCTGAGATGCCTGTTCTCGCAGATTTGCACTGGGTTGAATCCCTCTGGCTGCAGTTGGAGCTGACCTAGCAGATCCTACACCGTCACTACATGGGTAGCCCAGCTTTGTAGCAAAGCAAGTAGAACGCTAGCCTTTTATCTGATCTTGGCTTGGGGACTAAGAGTTTGTGACATTCATAAATAATACCCCTATAATGTGTGTGAAGTTTTGAAGTCATTTCTCCAGTGTTGCCTGTACAAACTATCAATTCAGACTTTTCTGTCATGTCAACATGCTTTTGACCGTGTTGACTCTGTTGCTTTATATCACACTAATGTACAGTACACCACAGAAGTGAAAAAAGGAAACGGATCGGAGCGTGGAATGTTAGAAGTCTGATAGGCAGTGGAAGGTTAGAAAACTTAGAAAGGGAAATGGATAGGTTGAGGTTGGATTTGGATGGGATTAGTGAAATGCCTTGTGAACAGTGCAGAGAAAACATGTGGTAGAACATCAGGAAAGGTACGGGAAAAGGCGACAAAATGGTGGAATGATAGAGTGAAAGAAAAGGTAAGGAAGAAGAAGAAAACTTGGAATGAATGGAAGTCAAAAAAGACTGAAGAAAGTAGAGCAAAATATATAGAAGCAAACAGAGATTGCAAGAAAGTAATTGCAGAGGAAAAGAAGAAAAGCTGGGAAGAATTCACTCAGGAAATAAGGGAGGATTTAAATTGTGGAAAGAAATTGCTGTTTGGAATTATAAAAAGTAGAAGAAATGAAAAGGTGAACACTGGGTTCATGAAAAACAAAGAAGGTGAAATATTGACAAAACCAGAAGAGATAACAGACAGATGGAAAGACTATTTCAGCGAGCTGTTGAATGTGAGACGCCAGACATGCGGAGAAGTTACGCAAACAGCCAAAACGGTGGAGGAAAAAATAGAAGAAGAACCAGACATTACTATGGCAGAAGTGGAATGGGCAGTTAGGAAGATGAAGATGGGGAAAGCTGTGGGAATCGACGAAGTGGCAATAGAAATGATCAAGGTGGCAGGACCAGTGGGACTGCAGTGGACATACAGAATTCTCAGGAGTGTGTGGAGAGAGAAGAAAGTTCTTGAAGACTGGAAAAGGGGAATAATATTGCCAATATTCAAGAAAGGAGACAGGAAGGTGTGTGGTAACTACCGAGGAATCACGATCATCTCGCATGTTGCCAAAGTAATGGAAAGAATCCTTGGAAAAAGAATTCGAGTAAAGGTAGAAAACCAAATAGAGGAGGAGCAGTTTGGATTTAGAGGGGGCAGGTCAACAGTGGAACCCATTTTCATTCTGAGACAGAACATTGAAAAGAGTTGCGAATATGGGAAGGATATGGTAACGACTTTCATTGATCTAGAAAAGGCCTATGATAGCATCCCTAGAACAATAGTTTGGGAAAGCTTAACAAATAGGGGGATAGGCAAGAAACTGAGAGACTTGAAAAAAGAAATGTGCATGGATTGCTACAGTAGTGTGAAGACTTAAGAGTCGGGACATCGGAATGGTTTAAAATTGTCACTGGACTAAAGCAAGGAAGTGTGTTGTCACCATTATTGTTCTTAATGGTGATGGATGACATCATGAAGGTAGCAATGAAAGACTACAGTAGGGCAAAGATGAAGGTAATGTTGTTTGCAGACGATGTTGTGATCTGGGGTGAGGATGAGATGGAGGTACAAGAACAGTTAGACGTAATAAATGAAAAGATTGAGCAATGGGGATTGAAGATAAATGTGGAGATGAGTAAAACAGTGATGGTGAGTAGAGGTAAGAAAGAAGGAAAAGGAGTAATCAAAGTAGGAGATAAGGAATTGGAAGTGGTGAAACACTTCAAATACTTGGGAAGTGAACTGACTGAAGATGGAAGACTAGATTTGGAAATTAGCAGAAGAATACAACTCGGGAGTGCTTTCTACCAACAGGTACGGGGACTAGTATGGAACAAGGATATACCAATTAAGGCTAAAGAAGTTATGTATAAAGCATATTATGTTCCTATATTGACATATGCAGCAGAAACTTGGACAATGACTAAGAGGGATGAGAGTAGAGTACAGCTGAGATGAGATTCCTGAGAAGTATGGTCCAGAAAATGAGGAGAGACAGAGTGAGAAATGAAGATATACGGAAAGAACTGGGAGTACAGAAACGAAATTACAATCTGGAGCAAAACAGATTGAGATGGTTTGGACATGTCAAATGGATGAATGAAGAAAGGCTACCAAGATGAGCACTGGAACAACGGATGACAGGGAAGAGAGGACGAGGAAGACCAAGAATGCGTTGGATGGACTCGGTGAAGAATAGCATTAGTAAACAGAACCTGGATTGGAACACCGTGTCGGAAGAGGAATGGTGGAATGATAGAACAAAGTGGAGAGGAACCATATTAGCCCCCACCCAGTGTCAGCTGGAAAAGGGGAAATGAAGATGATGATGATGATGATGATAGTGAAATGCCCTGGCAGGAAGATCAGGACTTTAGGTCAGGAGACTAGAGGACTAGAAGATTGGAATAAAGTACAGGGATAGGAGGGTGCTCTACAATCTATACAGAAACCAGACAGCAGTTATTCGAGCTGAAGTATATGAAGGAGAAGCTGGTATTCAGAAAGGTGTAAGGCAAGGCTGCAACGTATCACCCATACTTTTCAATCTGTACATTGAACAAGCAATGAACGAAATTGGAGAAAAATTCAAAGTAGGAGTAAAGATTCAAGGAGAAATAATGTCAACTCTGAGATTTGCGGATGACATCATCATCTTAGCGGACATACCAGACGAGTTGAATGAGTTTTTTACTGGTATGGATTCTGTCTTGAGGAAAGAATTCATGATGAAAATTAATAAATGTAAAAACAAAAATATTGGAATGCAGTCGAAAGAAATCAGAAACTCCTATGGATGTCGAATTGGCAGGTGAAGAGCTAAAGTACTGTAGGTGGCTTCTGTTACTTGGGAAACAAAATAGCCAGTGATGGACGAAACAAAGAGGATATAAAAAATAGGTTAGCACAGGCAAGGAAAGCATTTCTATAGAAAAGGAATCTGTTGACATCGAATATAGATTTAGGAAGTCATTTTTGAAAGCCTTTGTCTGGAGCATGGCGGTCTATGGAAGTGAAACTTGGACTATTGGTGCAGCAGAAGAGAAGATAATTGAAGCGTTTGAAATGTACTGTTACAGGAGAATGATGAAGATCAGATGGGTAGATAGGGTTACGAATGAAGAGGTATTAAGACGAGTGGGAGACGAGAGATGTTTCTGGCAACTGCTAATGAAAAGAGAGAGGTTGGTAGGACACATACTAAGACACCCAGGAATAGCAAATTAGTTATAGAAGGAAGGGTCAAGGATAAGAACAGTAGGGGTAGACCAAGGTTAGAATATGTTAAACAGATTGCCTCGGATGTAGGATGTGGTAGCTATGTAGAGATGAAACGATTAGCTCAGAACAGGGAAGCATGGATAGCTGCATCAAACCAGTCGAAAGACTGAAGACACAAACAACAACAATGTACAAACCAGCGAGCACCTTGAAAGCAGGGGAGGTTCGACCTTGTACATCTAGAGGGGGTGAGAATTTAAAAAATGCCGACTGGCTGTTTAACATTGCCGACTATATGCTTAAAAACTGAGCAACGGGAGGGAAAGTGAGGGGGGCGGTGGCAGCGGCGGCAAACGATACACAAGACAAATATACTTAATTAACGGCTTTCATTTAAAATGTATTTTATTAGTTCAAGAATTTTGAATCGCAGGAAAATTTAATAAATGAACAAAATAAGTGTTTAAATATTACAAGAATAATAAAATTCTAGTTATTCTTTCTAAATCCTTACTCTACGATGTTTTAACAAAGACCACTTCTCCATAATTTCAATGTCGTTGACCTTATCTTTCGTTGAAAACAACATCATGAGGGAGTCTAAGCAGTCGTCACCCAGCGATGTCCGCAAATGATTGAAAATGAGCTTCAACTTGCTGAAGGACCGTTCGGAAGAAGCAGAAGACAATGGGGATGCTAAAATCAGTCGAACAACTTGATAACCACACGGGATAATCCTCTTTAATTTAACAGCAACTTTTACGATTTTTTTAAAAGATGAGCACTGTTTACTGGCATCAAGCAGGATTTCAAGCTCAGACAGCACAAGTTCTTCATCTTGAAGGATGATTTTCGGGTGTGATTGCCTTATAGATCGGACGCACTCGATGGTGCAGTTTTTTCTGTCAGCGGGTATCTTGAAAATTACGTGGAATGGCTCTAGCAAAGAAATTAGTTTTGCGAGATTGTCTTGCACGCTTGTAGTAAATACATCCACAAGTATTCGGAACTCCTTTCTGTAGAATGTAAGGAAAGAAATTTCTGCTGTCGTTTCAGCGTATGCGTCATACTTCTTTGCAAGTCGCCGGGTCCTGTGGTGCTTTAAGAAGTCTTCCTCCGCATTTACTTGCATACTTTTCGCAAATGACGATGCACTCTTTATTAAAGCGTTCAACTTGCAGTCGTCGTTGATTTCTTCAAAAGACTTCAAAGCGCTCTGAAACAGCTGCATCACGTCTATTACATTCAGCTCCTCCGCTTGTAAAAGCTCAGTTACGTTCTTAATTTTAAACATGATGTTTTTGGTAAAGTACATGCCGCAGATAAAATCAAAGTATAGAAGCTTTTTGTGCAAGCCCGGCGCAAAAGTTTTTTTTTTTTTTTGTCAAATTCAGAATCGAATGAGGCTTTCATTGTTTCCAATCCTGTGATTGTCTCTTCATAAGACGTAGAAATAGCTCTCACCGATTCGGCGCGTGCAGTCCACCTTGTTTTTGATAAATTCTTAAGTTGAAGTGAATTTTCAATTTTATCCAGCTCTCTCTGCAAGCTTAAATGTTGTTTCATGCTACCCGAAAAAAAAACAACATACAAAGCTTCAAGAGTGTCAAGAAATTCTCGGATAAGCGCGCTAACATTACAAGCTGTATCTACGAAAATGTTTAACCTGTGAGCCTGGCATGGAACGTACGGAATATCTATTTTGCACCTCTCTGATAGCTTTTCCTGAGTGCCGTTGTATATGCCAGACATGTTACTAGCAAAGTCGTACGATTGAAACGCTAGATTATCGAGTGGAAGTAAAGTTCTTCTGAATTTAAAAGTAAAAATATCTTTTCAGCCAACTCCTCTCCAGTCTTTTTTTGTTAAAACAGCATCTATTTTTAAAAGACGCTCCACAGGAAAGAGCTCTTCATCCTTTCGACGACGTATCGGATATTCAATGTGAGGCAGTCTTATGTGACATATCGGGAGTAGAATCCGCTATAACGGAGAACATACAGGCGTTCTTGATCTCTTCTGCAATTATTTCACGAGTTTTCTCTCCAAGTAGATGGATGAATTCATTTTGAGAGTCGTTGCTCATATACGTAACGTTGTGCTTCCGCGTATTCACTTCTTCCAACCACCTATTCATGACCGGACTATGCCGTGAAAGTAACTTCACAATTTGCGTGAAGTTTCCATTATCTTGAGTGATTCCATCCTCGTAACCGCGGAAAGCCAAACCTTGTTGACAAAGGGTTCTTGCTGTGTCAATAAGTAACTGGATAACTTTTTTTGTGGAACTTCTTTTCTTGTTCTTCCTCAATTCTGATCGTCTGTATGTAAAAGTTTTTCATGATGATGATAATTGTTGTTTTATGGGGCCTAACATCTAGGTGATCGGGCCCCAAAGGGTTGGGTGATCGTGAAGATGATAATGAAATGTAAATTATAACTAAAACTAACTACTAACTATAAACTAGAAGAAATGGAAAACAAAAAGGAGAATAAGGCAAATAAAGGACAGGAGGAAATGAAATGCCCTCAACCCTCGAAGAATGCGGATTGAGGGATTTGGAAGGAAGAAGAGCCATGAGAGGCAGATAGGAAAGTGAAAGAGGAGAGGGTCCGACACAGACGTAATGGATAAAAGGGGGAAAACCGGACCCAGCTCAGGAATCCCTCGGGGTCGCCAAATTCCGAACTCACCAGCCGTGAGCCCCTGAGGGTGTAGCAATATCTAGGGTGCACCAGAAGTGGTGGGGCTACATACACCCTGCCTTCTTGAGGGCCTTGAGCAGAAGGCAGGAGATAACATGAAAAGAAAAAGAAGGCTGACCCCTCGCAGAGGGAGGGTATCAGAAAAGATGAGACAATGGCCAATTAAGGCAGGAAAGGAAGAGACTCCCTAGGCCTCGGATACCCTAATACCGTCAGGGTCGGAAGAGAACAAGAGTTGACCAAGTGAGGTCGACAGGAAAGAAGACAGTGAGGAGCCCGGCACAAGTAAGTGGAAGCAATGCCAGACTCAACTGGGGCCCCATGGTCGCCAACCCACGTCCCACTAGATGTGAGCTCCTGGGAGGAAATGTTTATCTAGGAGAACATCTACGTGGCCTTTTCCATTGACAAAGTGGCACAAATCTGCCACCGCTGCTTTATGAGCTTCTGAAGTGAAGTGTTTTTGTACTTTGTCCTTTTTCTTCTTTCTGCGACTTTTCAATTTGTACCACTGACATACTCCAGCGTGCGACCATTCTTCACTTGCGGATGGCCTTCCTCGTCCGTTTGGGAATAAGCCACAGGCAAAACAAACAACCACATCTTTTTTAATGCTGTACTCCAACGTGGGAAAATCCGTATACCGGGCGGGATTAAATCGATGCTGTTTATTTTTTGGTATGTATGGATTTGCTGGAAATACACCAAGTTTCGGCTGAAAGGCCCCGAGTGAAGTCAGGTATAGTCGTTCGTTTGCTGTGATAATTCTTTTCCACTTTGCAGGATCGCGATTAACAGGTAAATCGCCCGCTTGAATGTGTACTGCATCCGCACGCATGTTATTTCCCTCCGCACTTGCTCGTTGAAGCAACTGACCGCTTTCATCGTGGATTCTGGATAAGCAGTCCATCATTTCTACCATAAAAGTTTTGTGTTCAGAATAGAGTCTTCTTTTACTGTTCTCAAAATACCTTCAACTCTTTTGAAATGAGTTATAAACTCACTAACTTGGCCAGAAAAAACAATCCACGAAAATTCGCTACTACGTGGTGTAGGACTGTCACCACTACAACGGCCATCAGATGAAGTTCCAGATGCTCGTAACTTGCGAACATCAGATATGTTGGGGGATAGTGGTGGTTCAACGGTTCGCGATGACTCAACGGTGGTCAATGGCTCAACGATGGGCGATGGCTCAACGGTAGACGATGGCTCAACGATGGGCGATGGCTCAACGGTAATAAATGGTTAAATAAATGGCACAACGGTGGACGATGGCTCATTGTACGATCTTTTTCAAATTATGGTGCAAGAGCTGCCTATTTTCCAAGTGGGATGCGTAGAAAAAAGCAATGCGAGTAGCGCGATTTCATTTGTTGAATTGACTATTTGTTATTATTTCTAAGACACATACTCCATAACTGCGGAAAGTGAAAGCAGGTTTAGAGCTGTATGTAAAGGGGGCAAAATATATAAAAATAACTAAACTTTTTAACAAGGAAAAAGTTTACTACAGTGTAAGCTTAGTTATATGACGATCCCATTTATACGACGTTTTTAGCCGGTCCCTTCAGCAAAAAAGCTCAGTTATACGACGCCTATCAGAGAAGTGCTGCTTTTGTAAGACGTTTCCCAGATCTAAACCGCATTAAGAGTAAGAATGAATGCCTTACATGATAATGACAGGTCAAAGTAAGCACACATTAACTTATGCGATGCTCTCAACGACTTTTTGGCCAGTACCCTCCGCTGGACGTCATATAACCGAGCTTTCACCGCAATGAAGCAAGAAAAATGAATGGCAAAAGGAAAAAAAATCGACCGGACCGGTATCAGGGTGCTGACTAAGATTTGATAGTTTTTAAGGTATAAACTTGTTTGGGATAAGGAAGTACCAAGGAAAAGCAAGGAGGTAATGTATAAAGTGTACTATGTTCCCATATTAACTTATGCAGCTGAGACTTGGATCCTGACAAGCAGGCAAGAGAGTAGAATCCAAGCCAGTGAAATGAAATTCCTAAGAAGTATGATAGGAAAGACAAGGAAAGACAGAGTGAGGAATGAAGATGTTAGGAAGGAAGTTGGGATGGCAAAACTAAATGAGAGAATTGAGAAGAATAAACGAAGGTGGTTTGGACATGTAAAGAGGATGGAGGAAAATAGAATACCAAGACAGATGCTGGAGGCGAAGTGCAAGGGTAAGAGAGCAAGAGGAAGACCTAGAACAAGGTGGATTGATTCAGTGAAGAACAGCGTAAGAAAAAGAATTCTGGACTGGGACAAGATAGTGGAAGAAGAATGGTGGAAGGAAAGAGGAAAGTGGAGAAGTGCCATAAACACCCCGACCCGGCAGGAGCTGGATAAGGGGAAATGATGATGATGATGATAATGACGCGCTCATTCAATAACGCCTTTGAAAGAAAGGAGGACGTAAAACATGAAAATATATAACACGTGCAACACACTAAAATAACGATACAAGGCAAAATAGCTCTCATATTAAGGTACCGATTGGTACAGTCTGGTTTGAAAACTGTTCATTTTACACATTGCTTTGAAGTAAACAAAAATTATGTAGGGTGTTTACAGATGTCTAATCTAAAATTCATTAACAATATCCGTAAAGAGCAGGCCTGAGTTTGGCCGAATCGTTTTGGAATCGGCACGGAACATTTTCACGGAGCATCGCGTACCCATCAAACTAAGTAATAATAATACAGGGTCTTTCATAAAGAATGAACCGATTTCCAAGGTTTATATTTGTATTTGTATTGATCAGGCGGAATTCCTGTCTCTTTATATTTTCCAAGGTTTATTGCGCAGTACTCCAGCAACGCACCGGAATGAGTCGCACATCGTTAAAAAGTGGGTAGCCTCACATTTCGATTAGTAGTCAGTAGAGTGCTCGGAAGCGCGCCTTCGTCCCCTACCCCACCCGACTCAATTCAAACTGCAGCACACACACTTGCCGTGTGAGTCTCAGAATGGCAACGCCTCAGCAAAAAGCGTTCTGTGTCGTTGCGTTCGCACGGACCAAGTTTGTGGTCACAGTGCAACGTGAGTTCCGTAGGAGATTTAACAACATGAGGTACAAGCCCTCTCCCAAGGACATCCGACGGTGGTTCCGACAGTTCCAGAAAACTGGATGCGTGTGTAAAGGAAAATTCCCTGGTCGACCGCGAACTGCAGCTTCAGAAGCAAATGTGAGGAGAATCCAAGAGGTGTTTGCGCGGAGCCTATGGAAATCCATATCTCAAGGTACCCCTGAGCTTCAGGTGAGCAATACCACTATGCTGAAAAGACGCCTACACATGAAACACTACAGACTGCAGCTGGTGCAGGCACTGCGGCATACCAACAAGGGAAAACTGATGGAATTCTTTGCTGCGGTGCTGAACATGGAAAATGATGCTGAAGATTCCTTTTAGTGCCTAATTTTTAGTGACGATGCAACCTTCTGTATCAATGACTGTGTCAATCGCCACAATGCTCGTATTTGGGGAACCGAACACCCACATGCAACAATAGAGCAGGGACGAGATTCACCGAAGGTAAATGTTTTATGTGCGGTTAGTAATGTCAGGGTTTATGGCCCTTTCTTCTTTGAGACACTGTCACAGGACAAAGCTATCTCGAAATGTTTCGAATCTGGCTCTTCCCTTTGCTGCCTACACACTCACGTGACTTCATTTTCCAACAAGATGGAGCCCCGCCCAATTGGAGCTTACCAGTGCGAGCATTTTTGAATGAAACAGTGCCTCAACAGTGGATTGGTCGACACACTGCTCCGGATCGTGCTCGATTCGCATGGCCTCCCAGATCCCCAGTCCTAATTCCTTGTGACTGTGGGGATACGACAAGGACAATTTCTATGTTGCACCACCACCAACTACACTGGATGACCTTCAAGAACAGATATCACGTGTGATCAACTCAGTGGATCGTGATATGCTGCAACGCGTTTGGGAGGAATTGACCTATCGCCTTGATGTGGTCCATGCAGCTGGTGGTGGTCATATTGAACACTTGTAGGACTAAACTTAAACATCAGTCAAACACATGTGTCTCGCTTGTAATCTTGTAGTACTGACTGTTCGGGAAATACAGCTTGCTTAAATCGGTTCATTCTTTATGAAAGTCCCTGTACAATAAATACATGCGTATTTTCAGCCATGTTTATGTTTAATGGTGTTAACAAGAAAAAAATGCCCGACAAATCCATAAAAATCGACCTTTGTGGGGGGAATTGTTCTCTTTTATACCATAGTTTCTTATTTAAATAAAACTTACAGAGTGTTCCAAAACTCAGTGACAAGAAATCTGGGTTGGGGTGGAGGAGACAATTCTAAGCCACTTAGTCTAAAAACGAAGGTCCAGAAATGCTCTCCTACGACGCTGGACTTTGTCAAAGTGGGCAGATGGCTTAATTTGGTATCTGTCGGATAGCTTAATTACTCAACAGATCAGATTAAATCTTAGCGGAATGGATAGAGTACATAAATATGAGTAAACTTCACATGGTGAGATTTTCTGGTAACATGTAAGGTTTATGCGCCAGTCGCCAAAAATGACGTGTGTGAATTATTGCCTACTACACAGGGTCAAGGCATTTTCCTTATAGATATTTAGCACCTAAACCTAACGAGCTACAGGAAAAGTGGCCATAACAAAATTTACCCATGATACTGTATCCATTCCACTAAGATTTAATTTGTTTTTAATTGTACCTTAGCTACCCGATGGGCATTAAGTTCAACCCTTTGAAGACGTCGAGTGTCGCAAGGGTGCTTTTCCGGATATTCATTCCTTCGACAAAGTTACTTCGAGTTGTCTCCTCCACCCCGCCCCGCTTTTCTTGTCACTGAGTTTTAAAACACTCTGTAAGTTTTTTTTATAAAAAAAGATGTCTAAAAGAGAACAATTTCCCCCCCCCCCAAAGGTCGACTTTTATGGATTTATCGGGCATTTTTTCTTGTAATGCCATTAACATAAACATGGCTGAAAATACGCATGTATTTATTGTATTATTACTTACGTTTGATGGGTACGCGATGCTCCGTGAAAATGTTCCGTGCCGGCAAAAACTCACGTCCCACTGCCACTGTATTTGCACCTAGTTATCAGTGTAAAAGTTGCTGGTTCAGGAACGACTGCTTTCGCTCATTCTCGGTATCCACTGCACTTACCATAGTGAGAAACCTGTCAATTTTGCACAATAGCGCAGACATCTGAGGACGCGCCGAGACAAGCGGTAGCACTGCTACTGTTGGAGGAATGTTATGAGTCATAACTTATGAGTCGTAAGCTCCCGTAGCAGGTAGCAAGTTATGACTCACAACATTCCTCTGCGTCCGTTTCTGCCGACTGTCTGTAAAAATGCCGACTGTCAGTATAATATTTTTTTTAAAGCCGGACCAAATCGTATATGGCCATGCCCCGTTTTGCTTTTTTAAATGCTGTTTTGGGAAATGTTACGACTTCTTCAGGATTTGCAGACTGATGTCATATTTTCCGACTGAGAAAATACCTGAGGGAGGGTGAGACACGACACCCCCCCCCCCCCCCCCCCCCACTCGAACCGCCACTGCTTGAAAGTATTCACATAGGAGTATAATCTCTGATTTTTCATTCCAAAAAGGACCAGTGGCATCTATGCATGGCCTACAATACCCCTTGAGTTGATAAAGATGAATTTATAGCTAATTATGACCCTCAAATGAAATGAAAATCCACAGCCTGCTTCCAGTCTCCGACCGGGTCAGGAATGGAATGAATGAAGCCCCCATCTAGCGGCGAGGATATGAACTGTGCCGGCTGCCGAGGCCTGACGCACTCCTCTGGGGCAATGACTAAATGAATGACAGATGAAATGAAATGATAGTGGAGAGTGTTGCTGGAATGAAATTTTGACAGGGAAAACCGGAGTACCCGGAGAAAAACCTGTCTGCCTCCGTTCTGTCCAGCACTGCTAATTATGACCCTCAACATTTAGCAAAAGATATGGATAGAAAGAATAAACAGGGCAACTTCAAACTCCAGCTAGTTTTGCTGGCAACAACTGATTCTACCAGCAATGCTCCTTTTTATAAGTAATGCTTCCTTTGTTTTAATTTTACAGTGTATGATGTAAATTCAAAACATGTAGTTGGAAGTACAGGAAAAAGGAAGAAGCTGTGAGATAGCACAGTGTCTATACTTGCATTTCAAATCTCTTCTTGAAATGGTAAACCACATTTCCTGTTTCAGTGATTGCTGTGGTGAACAGAATCTAAACAAATCTGTAGCTGCAATGTGACACATTTCATTCAGTCATAACTACAGAGCAAAACAAAAATTGGAAAATTGAACTGGCTTGCTAACAGAAAAATTATTACCAGAAGTGCAAGAAGAAAGGGTGACAAACCTTATGTTAAGATCTACCCTGTCAATACACAAAATTTCATAAAATGTTGTCAATTAAAATTTGTTGTGCATGTTTCAGTTTACTCAGCAACATTCAAATTATTACAATTTGCATCACAAATCCTATAAAAGATTAACACTTAAATATATGAATCCTTTCTCATGCATATGACAGAACTTAAAAACACATTAAAACCTTTTATGTCAATTATGGAAGCATTCAAACCATTTATAAGCCTCCCTGTCAAATGGGGATGTTGAAAATTAAAAACATACAGTACTTAATTCTAATTTGTATTAAGTTTCACTAGTAGTCCTTTGTAACATTGTCTTAATTTGTTAAGTATAGTATCAACATATTTTATTTAGTTTAGTTAGAATTCTTGTGGCACCATACGGTGTTAGCATCTTGCCGGCATTAACAACCTTCTGTTGTGGTGTTTGAAGCCATATTTTCAGTGTTGCCTTAGTAAACAAGTGTTTAGTGCTTTACCGACTGAAAAGCACTAAACACTTGTCAACCTTCTGTTGCTGGAATTAAAGACTACATGTTTTGTGTTTCTTTATATCAAGTTCATATATTGAATTATAAATCATTTTTAGGATTTGTGATGCAAGTTGTAATCATTTGACTGTTGCTGAGGAAGGACACAGTAACCTGAAAGATGTACAAAAAAATGTAATTGAACTACATTTTATGAAATTTTGTGTGACCATTAAAGTATTATATTAATTCAATGCAAGTCAAAAAGGATCCATTTTCAGCATGGTTTATTTCATGTCAATCTATAAACCTTACGTTGTTCAATAAATTACCAACCGTATCGTCACATGACTATTAGGAAAGAAGAAGTAAATAGGAAGTGGCGGAGGATGTGCTGGCGAAATTTTACAGAACAGCATCCATTGTTGTTCAGATCAAAGAATACTTTGACGAGGAGTTTAGCGCTCTGGACTATATAGAAAAACAAGGAATATCAACAAGATCTCATTGCCAGGCACCAAATCTTAGTAAATTTGGCCTCCCTGTTCAAGTCAGCACCTCCAGCTCTGGGTTCAGAATAGCAGCCATTTTACCACACTTAGGAGATCTAAATCCGAATGGGTGACTTCTGACACTTCTGACAATGACAATATTTATTTTGCAATTCTTGACCTTTATATGTAGGAAAATAGTGATTTTCCTCTCTTCTGGTGGGTTTTCCAAGTAAACTGTCACTTATATTACTTTCTTTTTGAAATCTCCCTCAGCAAGAGCTTTTCTAAGACATCAAGTAGAACTTCAGAAGTAAATGTTAGCATATGAATCCTTGACCTTTATATGTAGGAAAATAGTATTTCTCCTCTCTTCCAGTGGGTTTTCCAAGTAAGCTGTTGTTTTATTGTTTCATAGCTAGCAGTGTTTATAAAGACAGACTAGGTGTTTTTGAAAATTTCTTTAAATACTCAATGTGAAGATTTGAGCAGCATTAAATTGTTAAAAATGGTCTGATAGATAAAGAGTGTTTTTTTCCACTCGGCAAGACTCATTCTAACGACATAAAAAAGTGAATGATCAAAACAATTCTTACATATTTCTGAAGATTTCAACATTACTGTATGATGTACAAGCAACAAAGTATGAAAAATATAAAAGGGCCTCTGATATTTTTTAAATGACAATTTCTAATAGGCTATATTATTATGTGCGCTCGTAGGATTTTCTTATATGGAAAGAGGTAGAGATCCCCTTTCAAACTTTTTTCCATTATTCTTAAATAACTGACATTTGTATGGGTTTGTGATGTTTTATTGTTTCTTAGCTAGCAGTGTTTATAAAGACAGACTAGGTGTTTTTGAAAATTTCTTTAAATACTCAATGTGAAGATTTGAGCAACATTAAATTGTTAAAAATGGTCTGATAGATAAAGAGTGTTTTTTTTCCACTCGGCAAGACTCATTCTAACGACATAAAAAAAATATTCAAATCGGTCCAATAGAACTCTAGAACATTGTACATTAGAAAAGTAGTGTATTTCATCTCTTGTGGTGAGTTTTCTGAGTCAACTGCCACTTGAAGACATGGTTTTTTGTTGTTGTGAAATCCGCTCAGCAAGGGCTTTCTAACAACATAAAATTTATTTTAATAGGTCCTTGGCCTTTCTTCACTTTTAAGATGGGTAATAAACTGCCAATTTAAGACTTTTTATGAAATCCACTCAGCAAGAGCTTTCTAATAAAATAAAATGTATTCAAATTGGTCCATAAGAACTCTATAAGAAAGTGTTAAGATAAGAAGATAGAGTTTTCCAATGTTTCTGGTTAGTATTTCAAGTAAAATGCCACTAAATATTTTTATGGAATCTACTCAGCAAGAGCTTTCGAACGATATAAAAATTATTCAAATCGGTCATGTAGAACGCTAGAAATAAGCATATGGGTAGGAGCCTTGGCCTTTATACATATATAAAATAGTGTTTTCCACATGACCAGGGGGTTTTTGGAGTCAACTGCCATTTAAACTTATTATCAAATACACTAAACAGGAGCTTTTGAACGATATGAAAATTATTCAAATCAATACAGCAGAACTCTAGAATTAAGTGTTAACGTATGAAACCTTGCCTTTTATACAAAAAATGAAAAAGGTTCCAGTATGTTTTCCAATTAACCTGCCACTTTGGGACACCTTTGAAATCCCCTCAGAAAGAGATTTCTAAGACATTAAAATTATTTAAATTGGTTCAGTGGAACTCTAGAAGTATTAGAGTACGGACAGTGTGTGATGAGATGAGGCTTCAAGGCCAACCTGACCCCTCTGGGCAGACAGAATCCCAGCCATGTTTCAGTGGTGGGGTAACAGCAACAGCTGTGCTGTCGACATTCCGTGTTAATGCTTAAAATCTGTGCATTCAATCCTCTTGAGCTCGGCGCAGTTAAGTCAGGGGTGTCTCCTCCAGGGCTCCGGTTCCCCACCACACATACTCTACCGCCACATTGAAGCCACACCACATACCGTACGTACTCTAAGTTATGGAGCCTTGGCCTTTATACATAGGAAAATAGTGTTTCTCCTCTCTTCCGGTGGGGTTTCCAAGTAAACTGTCACTTTAATTACAGTAGAACGCTAATTGTCCGAACTTCGACTATTCAAATTCGCTGATTATCCGAATCGCTTTCATAAAAAAGAATTTAAGACGGAAACGTACTGAGATTCGCAAAATAACGATTCTGTCTATATGCGCTATTGTCCTTCCCTTCACGAAGCTAGTGTAGGCGCAGTGTGAACATTATTGGGATGATGAGCTTACTTTCACCGAGATGTTCAGCAAACAATGACTTTCATTTACTACTATTGTTCAGCACTTGTAAAAACGTACCCTATATAACATGTAAAAGTGTTGCTTTTCATTTAATTACATAATTAAAAATGCATACAATACCGAAAATAAGCTCCTTTTCTTTAAAATACATAATGCATACTTAGAATGCAAATCCAATCATCCAAATTTTTTATTATCCGTATGGAGTCCAGTCCCAATTGATTCGGATAATTGAAGTTCTACTGTACTTTTTTGTTGAAATATGTGACCATGGTTTGCGTTGGTCACACTGTTAATTATAAACTTGGTCCATAGAGATATGTTTCTCTTTTGTTTTATGGTAATGGTGTGTATAAAAAGAATGTTGTATCACCTTGTTCGTTCAGTTCTGTTGTAGTAAATGTCAAGTACATTAAACGTGTGTTCCATTTCAATTGCCTGTGTGCCTCGTAATCCTACAGGTTAAGGGCCCAGCCACGAATCCACCGTGCGAATATAAAGTGCGTATGATAGACTGATTGTTTTATGAACTGTGAATTCGGCTACGTAGCGAAATTCAACATGTCTGCAACCAGCACCTCGTTACCGGCTATAGATAAGCTGCGAGGTAGTCTAAATTACGTAGATTGGCGATTCGAGATGGAAAACGTCCTAAGACTCGAAGATCTGTGGAGCTGTATAGTTGGCTACCCGGATGGAGATACTACAACATCTGCGAAGAAAGCAAAAGACGAAAGTCGGGCTAGGGCCAGACTTAACCTCATGGTGGATAAATCAATTTTCCCAATCGTCATGCCTTGTAAGACCGCGAAGGAAGTCTGGGAAGCTCTTGAAAAGGCCTACTCAGATAAAGGAGTGAATCGGCGGATCGTCATCTTGAAGAAATTGTGCAAAGTTAAATTAAAGCACTGCAAGACGATGGAAGAGTATGTTAGTGAGGTTATGGGACTTGCTCAGCAACTTGCGTCTATGAATAAGGCACTGGACGACGAGTTTGTGGCAGCTCTTATGCTGAAAGGTCTACCAGATGAGTTTCAGCCTATGATTATGGCTCTGGAAAGTTCCGGAACAGACCTTACTGCAGACACAGTTCGAACCAAGTTGCTACAAGATACTACTTGGAGTGGGAAAAGTACTTCCAAGCCATCCAAGGATTCTGTTCTGTGTTCACGAGAAGACAAGACGAAGAAGAAGCCCTTCTGCTGGAAATGCAAGAAGCCAGGACACTGGAAGCGGGATTGCAGGAAAGAGGAGATGCAGAGCTCAACTCAACAGAAGTCGAAGAAAGACAAGATGATGCTGGCGACCGATGGACAGGCATTAAGTGCAAGGGCCTCTACAGGGGCCTGGTTCGTTGACTCTGGTGCTACTAAGCATATGAGTTCAAGCAAGACTGCGATGGTGAACTTCACTGCTGGTCCTAATCTGGAGATCAGTACAGCAAACAATCAAAAATTGTATGGCCAAGGATCTGGTAATGTAACTGTTCAATTAGGAAATGGTATTTCACAAACCTTTTCCAATGTAGAATATGTTCCTGGTCTCACTGCTAATCTTTTATCTGTGTCTGCTGCTACTCAAAAGGGTTATGCTGTGGTATTCACCGACAATACTTGTGAAGTTTATGATAGTGAAAACTTTGTTGCTACAGGTAATGTAGCAATGACTGCGAGTAATGTGGGGGGTGTTTACCAAGTCAATGCTCTCAGTGGTCAAGCTAATATTTGTTCAGAGGACTCAGAATATTTATGGCATAAACGACTAGGCCATCTTAACAACCACAGTATGAAGTTGTTAAGAGATAGTCTCACTCATGGAATTAATTTCTCAGATAATGGTTTTAAAAACTGTTTTTCATGTGCTGAAGGTAAACAAGCTAGACAACCATTTAAGTCAAGTAAGAGTAAAACTGTATGTAAAAATAAGCTAGATCTTATTCATTCAGACTTATGTGGGCCTATGCCAGTTCCATCTTGGAGCAATGCTCGCTATTTCTTGACCTTCATTGATGATCATTCTAGAAAGGTTTTTGTGTATTTCCTTGCTAAGAAAAGTGATGTTTTGGATTGCTTTATTGATTTCAAGGCACAGGTTGAGAATCAGTGTGAAAGATCTATTAAGGTCCTACGCACTGATAATGGTGGTGAATTTTGTAGCAAAGCTTTTGAGAGGCTACTTAAATCAGAAGGTATTCAGCATCAAACTACAACTAGCTATTCTCCACAGCAGAATGGTGTAGCTGAACGCATGAATAGAACATTGCTTGATAAATGTAGAGCCATGATGAGC
Source organism: Meconema thalassinum (assembly GCA_946902985.2). Lineage (NCBI taxonomy): Eukaryota > Metazoa > Arthropoda > Insecta > Orthoptera > Tettigoniidae > Meconema > Meconema thalassinum. Next base: position 1,304,203,510 of record OX336389.2, on the reverse strand, counting down.
GAGTCTAAAGTCAGGGTGTCTACTGAAAGGATGAAGTAAAAATTAGTTACTTTTTAGCTACCTTTTAGTTACCTTTTAGTTAATTTTAGTTACCTTTGAATTCAAGATACGACTGCGGTCAGCAAGCAAAGGGGCTCATCACGCGATGAAGAAAAACAACAATAAACTGAGTTTAAAGCGGTAAATACAATTCACTTAGGGAGTTTAAAAAAAAATAAAAATAAGAAATAAATACTGGATATTTATTATCAAATGAATTGTTTCAGCTAATATGTCCTCTTGTGCACAAGGCGTTTTTATAATTGCCAAGAGGTTGCTCTGCTCTTGACCGTTTGGCGAAATTTCCTTTGTCCCCGCGGTAGATCACGAAGAAATATATCGGACGTTACGTGATTGTAACCGAATTCTGTCTTCGCAGTCAAGTGCGGAGAAATTTCGAGATGTTACACGATCGGCGCTGGTCTCACCCGTCTGTCGAGATTCCCGTAGTTTTCGCGATAGAACACGGATAAATATCGCGATTTAGATAATCGGTGTCACATTTAGTCGTTCGACGAGATTTCCATTGTCCATGAGGTCGGGCACGAGAAAATATGGCATTATTACGCAATCGGCGCCACTTGTTGTACGTTTGACAAGAATCCAGTTGTCCTCGTCATTGAAATTGGAGAAATATCGCGATGTATCGCAATCGCTGCCGCTCTCGGCCGTTTTACGTGATTCACGTTGTCCTCGCGATATTATGCATACCGCGCCGCACCCGGCCGTTGAACGATTGTCTATCCGTCGTGACAGAATGGTGGAGGCAAGCTCAAGGTTGGGCATGGTTAAAATTCACGAGTAGTTATGGACAAGTTGTATGGCTGGCGGCGTGATTCCCCCTGTCCCTATGCTGAGGTTGGGAGTTCATCAGTTCGGGGTGGATCACGAGGAGAAATTAGTATCGCAACGCTACGTAGACTGTCATTTCAAAGAGGGTTGATGCACTTCTCGCTCCTCGTACGCTCTTAAGTATACGGTCATGGGAAAAGTAGCGAGTAGGTTTCGGAATGTTACGTGATTGGTGCCCATCACCTTGGACGGGATTCCCGCAGTTCACGTGGTCACAAGTTCACGATAGGGGACGGGTTTTATGTTTTTACGCAACTGACGTCGATCTCGGTCCATTTGACGAGATTCCCGCAGGCAAGTCGTGCGGTCAGCCGGCCGTCTTGAGTATGAATATTCGAAGTAAGTATCAAATATTAAGAATTATTCTGAGAGGATTGCACGAATAATACGACTAGAGGACGCGTTTTCTTTCGAATGCGAATCACGAATTATACAAGTTATACAAGTTTTCGAAATAACCGGTTAGATTATAATATGTCCGATGGAACCAAAGTTCGAAGGAAAAATCGACATATAACGGAATTTTGAATTAACCATACTGGATGTCGCAAATTTACGAGACAGATTTTTAAAATAAGTTATAGCCTACGTATTTCTAAGCTTTTTCATAATTCTTTTTCGAAACGGTAACATTTCGCAAGATTGCGACATAACATTATTTCGCGTTATTTCTGAACTTCAATTTGACAGTCTCCAAATAAATGCGAGAAATGAGAGGCTTCTGATTAGTCTCAGAAGTTTTCGCGAATAAACGTCTCGCGAAAAGTTAGGTTTCCTAATAACACACATAAATATTTCACACAAAACTATAAAGTCATCTTGATGCCGAAAATATACGCTGAACGATGTATACCACTCAGGGTATTCTCAGTATGCAATTCCTAAAGGTCGGGTACGGAGAAATATAGCTTATGCAATCGGCGCCGCTTGCGTGAAACTCGCTCCATCGCAATCTCTGAGCCTAGAGGCGCGAGTTTAAATGATTCAATCCGCCTTCAGAAAATTTTCGTTACCCGTTAGTAAAATTCGTTACTTTTTCGTTACTTTCGATACCCATTTGTAAAATTCGTTACTTTTTCGTTACTTTCGTTATTTTCGTTACCGGTAGACACCCTGAAAGTAGATAAATGCATGTGGGCTGAAGCAATAAATACAGCAGCCTATCTTGTAAACAGGTCCCCAACCAGAAAAATTCCAGGTAAAGTTCCAGAGGAGATCTGGACTGGTAACAAGGTCAATATGGAGCATCTAAGAATTTTTGGTTGTGTAGCACAAGTTCATGTCCCTGATCAAAGGAGAAACAAGTTGGATCCTAAAAGTGAAAAACACATTTTCTGTGGTTATTGTGAGGACAGTAAAGCCTATAGATTCATGCATCCTGTTACTCATCAACTTGTTAAGTCCAGGGATGCACAGTTTTTTGAAGATGTGTTCCAGGAGGTGTCTGATGTGTCTCCAGGTAATGTTGGTCCATCCTTGCAGATTTATGAACCTGCAATGTTGCAGATCTCAGTTCCCACTGACAGTGAGGCAGAACCCGACAACTCAGGGGATGGGGCAGAGTGCATTTCGGAACTTGAAAGCGTATCGCCCATTAGCAGTGCTGGTGTGGCTGAGACTGTTGACTCAGCTGATTTAAGCTATGTCCCTAGTGGAACAGATTCAGACTGCAGTGATTCTGTGGGCTCTGCCACCATCGTCAATGAGCCAATGGAGGGGGATGCCGAAGGTAATCAAAGGTATCCTAGGCGCCAACAAAAGCCTGTAGACATGTCAGACTATGTGACATACCTGACTCTCACTGATGACTCTGAACCTAGTACAGTTAAGGAGGCACTGTCCATGCCTGATAGGGTTAAGTGGGAGCAGGCTATGAAAAGAGAAATGGAGATACTTCAGTTAAATGACACATGGGATCTAGTTGATAAACCCCAGGGCAAGAATGTTGTCAGTAGTAAGTGGGTTTTCAAAGTAAAAAGAGACTCTAATGGTAACATTCAAAGGTATAAAGTCAGACTTGTGGCCAGGGGCTTCACCCAAAGGTACGGAGTAGATTTTACAGAAACTTTCTCTCCTGTTGTTCGACACAGCACGTTAAGAATGCTGCTTGCCTTGGCTGTCCAAACAGATCTGAAGATGGTACATTGGGATGCTGAATCTGCTTTTCTCAATGGAAAGTTAGATGAAGAGATCTACATGTATCAGCCAGAAAGTTTTGTCAAGAGAGGTTCAGAGCATAAAGTTTGCAAGTTTAAAAAATCTATTTATGGCTTAAAACAATCTTCTCGTTTGTGGAATGAGCGAGCTCACTCTGTTCTTGTCAAATTGGGTTACAAAAATTGTGCTGATGAACCCTGTGTGTACTTTAAGAAACAAGCCCAAGGTATGGTAATTATTGCATTATATGTGGATGATTTCATTGTGGCTTATAATGATGAGTCAGATCAAGTCATTGAAGACCTGTATTGATAAAGAATTTAAGGTACGAGATCTTGGGGCAATTTCTTATATTTTAGGTATTAAAGTAAGGCAAGATAAGAAGAATGGTACAATGTATCTTAGCCAAGAGCAGTACATCAGTGAGATTGCAAAGAAATATGGTATGCACGATGCACGTCCCATTGGTACTCCCTTGGAAACCAAACCAAATCTTGGTGTTTCTGATACAGAAACTAGTGATCTTCCTTATAGAGAACTCATAGGTTCGCTCATGTATTTAAGTGTTTGCACGCGTCCAGATATAAGCTATGCGATATCATATCTCAGTCAATTTAATCATTGTTACAATGAATCTCACTGGTCTGCTGCAAAGCGAGTGCTGCGTTATTTAAATTGCACAAAAGACTTGTCACTTAAGTATGTCAGGAATGGAGGTCAATTCATGGGATTTGTTGATGCTGACTGGGCTAATGATAGCAATGACCGAAAATCATACAGTGGTTTTGTGTTCAAAATGGCAGGTGGTGCTGTATCATGGGGGGCTCAAAAGCAAAAATGCATTTCCTTATCATCTACTGAAGCAGAATATGTTGCACTGAGTGAAGGTGTAAGAGAAGCTGTTTGGTTGAAACGTGTTTTGTCTAACTTTATAGATCTCAAGTCACCCATCATATTATTGAGTGATAGTCAATCAGCTCAAAAACTGGCAAAAAATCCAGTCCACCATAATAGGACCAAACATATCGACACTAAATATCACTATGTTAGAGATGCTTTGGATTCTAAAGTCATATGCATTAAATATGAGGAGACTTCAAAAATGTGTGCAGACATCCTAACAAAGCCTCTTCCTAAGCCTAAGCATATTTATTTTTGTAAAGACTTGGGTCTTAAATCATGTCCTCTACTCCCACAGGTTTAAGGAGGTGTGTTGAAATATGTGACCATGGTTTGCGTTGGTCACACTGTTAATTATAAACCTGGTCCATAGAGATATGTTTCTCTTTTGTTTTATGGTAATGGTGTGTATAAAAAGAATGTTGTATCACCTTGTTCGTTCAGTTCTGTTGTAGTAAATGTCAAGTACATTAAACGTGTGTTCCATTTCAATTGCCTGTGTGCCTCGTAATCCTACACTTTTTTTGAAATCCCCTCAGCAAGATCTTTCTAAAGACATAAGAAATGATTTAAATCTGCCCAGTAGAACTTGAGATGTGTTATCATATAAAGCCTTTGCCTTTATACAAGGAAAATAGTGTTTTTCCTCTCTTCTGGTGGGTTTTCCAAGTAAACTGTCACTTATATTACTTTCTTTTTGAAATCTCCCTCAGCAAGAGCTTTTCTAAGGCATCAAGTAGAACTTCAGAAGTAAATGTTAGCATATGAATCCTTGACCTTTATATGTAGGAAAATAGTATTTCTCCTCTCTTCCAGTGGGTTTTCCAAGTAAGCTGTCATTTTAATTACTTTTTTGAAACCCAATCAACAGGAGCTTTTGAACAACATAAAAATGAGTTAAATCGGACAACAAGATTTTAGAAATAAGCGTTAACGTATCAAGTCTTGGCCACAGTTTCTCTTAAATAAATATGCTTATGGCAGTTAGCAGTTCATTTAATTTAGAAATCACAGTAGATTACTCACTTTAGAAAAGAAATACCGTATTTCAAAAACTTTGTACATAGTGAAGGATCAAAGTTCCAAGAAATTTTAAACAGGTATCTTACAAAGTAGCTATAGTAAGTTGTCTAGTAGTAGCCTTGACAGTTTCTGGCTTCTTTGCAACATAAGAATCAAAATTTATCTCACCCAGTAGGCCTACACAACTTCTCTTATTATCTATTATGTTGTGCATTGGTGACACATGGTCAGGGTGCCTGGTGGGACCACAAGTTTCTTTTTCCTCACCAGTCAGTTAGCATTTATATTTCAGCAACATTGATGAAGCAAAATATTGTTTTCATCATCCTTGCTAATAGCTCCAACTCCTAGATATAATCCACAATCCAATGCCATGCAAGGGTGATCAGAATGGATGAATTATGAAGGCACTTGAACCTTCATCCACATAGTATTTTCAAAGCCTTAGAAACATATTTGACCTATCATTTATGGTTAGCCTCAAATTTCCAATAAAACATGCTTGAGATTTGAAATTTGCTGTTTAACAACATTATAAACATTTATTTATAGCAATTGTTATACACCAAGTAAAGGAACTTCTTTCCCATTTGCCTTTCCCATACACACTTATAATCACATCAGCATTCCTATAGCTAAACATTTTATAAAAATTTATGAGAATCTAAGCCACGAAAGTTTGATGCTATTCAGTCTGTCAACACGATTGTACCCGTGTTATTGGGTTATTCCCTAATCCTGAAAAGAATTTACATGAGATTAATAAATACACTTGGATGACCAGTTTCGATCATCATCGATGGTCATCCACTTGCATTTATTAACCTAATGTAATTTTTTTTCAGGATTAGGGTCATTTGAGAAAAATCGTGTTGACCGACTGAAAAGCATCAAACTTTCGTTTACTAAGGCAACACTGAAAATGGCTTCAAACACCATAACGAATCTGAGCCAACTAAATACAATTCAATATTTCTTTATTCTAGCTAGGTATTTTTTTTAACTAAGAAGATTAATTTACTAACACAGACAAATGTAACAGTTATTAGCCTTTCGAGATTTGATTGCCAGCGGTCGAGATGGGAACTATTCTTTGTTTATTTTTGCCACACTGTCAGCCTGCTTGGTTGACAAGTACAGCTGTGCGAGTAGGATATGACTCAGCTCCAGTAGCCTCAGTCATCGTTCAACTGTCCGTGGTGACATGAGCTCCTGTGACGCACAATGCTGCTTGACTTATTTGCAGGCAGCACTCCGTCATTGCTGTCCCCCCCCCTGCTTGTCCCGCAAGGCTCCTGCAGCAATAAACAACAAACGCTGGCGCAGCCATGTTCAGTGGCAATCAAATCTTGAACAGCTAATAATAAGTAACACATTTTCAAAATTACTTCATGCACATCAATTTGCATACCGGATCCACACATGGTCTTCCATTTCCACAAGATACAGCATGTTGTAAATTAATAATTTTAAATTCTTCACATGTAAATATATAATCAGAATAACTCCTTGTTTAATTTTCAATGTTTCAAATTCACAGAAGAGATATCTGTGAATTCCTCAAAGGATTTCAAGTATGGTACACAACAGCTACACTTCCCAATGTAAAATTAAGCACAGCAACTAATACTACAACATGACAGCACGTAAAACAGTACAATAGCATTGAATTCAATTTCGTAAAGTTTTAAGAGAAGATTTTTCCCCAACATAAACCTTGAATTAGGATGGAAGGCATATCCTTTCATCAAGGTAAAGAAATTCCTATCATTATTAACATGAACACAAATGGTATTTGTCAGTCCGTCTCTGACATATTTTCTAATGTGTGCTCTGGAAATGTACTACACTGAATGTTTGTCAACACTGCATGCAACTTGTATGCGTAATGTAAATAGACATAATTTATCTTGCTGAGTGGCAATTAGCATCAAATACATCTTTGGTTGTGGACTTGACATATATTGAAAATTGAAATTTGCTGAGAGCAGGTCAAACAAGTTTCACATTTGTTAGTGTTACAACATGACAGCTACAGGACATTTAGACTTTAATGTCACAAAGAATTATTCAAAAAACTCTCTGTTATTCAAACATTCTATTGGAAACTTTCCCTGGCTTAGTTACTCAAATTTTACCTGAATGAAGAAAAACAATATAATACTGACTTATTTAAATTAGCTTGCAATACTACCCTTCACTTCCCTACACAAAATTGCCTATAAGCCACATTTTTTTAAAAATGTACAGTAATCCACATTAAAACTGATGAACACTGCAGTGGGCATAAGGCCGGTATTACACTCTCAAAGAAATTTGTCAAAGAAATTTTATAAAATATTTTATAAAACTGAACTTTTATAAAAGTTATACAAAGCAATCATCACACCATTACACTACTTCAAATAATTTATCATACTTCAGCAAAATGGATAAAGGACAGTTAGTTGTTCACTTAACTATATTATGGTAGTTGAAATTCGGTGGTGGCAATACCGGTATATAAAGGAAACGGAAATATAAAGTGAACGTCTATTGGTTAAATCATGGGTCGCACGAGTAAAATCTTGATGAACGAGCTGCACTACAAGAACTTGAAAAATGACATTAATATATAATTATTAATAATTATGAAGAAATGAATGATAATGAAGCAAAAGCAACCACTGCTCGTGCAAAGAAAATTGAAACATAAGAAGAAAAAAGTAGGCAATAAGTGAGATTCGATCCTTGGTCATATCGCACAGGAGTCGAACACTCTAGACATTCCGCCAACTAGACACTTGCTTGTCGGGGTTGATTACATGTATCATCTACCGGTAAGGACAAAAAGCTTATTCACACTCGCTTGTAACACCATATGTGAAATTGACAAAATATCTATAATACAAATATTATAATATAAAATAAACTATGACTCTAGGCTTATTTCAGCCTATTTAACTATTTAATTCTTCTTTATATCCTGAAATGTGCGTCCTTTATGTAGAGCGCTTCGGCTACTTTTCCTACACTTTCTATCTGTTACTTATGTTTTACATTGTATACCATTCATTATGTAACATTTCATGCATTTCAAACTCTGAGATGAGCATCTTTGTTGTGGTAATATTCCAGTTGTTATGATCTGCCATTTTGGTTTGAATCTTTTATCCAAGATAGCATGGTGCTAATACATTTTAAAAAATAAATTTTATAAGACCACTTTTATAAAAAAAATCTCCATTACACTGTCACATCTTTTATAAATGATCATTCATCAAAGATCTTTGACAAATTTCTTTCATAGTGTAATACCGGCCTAAGGGGAAGTTTCATTCACTAAAACTATTTCCTTCTCAGATGAGGAGAATGTGAACTGTAACTAGTTCCTTCTTGGATGAGGAGAATGTGAACTGTAACTAGTGCCTTCTTGGATGGGGGAGAATGTGAACTGTAACTAGTGCCTTCTTGGATGGGGGACAATGTGAACTGTAACTAGTGCCTTCTAGGATGGGGAGAATGTAAACAGTAACTACTGTAGTTCCTTCTTGGATGAGGAGAATGTGAACTGTAACTAGTGCCTTCTTGGATGGGGGAGAATGTGAACAGTAACTAGTGCCTTCTTGGATGGGGGAGAATGTGAAATGTAACTAGTTCCTTCTTGGATGAGGAGAATGTGAACTGTAACTAGTTCCTTCTTGGATGAGGAGAATGTGAACTGTAACTAGTTCCTTCTTGGATGAGGAGAATGTGAACTGTAACTAGTTCCTTCTTGGATGAGGAGAATGTGAATTGTAACTATTTCCTTCTTGGAAGAGGAGAATGTGAACTGTAACTAGTGCCTTCTTGGATGGGGGAGAATGTGAACTGTAACTAGTTCCTTCTTGGATGGGGGAGAATGTGAACAGTAACTAGTTCCTTCTTGGATGGGGGAGATTGTGAACTGTAACTAGTTCCTTCTTGGATGAGGAGAATGTGAACTGTAACTAGTCCCTTCTTGGATGGGGGAGAATGTGAACTGTAACTAGTGCCTTCTAGGATGGGGAGAATGTGAACAGTAACTAGTCCCTTCTTGGATGAGGAGAATGTGAACTGTAACTAGTCCCTTCTTGGATGGGGGAGAATGTGAACTGTAACTAGTGCCTTCTTGGATGAGGAGAATGTGAACTGTAACTAGTCCCTTCTTGGATGGGGGAGAATGTGAACTGTAACTAGTTCCTTCTTGGATGAGGAGAATGTGAACTGTAACTATTTCCTTCTCAGATGAGGAGAATGTGAACTGTAACTAGTTCCTTCTTGGATGAGGAGAATGTGAAATGTAACTAGTGCCTCCTTGGATGGGGGAGAATGTGAACAGTAACTAGTTCCTTCTTGGATGGGGGAGAATGTGAACAGTAACTAGTTCCTTCTTGGATGGGGGAGAATGTGAACTGTAACTAGTGCCTTCTTGGATGAGGAGAATGTGAACTGTAACTAGTTCCTTCTTGGATGGGGGAGAATGTGAACTGTAACTAGTTCCTTCTTGGATGAGGAGAATGTGAACTGTAACTAGTCCCTTCTTGGATGGGGGAGAATGTGAACTGTAACTAGTGCCTTCTAGGATGGGGAGAATGTGAACAGTAACTACTGTAGTTCCTTCTTAGATGAGGAGAATGTGAACTGTAACTAGTTCCTTCTTGGATGGGGGAGAATATGAACTGTAACTAGTTCCTTCTTGGATGAGGAGAATGTGAACTGTAACTAGTCCCTTCTTGGATGGGGGAGAATGTGAACTGTAACTAGTTCCCTCTTGGATGAGGAGAATGTGAACTGTAACTAGTGCCTTCTAGGATGGGGAGAATGTGAATAACTAGTCCCTTCTTGGATGAGGAGAATGTGAACTGTAACTAGTTCCTTCTTGGATGGGGGAGAATGTGAACTGTAACTAGTGCCTTCTTGGATGGGGGAGAATGTGAACTGTAACTAGTGCCTTCTTGGATGGGGGAGAATGTGAACTGTAACTAGTGCCTTCTTGGATGGGGGAGAATGTGAACAGTAACTAGTTCCTTCTTGGATGGGGGAGAATGTGAACTGTAACTAGTTCCTTCTTGGATGGGGGAGAATGTGAACAGTAACTAGTTCCTTCTTGGATGGGGGAGAATGTGAACTGTAACTAGTTCCTTCTTGGATGAGGAGAATGTGAACTGTAACTAGTCCCTTCTTGGATGGGGGAGAATGTGAACTGTAACTAGTGCCTTCTAGGATGGGGAGAATGTGAACAGTAACTAGTCCCTTCTTGGATGAGGAGAATGTGAACTGTAACTAGTCCCTTCTTGGATGGGGGAGAATGTGAACTGTAACTAGTGCCTTCTTGGATGAGGAGAATGTGAACTGTAACTAGTCCCTTCTTGGATGGGGGAGAATGTGAACTGTAACTAGTTCCTTCTTGGATGAGGAGAATGTGAACAGTAACTAGTTCCTTCTTGGATGAGGAGAATGTGAACTGTAACTAGTCCCTTCTTGGATGGGGGAGAATGTGAACTGTAACTAGTGCCTTCTAGGATGGGGAGAATGTGAACAGTAACTAGTCCCTTCTTGAATGAAGAGAATGTGAACTGTAACTAGTCCCTTCTTGGATGGGGGAGAATGTGAACTGTAACTAGTGCCTTCTTGGATGAGGAGAATGTGAACTGTAACTAGTCCCTTCTTGGATGGGGGAGAATGTGAACTGTAACTAGTTCCTTCTTGGATGAGGAGAATGTGAACTGTAACTATTTCCTTCTCAGATGAGGAGAATGTGAACTGTAACTAGTGCCTTCTTGGATGGGGGAGAATGTGAACTGTAACTAGTTCCTTCTTGGATGAGGAGAATGTGAACTGTAACTAGTGCCTTCTAGGATGGGGAGAATGTGAATAACTAGTCCCTTCTTGGATGAGGAGAATGTGAACTGTAACTAGTTCCTTCTTGGATGGGGGAGAATGTGAACTGTAACTAGTGCCTTCTTGGATGGGGGAGAATGTGAACTGTAACTAGTGCCTTCTTGGATGGGGGAGAATGTGAACTGTAACTAGTCCCTTCTTGGATGGGGGAGAATGTGAACTGTAACTAGTGCCTTCTAGGATGGGGAGAATGTGAACAGTAACTAGTCCCTTCTTGGATGAGGAGAATGTGAACAGTAACTAGTTCCTTCTTGGATGAGGAGAATGTGAACTGTAACTAGTCCCTTCTTGGATGGGGGAGAATGTGAACTGTAACTAGTGCCTTCTAGGATGGGGAGAATGTGAACAGTAACTAGTCCCTTCTTGGATGGGGGAGAATGTGAACTGTAACTAGTTCCTTCTTGGATGAGGAGAATGTGAACTGTAACTAGTGCCTTCTAGGATGGGGAGAATGTGAATAACTAGTCCCTTCTTGGATGAGGAGAATGTGAACTGTAACTAGTTCCTTCTTGGATGGGGGAGAATGTGAACTGTAACTAGTGCCTTCTTGGATGGGGGAGAATGTGAACTGTAACTAGTGCCTTCTTGGATGGGGGAGAATGTGAACTGTAACTAGTCCCTTCTTGGATGAGGAGAATGTGAACTGTAACTAGTCCCTTCTTGGATGGGGGAGAATGTGAACTGTAACTAGTGCCTTCTTGGATGAGGAGAATGTGAACAGTAACTAGTTCCTTCTTGGATGGGGGAGAATGTGAACTGTAACTAGTTCCTTCTTGGATGGGGGAGAATGTGAACAGTAACTAGTTCCTTCTTGGATGGGGGAGAATGTGAACTGTAACTAGTTCCTTCTTGGATGAGGAGAATGTGAACTGTAACTAGTCCCTTCTTGGATGGGGGAGAATGTGAACTGTAACTAGTGCCTTCTAGGATGGGGAGAATGTGAACAGTAACTAGTCCCTTCTTGGATGAGGAGAATGTGAACTGTAACTAGTCCCTTCTTGGATGGGGGAGAATGTGAACTGTAACTAGTGCCTTCTTGGATGAGGAGAATGTGAACTGTAACTAGTCCCTTCTTGGATGGGGGAGAATGTCAACTGTAACTAGTTCCTTCTTGGATGAGGAGAATGTGAACAGTAACTAGTTCCTTCTTGGATGAGGAGAATGTGAACTGTAACTAGTCCCTTCTTGGATGGGGGAGAATGTGAACTGTAACTAGTGCCTTCTAGGATGGGGAGAATGTGAACAGTAACTAGTCCCTTCTTGGATGAGGAGAATGTGAACTGTAACTAGTGCCTTCTAGGATGGGGAGAATGTGAATAACTAGTCCCTTCTTGGATGAGGAGAATGTGAACTGTAACTAGTTCCTTCTTGGATGGGGGAGAATGTGAACTGTAACTAGTGCCTTCTTGGATGGGGTAGAATGTGAACTGTAACTAGTGCTTTCTTGTATGGGGGAGAATGTGAACTGTAACTAGTCCCCTCTTGGATGAGGAGAATGTGAACTGTAACTAGTCCCTTCTTGGATGGGGGAGAATATGAACTGTAACTAGTTCCTTCTTGGATGAGGAGAATGTGAACTGTAACTAGTCCCTTCTTGGATGGGGGAGAATGTGAACTGTAACTAGTTCCTTCTTGGATGAGGAGAATGTGAACTGTAACTAGTGCCTTCTAGGATGGGGAGAATGTGAATAACTAGTCCCTTCTTGGATGAGGAGAATGTGAACTGTCACTAGTTCCTTCTTGGATGGGGGAGAATGGGAACTGTAACTAGTGCCTTCTTGGATGAGGAGAATGTGAACAGTAACTAGTTCCTTCTTGGATGGGGGAGAATGTGAACTGTAACTAGTTCCTTCTTGGATGGGGGAGAATGTGAACAGTAACTAGTTCCTTCTTGGATGGGGGAGAATGTGAACTGTAACTAGTTCCTTCTTGGATAAGGAGAATGTGAACTGTAACTAGTCCCTTCTTGGATGGGGGAGAATGTGAACTGTAACTAGTGCCTTCTAGGATGGGGAGAATGTGAACAGTAACTAGTCCCTTCTTGGATGAGGAGAAGGTGAACTGTAACTAGTCCCTTCTTGGATGGGGGAGAATGTGAACTGTAACTAGTGCCTTCTTGGATGAGGAGAATGTGAACTGTAACTAGTCCCTTCTTGGATGGGGGAGAATGTGAACTGTAACTAGTTCCTTCTTGGATGAGGAGAATGTGAACAGTAACTAGTTCCTTCTTGGATGAGTAGAATGTGAACTGTAACTAGTCCCTTCTTGGATGGGGGAGAATGTGAACTGTAACTAGTGCCTTCTAGGATGGGGAGAATGTGAACAGTAACTAGTCCCTTCTTGGATGAGGAGAATGTGAACTGTAACTAGTCCCTTCTTGGATGGGGGAGAATGTGAACTGTAACTAGTTCCTTCTTGGATGAGGAGAATGTGAACTGTAACTATTTCCTTCTCAGATGAGGAGAATGTGAACTGTAACTAGTTCCTTCTTGGATGAGGAGAATGTGAACTGTAACTATTTCCTTCTCAGATGAGGAGAATGTGAACTGTAACTAGTGCCTTCTTGGATGGGGGAGAATGTGAACTGTAACTAGTTCCTTCTTGGATGAGGAGAATGTGAACTGTAACTAGTGCCTTCTAGGATGGGGAGAATGTGAATAACTAGTCCCTTCTTGGATGAGGAGAATGTGAACTGTAACTAGTTCCTTCTTGGATGGGGGAGAATGTGAACTGTAACTAGTGCCTTCTTGGATGGGGGAGAATGTGAACTGTAACTAGTGCCTTCTTGGATGGGGGAGAATGTGAACTGTAACTAGTCCCTCCTTGGATGAGGAGAATGTGAACTGTAACTAGTCCCTTCTTGGATGGGGGAGAATGTGAACTGTAACTAGTGCCTTCTTGAATGAGGAGAATGTGAACAGTAACTAGTTCCTTCTTGGATGGGGGAGAATGTGAACTGTAACTAGTTCCTTCTTGGATGGGGGAGAATGTGAACAGTAACTAGTTCCTTCTTGGATGGGGGAGAATATGAACTGTAACTAGTTCCTTCTTGGATGAGGAGAATGTGAACTGTAACTAGTCCCTTCTTGGATGGGGGAGAATGTGAACTGTAACTAGTGCCTTCTAGGATGGGGAGAATGTGAACAGTAACTAGTCCCTTCTTGGATGAGGAGAATGTGAACTGTAACTAGTGCCTTCTTGGATGAGGAGAATGTGAACTGTAACTAGTCCCTTCTTGGATGGGGGAGAATGTGAACTGTAACTAGTTCCTTCTTGGATGAGAAGAATGTGAACAGTAACTAGTTCCTTCTTGGATGAGGAGAATGTGAACTGTAACTAGTCCCTTCTTGGATGGGGGAGAATGTGAACTGTAACTAGTTCCTTCTTGGATGAGGAGAATGTGAACTGTAACTAGTCCCTTCTTGGATGGGGGAGAATGTGAACTGTAACTTGTTCCTTCTTGGATGAGGAGAATGTGAACTGTAACTAGTGCCTTCTAGGATGGGGAGAATGTGAATAACTAGTCCCTTCTTGGATGAGGAGAATGTGAACTGTAACTAGTTCCTTCTTGGATGAGGAGAATGTGAACAGTAACTACTGTAGTTCCTTCTTGGATGGGGAGAATGTGAACTGTAACTAATTCCTTCTTGGATGAGGAGAATGTGAACCGCAACTAGTTCCTTCTTGGATGGGGGAGAATGTGAACTGTAACTAGTTCCTTCTTGGATGAGGAGAATGTGAACCGCAACTAGTTCCTTCTTGGATGGGGGAGAATGTGAACTGTAACTAGTCCCTTCTTGGATGGGGAGAATGTGAATAACTAGTCCCTTCTTGGATGAGGAGAAAGTGAACTGTAACTAGTTCCTTCTTGGATGGGGGAGAATGTGAACTGTAACTAGTGCCTTCTAAGATGGGGAGAATGTGAACAGTAACTACTGTAGTTCCTTCTTGGATGAGGAGAATGTGAACTGTAACTAGTTCCTTCTTGGATGGGGAGAATGTGAACTGTAACTAGTCCCTTCTTGGATGGGGGAGAATGTGAACTGTAACTAGTTCCTTCTTGGATGAGGAGAATGTGAACTGTAACTAGTTCCTTCTTGGATGAGGAGAATGTGAACTGTAACTAGTTCCTTCTTGGATGAGGAGAATGTGAACCGCAACTAGTTCCTTCTTGGATGGGGGAGAATGTGAACTGTAACTAGTTCCGTCTTGGATGGGGGAGAATGTGAACTGTAACTAGTTCCTTCTTGGATGGGGGAGAATGTGAACTGTAACTAGTTCCTTCTTGGATGAGGAGAATGTGAACTGTAACTAGTTCCTTCTTGGATGAGGAGAATGTGAACCGCAACTAGTTCCTTCTTGGATGGGGGAGAATGTGAACTGTAACTTGTTCCTTCTTGGATGAGGAGAATGTGAACTGTAACTAGTGCCTTCTAGGATGGGGAGAATGTGAATAACTAGTCCCTTCTTGGATGAGGAGAATGTGAACTGTAACTAGTTCCTTCTTGGATGAGGAGAATGTGAACAGTAACTACTGTAGTTCCTTCTTGGATGGGGAGAATGTGAACTGTAACTAATTCCTTCTTGGATGAGGAGAATGTGAACCGCAACTAGTTCCTTCTTGGATGGGGGAGAATGTGAACTGTAACTAGTTCCTTCTTGGATGAGGAGAATGTGAACCGCAACTAGTTCCTTCTTGGATGGGGGAGAATGTGAACTGTAACTAGTCCCTTCTTGGATGGGGAGAATGTGAATAACTAGTCCCTTCTTGGATGAGGAGAAAGTGAACTGTAACTAGTTCCTTCTTGGATGGGGGAGAATGTGAACTGTAACTAGTGCCTTCTAGGATGGGGAGAATGTGAACAGTAACTACTGTAGTTCCTTCTTGGATGAGGAGAATGTGAACTGTAACTAGTGCCTTCTTGGATGGGGAGAATGTGAACTGTAACTAGTCCCTTCTTGGATGGGGGAGAATGTGAACTGTAACTAGTTCCTTCTTGGATGAGGAGAATGTGAACTGTAACTAGTTCCTTCTTGGATGAGGAGAATGTGAACTGTAACTAGTTCCTTCTTGGATGAGGAGAATGTGAACCGCAACTAGTTCCTTCATGGATGGGGGAGAATGTGAACTGTAACTAGTTCCGTCTTGGATGGGGGAGAATGTGAACTGTAACTAGTTCCTTCTTGGATGGGGGAGAATGTGAACTGTAACTAGTTCCTTCTTGGATGAGGAGAATGTGAACTGTAACTAGTTCCTTCTTGGATGAGGAGAATGTGAACCGCAACTAGTTCCTTCTTGGATGGGGGAGAATGTGAACTGTAACTAGTCCCTTCTTGGATGGGGAGAATGTGAATAACTAGTCCCTTCTTGGATGGGGGAGAATGTGAACTGTAACTAGTGCCTTCTAGGATGGGGAGAATGTGAACAGTAACTACTGTAGTTCCTTCTAGGATGAGGAGAATGTGAACTGTAACTAGTTCCTTCTTGGATGGGGGAGAATGTGAACTGTAACTAGTGCCTTCTAGGATGGGGAGAATGTGAACTGTAACTAGTGCCTTCTAGGATGGGGAGAATGTGAACAGTAACTAGTTCCTTCTTGGATGGGGGAGAATGTGAACTGTAACTAGTTCCTTCTTGGATGGGGGAGAATGTGAACTGTAACTAGTTCCTTCTTGGATGAGGAGAATGTGAACTGTAACTAGTTCCTTCTTGGATGAGGGGAATGTGAACCGCAACTAGTTCCTTCTTGGATGGGGGAGAATGTGAACTGTAACTAGTTCCTTCTTGGATGAGGAGAATGTGAACCGCAACTAGTTCCTTCTTGGATGAGGAGAATGTGAACTGTAACTAGTTCCTTCTTGGATGAGGAGAATGTGAACCGCAACTAGTTCCTTCTTGGATGGGGGAGAATGTGAACTGTAACTAGTTCCTTCTTGGATGGGGAGAATGTGAACTTGATGATGATGATGATGATAATTGTTGTTTTAAGGGGCCTAACATCGAGGTTATCGGCCCCTAATAAAATGAAATGGCGTGAAATGAAATGATGTAGATAAAAACAACTCACTGCCATGGACGAAACGAAAATGGTGTTTATAAAACAGACAGTGAGCCCCAAAAATTATGCCTTATTTGAATAAAAAGAATAAAAGGCGGATGGTAAAAAAGGATAAAACAAATAAGGCATAGTGAACAATAAAATAGAGTAACACAATAAACAACATAAAACAGATTTAACCTGAATTAAAAGTCGTAACTACACATTAAAACTTAAGAAAGTAACCACTCTCCCTCATGAACCGGATGACGAAGTCAGCTGACGGCCCGTCATCACGGAGAATAAGGGAGAGGGTATTAGGCAGTTTAAGAGTCCTTCGCAAATCGGCCATATCCACACACTCCAAGAGAAGGTGTGCCACGGTTTGGTGGGCACCGCAAGTACACACAGGAGGATCTTCTCTCTTTAGCAAGTGGGAGTGCGTAGCAATCCCATGGCCGATCCGGGGTCGACAGAGTACCACAGCTTCCTTCCGAAGAGATCGAAAAGAAGATTTCCACACCTTCGTTGTCTCCTTGATGCCTCTCAGTTTGTTGGGTGGAGGCGTGGCACGCCATGCTTCCTCCCAATGCGACAGGATCGAATGCCGCAACTGAGAGCGCACATCACTAGCAGGCACCTTATACGGTAGCGAGGGCAGTGCGCCTGCCTCTCTCGCCGCCTGATCAGCAAGCTCGTTTCCCGCAATACCCATGTGGCTAGGAAGCCACACAAAGGTCACCCCGGTTCCAGCGTTACGCGAACTGACGAGCAGGTCGTGCACACGCTGGACCAACGGGTGCTTTGGGAAACACACATCGATCGCTTGCAGCGCACTCAGAGAGTCAGTACACACAAGAAAGTGCTGGTGATCGTCTGATAACGTGTACCGCAGAGCCTCTAAGATGGCATCGAGCTCCGCTGTGTACACGCCACAGGCCTCGGGAAGTGAAAATAGAAACCGACGATCCTCAACCACAAATGCACAGCCTACTTTCTCGTTTACCCACGAACCGTCCGTGAATAGAAGCCCTGATACCGGCTCACCACGGACTGGAACAGCCTCCGATGGACGGAGGAGTCCGTGTCCGACTTGGGGCCGGTGTGCAGATACAGGATGGTATCAGGGCGAGAGACCATCCACAGAAGGGCCTTGCTAGGTACTCGGACGATACAGGAGACAGAAGGAAATAGGAACTGACGGTATAAGGCATCCAAGCGAATCCCCGCCGGCCGAGTGGCTCGGGCGAGCGCATCATACAGCCGGCGATTCGGATTGGAAAACAAACATGGATAGCTTGGATGAAGTGGCATCTGACGAATAGTTGCAGCATAGGTCAGCAGTACTTGTTGGCGCCTCAGGTGTAAAGGAGGTACGCCAGCCTCGCCGAGCAAGCTGACGACTGGACTCGTCCGAAAGGCACCCGTCGCCAGCCTCACACCGCCGTGGTGGACACTGTCCAGTTTAACAAGCACTGACTTACGGGCCGAACCATATGCTACACTGCCATAATCTAATCTAGATAAAATCAGTGCCTTATAAAAACGTAGGAGCACCGCGCGGTCCGCCCCCCATGATGTGCCGCTATGAAACCGCAAAATGTTGTGTTTCTTAGAACAGGCAGTTTTCCAACACCGCACGTGTGGCTCCTACGTCAATTTCTGATCGAAAAGGAGCCTAAGGAACCGGTACGCAGCAACAACAGGCAAAGCTACATTGCCCAGATAAAGCTCAGGATCAGGATGGAGAGTGCGCTTTCGGCAGAAATGGACAACCGAGGACTTAGCGGTTGAGAATCGAAAGCCATGCTCTAGTGTCCAGCGTTCCACTCTCCGAATAGCTTGTTGTAGCTGTCGTTCAGTGACCGCCATATTTTGCGCACTATAATGTAGAGCGAAGTCGTCTACATATAGCGACGGTACCACTGCTGGACCAGCAGCAGCGACTACACCGTTTATGGCAATCGCAAATAATGTTACGCTAAGCACCGATCCCTGTGGGACTCCGTTTTCCTGTATATGATATTGCAAATATGTCCCCCCTATTCGGACACGGAACAGACGAAGGGACAGAATATTCGCAATAAAAACCGGCAAGTTACCTCGGAATTTCCATTGATGCAGGGTAGAGACGATGCCGTAACGCCAAGTGGTGTCACAGGCCTTCTCGAGGTCAAAGAAAACAGCGAAGAGGTGCTGTCTCCGGAGAAAAGCGTCCTGTATGGCGGTCTCCAGGCGTACCAGATGGTCGTTGGTACACCGAGACGCCCTGAAACCACACTGGTATTCAGACAGGAGTCCCCGTTTCTCCAGGACCCACACCAGGCGCCGATTGACCATCCTCTCAAAGAGCTTGCACAGACCGTTAGTGAGACAAATAGGTCTGTAACTCCCTGTCAAATTGGGATCCTTATCGGGCTTCAGGATAGTTATAATGATACCTTCCTGCCATTGCGCTGGAAACACACCTTCAAACCAGATTCGGTTAAACACCCTGAGCAAATAACGAATGCTCTCATCGTTAAGGTGCTTAAGCATCAGGTTGTGAATATTATCCGGGCCGGGAGACGTGTCCCTGCAGAGCGTCAGCGCTCCGCGGAGTTCCCACTCCGTAAAGGGCACGTTGTACTCCTCCGAAGCGCGGGAAGCAAAACTAAGCTGGAAACGTTCCGCTTCGCGCTTCAGGGCCACGAAGGCAGGGTCATAGTTATCGGAACCGGAGATATCCGCAAAATACGAGGCGAGATGGTTTGCAACGCGATAAGGATCGGTAACCAATTCATTATCAATGGAAATTCCCAGTACAGTAGAAGATGTGTGAATTCCCGAAATGCGTCGTAGTTTAGTCCACACTTGAGAGGAGGGGGTATGTGCCGTAATAGAAGACACATACCGTTCCCAGGATTGTTTCTTACTCTGGCGAATAAGAATCCGTGCCTTGGCACGACATTTCTTAAACGCCACCAAATTGGCCATGGTTGGACGCCGATGGTAGTGCTTATGAGCTCGACGACGGTCTCTTATTGCCGCTGCAATATCCTCTGTCCACCAAGGGACGAGTTTGCAACGAGGAGTCCCAGAAAAGGATGGAATGGACTCTTCTGCGGCAGCAAGAAGCACATTGGTGATGTGCTGTACCTCGTCATCGACGCTCCGGCAACCAAGATCAACGAACACAGCTCGTTCTTGAAACGAGGGCCAATTTGCCCACTTAAGCACCCAACGACTGGGGAACTCCACGGGCTTCTGGTTCAGAAGTGTAAGAACGATCGGGAAATGGTCACTGTCACAGAGGTCGTCGTGTACATACCAACCAAATAGGGGGACCAGCGCACGGCTACACACACTCAAGTCAATGTGTGAGTACGTGCCATGCGCTAAGCTAAAATGTGTAGCTTCCCCTGTATTTAATAGGGATAAATCCAACCCCTGAATTAAGCCCTCCACGTCCCTTCCTCTGGGGCAGGAAGATGGTGATCCCCATTGGGGGTGATGCGAGTTGAAATCACCCACGATAAGGAAAGGGACTGGAAGTTGATCAACAAGATCAAAGACGTCATTAATATCAAGGGGCTGGTTCGGTGGAAGGTACACGTTACAAACAGTTGTCATAGCAGGCAAGGACACGCGAACTGCAATAGCTTCCAGAGGAGTGGCGAGCGGAAACTCTTCACTGTAGCAGTCAGAGCGAACGAAGGTACAAACGCCCCCGGAAGTCCGGGCGGCGTCTTGTCGCTCATTAGAGTATAGTCTGAAACCTCTCAGAACAGTCTCGTGATCAGGTCTGACGTTTGTTTCCTGTAGGCAGACTATACTCGCTACGTATTGTGCAATGAGCTGACGGAGCTCTGTCAAATGCCTGTCATAACTGTTACAATTCCACTGTAACAGTGCCATAGTGTGAACTTATAAACTAGGGAATAAGTTGGAGCAGCAAGCTACAACTTATCCTCTGGAGGATCTTCACCCACAACGTCGACTATAATCTCCATGTCCTCAGGCGAGGTCGTGGAGTGAATTGACTCAGCGGAAGATTTCCTAGACGCAGTTCGGCGGCGGGGGGATCTCCGTGGGGAGCGCGCAGATCTGGGGACCGAAACGTCCCCAGGCGGGGAAGCATCCGCAGGTGGTGGGGCGGAGGGCTTCCCCTTTTTTGGAGAAAGGGAATGCAAAGTGAGGGGTCCCTTCTTCCCCGCCTCTTTAAGATATATAGACGGGTCAGGAGCCAAATTTCTGACCCTGGTCGACGATGCCGCCTCCGCCGGGTTCGGCGCGGCTTTCGCCGACCGTTTGGGCCCGAGTGGGGAGTAAGTCTTCAACTTCCTCCCCTGCTGGGCAGGCGGATCAGCCTTCGCTCGCACAGCCTTCGTGGTGGCCGAAGGTGGAGTTGAAGTCACCTTCGGGCTTATTGTCATAATCATAGATGCTGGTTTCGGAACAGGAAACTCAGTTGCAGGTTTCACAGCTGGTACAAAAGATGAGGTAGACGGAACCAAATTGGGTATTATAACTTGATAATCAATCGTAGGCGAAGGACCAATCGCGGTATGGTACTTCTTGCGGGCTTCCTGGTAGGTGAGACCATCCAGGGTTTTGATCTCCTGGATTTTCTTCTCACTCAGGAAGACAGGGCAGTTCCTGTCCCGAGGAGAATGAAATCCAGGGCAATTAGTGCACTGATATGGTGTTGTGCATTCTTCCGCTTCGTGTGGTACCTTACCGCATTTTCCGCAGATTTCTGGGCTCGATCATCGGGATAACATGTGCCCGAACTTCTGGCACTTATAACACCTCATTGGTGGAGGAATATAAGGCCGTACGTCACAACGGTAACTTGTAACCTTGACTTTCTCCGGGAGCACAGAAAGCTCAAAGGAAATAATGAAAGCACCAGTATCCACGATTTGACCATTGACCTTGCGCGTAATGCGCCGGACATCAGTCACGTGACGGTGCTGCATATCCTCCTTGAGCTCCCCGTCAGTGTTCAGAATCAGGTCCCGGAGGAAAATAACTCCTCGGACCAGATTCAGGGACGTGTGCTTTTCCACTTTGACGGGTATTTCGCCAAAGTGGTCACATTGCAAAAGTTGTTCAACTTGCTCACCAGTCCTAGTCTTGAGCAACAAGCTACTGTACCTCATCTTTTGTACTTTCTCAAGCTCACCATAGACACCTTCTATGTGGCGAGAAAACAAAATACTCTTTACCAGCTTGAAATCACCCTCATCTGTTCTGGTAGCTACCAGAAACTTGGGGGTGTTAGCACCCAGATTTTCACGCACAGATTGTTCCCAGGGGGTTGATCCCCGTAGGGAATCAAATGTAAAAGACTTGGGTGTAGGACCACCCTGTTTGGGGATTTTTCCTTTTGAACCCATGGCCAGATCATCCTCCCCGAATGCCACCGACATTCGATCACGGGCCGTCACAGTAGGCGCTACCCAGCCAGGGCAAGGCCCGCCTAGCTTGGAAGGCATTGCCCGGGGGTCCGATGTTTTACAATGCCGTATCAGCATGTACCCCTTGGCATATACTGGATTTTACAGCTCTGACATTCGGCTGTGCGGGGACCTGCGTAGTCAGGCGGATACTACTGCACGGGTACATGGCACACCCACCTGTCGGCGCGGCCAAGACCGGAACAGGCTTTCGAGCGTAGTCGCAAGCGTAAGTGGCCCATCCCCTAACAGCACGCACATATAGAAATTTTGGTTGCCAGACCCTGAAAGCAGTAACGGAAAGAAGTGCGATATAACCTAATGAGAGAACCGCACGGGTGTATGTCTTTTAGAGCTGACTGTCAAACCCTCGAAAGGGGACCGATCCGAGAAACCCTTTTAGTCGCCTTTTACGACTGGCAGGGATTACCTTGGATGTATTCGTTTCCTCCCACCCACAGGGGGACCAATTCACAAACCAACGCGGAGTCCTTAAAGTATAGGCAAGGTCCCTTTTAGTCACCTCTTACGACAGGCAGAGGATACCGTGGGTGTATTCTAAACCCCCCACCCATAGGGGGAAGAATGTAAACTGTAACTCGTTCCTTCTTGGATGGGGAGAATGTGAACTGTAACTAGTTCCTTCTTGGATGAGGAGAATGTGAACAGTAACTACTGTAGTTCCTTCTTGGATGGGGAGAATGTGAACTGGAACTAGTTCCTTCTTGGATGAGGAGAATGTGAACTGTAACTAGTCCCTTCTTGGATGGGGGAGAATGTGAACTGTAACTAGTTCCTTCTTGGATGAGGAGAATGTGAACTGTAACTAGTTCCTTCTTGGATGAAGAGAATGTGAACAGTAACTACTGTAGTTCCGTCTTGGATGGGGAGAATGTGAAATGTAACTAGTTCCTTCTTGGATGAGGAGAATGTGAACTGTAACTAGTTCCTTCTTGGATGGGGAGAATATGAACTGTAACTAGTTCCTTCTTGGATGAGGAGAATGTGAACCGCAACTAGTTCCTTCTTGGATGGGGGAGAATGTGAACTGTAACTAATTCCTTCTTGGATGAGGAGAATGTGAACCGCAACTAGTTCCTTCTTGGATGGGGGAGAATGTGAACTGTAACTAATTCCTTCTTGGATGGGGAGAATGTGAACTGTAACTAGTCCCTTCTTGGATGGGGGAGAATGTGAACTGTAACTAGTTCCTGCTTGGATGGGGGAGAATGTGAACTGGAACTAGTTCCTTCTTGGATGGGGGAGAATGTGAACAGTAACTAGTTCCTTCTTGGATGGGGGAGAATGTGAACAGTAACTAGTTCCTTCTTGGATGGGGGAGAATGTGAACAGTAACTAGTTCCATCTTGGATGGGGAGAATGTGAACTGTAACTACTGTAGTTCCTTCTTGGATGGGGAGAATGTGAACTGTAACTAGTTCCTTCTTGGATGGGGAGAATGTGAACTGTAACTACTGTAGTTCCTTCTTGGATGGGGAGAATGTGAACAGTAACTAGTTCCATCCTGGATGGGGAGAATGTGAACAGTAACTAGTTCCATCTTGGATGGGGAGAATGTGAACTGTAACTGGTTCCTGCTTGGATGGGGAGAATGTGAACAGTAACTAGTTCTATCTTGGATGGGGAGAATGTGAACTGTAACTAGTTCCTTCCTGGATGGGGAGAATGTGAACTGTAGCTAGTTACTTCTTGGATGGGGGAGATTGTGAACTGTAACTAGTTCCATCTTGGATGGGGAGAATGTGAACTGTAACTAGTTCCTTCTTGGATGGGGGAGAATGTGAACTGTAACTAGTTCCTTCTTGGATGGGGGAGAATGTGAACTGTAACTAGTTCCTTCTTGGATGGGGGAGAATGTGAACTGTAACTAGTTCCTTCTTGGATGGGGGAGAATGTGAACTGTACTGTAACAAGTTCCTTCTTGGATGGGGGAGAATGTGAACTGTAACTAATTCCTTCTGGGATGGGGGAGAATGTGAACTGTAACTAGTTCCTGCTTGGATGGGGGAGAATGTGAACTGTACTGTAACTAGTTCCTTCTTGGATGGGGGAGAAAGTGAACTGTACTGTAACTAGTTCCTTCTTGGATGGGGAGAATGTGAATTGTAACTAGTTCCTTCTTGGATGGGGGAGAATGTGAACTGTACTGTAACTAGTTCCTTCTTGGATAGGGAAGAATGTGTAGTGAAAGTAGTTCTTCCTAGGATGGAGGAGAATGTGTAGTGAACGTAGGACGGAGGAGAATGAGGATTGGAACTAGCTGTTCTTGGATGACTGAGAATGGGAACTGCAATAAGCTCTTTTTGAATGGAGGAGAATGTGTTGTAGATCTAATTCTTTCTTGGATGGAAAAAATGTGATGTGGAACTACTGTAGTTCCTTCTTGAATGGAGAATGTGAACTTGTTTCTTCTTGGATGGGGAGAAAGTTAGCTGAAACTAGTTTGTTCTTGAATGGAAGAGTATGGTGAATAGGAACCATTTTCTTCTTGGACGGATCTATTCTCTGTATTTTGAAAGAAAAACCCTAACAGTTAGGCAGGAGTATAAAAAATGTCTGCCAGTTGACACTTATTGATTGGAATGTGACAACCACCTGGCACTATACAGCCCATGAAGGGCCTAGGCCGTCCAAGCACCCGCTGCCCAGCCATTTGGCCTGCAGATATTGGGGTGACGCATGATCAGCACATCGGGTCCCCTCGGTCGTTAATCTTGGTTTTCGTGATCGGGGCGCTGCCTCACTGTCAGACAGCTACTCAATTGTCCTCACAAGGCTGAGTGCACCCCGTTCCAGCCCTCACGTCAGTTAGAAAATCCCTGACGGAGCCAGGAATCGAACCTGGGGCTTCCGGGTGAGAGGCAGGCGTGCTACCCCAACACCACAGGGCCGGCTGATTGGAATGTGACAACTGTCGCACAACTTGCCACCGGGTGTTCATTCTGGTGTTATATGGATAATCTGGCTACATCGTGTGGTCATGAAATCATCAGATTGCCTTCACATCATGGTCACTTTACTAGAATACAATTAATATAGCTCAAGTAAAAGGGTATGTTGAAAAAAAAAAAAAGTTTCAATTTGAAGGAGATAGAGATGCTGGCAAGAGAGAGTTTCACCGACGATTGACCCAAAGACTGGACACATCCTCTACAATCTGTGATTAACAAATTATTGAAGGCTGTTGAATGAGGAAATCTGGTTATCATGGTGGATTTAATGTCCGTATCAATAACCTTCCGAATTCATCCACATCAAACTCCGACAAAGACAAAGAGAGGGACGGTGAAGAAGGCGGGAAGGTGTCGAGCCTGTACCAAGCGACTGAGCTCTGTCATTGGTGTTAATGTTAATGTGTTCAAAATTCCATTGTTTTGCATTTTAATATTAAGACATTACCACCTGCTATACAACAAAACTCAACAAAGTTGAAACACGGCAACAATATTGGCACAAAGACATTTGTTTGAATGCTTAGTGCTAAATATTCTCTTACTGTAACATAATTTGTGTATTGTCATAAATTAAGTGAATATTAACAGTATAGTGCCACAATACAGTGAGTGTACGTAACATTATCATGACCCTTTTTTTTTTTTGGCGTATGGCTTTTAGTGCCGGGAGTGTCCGAGGACATGTTCGGCTCGCCAGTTTTGTAGCTGCTTCGAGACGGACACCCAATGGGTGAGCTACAAGTACCGGTGGGGAGGAAAGTGGGAATGGAAGGTCGAGGAGTTGGAAGGTAGCGGCTGTGGCCTATAGTTAGGGACCAACCCTGGCATTTGCCTGGAAGGAAGATGAGAAACCACAGAAGACCATCTTCAAGGTTGCCAGCGGGGGGATTCGAACCTCCTCGCCTCCCGGATGTAAGCGACTGCCAGCAGTCATGCCGTAACGACCACGGCTAACTCACCCGGTTCATGACCCGTTGTTTCTGTGTTACTGAAATGTGAACAACTACCACCCAGACATTCTTCAAGCTTGGAGGATAACTTAATCACTTATTACACAGTGAATGTTGATATATTCATCTGGCTACTTTGCATTAGCTGTAGATTGTCTGCCTTCTTTATCATATTTATGGAATACCGGTGATTAAAATCCACAGCTGGCATAGCTTCGGTGTGTGTATATTATTTTGCTTACTTATTTCAACATACTCTGCATTGGCCCAAGATCAGTCAATAAAATATTTTATGTTTAGTTGTGTGGGTTGAATGTCCAATGTGTAGCCCTGGATATTCTTCGAATCAACTGACAATGTAGCTTAGCGGTTTCAAGCTCCTGCCATGTACAGTATGTCAGAGTTCTTTCTTTCGAAATATGGAGTATACGGTAGTTTCTTTTTGGATGGAAGAAAATATGAACTGTAAATAGCCTAGTTCCTCCTTGGATGGGAGAGAACCTGAACTGGAACGATAAGGGTTGTTCAAATGAAACATAGACGTCTAGAAATGAAAACAATGTACATTATATCATAACAACAGCATACAGATGACATTTCAAGGGAGTCTATGAATATTCATGTCTATTGTTCAGGCTCAATAAGTTTCCCTAAACTCTATATGAAGGACACTGGAAACCTGCCAACCTGGACCCATTGTTTGGGAAGCCAGGCTCTGCCTGTCACAAACCAGGACAAAAGGTGAGTGATAGAGGAGTAACACCTCTTAAAAAAACCATGGTCCAGTTGGCCCGACTGGTAGTACCATGTATGGGCCCCTTACCAGGGTAACGGTGAAGACCTCAACGGCATTTATGGTGGAGAAGGTAACTTTCGGTACAGCATAATTGGCGGAAGGGGCAACCCAGTGCTCGGGTTAATGAGTAAAAGGTATATGGAGGCCATATATCAGTCTTAGGGGTATGACGGTTCCACATGTTAGTGGCGATACTCCGACAGCGTCTGTTCCACATGTTAGTGGCGGCTGATTAATAACACTCAGAAGTGGAACTCTGAGCTTAACCCGACTAGAACCTCAATTCTAGTCAAATCCCTAATCCAAGTTAATCAACATGGATGTAGCACGTTCAAAAACAACTTACCCCAGTGGGTCAAATCCCACGGTTGAAAAACCGCAAGTGGTCTATTCGGATTCTGGGGAGACCACAGACGTGTACGATGAGGTAAGTCGGAGTGCCTCGACACCCCGTAGGAAAATTAAACCTAAGTCAAAGATATGGCTAATGACGTTTAACGTAAATTCTCTCTTGAAGATGGGGAAACTCAAATCCATTTTAGACAAATCACGAGAACGTAAAATCAAGATTATTGCTTTTCAAGAATCTAGATTTACAGATGAATATCCTTTCAATTCTGAAGGTTACAGGATTTACAAAGGGAAGCCAGGAGAACGAGCTATGAAAAATTGCCCACAATTAGGTACTGGATTTATAGTCCATCATTCCTTACTTGATTCAGTTACAACCTTCCACTCTCCCTCCGGTCGTCTCTCCACCATGACAATAAAATCAGCAAACAAAATTTACACTCTCATTAATGGACATGCCCCAACTAATATCACCAACAGAAAGGCTGTAGGAAAAGTCAAAGAATTTTGGAACCAATTAGATGATATACTTCAAAGAATCCCGAGGAATCATGTTAAAATACTTATGGGTGATTTTAATGCCCAAATTGGCAAAGAAAAAAAATATAGATATTGGGTAGGTAAATGGTCAGGACATAATCAGACCAATCGGAATGGTATGCGTCTTCTTGAAATCTGCAAGAACCATGACTTATTCTTCAAATCAACATTTTTCAAAAAGAAAACCTCTCAGTCCAAGACGTGGGTGTCACCTAACCCACTGTTAGGAGAATATCAACTGGACCATGTGCTGATCTCCAGAGTAAATACTCTCGAAATAATGAAACTTAAAGTCCTTAAGGGGTTAGCTCTGGATTCTGACCATTACCCTACAAAATTTTCATTAAATATTATTCCAGAGAAAAGGCGATTCTCTCAGAAAATCCCACCCCGTAAATATGATGTTCAAAATATTCAAGGTAATGATAAATTTAAAAACGAGACTAAACAATTGAATCCACAAAACTGGCAACAGCTCCAAGCAGGATTAATAAAAACAGCAGAGAAAATAGCACCACACATGAGAACACGCAAACATCCGTGGTGGACAGCCGAATGTGATGACCTTGTAAGGCTCAGGCAACAGGCATGGCACAATTGGTCTTGCAACAAAACTCCTAAGACTCTGCAAGATCTGAAGGATGTCAGAAGAACAGTCACGAAATCAATACGAAGAATTCGCTAGCAGAATGACAACAAAATATTACAAGAAATAGAAGCTGACTTCAAACAACATAATTCTAGAAACTACTATAGAACTTTTTGCCAGAAGCTCACTAAATATTCCCCTCCATCACTTCAATTCAAAAATGAACATGGGGATATTGCTCATAGTAACACAGAAAACTGTGAAATCCTTGCAAACTACTTTTCGGTATTGCTCAATTGTGAGAAACCTCAAGAAACATTCACATTTATCCACACGCAACAAAACCAAGATTCTCATCCACCCAACGTTCAGGAAATAAGAGAGATTATTAAATCATTGAAAAACAACAAAGTGTCGGGGGAAGACCAAATTGTTGCAGAGTTGTGGAAAAATGCAGGAGAAAATCTCATTGTAAAACTCCAAGAAATTTTAGAAGAAGTTTGGCGAACTGAAAAAAATCCCCACTGACTGGAAGATGGCACTCATACATCCCTTGCACAAAAAAGGAAATCGGACGGATCCCAACAATTATCGTGGAATTTCATTACTATCCATAACATACAAAGTTTTGTCTAAAGCTCTCCTGAATCGTGCAGAAATTCAATTGGATCCAGTAATCGGTGAATACCAAGGTGGCTTCAGGAAAGGCAGGTCGTGTGTGGAACAAATTATCAATTTAAAAAACTCAATGAAATATTTCCGCAATACATCGAACAAACACTATGTCATTACATTTGTTGACTTCCAAAAGGCGTATGATAGCATCGACCGTGAATCCCTTTTCGAAATACTCAAAGAATTTGGATTAGATCAAAAGACAACAAATATTATTAAGGAAACACTCATGGAAACCAAATCTAAGATTAAATTTATGGGAGAACTGAGCAGAGAATTCCCCATTGACACAGGAGTCCGACAAGGAGATGGATTGTCCCCGTTGCTTTTTAATTGTGCACTAGAGAAGGTTGTACGAGAATGGCGAAAAGCAGGTGCACCGACGCATAGGATAGGACCAAAACTTAAAGGCATAGAATTAGACTGTTTGGCATTTGCTGATGACATGGCATTAATTGCCCAAAACATCTCTGATGCGCAATACCAACTTGAACTTCTACAAGAACAAGCAAAGAAAATTGGATTGCAAATCTCATTTGATAAAACAAAATTTATGACAGATATAAAGAATGCCCCATCTGAAATTAAAATTGGTACTGACCATATATCTCGTGTGAAGGAATTTAAATATTTGGGTGAATGGATTACCGACAATTGTAATGAGAAGAGGTCCATTACAACAAGAATTCAAAAAATGGAAACTGCTTTTCAGTTAACGAAAAATACTTACAACAAAAAGAGTCTTTCCTGGAAATGCAAAATTCAACATTATACAACAGTGATCGGGCCCGAAGCTCTCTACGCTTCAGAAACTCTCACTCTTCAACATAGAACACTTCGAGATCAGTTGGAAGTGAAGGAACGTAAAATAATGAGGAAAATCTTAGGGCCGAGAATCAAAGATGGTGTTCATCTTCCAAAGCCAAATGCTGAAATATATAAAACCATCTCCAAAATTACAGACAAAATGCGTATGCGACGAATCCAATTCTTGGGGCACCTGGAAAGAATGGACCCAAATAGACTAACTCACAAAATTCACACATACTTGAAAAACAAAACAACTAGATCAAATTGGTACAAACAGACTGAAAAAGACTTGCAAGAATTAGGATCGCCAAATCTCCTAGACCGAAATGTCATCAGAACACTTGCACTCACACGGGGTTTCGAGGAGGAAGAAAGACGGCCATACCACCATATCTGGTCTGCACAACGGAAGCAAACCCATTCGTTGCGTATGAAGGAGTACTGGGCTGCAAGAAAGGCTAACCATTGTTGATTCCGCGTGGTCCTAAGAGACCCATTCGCGACGAAGAAGAAGAAGAAGGACACTGGTTGCTGGTGAAACCAATCTTAAAGCCCAGACCTCTCTCTCTCTCTCTCCACTGAAGAAGTCCTCGAAGAGAATTTTCACCACTGATCAGCCATTTATGATGCTGTGGCGTCGTTCACTATGCCAAATTTCACAGTGATTCGTTTCATTCAGTGACGAGTTAAGTGAAATCATGTACGGTATTAAGAATTGACATGCGCACCATCTACAAGTTATAAAAAGTAATATATAGATTTATATACCTGTAGGTTTAGACTTTAGTAGTGGTCTACTATACCAAGTTTCACAGATATCAGACCACTCCTTGAAGAGTTAGGGAAATTCATATCTCAGGAACTGATATGCGTGTCATCTATAATTTATTATATGTAATCCATACACTTACGTACCAGTAGATAAATATACTATAGTAGTGGTTTATTTAAAGTTTCACTCCGATTACTTGATTAGGACACAAGAAATAAAATCATGATTTTAAAAATTTTGCACAGCCACCATATCAAATTTTTCATAACAATTGAATTACATTAGATGCCAATATATTAAGCTTTAATTAAAAAATTGCTATGCCAAGTTTCACTCTGCTCTGATGATTAAGTAGCCAGAAAAACCCAATATTGTTGGTTTTGAGCTTGTTAGGTTTTTAAAGACACATACATGAACTTTTATCATCAAACAAAATTTCAGGTTGATTGCTGTAATAGTTTTGGAGATAAGGAATACCGTTGAAATATTTTGTATGGCCGCCATGTGGGATTCATAACACTTAATGAAATTTGAAAGACGTGGACAGGGTAGAAGTAAGTCCTTACCGGTACCAAGTTTCATTGGAATCGCTCAACACAATCAAAACTTATTAGGGAGAGAGATAGGCACACACACACAAAGGTGATCTCGTAAGCCTATAATGTATTTTATGTTCGACCCTGTCAAAATGTAAGTATTATATGTCAGAAAACTGTACTATGAGGCTCATTATAGTACAAGTTTTCATTATGATACAGTTTCTCCCACAAATCAGAGCTCAAGAAACAGTTGTGTGACCAATTAGGTGAGGATAGCATCCATGACCCCCTGTTTTAAATTTCACTGCGTGGCGAGTGTCATAGTGAGGTATTCCAGGAGGCCATGGTCAAATACAAGGTATTCTCTGCATCCCATGCGCTCTGTTCTGTACATAAAACTGGTGAAATCTCGACAGATATTTATGAAGATTTATGTTCGAACATAAAATAGTTATAATTATCGAACATAAACAGTCGTATGCAACTCGCCTATAATGGTAATTAAGACACTCGTATGGATATTATAAAACATACTCGTGTCTTAATTATTGCCATTATAGGCTCGTTGCATAATGTACTATCATAAGATGAAAATAGGCTAAAAATAGTTTGCATGACTTATGAATCAACTCTCATTTATCTAACTCATTATAGCCAGAAGAAGTAAAAGAATAAATTGGGACATGTTCCTGCTATTCCATGACTTTCCAACCATAGAACTTATCACTCCCATCCACCAACATAGAAGGTAAACCTCATAGCAATGCACCAAATTAACTCTAAGATGGTCCTCTTCCTTGCTATTCATGAACTGTCTTGCAGACAATGCAGGTGGTTCTTTTCATATGACCACTTTTCTATTTTTAATGCAAAGTTTCACCAACATAGCTATCAAATGTTATTATATACCGGTACATACCTTTACTAAGTTGGCAACAGCCTTGCTAACAGCCATGACAGGCCGTTCCAAATCAGGCATAGCATTTCCATCTTCTGCTTCTTCATGGAGGATAACGAGACGGGACACCTGCAAGCAAAGACCACAACTTAAGACAAATCTAGACTCTGAGGTAAAGCATGCATATACCCAGTGCTCTCTAAGCCTGAGTTCATTAAATTGACAGGCTGATTCTTTGCAGTTAGGTCCCTTGAAGCAACCATCATTAACATCACAATAAAATATGACAGATTAATTGAGGCAATCTCGAACCAGTATAATAAATATTAAGTTACATGCCCCAATCTTGAAGCTTGTTGTCAAATAAGGATTTTAAAACCTCGCAATCATGATCCTAGGGATACAATATACAAATTGCTCAAGCATACTATATTTAAGGTGAAAATATAATACCTGCAGCAAGTTAGAAATAAAGACATCATATTAAAAAGGGCCAGTGCCACAATTCTACAGTAGCACAATTATTTTACCAGCTCTGATCAAACATCTCTTGGTTCAAGTTCTCAAGGTTTCCAATGCAACTTTCAGTCATACAACATAGTGCCTAGTTAATTATTTAAAAGGGGCGTGGTGGCGCAGCAGTCAAGCTATTGGCCTCTCACCAAGGTGGACTGGGTTCGATTTCCGGTAATGCATGTGAGATTTTTGAAGTGAAATGCGATGCCCTGTGGTTCGGATTCGACGTAAAAAGGAGGTCCCGTGGCTCATGATCGCATGATAACAGTCACGTAAAACTAAAAGCTTCCTTTAATTATTTAAAAAAGACCACCAGCTTATAAAATTGAATGGAAATCATGTAACCATCATCATCATCTTGCACAGTTTCCAGCCACTGGCCAGGTTTGTTTGGAACACAAGCCACTCCAACGTCTTCTGTCTTCCCACCATCTCTCAGCCTCCACCCTTGTCCAGTCTTCTCCTCTCTTCTTCACGCTTTCTTCCACCCCCTTCAGCCACCTGTCTCTCGGTCTCTTATCTTTCCACTTCGTCTCGTGTATCCTCCTGGGTATCCTCTTCTCCTCCATTCGTTTTACATGTCCATACCATCTAAGTCTTGATTTCTCTATACCATTCTGTAATGGTTCCTCCTTCATTAATTCTCTGGTTCTCTCATTTCTTATTCTGTCCATCTTTGTAGCTCCAATTCTGCTTCTCAAGAACCTCATCTCACTGGCCTGTATTTTGCTCTTCTCCCTTCCTTCATAACCCAGGTCTCCGAGGCATACGTCAGGATAGGGACATACTGTAGTACGTTCGATATATGATCTTTTTGCTGTTCTGAGGGACATCCTTGCTCCATATCATGCTTCTCACACTTCTCTGGAATGCTTCTGCCTGTCTCTCCCGCTCATTTATTTCTCTATCGTTTCTTCCATTATCTTGTATAAGGCTTCCCAGATACTTGAAACTCTCCACTTTCTTCAGCTGTTCCCCACCAATTGTTATTCCTGTTGTGGTTCTTTCCTTCTTCCTTGTTGTGATCACCATCACACTCTTATTTATGCTAAATTTCATCCCATATCCTTGTATTATTCCTTCACATACGCCCAACTGCTCCTGTACCTCCTTCTCCTTGTGTCTCCAAATCATCAAATCATCTGCAAACACCATTGCTTTCATCTTTCCTTCCCCAATTACTAGTGCCACTCGGGTCATTATGTCATCCAACACCACAATGAAAAGTAACGGTGAAAGTACACTTCCTTGTTTCAGGCCGATTCTCTGTTCCAACCAGTCCGATGTCTCTCCTCCCACTTTCACACAGTTCACGCTTCCCTTATACATCTCCTTTATCCTCCGTATTGTCCATTTTTCTACTCCTCTGTTCTCCAGGGACTTCCATACTTTGTTTCTACATACACTGTCATATGCTTTCTCAATGTCCAGGAAAGCCATCAGTTAGATGTGTTCCATACTCATAGTGCTGTTCTTGCAACTGCCTTACAGCAAAACTCAAATCCACTGTGGACCTTCCTACTCTGAAGCCATGTTCTTCCTTCATCCCTCTTTCTATCCTTGTCCTCATTCTCCTTTCCAAAACTTTCTCAAACATCTTTGCACAATGACTCATCAGTGTTATTCCCCGATAGTTACTGCATTCTGTTCTACTACCTTTCTTGAAGATCGGAACAATTATTCCCTTCTTCCAGTCCTCTGGGGTCTTCCTTTCCTTCCATGCTGTCTTTGTCACTCAGTACAACCATTGTATCCCCACCTTTCCTGCTGCTCTCACCATCTCCACACCCGGTGCCTTCCCTCCTTTCATCTTCCTCACTGCATCTTCTACTTCTTTCCATGTTAAGTCCTTTTCTGTTTGCAGTCCATCTTCCACTTCCCCGCGGTTTTCATTTGGGTTCAGAAGTTCTTCAAAGTATTCTTTCCACATTTTCTTCAGTTCTTCCCTAATTTCTACCTCTTGTCCTCTTTTGTTCACCATTCTAACATAATCCATCGGATCCTTCCGCCTCTTATTATTTACCATCCCATACAGGACCTTTTTTGTACCTTCACTATCCTCCTTAATCATCTTTGTCCACTCTTCCATCCACTTTCTTCTCTCCTCAGCCACTACTCTCTTTGCCTCCTCCTTTCTTTCCTGGTACTCTTCCCTTGTCTCTACCGTCCTATTTTGATACCACCTCCTCAAGGCTCTATTCTTTTCCCTTACTATATCTTTTGTCTTCTCATTCCACCATGGTGTTTCCTTCCACCTCTTCTTACTACTTGTCCTCCCACATACTGCTTCTGCCGCACCTACTAGTGTCTTCTTAAATCTAGCCCATTCCTCTTCTACCCCTCTTTTTTCATCTGTTGGAATTCCTTCCTTTACCATTTTGAGGTACTCGACCCTTCTATCTCCTTCTTTCAGTTTCCATACCCTTATTCGTCTTTCCTGGTTCTCAGTCCCTTTCTTCTCCTTAGTCCCTCTCAGGTTCAATACCAGCAATCGATGGTCGCTATCCAAGTTCTCCGATGGTATAACCTTGATGTCTGTGATGTTCTTATTTAATTCTCTCTCATACAGGATATAGTCGACCACCGACTTCCTGGTCAAGTCATCACTGTCTTTCTCTTCCTACATGGGCATTTAGATCCCCCATAACAATCATAATCCTTCCTCCCAGCTGCTTCTGCACTTCCTCTTCAAACTCCTCCTTCTCTTCAGAGGTGCAGCCTACCTGTGGAGCATACACTTGCACAATTTCCATGGTCTTTCCCCTCAGTGCTACTTTCACTTTCATCATCCTATCACTTATTCTCTTCACTTCTTCTTTTAAACCATCTCGTACTACTAGTCCCACTCCATTCCTCTTTCCCTCTTCATTCCCACTCCAGTCTTTTCTCAGTTCTCTCCTTCCTTCCCCTTTCAACTTAGTTTCTGCCAATCCCAATAAATCCAACTTCTTTCTTTCCATCATATCCACTATCTCCTCCACCTTCCCCGTCAGCGTTCTTATGTTTCAAGTTCCAAATCTTAGTCCATGTTTACAGCCGTGTCGTCATCTATTATATCCGTCATGTCCGAGGCTCATTCCATTTTTGAAAGTATTTGGTTTCATCCACTACTGGCTTGCTGGGCCTATGTGAATGCATATCCTAAATGTCCCGAATTGCAATTTTGTTACAAAGTACCTAGGTATCATCATGGACAAGAAGCTGAACTGGACCAAACACATAAAACATGTGGAGGATAAGGTAAGCAAACGGATGAAATTACTGAAGAGACTAGCAGGAGCTACTTGGGGGAGCACTCAAGACACACTCAACAAAACCAACAATACTTACATCAAACCTATCATAAAATATGGTAGTGAAGTACTCTCTACAGCACCCAGTCAAACATTGATCGCCTCGAGAGGTGTCAGAATAATGCCCTATGAATCATAACAGGTGCAATAAAAACCACACCTATAACCGCCTTGCAATTATATACCCACAACTTACCAATAGAAGAAGAGATGAAACATCAAACAGCCAATGCATACCTCAGTATACAAAGACTACCTCAAATGACATGGATCAAAAAAACAGTTTCTAGCCCCAGTCTTAAAACGCAAAAAGATCCCTTAAGCCTCGCCAAAGAATACATCAATAAGAGCAATCTGCAAATAAAACTTGAACCACTCTGTATGCCAGTCAATCCCATTGAATATATACAAGTGACTACAGATCTTACTTTGTTAGAAGAGGTCTGCAAGAAAGACTCTTCACCAAAAGATCTAAAACAACTGGCCCTCTGTACAACAGAAGAAAGATATCCATCTAATCAATGGCTAAAAATATTTACAGATGGCTCACAAGACAAAGAAAATAGAACTGGAGCAGGAATACATTCATCTCTCTTCTCACTCTACTTCCCAGTAGGCCAAAACAAAACAAACTTTGATGCTGAGATAAGAGCAATTTCACATGCACTCCATCAGTTATTAGGCAGAAACATTGATTATCAAAAATGCGTTATCATTACAGATTCAAAAGCAGCCATCCAAGCCATCTCGTCAAATTATAAGCCCCAAAATAAAGAACTAAAAGAAATTTTTTGTATGATAAAAACCCTTCAAAGACTCCACAAACAGATCTCATTTCAGTGGATCCCTTCTCATGTTGGAATAGCAGGACATGAAGAGGCAGACAGATTAGCAAAAAAAGGTACCACACTACAACAACCCGTCAGTCAGACTGATTTTATGTCAGCAAAAAGGATTTTGAAAAATACTATCAAAAACAGGTATGAAGAAATGGCAAAGAAAACAGCAGAAACCAAATTATGGAAAGACATTGATGCTAAATGGGATCAATATAAATTAACACCAAGAAAAGAAGCTGTAGCCTTCTTCAGACTTAACACTGGCCACGACTGCCTTGCAGCTCATCTGAAACGAATCAACATCCTGAGATCTGAAGAATGCACACTTTGTCACGAACCTGGAAGTAAAATGGATAAGGGACACCTGCTACATTGCAACAAACTTGATGTGACTGCTAGAACTTCTGGAAACCTCACACAACTCTATTGGAATGCAAGAAAGCTGATGGATTGGAATCCGGGCTGGCCATAGGAAACAACAACAACATTTTTTAAAATTAAATTCAAGTATTTTTTCCACTTTCTAATACATTTTTTTTTTAACTTTCTTTATTTACAAATGGACAAATTATGGAATTATGTCAAAGAAATACATATTTTTTATAATGAGGGAATCGAACCTGCAACCTCCTAGGCAAGAGGCTAGCATGCTACCCTTATACGATGTGGCTGGTACATTATCAAAATATTTCCTCAATCCATTTCTGCACAGAACGTATCCTACATCATGACACCACGGAGAGCAATCGATCATCAAGTAGCTCATGATAAAGGGTACCACATGCACCAAGTGTCCAAATCCGTACCAATTTAATATACTCCTCACTATGCAACTGTCTGCACCGACCTCGACTTTTGAAATTATCCATGAATAGCCGAACAATACTGCTTTATGTCGTTGAAACCGATCACATACACGACCATGCATGGAGCAGGGCCAAAATCATGATTTACGAGACTAGCACACTTTATTCCAGTCTTCCAACATCCAAATTTCATGCTCATTGCACGAGGCTAGTCTTTCTTGCAAATGAAACCTATTTTATGACATAGTGGACTTTGTCATACTATATATTCTTCCAGATTGGCTCATATTGAATTGGGGCCGACAACCCAGATGTTAGGCCCTATAAAACAACATTTATCATCATATTGAATTGGATACTTAATTGTTTTAACAGATCTGTAAAGAGTCTTTTGATTTGGTGCTCACTTCTGTCATCAAAATTCCGCTGTACTTACTGACAGTTTGTTTTCTCATTTACATGCAGGAAAACCTGCACTATTGGCTTTTCATGCCATAGCGTCAACTAGCACAGCTTTTTTTGTTGACATCACAGCCAAACAAAAAAAGAACACTATGTTCCAACACTGCACCTACTGCAAAAAGCTATGTATTTTTCTCTGTCTTTCTGACCACACCGTTCATTCTCGGCAGTTATCTTTTAATGACCTTATCTTTTATCAACACTGAACTGAGTATATGAGAGGACCGTTATATGGCTGTAAGGGCACGATGGTACCGCTATAGTACTGCATGGCAACTGGCATCTGAACTCGCAGCATCCACTGGAACAGTTGTATCGTGACAATCAGTGTTCAGAAGGCTTCGGCAGAGTGGTCTTTATTGTGGGAGACCTGCTGTATGTCTACCCCTGATGTGTCTGCACAGAAGGGAACGTCTAGAGTGGAGTCGTCAACATGCCAACTGGACGGTCGAACAGTGGGCCAATGTTCTTTTCACAGATGAGTCCCAATTTGGTCTGGAGAGTGATTCTCGATGGATTCACATCTGGAGAGAACCTGGAACACGATTTCAGGACCCAAACATTGTGGAAAGAGACAGTCATCTAGGAGGATCCCTAATGGCGTGGGCAGGGATTATGTTGACTACTCGAAAACCTCTTCAGGAAATTGTACGGGTAAATCGGCAAGGTTTAACTGCTGTCAGGTATCGTGACAAGATCTTGGGACTGCATGTTCGGTTGCTGTGAGGTGCTGTGGGTCCAGACTTTGTACTCGTGGATGATAATGCCTGACCTCATAGAGAACAGGTGGTTGGAAACGGAAGATATTGCATGCATGGTGTGGCCTGCTCGCTCTCCCGATTTGAATCCCATAGAGCATGTCTGGGACCCACTAGGGAGACGAGTTGCATCACATCAGCATCCACTAACCACTCTCCAAGACTTGCGAGCTTCTCTGCAGGAAGAATGGGGGTTATTGCCTCAAAATGAGATTGATGACCTCATTCGCAGCATGAGCCGCCGTTGTCAGGCCTGTATAGCTGCCAGAGGTGGTCACAGCCCATACTGAGCACATTAACCAGTTGTCGGAATGTGTGTGCAAATGCTTGAAGTTGGAAAAAACGAAGAACATTTTTGTTTACTGTTATGCATGTTGCAGTTGTTTACTTTCTGTATTCTTTACATTGTTGCTACTTTACTATCACCTGTTTATACTGTTTTGTGGCAAAATAAACGCAACCTTGCAACACTTCTGTTTGTTGCTTTAAATTTGGACACCAGTGTAGTTGTAGTAGTAGTAGTAGTAGTTTGTAGTTTACTGTGACCGTT
Organism: Meconema thalassinum; assembly: GCA_946902985.2. Taxonomy (NCBI): domain Eukaryota; kingdom Metazoa; phylum Arthropoda; class Insecta; order Orthoptera; family Tettigoniidae; genus Meconema; species Meconema thalassinum. Next base: position 1,304,164,040 of record OX336389.2, on the reverse strand, counting down.
AATCTTGCGATCATGAGCCACAGAACCTCCTTTTTACATGGAATCCGAACCACAGGACATGGCATTTCACTTTGAAAATCTCACATGCATTGACCGGGAATCGAACCCGGTCCACCATGGTGAGAGGCCAACAGTTTGACCGCTGCGCCACCACGCCCCTACATATACATACTGACCGGCAAAACAAGTGGAACAGTTAAAAAAGTAATATAAATAGTATAAAATTAGCCATGAAAAAGATGTAATCACATTTTAAAAGCTTTTCACGCATTACAACAAACATCTAAAACATCCGTGAATAGAAATTGATAATATGACATTTCTTAGGGTGGTTTGAAAAAAATCCACCGCCTGCTTCCAGTCTCCGACCGGGTCAGGAATGGAATGAATGAAGCCCCCATCTAGCGGCGAGGATATGGACTGTGCCGGCTGCCGAGGCCTGACGCACTCCTCTGGGGCAATGATTAAATGAATGACAGATGAAATGAAATGATAGTGGAGAGTGTTGCTGGAATGAAATTGTGACAGGGAAAACCGGAGTACCCGGAGAAAAACCTGTCTGCCTCCATTTTGTCCAGCACAGATCTCACATGGAGTGACCGGGATTTGAACCACGGACCCAGCGGTGAGAGGCCGGCGTGCTGCCGCCTGAGCCACGGAGGCTTTTCTTAGGGTGGTTTATTACCACCAATTACCCCCAATCTTCGATGAGCCTATCGTAATTGTTTTATGGCGGGAAGCGCAGTGTAAGCGTTTAAGGTTTATGAGTGTTGCCGTTCGCTTATTGTTGTTCTAGGGATAACAACTGGCATTCGTTGAACACCAGTGAACCATTGTCATACAGTCTAGTAAGTTATCCATGTACAGTTCACACTAAAACATGCCTCTTAGCCATGAAGGAGCTGCACAGGCAGTTGCATTGGTGGAGGATGGCCGCAGCTTCCGTTATGTTGCTGAGGTCATTGGATCATCTCTCGGTAGCATTCACCATGCAGTGCAACGTTACAGAGAACTCCAAACATACGACAGGAGACGAGGGTCAGGCCGTAGAAGAAGCACAAGTGCCAGGAATGACAGATATCTCACCCTGCAAGTTCTGCGTGATTGCCATACCACAGCAGTCCAGGCACGAAATCAACTGGAAAATGTCAGAAATTTGAGAGTGAGTGAGCGAACAGTAAGAGGAAGGTTTGAAGAAGCTCATCTTTCGTCCAGGTGAGCTGCACGTGGACCAGCACTCGAACGACATCACAGAGGGGCGCGTCTTCGCTTCGCAAGGCAGCATCTGGGATGGACCCACGAGCAGTGGGTCTCTGTTCTCTTCACTGACGAGAGTCGCTTTAATCTTAGATCTCCTGATGGAAGAGAAGGAGTGTGGAGAAGGCGCGGGGAGAGGTTCAGCCCTGTTGCTTTCTCCTCCAGGACTCCATTTGGAGGTGGCTCGGTTATGGTGTGGGGTGTCATCAACGTTACGGCCCGCACTGAGTTGGTGTGCATCGATCACGGGACGCTCAATTCCCAAAGGTACATCGAAGAGATCCTGATGAACCATGTGATGCCCTTTGCACATTTCATTGGTCAGAATTCATGCTGATGCAGAATAATGCCCACCCTCATACTGCTCGCTGTGTTGTACAATATCTGCAGGAAGTGGGGATTCAAACCCTGGACTGGCCAGCTCCTAGTCTGACTTGAATCCCATCAAACATGTCTGGGATATGCATGGAAGTAACGTTGACAGTGTGACCACACCATCTTGGCACAACCGAGAACATTGCTGCTGGAGGAATGGGATCGCATCCCGGCAGATGCCATTCGACGAGTTGTGAACAGTATACCTGAGCGTTTACAAGCTGACATAGATGCTAAGGGTGGAAACACTCGTTTTTAGTGACCAGTGTTCTCGTGCAGTGCAAACATTAACACTGTTTTGTTTGGCAATATGTTTGATAAAAACCAGCCCAAAAGAACATTACTAAAAAATAGAAAATTGTAAGATTTGCAAAATGTAATGAAATATGTTAGTTAAAGCGTGTTGTAAAACATGTTTCGGTATTTTCTGTAGCCAACCATCTAAAATTTACATGAATAATGCAAATATTGGAAAACCGATATATTTTAGTGGAATAAATTAAGAAATTACATAGAAAATTAAAGTGTTCCACTTTTTTGGCCGGTCTGTGTATGTGTGTGAGTAAGATACCACAGGGATAATATAAAATGTTTTCATATAAGTGGCGAGTACAGCAAGCTCTGGATTATCGTGTTACTGCAGACATGAGAACCCAAGGATAACTGAAAAACCATGGATAATACAAACAAACCCAATCTAATCTAACTTTATTTACAAAACAAGATATGGAATACAGAACACATTGCGTTACAAATATCTCTTAGTTCGCTTTTGGGAAATAATTCTTCTCTTTTTCATTGTCTGAGTGTATCATTTACTTTCTTTCTTAGAACAGTCTTCATTTTCCAGAGTGCTGAAAGGTAGCTGCAGTCAAATGAGATTTGTCGCACACTCTAATGAATCGATACATTTTAATGTCTCAGTGTGAGTAATGAGCGATTTCTCGATCATCTTGTTTTCACTACGTTTGGAATGTCACTCAGCTGTTTGAATCGTAGTTCACACGCATCACTGTTCAACCAATCACAAATTATTACCATCTGTCTTGATGCTGATTCACCCTTTTCTAGCTTGTCTGTCATTTCTAATTTCTACACTATAGTTAGAACAACACGTTTATACTCTTCTGCCATGTCTGCTACTACAGGTAGTAACCCTACTCACAATAAACAGTGGAATACTGAAGAGCGTTCACGACGATGTCTAACTAGACAATTGGCAGACTACCTGAGGAGTGCTAAATACCATCAACAATGCATTCCTATTGGTGCCGTTTAACTAAGCTTTCAGTGGGTGCTTTTTCTTTTTTGGTATGGATAATAGTCTGCAAACCGGATATTCCAGAGTTCATTGTATAAGAATAATTCAAAATGTGGTTTGATAATAGGTTGTGCTGTGTACATGAAGTACAAGCCATCAAGATGTTAAACAGAGAGTTAGAATGTCGGACGCGACCAGAACTTGAACCTGGTACCTTCCGATTTCTGGTTTCTTTCCAACTAAGGTACTTTCTCTCTGCCTGTCAAAGTTACATCTGCTGGGGTGGTTACTGCTGCCGTCTCAAAAGCACCGTGTTGGTAAGGCCCATTGTAAGGTTTATTCAAATGTGTATTTTTTACGGCCGTCTGAATACCAAATGTGGTTTATCAGGTATTAGGTCTTGTTGCATACAAGAAGTGCAAGCCATCAAGATGTGAAACAGAGAGTTTACTGGTTGCAGCCAGGACTCGAACCAGGGACCTTTGAATTTCCACCCCAATGCTCCTTCCAAATGAGCCACCGCAAGCAGACACTTTCTCTCCGCCTGGCTAAGGATACAAGTATTTATCACACTGTTATTCTGCAAATTTATATTACAGTCGCCTAACGGTAATGAATTTTATGGTATTGAATTGGTACCGGTATATACAGTGAGGGCCCTCTCTATAGAACGGAGCCTCACAGAGGCCGTGCAGCCGACAGGTCGCAATGAGTCACTGCCATATTTATAGCATGTACTGTACCGATTACAACAGCGGATCAGAAAGCCTCGGATGCTGTCGTGGCATTTATTACATACGCAGCTGACAAGATACCTTAGTTGAGATAATTAAGACTTGTTGTGAAGTACTGCAGCCTATCCTATATTCCATGAACATGGCTAGTTATAGAACAAAACATCGAATTTTCCTAGTGGAAACTTATCTTCTCAAGAAGAAGTCTTACAGTAAATGTGTTCGTAAGTTTCAGCGCCGTGAGATTTTTACTTATGGAGGAACCTCAAACAAAAGGTAGGCTAGGCTATATACAGAAACAATCCCTTGTACTCTGGAGGCTCTCAAGAACAAAATAACTGCAGTGAAGATGAATTACAGAGAGTGTACCAAAACTATGCCGGTGCAACGTATTTCTAGAAGATGAAGGACAGCATTTCCAGCAACTACTCTGATTGACTTCAGGGTCGACCATAGAGTGGGGGGGGATATATCCTTTAACTCCCCGCCAACTTCATCCTAACCAGTGACAGCTCGTAATTTTTCGGATTAGGCGTTTAACAGGGAAGAGCTCTTATTTCAAGTACCAGGACATTAATCTAAGCAATAAGTTACGACACGTTTTGTACAAATACAAATTAACCTCACAATGAGCATGTCCAAATACAGGAGCTCAAATTATTCATCTAAGGTATAAAGTTACCAGTCTGATGAGACTTCGCTGTTTTGAAGCGAGGGAGCTGTCAACTGTTTACATATGTCTATCGGGATGCCAGATCTAGTGTGGGGCAAGAAGGAAGACATGTACACTCTGCATCACGCGTTATTTCACGCCAGGAGATTATGTGCTGTTCTGCTACTGGTGCCAATATATATCAATAGGCTGGTTGCGTGGCTCAGTGGTAACGTTCTCGCTTGCTGAGCCCAAGGTAGCAGGTTCGTATCCTGGCGCAGTCAGCTGGTATTTGAGTGTGCGCAAATGCGAGGGAGCCGTGTCAGTAGATTTACTGGCACGTTAAAGATTCCATTCGGGGCAAAATTACGGCACCCCGGCGTCTCTAAAAGCCAGAGTAGTTAAAAGGGACCTAAAACCAATAACATTATTATTATTATTATACTAGCAACCCGACCCGGCTTCAACGGTGAACAGTTATGGATGCATTACGTGATAAGCACTTTTTTTTTCCAATGTCAATGAACAACGACCAATATCCGTTTTATGTCTCGGCATGATAGGTTAAACTCACAGCCTGGACTTTTAATTATATTATCATGGAGATGCTTGTGGAACAAATTCTTGTCAGACGTAATTCAAGAATGGCGGGGTGCATGAAACGCAAATCCCCCTTCCGTCCAATCTTAACTTGACTGTGAATTTTGCGGAACGAAAAGTTCACAGGCGAAATGAAGAAAAACCAAGTTGCACTTCCAGGGAAACTCCAAACACAACCACTCTTCTCTGAAGTCTTAACTCAACACGACTCGACAGTTTGCCGCTGGCTATATCTGGGGTAATAAGCTCGTCCGCTACCTAAGCTGTAACTGGTGTGATAGACTCGCCCCTAGCTAGCTCGTAAATTGTTGCCTCAGTAACTGAATGGAGATTGTTGGAAGAAATGAAAACTGAAAAACACTTATAGAAGGCGATGTATTGAAGATATAGATATGCTCTCCCGGGCTTTTTGTAGACCTTTTCATGCTGAACAATTCTTATCTTATATAGATATTTTTAACGGTTTGCCCAGCGTAGGCTTAAAAAGCGCACTGACACCACATTCTTTTTCGACCTTTTCACTGAAATCGTTAGTGCTTGACTTCCTTTGGTCATAAATAAATGATATTCTACAGAAACCTTCCTCGAGATATCCTTTACAGAATGGTGAAAACCGCATCAAAATCCATTCAGTGGTTCTCGAGATTACCCGTGACATCCAAGAATCGAGGACTTTGTTTTATACTAAGTAGAGATTATACGCCAATCAGTGTAATTTAATATAATATAATTCCCTTCCGTCCAATCTTAAATTGACTGTGAATTTTGCAGAACGAAAAGTTCACAGGCGAAACGAGAGTTGCACTTCCAGGGAATGGCGAGGTGAATGTAATTCAAATCCCCCTTCCGTCCAATCTTAACTTGACTGTGTTTCACAGGCGAAATGAAGAAAACCCGATTTGCACTTCCAGGGAAACTCCAAACACAACCACCCTTCTCAGAAGTCTTAAGTCAACACGACTCAATGTTTTGCTTCTGGCTGTATCTGGGGCAATAGGTTCGTCCGCTAGTTAGGCTGTACCAGGGGTGATAGATTCACCCTTAGCTAGCTCGTAAACTGTCGCCTCAGTAGTTAATTGGACATGGTTGGAAGAAATTAAAATGTAAAAACACTTATAGTGGGCGACGTATTGAACATAGAGATATGCTCTCGCGTTTTTTTTATGGAACTTTTCATGCTGAACAATTCTTACACTCCTAGTATTTAGATATTTTTAACGGTTTGCCCAGCGTAAGCTTACAAAGCACTCGGACGCCATGTTCTTTTTCGACTTTTCCACTGAAATAGTTACTGCTCAATTCCTTTGATCTTAAATAAATTATTTTCTACAGAAATCATCCTCGAGATATCCCTTACTGAATGGTAAAGACCGCATCAAAATCCATCCAGTGGTTCTCGAGTTTACCTGTAACATCCAAGAATCTGGGACTTTGTTTTATACTAAGTAGAGATATCAATACAAATATTACTAATTCTACTATAGTGATACAGTACTCTTCGGTTAAGCGTATAAGAGAACCATTAATCTAACACTATTGTGAAATATTTAACTAACCAAACACAAAGCTCGTGCCACAAATATTCATCGTCATGCAGATCAGACTGAACCGATATATCCGATAAAACAGAATGCATCACACCATTGACAGCTTGTAGGCCTAAACACCTAGCATCGACAAGGATTCGTCAAACAGATAATAGAAATCAAATCCTGGAACAGCAGAACTAATGAAGGTCGACTTTCGCACAGACTAATGCTCGCACTCCTACTATGTTACTACAGTACTATAACTTACTGTCGACCAAAGTATTATGTGCACTCGAGTTTGAAGGTTGTTTGTGAAGTAACTAATAGACCTACATAAAATCCAATGACATCATCATTTTCGTCGTTCTATTTTACGTTAGTTCATGTAGGTTTGGAATTTTTAATTTATATTTTAATATTTTTTATCGCAGTTGGAACACAAAAAGTGCACGTTTTAAGCGTGTTTCAACCATGCGTCATATTTAAGAATTATTATCTCAAAAACCCGTCATCAGATCGAATCCAAATTTTAACACAATATACATTGGAATGTTGTATAACGGGTTTATTAATTTCAAAATTGTGTGTGTCCAAGAAACAAAGTTGTTATCATTTTTGTAAGGTAATTTTTTCTCGGCTCGGGGTGGTTGGAAAATGTAGTTCTTGGTTGCGTTGTAATCGTTATACATCAAAAAGTTATGCTGTATGACTGTGAAATACGTAAATTAATTCACTTATTTTATATCGGTTTGTATTTGTACGAGGAAATAACACATGGTTCAACAGCTAGCCGCTCTCGGGAACAGCTGTACAGCGTTGCCGAAATGGTGCCCACACGCATCATGGCGCGTCTCGCTCGGAAGTGATGGGCTCCATCTCAGCAACGCTGTACAGCTTTTGCTGGAGCGGCTAGCTGTTGAACCATGTGTTATTTCTTCGTACAAATACAAACCGATATAAAATAAGTGAATTAATTTACGTATTTCACAGTCATACAACATAACTTTTTGATGTATAACGATTACAACGCTACCAAGAACTATATTTTCCAACCACCCCCGAGCCGAGAAAAAGTTACCTTACAACAATGATAACAACCTTGTTTCTTGGACACACAAAATTGTGAAATTAATAAACCAGTTATACAACATTCCAATGTATATTGTGTTAAAATTTGGATTCGATCTGATGACGGGCTTTTGAGATAATAATTCTTAAATGTGACGCATGGTTGGAACACGCTTAAAAACGTGCACTTTTTGTGTTCCAACTGCGATAAAAAATATTAAAATATAAATTAAAAAATCCAAACCTACATGAACTAACGTAAAATAGAACTACGAAAATGTTGATGGTATTGGATTTTATGTAGGTCTATTGGTTACTTAACAAACAACCATCAAACTCGAGTACACATAATACTTTGGTCGACAGTAAGTATAAGGAAATGGGTACCTCATTTAGGAACACCTTTCTCTGCTAGCTCATTAAGAGTATTAGGCTACTGTATAATTCATTTGTTTACTTAATTAGTCTTCTAATACAACAATTAATTTGCATTGATAAATTATGAAACCAGGTGTTCAAACAACTCCATTCTGTTTTCTGACAGACGGATCACATGGTGAATTAAGGAGTTGTGGAGAAAATTAGACAAATGTACAGATGGGCCAAATGCTGAATACATTGTCAAATTTAGTGAGGGTTCATTGTACCATCATGCAAGATCAGAAACCGCCCATGGTTTTAATGCCCCACTGTGTGTCATTCCTGTAGGCCTACTTTCTTCACATCTAACTGCCCCGAAGTTTCTTTTCTGAAGTTAAGAGTTCAGAAGTTCGCACAATAATTGTAGGCCTAAATATAATTGAACAAACGCACACACGGGTTAGGTGCCTACAATGTATTTCATTAAAATAAGTTACCGGTATATGTTATAAATTAAGTTTTCTCCTCAAGTCGAAAAATTAAACTCTTATAAAACTGGAGTCTTGGAATTAATTTTTCTGCCCCCCCCCCGTTCCAGCACTGCCAAAACATGGGTCTACCAGACCCATTGCGACGAATGGCGTTATAAAAGTCCACGTGCCTAATGGTGGGTTAAACAGGATGTTAAATTCACATTGTTTCATAATAATAATAATAATAATAATAAAAATAATTAATTAATAGTCTCTCCTCGATGAAGGCAACCCCCACATACTGCCCCTCCCGACCCGTCGGATGAACCTACTGGAAAGGACTGTTTGGTAGCCTACAAGTAATAACGATATTTATTCATTCATTATGTATTTATCATTTCGAACAGCTTCGCCGAGACGGAAATTCATGAGGTAGTGAAGAGAGCCGCTTGAATGAAGAGAAAAGTCAAAGAAGTTCCAGTTTGTCAATAACTGGTTACAATTCAGGCAGAAATACATAACCTCACTGATAAATGGTCAAATTGAGAAAATTCCTCATATAGTTTAAGCGGCGTTACGAAATTACACCAACAAACGACCATAAAACAAATTGCCCGACCATGACTATATATGGGAATGTGGTATCGTAAAGTCATATTAACGTACGGTGTGACGTAGCTGTCACATGACATCAACGAGATCTTGTTGAATTGGGGTGACACGCCCATCAAACAACCCATTTCGCTCCTTTGGAACATAAATCGTATGACATTCTTGAATAAACCTCAACCACTATTAGAGTATTTTTATACGAGCTGTGGAAGAATTCTTTCCTTACGACATGCATTTAGGATTAAAATGGCTTATTTCTATAACCTGGAACCTTAAAGTAACGAGTACGTACCTGCTGAGCGACGGGTTCCAAAATACTTTCTATAGTTTTTGTATGAAAAACAGGCATTTTGACGGCTGGGGAATAAGAAAATGCTCTACTTTTATTTACACTACAATCCACACAAAATCCGCTCAACTACACACTGCAGGCAACTGTTATTCACTAAAAATAGTAAAAGGTATAAATGATAAACAGTAGTGCTATCTCTCAGCGTACTGACAAATTACAAGAATGGTATTAAATAGATACTGTAACATAGAGTTCGCTACCGGTACCTAACCACCAAAGAGATGTTCGGATGCGACCAAAATTTAGTTGCTTTCCCATCCGCGTGAAGACACGTCCCGTTATTTGGCAGACGGCAACCATCTTTGATCCAAGCATCGAACTCCACACGGTTGAAGCAGTGGGGAAATTGACGTTCTCTATCAATTCACTGTAACTACCGTTCTATGGAACTGATAATAAATAAATAATACTTCTGGTATATATAGATAGATAGATTTTTATTAATTCCATTTGATCAAATACATGCATTCAATACATTTTTGATATAGGACACGTCAGAATTTACATCTATAAAATAAAAGAACTAACAGGTATATATTACTAATATTATAACTATTTAACTTATTATAATAGCAAATCTTAATAGATACAATCTTATTGCACAACTATTTACACCTCACTCTATTATCATAATATGAAAACTTAATTCTATAAATACAACAACATACAGCTAGGTATTACAATTAAATTAAAAAAGTAAAATATAATTATAGATTTCATCGCTCCTATACGCTAAGATATTCAACTACTGAGTAAAAACAATGGCACTGCAGATAAGCTTTCAACATTCTATTAAAGGTTTTTATTTTAGGGGCCAGTTTTATATACTGGGGTAGTTTATTGTATAATTTAACTCCAGTGTGAAAAGTTCCTTTTTGATATATGCTTGTGTGTGTGTGTGAAATATGAATGTTTTGATTTTGTCTTATATTACGCCTCTGAACATCATTGTTTGTTTTAAGAAAAACATCTTTATTCATTAAATTCTTTTTAAAAACATAATACTTTCAAAGATATATATGCAGGGCAGTGGGAGAATGTTTAAATCTTTAAACAGAGGTCTACATGATTCTCTAGAGTTTACATTTGCCATAATTCGAATCGCCCTCTTTTGTATCCTAAACGTGCTTAGTACATCTGGCGACATACCCCAAAATATGATACCATATCTTAAGTATGAATGGAAATCAGCAAAATAAGTATTTCTTAATGTGTGCATGCTAGTGCAGGTTTTCAAAATACGTAAGGCAAAGCACATCGAGTTCAGTTTAGTATTCAGATATTGTATATGTTTATTCCATTTCAAGTCTTGTTGTATCCATAGTCCTAAAAACTTTGTTTCTGATTTATTTTCTATTTGATGACCATTTAATGTTATATTGAGTTTCGCAGGATTCCTATTCTGTATAGTGTGGAAATTTAGACATACTGTTTTTTTTATAGTTTTTTATGAGGCGATTAGGCCTATCTTGTGACCATTTGCTTAACTCTCCTGTAACGGAGTCAGCAGACTGCTGTATGACCTGTTTAGTTTCACCTTTTATTACGAGTGTTGTATCATCCGCAAACAAAATTTCCTTATGTGAATGAACGTTCTGTGTTATATCATTGATATATAGAAGAAAGAGTAGTGGGCCCAAAACCGATCCCTGGGGTACTCCAAATTCAATAATTCCCTCATTGGACAATGTTTCATTAAGTAATTTGGTTCCATCATCCTTATGTCTCAAGCTTACTATTTGTTTACGCCTTGTTAAGTAAGACTCTATCCATTTATTAGCTAGACCTCTAATACCATATTGAATTAGTTTGGTAAGGAGGATTTTATGGTCAACAACATCAAATGCTTTCGATAAATCCAAGAATAGGCCAGTTACATGTTCCTTATTGTCAATTAATTTCAGTATACAATTAATACATTCGTAAATTGCTGTCTGTGTAGATTTTTCCGTTCTGAATCCATGTTGTGAGTTTGATAATATTTTATTTTTTTCTATGAAACTTATCAGTCTCTTATACATATTTTTTTCCACAATTTTTGCAATACCAGTTGGTAAGGTAATAGGACGATAGTTATCTATTTCATCTTTTGAACCGTTTTTGTGCACTGGAATTACTTTTGATAACTTCAAAATATCCGGGTAAGTTCCTGGGAGAATTGAACTGTTTATTAAGTGCGTACGTGGATTTATTATATTTTCTGCACATTTCCTTAAAATTGCATCAGGGATGCCATCAATGCCAGCGCAGAGTTTATTTTTTAGCTCTTTTATAACTATTCTTACCTCTTCGCTTGTGACATGATTTATAAATAAAGAATCACTACATATATTTATTTTATTATTAGAATTTAGTGTATTTACCTCTGATTTATTTAATAATTTTTGTGGAATTTCCAGAAAATAGTCATTAAAAGTGTTTGCTATTTCCTCTGGATTATTAATCACTTTATTATTTCTGGTCAGTGTAATGTTCCTTTGTATTTTAGCAGATTTTCCAGTTTCTTTCTTTATCACGGACCACATAGCCCTGTTTTTATTAGATGATTGGGAAATAAAATTATCATTATGCATTTTCTTTACTAGTTTTATTACCTTATTTAATATGCTAGTGTATTTTTGTAGTATAAATTGAATTCAGGTGTTGTGTGGTATTGTTTATATAATTTGTGTAGAAATTTCTTTCTTTGACATGAATTTACAATCCCTGTTGTTATCCAATTGCTAGTTTTGTTATTTTGAACAGTTCTTCGTTTAAAGGGGAATGCCATTTCAAAGTAGTGTATTAGGGTACTGTTAAATGCATTAAATTTATCATTTACATTTTCTAGTTCATAAATTTCTGACCATGTTTCCTTATTTAATAAGTCATTGAAATATGTGACATTTGATTCAGTGAATGACCTGCACTTTGATTTTACTCCATTATCATTATTATTGATTGTTTCGGATACTTCAAAACTCGGTATTTGTCCATGGTGGTCACTAAAACCCGGACAACAGACTTCTATTGAATGGTGATATTTATCTGTATTTATAAAAATTTGATCAGGAGTGGTTTTACTAAATGTTGTTATTCTTGTTGGGGTATTTACTGTAGGTTTCAGTCCATAGGAAATTAGTAACTGTATTAATAATTCACAATTTCTATCAAATTTTAAGAAATCCACATTTATATGCCCACAAATTATTACATCGAAATTTACTGTGCTCATGTTATTGAGTAACAATTTAATTTATCTATAAATAAAGGAAACTTTCATGACGGAGAACGGTATACGCATACAATTATTAACTTAAACTGCTGTATTTTTACGGCAGAGAATTCAAAATCCTCTTCCATAATTAGATAATCATAAGCTGTTATCTGCTCATGATCTAAATTATTTCTTAAGAAGATGCAAGTACCACCATGGCTAATATTAGTTTTAGAGTATTTACTAGCTTGTATAAACCTTGGGAATTGAATTAATTCGAGTTGTTCCTCTTTCAGCCAATGTTCTGAAATACATAGTGCTGAGATGTCTTTAAGTTCATTTTTAAGCATTAGATTTATGTAATCAATTTTATTATAAAGAGACTGGACATTCTGGTGGTAAATTTTAAATTTGTTACTTTTGCAAGCTTGTGTTGGTGATTTATTTACATTATTATTATCATAATTGTTATTATTATTGTTGCTAGACAAATCCGAAATACCATTGTTGCACTCCGTTAAATTTGATTTCAAAAGATCTGAATGCCAAACCTCACGTTTGGCTTCTTCTACCAGTTTCCCTGCTTCCACTCTAATGATATTACTGTTGAATTATTCTTACCATTTGAATTTACAATTTTGCAGATTTCATCACTAAGATACTCTTTTCCTAATCTATTTAAGTGTAGGCCATGCCGAGTGTGGAACTTCCTGTCTAATTTACTTACATCTACAATTTGGACATTTGGAAAACTCTTACAAATTTTATGAATTTTTCCATTCGTAGCCTCTATTTCTACATTTACACATGATTTGGGAATTAAATCGTATCTCTGCGGAATGTTTACAATAATGACATTTGTTTTTTGCATGAATGGCAATGTACTCTTTAAATCTTTGATTACCTTTTTACTCTCATTTCTATAGACGTCGTTTGCTCCAGCGATGATCACTGCGTAGTCCTTTGCAGTAAGGGACGCACACTCTCCTATCATCCCGTTCGTGACCTCTGCAATTTGAGCTCCTGGCTTTACTGTCGAAGTGACCTCCACTTCTCTCCAATACGCTTGCTGCTACATCTCGCCCGTGGCTATCCGCAAATATCCGCATCTTCCTGGATTTTCTCTTTATCACTTTCTTCTTTTCTTCTTAGGAAAGTCATCATTTTCTTCGACAAGCACTCCAAATGAATTTGAGACGGGAATTTCAGTTACATGTACTCCATTTATAGGCCTAGGCTTATTCAATCTTGCCTCACCAGCAATAACTGTCGACCAAGTTTCCTTGCTTTCCTCTCTGTTTCCTTTTAATTTATTCAACTCTTCCATTAACTTAGCAATATCTTCCTTTAGCAGCTTTATAATTTCGTCTTTTGAGGACAGTTCGTTTCTCCGGTTATGACATTCGCATGACGGTAGCGGTAGGCCTACATTACGACAATCGGTTTCACTTTTCTCCTCATTCAATTTTACCTGAGATCTTGTGATGATTTTATTTGCATTTTTTACTTTTATTTTGCACGACGAGCATAAATCCGTTACGGTTACACTTCCTGACGAGACACTAACACTGTTTACTGTCGTCATACTAGAGATCTAAGTTAGCCTAGATGTTTACACCAAATTACACTAAATTTATTTTAATTATTACTACCTAATAGAATTAATCTAATTTCCTACCAATAAAGAAGAATGTGAAATACGTATATCTTCCAATCGGGTGAAGTCTCGTAAAAGCACTACTGCTCTACTTGGTTCAAACAGTGATTGAAGAAGTCACCGAATCTTTGGATACACGTTCCCACAACTTAGTTTAAGTTTATTAAATTATCAATAAGAATTTCTAAATACTATCAATATTCCATATTACACTTGATCTAAGGAAAGTAACTTTATAGATTTTAAACCTCTGTTATAATATTTTACCACTTTTATCAAATATTTACACTAGCTGCTATTTCACTACACTTTCACTGTGACGCCATCTTGCCAGAGTTGAGCATGTTTCTAAGCATATTAAGGTGTCGTATATCTATCCCAAGGGCTGCAAAATACATTCAAGTTGACGAGAATGGCGTTAATTTAAAAGAGAAAATGGACAAACTTCATAACACAGAAGAAACTATAAGGCATCCAACGTTTAGAATGAAGCACTGGTCTCAAAAGATAAGGATATTCTTCTCTCTTTCTGTTGCACGTGAAACATGTATGACGCTGTCAGTTTCTAGCAATTCACTGTTGCCATATCAGTCGAACATTTTTCTTTTTCCAAAAACAGCATATTCGGGTAGAAATATGTTTTGCCGATCTTTTTTGTCCTATATTAGAACTACGTTAACTTGATAGAAATGCTAGAAAAATTAGATATTCATATTTTAAAAATCGATAAACTGTGTCCCCTCATTACTAAAATCGATCTTATATCATGTTGCATTGACTTTGTGATGCCTATTTTTCACACACGTGTAGCTAAATGTGCCGTCTTGATGATGGATTATTGAAATATTTTATACTGGCAATATTAAAATGTTCATGTAGGTAAAAGTTTTGAATATTCTCTCATAACCGCATAGCAGCATTGAAAAAGTTCGTATGCTGTCAGCTTTTCTATTTTTAAAGATAACCATGTCATGTCAGTTTGAGAGTTGTAGAGGAATGTTGGAAGAAGTTTTCTACCTGCATACCCAGAGTGTAGGTTTAATTGTGTACACAGGCCGGGCTGTTCATTGACCGCGGATTATATGAATGAAGTTTCAAGGGACAGCGTGGGGTGCAGCTTGCTACTCCAGCTTTATTACGGTGCCCTCCGAGCTTGTATTTCAGTAGTTCAGCTGTCTCTATCTTGAGTGAGTGTGCAGCATTTCTGTTGGATTTAACGTGTTGTATTTTACATATTTCACGTTCAACAATGGATAGTTTTGTGAAAAGAAAGCGTGGTGAAGTGCTCAGAAGGAGGGAAAAACATGTCGTAATTAATGTGTTCAGTTATTTTAAGAATGTTAAACCTAACGAAAGTATACATAATTTAGTCAATGAAACTGCTCTGGCCACAGGAATATCAAAGTCTACCGTTTTTAAAATACGTAGTGAGAGTGGACAGGGTTCAGTGCTGTCGCCACGCAAAAAGAGGCTAAGTAATACACTTCGCAAGAATAGCAGGAATGTTAAATACAATGACTTTGTGAGGAGCAGCATCCGTCGCAAAATCCACGAATTTTACTTTCGAAACCAACCACCAACTTTACATTCAATCCTGGCTGCAGTAAACTCCGATTCCGACCTTGCAGATTTAAAAAAAATCTACTTTCTATTCGTTGCGGACATGGGATTTGAGTACGCGAGAAGAGGAAATAAAGCCATAATGGTGGAGAGGAGTGATTTAGTGATATGGCGTCATGATTATCTTGAGCCAATAAAAAAAGTACAGAGATGAAGGGCGGAATGTTGTGTATAGTGATGAATCATGGGTCAATACTGGGACTACAATTGAGAAGATATGGCAAGACATGACCATAACAACACCAAAGCAAGCGTTTCTAGCGGGACTTTCGACAGGCCTAAAGGCTCCTACTGCACGAGGTCCGCGGTTTGCAACTCGCAGTTAGTATTTCTGTGCAAAAAGAACACCGCAGACGCTCATGATCAAATGGATGGTGAAACGTAAGAAAATTATTTGAAACACCAAGTGCTACCTAACCTGCCGGCCAAATCTGTGATTGTTATTGACAATGCGTCATATCACAGGCGTAAAGTTGAGGCTTTTCAGACTTCGGCATGGAAAAAAGGAAAAATGCATGAATGGCTTTCGTCGCATGGGGAGCCGTATGCAGAGCATACGTTGAAGAAACATTTAATGTAAATTATTAAACGTGTGAAATATAAATTCGATAAATACAAAATTGATGAAATGGCTAAGGAAATGGGTCATTTAGTTCTACGCCTTCCACCTTATCATTGCGAACTAAATCCAATTGAATTAATATGGAGTCAGGTCAAACATCGTGTAAAAATGAACAATTTGAAATTCAAAGTAAAAAATATGGAGCAGTTGATACAGGAAGGATTTAATAATGTGACAACCGAAAATTGTAAGAAAAATCGAGTCTGACATGTGGAAAGCCGATGAAATTCATGATGACATTGAACCTCTACTCATAAATCTGGGTGACAGCTCTTCATCAGATACTGAATCAACTGACTGGGATGGCGAACGGGATGCCTGTCTGTTTTCATCATGAAAGGTAAGCCAATGAGGAGTATATTTTAAAATAACGTACTTCAACTTTAACTGCAGTCGAAACTTCACACATTTCCTTGTGCTTGTACTTTATTTATATTATTTTGACTGTTTTCTTTATGTTACATTCAGCATACGTTATAGTTAATTTAATTTAATTTCATTGTATGTGTTATGTTACTATTAGTATTATTATACAGTACTTAAATAAAGTCTTCGTCACTGCACAATCGCTGAATGTGCAGAAAGTGTACGCGAAGCGCTCTGTACTGCCTCCCCTCATGGAGTGGCAACCCTGTCGTAACGCGCCATAAGACCAACACCACCTATATACAGGCCTTTGCACTGAATTGAAAATAAGCAAGATGGCGGATACCGAAGGCAGAAGTTTGTAATCATACCTTTGTTGTTGTTTTTGTGCGATTTATTCAGTTTTTTTGCTGTAAAATATGGTTTACAAGTGTTGTGTGCCGAAGTGCAGGGGGAATTATGATCATGAGAATAAAGTTCGAGTGTTTAAGTTCCCCGAAGAAGAGAATTTGAAGAAACTTTGGATATCAGCTATTAAACGAGAAAACTTCGTACCAACGAAACATTCTGTGGTAAGTAGACTACCAATACGGTACACGTTTTTTAATTATCTAAGCAGTGTTAGCCTACCGTACCACATAAATAGCCGATATACCGGTAAGCTTAATAATGTAAAGAATCACCTAGGCTGCTATAAATAATTCTAAGAACTATTTCATTGCCTTGCAAGCAACACGTAGGTGACCAAGCCTAGTCATTTTAAGGTTAGAGTTGGAGCAATACTTTGCATTTAGGCTAAGTTTCAAATAATAATAATGAACGGTGTTTCCTCATTAAATAATTAATAAACGAATCTCCCAACATGCGAGGCAAGTTTGTTGTGCATGGAAGAATTAAAAACATGTTGTGATCAAATACCGTACTGAAAATGTTTTAGTGTGATAATTATAGATTTATTTTTAATGCATGCATATTGAGAATCGGTGTTCAAAGCTAATGATTTATATAATTGAGTCTGGCCTCACTGGAAAGTCATTTAATATGCACCACAAATTGCTCAGATTCCTGAGTAAGTAGGTACCGTACCTAACCCCTTTATTGCTCCCAGCGGAGATGTTTTAATAGGAAATTCCCCAGTGAAGGTAACTGTTTAAAAGCAAGATATAAAATATAAGTAGACCTGTAGCTCAATAGTTTGTTCTATAACTAATCTTCTGATACCGGTACCATATAGTACTCGAGACGAAAGAGTAGGCCTAGAAAAAATGCTAGCCTATGGTACTCAATGATTTACAGTACCGGTACCGTATTTATACCTTGGTTGGCAATTGATATTTTTAAATATAGGCTAAGTTACTCTATACATGCCAGAAATCACTACTATTTCCCTAAATATACCCAGGTGTGTAGGCTACTTCGATGATAAGCTGTATTCTTTGCATATTCATAACAATTTCTTGTCCAATATACAACTTTTTATGGAATTATCTGCTGAATTTTAAGAAATTTGGTCAGTTATCATGAACCATATCACTAAGATATTTCTCAATACATTGAGTAATAATAAATACATTCCTAGATCACTTGGAAAGTGCAGCAGTTATCTCACTAGGACCCAAAGAGCCCACTGTGACGATGTAGTTCAGAATGTAAGATTAATTATCGGTAGGCCTATACACTTTACTTCAATGAATGTTACTCAGTATGATTCTTTTGCAAATTGCAGGTTTGTGAACTGCATTTTAATGCTCAAGACATTCGACAGAATACTGTATTCAATTGTGAAGATGGCCAAGAGATTACACTCCCATTAAAAGTGCCAAGACTTAAACCTGGTGCTGTTCCATCTCGTCTACCAAATTGCCCAGAGTATTTAAGTACCCCAAAGTCCTACAGAGACAGCCCTCAGGAGAAGAGAGCTAGGAGAGAAAATAGGAACCTGCAGACTGCAATTGAAGAAAGTGAGGCAGAGTTTAATCTGCAAAATGAGGCATTGTCATTTTCCAGCTTCGAGGAACTGAATGATAAAATAGGACTTCTCAATACACCAGAGTCATGGAGTGTAATTTCTAAGGACAACAACATTTTAATTCTTTTCATCACCTTCTGTCCTATGCCTAAGGTTATTTGTAGTGTAGTGATTGCAGCATCATTACAGTTAGAAGTGTACTACAAGGAAGTTAAGTTAGACAGGATAGGTGATTTCCTGTTCCCAAATATTGTAATGAACATTTCTGACATTAGAAACATCCTTGAACGTTTGGATACACTCAATTTTAATGGGGACGAGAAAAAAAATAGTTCCTCTGAAATCTTGGCGTTAGCTTCGAACATTTTGGAATCTGTAAGCTTATCAAACCCAGACTTAGTAGAACATATTGAGTTTGTTACAGAGCAAATTAGACTTTGGTCTGGGCAAAAGAGAGTTTATAGCCCTTCCTTTCTGATTTTGTGTTCAATGCTACAATCAATCTCGCCCCACAGCTATGCGTACTTGAGACATTTAAATGTAATAGTGTTGCCCCATCCATGCACGATCAGGAGGCTATGTTCTACATTCAGGTTAGATCCTCGAGTGGAGCAGCATGAGGAGAATTTTTTGAACTATATAAAGAACAAATTTTCTGGCAATGAATGTGATAAATTTGTTGTACTCATGATGGATGAAGTGTATGTGAAACCAATGATGGATTACAAAGGTGGTAATATTGTTGGAAAAGCTTTCAACAGCGAGAAACTGGCAACAAGTGCCTATTGCTTCATGATATCTAGTCTACTGTCAGATGTTAAGGAAATGGTACATGTACTGCCAGTGAAATCCATGTCTGGGGAACAGTTGCACTGTATACTGAAGAAAATTATTATTGGCTTGGAAGAAATAGGATTTCATGTGGTTTGTGTAGTAAGTGACAACAGTTCTGTAAATAGGAAATGTATGCAGCAGTTTTCACCGCAGAAAGAACTGAAGTGTGTTTACTCTCATCCTGTCGATGAAACAAGGCCTCTTTTCTTTGTGTTTGACTCTGTCCACTTGCTTAAGTGTGTCAGAAACAACTGGTTGAACCAAAAAGATGAAGATATGTGCATGAACTATCCTGATTTTGACCCAGTTAGCAATGATGTACACAAAGCCTCATTTTGCTCTGTGAAGAAATTGCAAAATATAGAGCATGATAAGTTGGTGAAGTATGGCTACGGTCTCTCTGTAAAGGCCTTATGCCCTACTTCACTTGAACGGCAAAATGTAAAACTTGTTCTTCATGTTTTTAATGAAAATGTCATTGAAGGGTTGAAAGTTATGGGGGAAAAGTGTGACTTATTGCATTATAAACAAACTGCCTGGTATATTGAACTAATGTTAAATTGGTGGAATATAGTAAATGTAAGAACTCCCGGTAAAGGAGCAAGACTCAACAATATCCTCATGTGCCCAGTGTCATCAGATTCTATTGAAATTGTTAATTATTTACATAAATTCTTGCAGTGGCTAAATAAGTGGAAAAAACTAAATGTAAAAGGGTCATTGTCCTCTGAGACAATGGCTGCCATGATACTGACAACAGAAGGCTTGTTAAAGTTGAAAGATTATTGCTTGTCAACTCTAAATTTCTCTTATGTTCTGTTTGGGAAGTTTCAGACTGATGTATTAGAGGGAAGGTTTGGCAAATACAGGCAGTTGGCAGGTGGCCAGTACAATATTTCAATAAGGCAGGTGTATGAAGTAGAACACAAGCTAAGGATTCAATCATCCATGTCCCTAAAGATCAAATCCAACTTATTTGGTGAAATTAAAATAAATGAATTGTGTGAACCTACCTCAGAGGCTCCTGAGTTTCCCACTGATGAGCAAAAATTCATTGACCGTATATATATAGATGACAGAGATTTTGATGGTTGTAAGGATGATATCCCTATTCTAGTGTACTTGGCAGGGTATTGTTGTTATAGTGTGACTAAACGATTACAATGTAGTCATTGCAAGGAAATTCTTTGTACCAGTGAATTTATTGACCTTGATGATGAGGCATACCATTTGATCAGGGATAAGGACAGAGGTAGGCTCTTAGTCCCAGAAATGTATGTTGTAAATGTTGTTGTTCACAATTACTTAATAGTTTTAAAGTTGTGTGGTGACCTAGAATCTGATTTTCTTAAAGTTGAGAACCACAGGGAGCTTGTGAGTAACATTACAATGCAATTTGTTCGTTCCATGGAACTTTTGTGGAAGCCTGATATTTGCATGAAAGGACACACTGTAGAAAATGTTTGTAAGAAAGTGGTATGGGTATCCACCAACATCCTACTGAACAATTATTGTAAGAAAAGAAATTCTTTACCAAAGTCGACATTCTCAAAGAAATCTACAATTTTCTATAAGCGTTGAGACATTCCTTCGAGGATAAATACAATAGAGTGCACATTGCCACACTGCGCCTGTACTGTGACGTGAGAGCAACACCTGGTCATGCCCTACACGTGTACTAAAATGGTTCGAATCAGTGACCCATGCATCGTATCCTCCCCTTGTTAGTAATGAATAGAACTCACTTTAAATAGCCCAATTCTATCATCACGTGTAGTATTTCAGTGTTCCAAACCACCGCAGTTCCCTGCAGTCAGCTGATCGAGATGTTGCTGTCAACAATGTGATATCAGCCATCTATTGGATTTAAGATCGAAAAGACATTCAAATAAAATGCAACGACCTCGTAATTCTGCCCCTTAAAACAACAATAACTACCGTACCTAAAATTCAATCTTCTCCTGTGATATTTGTAAATATTTTCTAGTATAATACCTATTTCATCCAGAGTTTTTCAGTTGTCATGTTTGAACTGAGGAGTGAAGAATTCATGCCTGCCTAGTAGCCTAATTATAAAATATGTTATATTATATTTAATGACAAAAGGTGCATCCTGTCACTGTTATAATTACAAATCACATTTTTACAAAAGTTAGCCTAATTTTATAATATGCATTGTCAACAAGAATCAGTACCCCACATCAGTCCCTCTGTTGTGTTCAAAATCATTTTCAATATTCCTCTACTCCAGTATTTTAAATGCGATCATTGCAGTTGGCCTTTAAATGAATCCAATATAGCACATTGTGGTTCCCCAGCTACCGTATCTGTCTTCCAAGGTACTTTGTTTTTCACTTTTTGTTACTGTGCCTGAAATTAACAATCGCCCAATAAAACTGGAGCGCCTGTTTTTCCAAAATCACCGTACCAAAAATAGATAGACACTCCAGCTACATAACTGTGATCCACCCGCTAGGCTTTTAGAATATTTCTATATGCCACATTGTTTCTGGTAGTAATACAAAACCCAACTTGAAAATGGCTTTTGAATACCAGCCATTTATGTGTCAAATCTGATTTTATGGCAGATGTACATTTTGATCTCTCTGTTAATAGTCAGCCCAAAGGCTGGTTGGATCCTCAACAAGCACCACTGTAAGTTATGCTAATAGAAACCCACAAAGCAGCACTACGATGAGACATACAAGGCAAGGTGCCTCTGTACAACTTGAGTACAGTTAGTGTCAGTACTGATGTACTGACTCAGTACATGGCACCAGCCATAGCTTGGTAGCAATCATGAATGAAATGAGACATTAGTGAAAAGCCACATTTTGCTCCAGCCTGTGCGACAGACACAAAAACACTACAATCATCAAGAGATGGCACAAGTAAATATTTGGATCATGTTTGTCAAATTTCAGGTTGTCATACTTATTTCCGATGAGAAGATGCAACTGTTTAATTATGTACTCTTATTAGATTCAGCTACTCCTCTATTCACACCATAAATATATCCATTCAGCAAGTATGTCAACAGACAATCTTGACAGCTTATGAAATTTGAAATCAATTTTATTGTTTTTTAGTCTAATAAGTGAATTTATTTTCAGTCGGTCTTCATGTTAAGGGACACTGGGACTGAGTTTTCATATTTCTGTAATTATCAATGGATATTGTTCTAATTTTACACACATCACTCAAATACTAATATACACTATACTACTGATTTACACTTTTCGATCTCTAACCGTTTAGGAGATATGATTATTTTTATATAGAAATTATGCAAATTTTGAAAATGGTCCTTGCGTTAAACAGATAGAGGTAGCTCATTTATCATGACTTTCCCATATAGATATTTAGTATGAAAGCAATCCTTGTGATTGGTTTTGAGTTCATATGAATATGTGTTGAGATATAAATTAACTCATTTCACAATTTTTTTTATTCCATTAATTGCCTATCATTTAAAATTAGAATATTTTTAATGGCAAACCTAAGAATACTACAGTAAAACTAATCACTGAACTTATGGATGCATTAATATAGAATATGAATACAAATTTGCAATATTATAGCAGCAAATCTAATGCGCAAGGACCAGATGTTGTATCAAAAAATGGGAAGCCGCGATAAATGGACTTTTATAAAAACATGCATATTTTTTGGTTATCAGCTTTCAATTTTAGGTAATTATCAATGAATATTGTTATAATGTTACACACAGCACTCTAATAGTAATATACACTAGACTTCTGATTTACACTTTTCTATCTCTAACCGTTTAGGAGATACGATTATTTGAATATGAAAATATGCAAATTTTGAAAATGATCCTTGCGTTAAACGGATAGAGGTAGGTCATTTATCATGACTTTCCCATATAGATATTTAGTATGGAAGCAATCCTAGTGATTGGTTTTAAGTTCATATGAATATTTGTTGAGATATAAATTAACATACAGTATTTCACAATTTATTTATCCCATTAATTGAAAATTAAAATATTTTTAATGGCAAAACTATGAATACTACAGTAAAACTAATCACTGTGCTTATGGATGCATTAATATAGAATATGTATAAAAATTTGCTACATTATAGCCACAAGTCTGATGCATATGGGGTGAATTTTGTTCCAAAAAATGGGAAGCTCAGATAAATGCACTTTTATAAACCCATGCATATTTTTTTAGTTATCAGCTTGCCTTGTCAGCTAAAACTGCCCAGCACCATATGTTAACACCCCCTTTCTTGCTTTTCTGAGCTCCTTATTAGGAAAATAAGTACAGAAATACTCGCCTCAATGAAAGTCCATGAATAGGAGGCGTTCAAATACCACGCACTAGACATTTCAAGAATTCGCTGGGCCTTTAAATATGGCGGAATTTGGAAAAGACTTTCACTAAATTGTCCGCTGGAGTCAGGGGCATAATTATATCAAAGAATAAAAAAATCAATATTTTTGCAATTTCTGACAATAACTCAGTCCCAGTGTCCCTCTGTACCCAATTAAATTGGGCGAGGAGTAAAACTTTTCAATTCACACTTGCGTACAGGACCTCTAAAAATACTTGGATTAATTAAGCACTTAAGTGTATAATTAATCCAAATAATTTTTCCACATTGACAGAAAGTTGTAAGTCGATAGTCCTACGTTTTACTCCCCGACCAATTTAATTGGGCCAATTAACATGTGGAGCAACTAAAATGCAATTAATTCATTAGATTATGAATGCAACATTGAAAAATGACTTCGAAAAGTTCAAGTTGTATGGACACCATTTTTGTGGCACCAAATATTAGAATGTTATCCTGAAAGTCTTCAAATAGCCTATTATGAACAGTCTCTCCTCCTCTCACCCTGTCTGTCGCATTTCTCCGCCCTTTGTAGCCTTACAGCCTCAATATATTCGAAAGCCATCCACTGTGTTAAAGTTTCATTGTCTCTATAACTTATACAGGATTGTCGGCCTCTCCCCCCATGTGTCCAATGACATTTCAAATATCTTCAAGCTCAAATGAGTGCCTTTTGTTATGGTTTAGAAAGTCATACCTCACATATAAAAATATTTGGTTTAGTAATGTAGTCATTGTGCTTCAACAGCTATTGGATCAAAATTTAATGCTTTTCAGTCGGTCAACATGATTGTATCCAATTGTAATGGGTGTTTCTCTACTCTTGAAAAAAATTTACATGAGAGTAATAAATGCACTTAGATGACTAGTTTTGACATGGATTAATAGCCTGAGTGAAAAGGATCTGATGTGACATTGTGTGTTTATGTGAATAGCCTACTATATATTTTAAACTAGCAGAGACATTGCTGTGTTAAGGGTATTTTATGCTCAACTTTGCATCCACTCACAGTGTATGTAAATATTTAGGATGCTCTGGATATGAAAATGAAAATAATAAAATATACACCTCATATTTGTAGGTGACAGGTATGATGTGCAATAAATTACTAGAAAAAAGCCAATCAAATTAAGAAACTGTTGCTTTGGTAAGAGCATAAAATAATTGTAAATTCGGTTGTACCCTAATCTTAACTTATTGGCTAAGTTATAAACAATATTAAGATTGAAATTAGATTAACTCGTGGTGTAGTGGCTAGCATTCTTGGCTGCCGCCCCGGATGTCCAAATTCGATTCCCGGCTCCCCAAAGAAATTTTAATTCTAGTCTGAGGGCTGGAACGGGGTACACTCAGACTTGTGAGGCAATACTGTGAATTCCACAGTACGGTACATTTGAGAAATAAATTATCAACTTGTAAAAAAAAAAAAAAAAAAAAAAACAGTTTACCTTTCTGCTTAGTAAATTGACAAATATTTAGATATTTGCTATTCATACTCCATAGATCATAATGGAAAATTCATTAAGTATAAAATTTTATTTGTGTGTTGTGTTGTATTTTACTTTTTTTGTATTGCCAGTAATTGTAGGCTATATAAACTTTGAATCTTATCTAAAATAATTACACAACGTTATATGTTATTGGTTGATATTTCTGGTATTTTGCGGTGACAATCCCCTGAAAATACTCACAATTTTCCAGGATAGCCAGCCCCCCCCCCCCCCCCCCGAAATAAAATTGTATATACGCCCCTGACTGTGGCTGATGGCATTATCATAATAGTAAATCTATAATTTAAATGATGAAATGTGTACCCGGAAGTTTTCGTGAAGAAGACACAGTTGTTTACATGTCAAGTCTAGATATCTAGCTAAAAACCTGATCTTATGCAAATATTGAACATAACTGTATCAAATGCGTATATTTTACTGCTGTTAATTTAGCGCTATGTTTTGTGGCCAGTGAACTGTTGACATAAAATTGATCCAGAAACAGTAAAATAGTGTATGTTTCATTTTTTCCTACGGTACGGTACCTAGTTTCCCGTGAGGTTTCATTTTCAGGTGAAGGATGAGAAGAAGCTTATTCAGTAGGCCTAGTATATTTGTTTGTTACGTAAGTAAAGGTAAGAAGGATGAAGTCATCATAATAGCCTAAAAATGCTGCCTACTACTATGTATCAGTTGGAAGGAACCCGTCATATGGGCCATGGCCTGCGGCGAGCTCCAGCAGCTCTGCCTACAGTGCCCGCCATCTTGTTTGAATGCAAAGGCCTGTTATCTAGGTGGTGTTGATAAGACCAATGCTTCATTCTAAACGTCGGATGCCTTATAGGAAAGGTTATTATAACAGGAAGAAAACCTACAGGAAGGAATTAAGGCCCGATTCAACCACAGTGAAGGAAATTAGAGAAAAAATTACAGTAGGAGTAAAGATTCAAGGAGAAATAATTTCAACTCTGAGATTTGCTGATGACATTGTTATGTTAACCAATTCACCAGAAGGGGTGGGGGTAGATGACCTCGTAGTTCCACCCCTTAAAACCTCAATAACTAACCAACCACAATTCACCAAAGAATTTTGACGAGTTTTTAAATTGTCCAATGGCAATATATTATTACATCTTGTAGACAATCACTCGTTCTAAATAATACTGTATGTAATGTAACCGATCAGGGGGCTGAGTATTGATAGCATGCCGAGTCATCTAAGACCTGGGATAAATTGCATACAGAGCATGCATAAAATTTACTGTGTTTCCAGTGCCGAGAATTTTATTGGAACGATGGACGGAAGGAATGATGGATCATGAAACGTACTTATTAAGACATTGCGGCTACGAAACCAAGAGGGTTTTAATAATAATAATATTTGCTGGGAGAAAGCACTGACAGAGTGCAAGAGGCATTGGTCTACGTGCAGCCAAGACAATGCGAGCGTTTCCGAGAAGCAGAGTGACAGGAGCGTTCATTGTTTCCTCCGCCGAGTTATTGTGAACATTTCAAGTAATATTTACGACCCTGGACCAGAGTTAATCTCCCAACGCCGAGCATCGGCGAGGCCAGAGTCCCAGAACAATGAGAAAATAGCGCAAGATGACCTAATTCTTGATTCATATATCCGGATATTTTGTTAAGAAGCCATATCAGAGCTGAGACCGAGTTGATAATTTAGAAATTTTAATCTCGGCTAAGTGTTGAAAATGGCCGGAGTTATGGCGACTTGAAGAGCTAAACCGCAGAGTGATACTTCCTACCCCCTCCAACATGACGGCATTGGCGCGGGAGTTGGAACTACGTAGGCGCGTCATGATGCCACCATCAATTATAAAATATCTGCCGATCGTTTTTCAAAATAAAAGAAGATTTGAAGCCGTCCCAAATCAGAGCTTTAAGGAGAACTTAAGATCACAGCGATGTGACGATTTCCCTAGAATCGCAACCGTACAGTGAAATCTGCCCATTGTATTGAAGTGACAGGACTATATAGGCACTTGCCCCGGACTAGGAAAGGGTAGTCAACATGAGATCTTGGAGCCGGAAGGCTGTTCGGTGCTGCTCTGAAAAGTGAAGCCGCGTGCTAGTGTAACGTCCACAGAGACTTAGTTCGTGGTTGCGTAGCCGAGTGCCGCATATAAGTAAATAAAATGTGATATATCTTTGAATTAGTTGAACTGTGTGAATTAACTATCCAAAATATCAACTCGAGTAGCCGAGACAGTAATAGTAATTTTAGAGTACCGAACGGATTGGTGACCCGAGACTGTAATCATATAAGCGCTAAGCCGTCCGTACCAAATTCAATCATACGGGGCGCGAGATGCAGGCGAATTGAAGTAGCTTAATTTATATTTTATGCTATGCTTCGGAGGACATAAACTAGTTGCCATTTGTTGACAAAGATTTGTGGCCAAGTTCTGAATATTTGAAACGGTCACGGGCCTAAGTCAAAACAGTCGTGTCGAGGATCGAACGGGTAGTCCATTCGTGGAACATACTTCGAACTGTACGAGCCCGTACGAGCTGTGTACGCCAGTGACGTTATTGTCGGACGGTCAAAACGACGGGAAATGCCATTGCGTGTGTTTTATTGGTGTGAAAAATTTATTAATTGAGTGTTATATATTTGTGTTCCGTGAATACTAATGTGTGTATACCTTGTGTTGCTAAGGTCGTACCTAGACCGAGTATTTCATGTTTGTGACTTGTCAGACTGTAAAAGTAATGCATGTTTGTGGGCCTCTGACAAGGAAGTCCGTAATTGAGTTTGAGCCCGGACTTTGTAACTGTAAATATGTCGCGCATAGGTTAGATTTGATGGCTTTTTTTTTTTTTTGTAGAATTGTAGTGTGATGTATACTTTTGGAGTGACCATTTAGCAAGGAAATCAATTTTTTTGTTGTTTTTGATGTGACATTTCGAGTCGAGCTAGTTTGATTTTTCTTTTGAGCCATTTCATTTTCTGGTCAGATTAGGGCATTAGGATCCCTGCCCCTTTTATTTTCGCCAGACCGGCCGATATTATGGTCAGTGATCCAGATTCGTGGAGGCGTGGCTTACGCCTGTGATGGTGTATATTTAAGTGTGTGTGTGCAGTTTGTCTCCGGCTGTGGAGTCGTTGATTTTCGTACCAAAGTGGTAAGTGATTTTTTTGCCAGTGTGGCCGATGAGTATAAGTGTATCCAGGTGTTTACCCTGAGATTTTTCGTGTTGTTTCCGGCCATGAAGCCGAGGAGTATGTTGATTTTTTTTTCAGGCGGCGATCCTGAGGTATTTTGATGATAATGCAAATATAGTACGATACCGGTAGGTTATTAGTTATGGGTGTTTTTTTTTATGCGCGCACACACACATTATGTCTTTATTCCCCCAGCGCAGCGGAGGAAGCAGCTGACCCTGGCCATATTTCTACGCGACCAAGGTCTGGAAATTAACGTTTATTTCATATTTAATTTATGTCACATTTAGTATTGCTGTTGGAGCATCTCAGAGCTAAGCCCACTATAGAAGTCAAGGTTACTTAAATACTAAGGTTGGGCCAAGTCGGGGAGCGCGCGGCAATTGGCTGGCAGCTGTGACGTAGCTACTATGCCAAGTAGGGGTTCGGAGGTAGCGAGTGAAGGGAACAGTATATGGAATGAGAGATTTCCATGAGGTTATTAGCCTACTTTTGATTTTTGCAAAAAATGAAAGTAGACTTATGAGATCACTACAGGGCGAAAAAAAGTGTGTCTGTCTGTCTGTGTGTATGTGTGTGTGTGAGTCTGTGTGTGTGTACTCTGAATGTCTGTCCCCCCCTATCAATTCGAACACGGTGAGCGCAAATTGAACGAAATTTGGTACAAAGGTAGCACTAGCAAAGGACACCTCAGTGTCATGTTTTATATCGCCGCCATCTTGACGGAAACGTAATGGCGGCCACACAAATGTTCAAAGCTTAAGTCAAATTACGACTAACCTAATCATCCGATCTCTACCAAATTTTGCAACAACATACCTTTATGACGGCAGCATCCTTTGACCAAATTAATAGGTCATCAGCTTAATAGTTTGCGGATGGCGGCCATCTTTGCGTGAAAATCGATTGCCCCTATTAATTCGAACACGGTGAAACCGAATGGAACGAAATTTGGTACAGAGGTAGTACTAGCAAAGGGCACCCCAGTGTCATGTTTTATATCGCCGTCATCTTGACGGAAACGTAATGGCGGCCACACAAATGTTCAAAGCTTAAATCAAATTACGACTAACCTAATCATCCGATCTCTACCAAATTTTGCAACAACATACCTTTATGGAGGAGCATCCTTTGACAAATCTAATAGGTCATTAGCCTAATAGTTTGCGGATGGCGGCCATCTTTGTGTCAAAATCGATTACCCCTATTAATTCGAACACGGTGAAACCGAATGGAATAAAATTTGGTACAGAGGTAGCACTAGCAAAGGGCACCCCAGTGTCATGTTTTATATCGCCGCCATCTTGACGGAAACGTAATGGCGGCCGTCCAAATGTTCAAAGCTTAAATCAAATTACGACTAACCTAATCATCCGATCTCTACCAAATTTTGCAACAACATACCTTTATGAAGGGAACATCCTTTGACAAATCTAATAGGTCATTAACCTAATAGTTTGCGGATGGCGGCCATCTTTGTGTCAAAATCGATTACCCCTATTAATTCGAACACGGTGAAACCGAATGGAATGAAATTTGGTACAGAGGTAGCACTAGCAAAGGGCACCTCAGTGTCATGTTTTATATCACCGCCATCTTGACGGAAACGTAATGGCGGCCACAAAAATGTTCAAAGCTTAAATCAAATTACGACTAACCTAATCATCCGATCTCTACCAAATTTTGCAACAACATACCTTTATGGAGGAAGCATCCTTTGACAAATCTAATAGGTCATTAGCCTAACAGTTTGCGGATGGCGGCCATCTTTGTGTCAAAATCGATTACCCCTATTGATTCGAACACGGTGAAACCGAATGGAATGAAATTTGGTACAGAGGTAGCACTTGCAAAGGGCACCTCAGTGTCATGTTTTATATCACCGCCATCTTGACGGAAACGTAATGGCGGCCACACAAATGTTCAAAGCTTAAATCAAATTACGACTAACCTAATCATCCGATCTCTACCAAATTTTGCAACAACATACCTTTATGGAGGAAGCATCCTTTGACAAATCTAATAGGTCATTAGCCTAATAGTTTGCGGATGGCGGCCATCTTTGTGTCAAAATCGATTACCCCTATTAATTCGAACACGGTGAAACCGAATGGAATGCAATTTGGTACAGAGGTAGCACTAGCAAAGGGCACCTCAGTGTCATGTTTTATATTGCCGCCATCTTGAATGAAACGTAATGCCGGCCACACAAATATTCAAAGCTTAAATCAAATTACGATTAACCTAATCATCCGATCTCTACCAAATTTTGCATCAACATACCATTATGGAGGGAGCATCCTTTGACCAAACTAATAGGTCATTAGCCTAATATTTTGCGGATGGCGGCCATCTTTGTGTCAAAATCGATTACCCCTATTAATTCGAACACGGTGAAACCGAATGGAATGAAATTTGGTACAGAGGTAGCACTTGCAAAGGGCACCTCAGTGTCATGTTTTATATCGCCGCCATCTTGAAGGAAACGTAATGGCGGCCACACAAATATTCAAAGCTTAAATCAAATTACGATTAACCTAATCATCCGATCTCTACCAAATTTTGCATCAACATACCATTATGGAGGGAGCATCCTTTGACCAAACTAATAGGTCATTAGCCTAATAGTTTGCGGATGGCGGCCATCTTTGTGTGAAAATCGATTCCCCCTATTAATTCGAACACGGTAAAACCGAATGGAACGAAATTTGGTACAGAGGTAGCACTAGAAAAGGCCACCACAGTGTCATGTTTTATATCACCGCCATCTTGACGAAAACGTAATCGCGGCCACCCAAATGTTAAAGGCTAAAATGTAATTACGACCAACCTAATAATCTAGTCTCTACCAAATTTTGCAACAACAAATCTTTATGTGGGAAGCATATTCTGACCAAACTGCTAGATCATCAGCCCAATAGTTTGCAGATGGAGGCCAAGTATGTGTGCAAATCAATTCCCCCTATCAATTCAAACACGGTGAAACCGAATTGAACGATATTTGGTACAGAGGTAGCACTAGAAAAAGGCACCTCAGTGTCATGTTTTATATCGCCGCCATCTTGACGGAAACGGAATGATGCCACCCAAATGTTAAAAGCTTAAATCAAATTTCGACCATCCTAATAATTTGATCTCTACCGGATTTTGCAACAACATGCCTTTTTGTGGAAAGCATCTTATGACTGACTACAAGGTCATCAGCCCAATAGTTTGCAAATAGCGGCCATGTATATGTGCAAATCCATTCCCCAGATCAATTCAAACACGGTGAAACCGAATTGAATGATTTTTTTTATAGAGGTAGCACTAGCAAAGGGCACCTCATATTCATGTTTAATATCCCTATAGCACGTTGTATTTCAACAAGCTACTACAACCAACATTCAATTATACTCCTTGAAACGGACAAAGAGTTATAACAATACCCATGCATTTAGGAGAAAGTAGGCTACATGTTCTTTATTGAACATCTTGTTTTTATTATTTATATATCACATGACAATCACACAACACAAGCAAATTAATACACAATATAATACAATATCACAAGTACATGGCAACACCAACACAGGGATTCTACAAGGCTGATTTCGCCCATTTCAGGAATTTGCTTGCAGCCCTTCTTTCAGCCTCTCTGAGAGACTTAAGGGCGTTGAGGTAGCGGATTCTAATAAATGTCCTCGTTCTTACGTACGGTCGAATAGCATTCTCATTAGTGCGCGAGGACGTCTGCTGCAATACTAATACAAGCGTATGCATTATTCGTCGACCACTTTTCAATTAATTTCCGTGAAAATTTTGAAGAATTGTCTCAAATTTTTTCACCTCATCAAACTGTAACGTGTTTTTCGAGGGTTTTTTATGCAACTGGCATAAGTCAGTAGGAAGCCATTCTATATTTATTTACGCGGCAAATTGTTCAGCCAAGAGAATTTTTCATGTTAATTTATTATTATTATTAATTTATTATAATTATTATTAAGGTATTTTCGGAGCATTTTATAAAAATTATTAGCATTCAGATAGGTTTTCTATGTCTTAGAAAACGCTATCAAGCAAATTATTACGAACGACAATATCATAGAAAATTATGTGATTGCGGAATTTTACGGAGTTTTCGTCAGTTAGGGTATATCGAGAGACGTGACTCACTGGGAATTCAAGTACACGCTTAATCTTGTCGGAAAGCATGACGCAATCCTGGGTCGCAGCGTCCAGGAAAGGCGAGTAGTTGGAACGGAAATCGACTTCATCATCGCCGTGTGTAATGACCCGGAGGAGGGGAAGATCGCGTGGTGGGTCAGCCAATCAGTGAGGACCACGCAAGCTACAAGTCGGATGAAGAGTGGGGAAACGGCGGGTGCATATATCGTTCGACGCGCCGTGGAACAAAGGACAATCTGTGTAGTTCTTGCCGAGTGTGGTTATACGCGGGAGTCGCTCCGATGTTCCGTGGAACGAAGACTATCTGTGTAGAACCTAACGAGTACGTTTGCACGCGGGAGTCGCTCCGATGTTCCGTGGAGTGGAGGGCTAACTTTTGTAAAACTTAACGAGGACAATCAGTGTAGAACGTGCCGAGTATGGTTATACGCGGGAGTCGTTCAGTGTTCCGTGGAACGAGGACTATCTGTATAGAACTTAACGAGTACGGTTGTACGCGGGAGTGGCTCCGATGTTCCGTGGAGTGGAGGACTAACTTTTGTAAAACTTAACCAGTGTGGTTGTACGAGTGTTTGGGTCCGATGTACGGACCATAGAATTATCTAATCTACCAGAATATCATCATATATCGACGGAGATGTCGACGTCCAGGAGACTGTGGGAAGCACACAGCATCATCCAGTACGAGGGAAAGGCTTCGGCCATTTCCAGTGGTAGGCGCAAATGACGCAGAAATACGCAATCTCTCGTTTCTCTTTGTTTTATATTCAATATTTCAGTAACTTCATAGCTTGGGAATAAGAGTAAAATCAATAATTTATCAGACTCCGTTTTCACGTAATTTTCTATCGGTAATATTAAAATCGCAACGCTCCAATTTAAATTTTAAACTTATTATTATTATTAATTTTGCTATTCTTGTTTTATATAATAAATTCATTTCTTTTACAATGCAATCTTTGCTTTCAGTAGGTAGCATTAGATATAGACCAATTCCTTCTCCTGATACAATTGTTTGTTGGGTTAATGATCAAATCATACCACGATCTGAGTGAATAGAGTCTTGAAGGTGTTCTGCCAGAGCTAGACGTTGTTAAATACAAATTTAGATTTCAACATTGCATTGAGGTCTTGGCGCCCATTAAAACAACATAGCTTAGGCAAAGGTAAACAGTTACATTTATCTCCCAACGTGTGGGTTAGCGAAACTGCTACATTTGTCGCTACCGACATAGGGCTAGCAAAACTGCTACATTTGTACGCTCAACGTGGAGCAAAGTAAATACCGTTTCACTTGTCATCCCAGCCTAAGCAAACCTGCTACATTTGGCGCCCAACGTGGGGATGAAAACCTAATAACATTTGTGGAAGGAGAAGGGTATATATTTCTGTGCCTGTATTTTGGGGGTTATTTGTCTTTATCAGTGTATATCATTATGGGGGATGAGAAAGAAAGACAGATGAGGTTACGTAATGGTCATCAACTAGAGTGTGATGATACGAGCAGTATGTCGAGTAATGGTAGTACCGGGGTAGCGGAGGTAAATCCCGATACTGAAACAGGGAGTGTAGGCGGCCAACCAGAATTAAAAACTTTACTTCTCGAGTTCATGTATCAGAACAAAGTTAGTAGTGATGCCTTAAATGCAAAATTAGAACAGAATAATGCAAAATTAGAACAAAACAGTAGGGAAAATACAGAAAGTATAGAAGCTTTAAATGCAAAATTAGAACAGAATAATGCAAAATTAGAACAGAATAATGTAAAATTAGAACAAAACAGTAGGGAAAATAAAGAGAGCACAGAAGCTTTAAATAAAAAATTAGAACAGAATAATGCAAAATTAGATAAGAACAACAAGGAAATTAGTGTGAAAATGGAGCAGATTAGAGGAGAAATCAGAGGAGTAATGGAAGAGAAGGTTAAAGAGATCATTGCAGATGTAGACAAGAAATTAGGAAAAGTACAGGAGGAGTTGGAAATTAGAATCAGTACACAGGCTGAAAATTTAAAAGAACTAGTGCAACTGGAAACACAGCAGGTCAAAAAGCAATTGGGGGGAGAAATTGACAAAATTCAGGTAGCTACTAAAGAGGTTAAGGAACAGCTGGGGGGTAGAATTGAGAAAGTCCACTCACAAATAGTTGCAGAAGTAAATGATTTAAGAGAGAGTAATAGAGAGAGCATTAGCAAGATTGAGGAGAAACAAGCAAAGCTATATGATAAAGTAGAAGAATCAGAAGGAAACATTAAATTAACAGTAAACAGTATTGAGAGGAAGGCTGAGGAGAAAATCGCAGAATTAGAATTAAAATTAAAAGCTAGGATCAGGCAAGAAAATAGTCAGAATAGGCCAGTTTTTGTGAATAGCACACACAGGGAGGTAGAACTGGGTAAGTTCAGCAATCGACAGGGGTGCACAATGGAGTTCATGAACACTATAGAAAATAAATTCGGGGAGAGGTTGGAAAATGGTAGTATTGAGTGGTGCCAGGTAGTTGAAATTTTAGAACAAGTGTTTGTGGGGGAAACGAGGAATTGGTTTGCTGTCTACAGAGACAAGTTTACTGATATTAATGATTTTAAAATGAAATTCTGTGAAAAGTTCTGGAATGAGGTTATTCAGTCGCAGCATCGTGAGGGAGTAGTGTGTGGTAAATATAACCCTAAAGGAAGCTCCACCATGACCGAATACTTTTTAGGGCAGGTATTAGTGTGTAAATATCTGGATGGCTTGAAGGAGGAAAGTGATGTGGTGAGGTTGCTACTTAGGCACTTTCCCTATAGGATCAAGGAGGCTGCTTGTATCCAGAATGTAAAGACAATATCACAAGTAGAAAATTTGTTAAGCACATTTGATGCACTAGCGAGAGGGGGTTATGAGGACAATTTCAATCGGAACCAGGGTAATAATAGACCTAATGAAGCCAGGCATCAAGAAGTTCAAGGGAACGGTGGCGAAGGAGCCAACGCTCAAAATAGAAATAATAATAATCAGCTAAATCAGAACAGAGGAAATGGCTATGGTAATCAGTATCAAGGGAGGAACAATGATTTCAGGGGAAATCAAGGAAGGAACAATGATTACAGGGGAATTCAAGGGAGAAACAATGATTTCAGGGGAAATCAAGGGAGAAATTATAATGACAATAATTACAACCAGAATAGGGGTCAAGGAAGAGGACAGCCTAGTGGTAGTAATATACAGCCAAACAATGACAACACAGCCCAGAACAACCAGACCAGTTCAGTAGTTAGTAGTACTACGGCCAGCTGTAGCGGTTCTTTAAACGCGAACCAGGCTGCGAAGTAGGGTCAGAATCTCAGTCTGTAGCATGCCCTGTCCATACAATTATACAGGAACCCTATGACCTAAATGTAAGAAATGAATTATTACATGGACTAAATGATGAAGGTATTATTCAGGAAGTGGTTAGTAAGAGCCCCATAGTTAAATTTAACGTGTCCGAGGCGTACACAGATGTTTTAATTGATAGTGGTTGTATGAAGAGTTGCATAAGTAGTGCATTTTATGATAAAATGAAAGGAACTGGAGTAAATTTTGAGGAGATGCCAATTAAAAGCACTTTTGTTATCACAGCTGTTGGGAAGAGGTCTAAAGTAATTTCTAAGCAAGTTTTAGTAGACATTAAAATTAATAATCATGTAGAGAAGCAGATTTGCCTTGTAATTCCAAATTTAGTATTCAGTGTTATCTTGGGTTCAGAGTGGCTAAGTAGAGTGTCTGGTAACTTATGTTATGATGTAGGGAGTTTGAAATTTAAATGGGGTGATTCTGAAGTAGAAGTAGCGTTCAATGACCATATTCAGAGGAGTAGTATTGTAGGTGTGATTTGTACTTTAAATGAGATATCGCCAGCCGTAGAGCGTGGTTCTCCATGTTTAGTGGGAAGTGTGATTACGAACGGAAGTCTAGAGGACTCGTTACGTGATGCTGCATTTCAGGGTAATATAGAGGTGGAACAATCTGTTCAGCTCTATGATGTGTTATTGTGTAATAGGAGAGTTTTTGAGGATCGCATTGGTATGGCCAATTGCTATACCCATTCATTGAACGTTATTGATAGGTCAGTATTCACAGGACATAGATATCCTGTACCTTTCGCTTATCAGAGTGCAGTTGAGGCACAAATTAACCAGATGCTTGAAGATGGGATTATTGAGCACTCTAACAGTCCGTATGTTAATTCTTTGATCACGGTACCCAAAACCGACGGCACGGTTCGTATTTGTTTAGACGCTCGTTTGGTTAACAGTAGAATTAGTTCAGATCAGCTGAAATCTATGTCAATAGAGGAATTAATGCAAACATTTGAGGGGAAGAAGTATTTCACCTGTGTAGATTTGAGTTCCAGTTTTTGGCAAGTACCACTTATGTACGAAGATAGACCATTTACAGCTTTTAGTCATAAATATAACCTTTATCAATTTTGTAGAACACCTTATGGGTTAAAGAGTAGTTCAGCAGCTTTAATTAGGGCTTTAAACATCGCATTAGGGGATGACACAGGAGAGTTTGTAACCATTTACATTGATGATATGGTAATTAGTTCACGCAGTTTTGAGGAGCATCTACGTCATTTAAATATCGTTTTTCAGAAGTTAGATCAGGCAGGGTTCACTTTGAAGCTGTCTAAGTCGTCATTCTGTCAGTCATAAGTGACATTTTTAGGTCATAGAGTGTCGAGTAGAGGTGTGACACCAGAGGAAAGTAGGGTTAGCATATGTGGACTGTAGCAACAGGGCATCGTTACAGATACTGAGAAATAGGTAGGTAGAGCAACGTGATGACGTTCATTTAAGGGAGCCACTTGCAAGGTTGGAAGCAGGTGACGTAGGGCCCATTTATAGTTTCCAAACGTATTGGAAAAACAGCATATGTGCTGGAGGATAGTAAGGGAAACAGATTATACGGAACGTATAATATACATAGTCTACGAAAATATGTGTCATAAAGCGAGTGTGTTTAGCTGGCGAGCCAGCCTATCAAATGAGTAAGTGTGGTATTTGGTGCGTGGGAGGAGATGGTCTTCCAGGCAGGCGTGTCAGAAGTCACACAGGGGGGTAGTATGTAAGTAAATGAGAGTTTTTAAGGTACAGGGAAATATGACGGGATTGTCGGATGCTCTTGAGCACTAAAATGTCTCGATACACCAAGGCCAGAATTTGGTAGCGCTGGTGAATTCCCATTTGCCTCCAAGAGATGGGTGAGCGCTTGAACAGGGTATTTTTGCTTAAGGCGTCCACGAGGCAAAAGATGGGCCATCAGAAGGCGAGACAGTCCTTCATGAAACTCATACATACCAGCACACGTGATTTCTGTTTACGGCCTCGCCATGTAAGATTTGTAAGTGTGTAATTTAAGGTAATTTGTACAAAGGTATTATTTGTGTGAGGAGAACTGGTCTGTGTTGGGAACTAGTATTAAGTAGAATATGGTCTACGGGAACTTAACAAGACAGGGCGATTACGGCACAGAAATATTTGGTGTTATATGTAATGCGCATTTACTGTTTTTTTTCAGAAGTCAATATTAATTTAATCTACTTTAAAGAGAGATTAAGTATTATGGTCACGAGGCGCTGCCACAATAGTGTGATCGTGTGCTCAGTGATAAGTGAGATTAAATTTCACCATAAGGAAGGGACCTCCAGTGAAATTAGGAATTTCTATGGAGATATAAATATATCAGAACACCTTCAATGCGTGTGATATGATATCATAAATACATAGTGCTCACACATTAATTATGTCTATTTCTCCTACATAGAGAAATTTGAGAGGCGGAAATATCCGTGGAACACTATTCTATATGTAAAACATTGGACTGGTTGCAAAGTGCAATCCATAGTGACAACAAACTTTGACGCAAAGTGCGTGAAAAAAAATTATGAGTGTATATATCTGTAATTTAGGGTGATCTCATTTATGTAATATGTATTTTGGATGGGGTTTATTAACGTGTCTGGGATAATCGGATAATGGACCGTCGTCACGGTAAATCATCCGATGATCCGAGGCGAATATGTAACGTGTTTTTCGAGGGGTTTTTATGCCAATGGCATAAGTCAGTAGGAAGCCATTCTATATTTATTTACGCGGCAAATTGTTCGGCCAAGAGAATTTTTCATGTTAATTTATTATTATTATTAATTTATTATAATTATTATTAAGGTATTTTTCGGAGCATTTTAAAAATTATAAGCATACAGATAGGTTTTCTGTGTCTTA
This sequence comes from Meconema thalassinum, assembly GCA_946902985.2. Taxonomy (NCBI): domain Eukaryota; kingdom Metazoa; phylum Arthropoda; class Insecta; order Orthoptera; family Tettigoniidae; genus Meconema; species Meconema thalassinum. The sequence continues at coordinate 1,304,125,043 of OX336389.2, read as the reverse complement.
GAAAACGCTATCAAGCAAATTATTACGAACGACAATATCATAGAAAGTTATATGATTACGGAATTTTACGGAGTTTCGTCAGTTAGGGTATTTGAGAGATGAGTCACGGGGAATTCAAGTACACGCTTAATCTTGTCGGGAAGCATGACGCAATCCTGCGTAGCAGCAGAACGGAAAGGCGAATGTATGGAACGGAACCCTCCCGCCGAGTGTAATGAGCCAGAGGAGGGGAAGTAGCGGCGTGCTCAGCCAATCAGTGAGGACCACGCAAGCTAGAAGTCAGATGAAGAGTGGGGATGCGACGGGTGCATATATCGTTCAGTGTTCCGTGGAACGAGGACAATCAGTGTAGAACGTGCCGAGTATGGTTATACGCGGGAGTCGTTCAGTGTTCCGTGGAACGAGGACTATCTGTATAGAACTTAACGAGTACGGTTGTACGCGGGAGTGGCTCCGTTGTTCCGTGGAGTGGAGGACTAACTTTTGTAAAACTTAACCAGTGTGGTTGTACGAGTGTTTGGGTCCGATGTACGGACCATAGAATTATCTAATCTACCAGAATATCATCATATATCGACGGAGATGTCGACGTCCAGGAGACTGTGGGAAGCACACAGCATCATCCAGTACGAGGGAAAGGCTTCGGCCATTTAAAGTGGTAAGCGCAAATGACGCAGAAATACGCAATCTCTCGTTTCTCTTTGTTTTATATTCAATATTTCAGTAACTTCATAGCTTGGGAATAAGAGTAAAATCAATAATTTATCAGACTCCGTTTTCACGTAATTTTCTATCGGTAATATTAAAATCGCAACGCTCCAATTTAAATTTTAAACTTATTATTATTATTAATTTTGCTATTCTTGTTTTATATAATAAATTCATTTCTTTTACAATGCAATCTTTGCTTTCAGTAGGTAGCATTAGATATAGACCAATTCCTTCTCCTGATACAATTGTTTGTTGGGTTAATGATCAAATCATACCACGATCTGAGTGAATAGAGTCTTGAAGGTGTTCTGCCAGAGCTAGACGTTGTTAAATACAAATTTAGATTTCAACATTGCATTGAGGTCTTGGCGCACATTAAAACAACATAGCTTAGGCAAAGGTAAACAGTTACATTTATCTCCCAACAGTTAGGGGTAGCGAAACCGTTTCACTTGTCATCCCAGCCTAAGCGAACCTGCTACAAAACCACTTATCACTTGGCTAAATTAAATCGCCTTTTGAAAGAACCTGCAACCAGTTCATTGTTTACAGCACATTTTGACATATTGAGAGCGGCTTAGATTGAAAGCCTAATTAATTGGCAATGCCTTAAATTAAGGCACGGCCGCCTCTTTCCCAATCCTCTTCTGAATTACAATTACACACACTAATACAGCCATCACAATAACACAGGTTATCATACAAATTCCACACACACACACACACACACACCCAAATACATGGGACCACATGACCACGATGTAGCAAAGCCTCTAAATGAATCAACAACAACAACAAACAACCTATTATTTTGCTACGCCAATGATTTCAAAACTCATAGACTAATATGTTGTCACTGGCTTGAGAAATAACGACCTACACTGGACGCTCAGGAGTTGAAAAGATTCATGTTTATTCTTACCGGTAAAAGCGGTGAACACCCATCATTCAAATTATCAAGGCCGTTCTGAATGTCCGCGTAGAGCTCTTGAACACTGGTGAAGCATCCGTCTTGAGACGTATTTTTTTCCTCAACGGCAGGCCCAATAATTCATGCTCTAAATCACGATAGTAATCATCGCTCGTAAAATGGACGGAGAAGACTTTTGCATTGACTATATTATTATTTACTTTATCCCCTCGTTTACATTTTGCCAGCCAAGTTTCCTCAAGAGTTGTATCTTTGGGGAAACTATGGTGCGCAATATCAATGTTGTCTTTTGTTTTCCTCCAATAGTTCCGGCATGTAGCAATAGCACATTCCATTGTAACGGAACGTACATGAGTTTATTCCGCTTCAACTAGTGCACAGACGATTGTACATACTGAAGGGAAGTACATTTAATACACAATATACCACCTATAAAACATGGAAATGAAACTAGGAATAAGACAAAGGTCGCACACAAGAAATAAAGCACTAGTTTCGCTACGGCTACTGACATTCACTGTGGCTAGCTTGTATCTACCACACCACTTGCCATACTACCTACGTCACGGCTTCACGTGACCCAAGAGCGGCTAGGCAGAGGACCACCCACATTGGCACCCCCCTGTGTAGAAGTGCGGTATTTCTGGCAGACTGGCTGGTCCCGTGCTAATGACTGCTCTGCGGGGTTCCTTCCGTTTGTCAATGGTCACCCTAAGCTTAATGAATCGAGTGTAGGTAGTTTCCCTGTAGGAGTGGGAGTTATATTTAGTCATGTTGACCTAGTAATTGTTTGGTGAGCCTATGTTTGACGGGCTATTGTAGAGTAGTTGCTGGCTTGTCACCAGCTGTGTTTTGGTTCGTTTATTTTTGTCGCATTCCCCAAATGTTATTTTGTGTGTATCTCGCTAACCCAGGTGACCAGTATTCATGTGGTCCCAATGGAGCTGACGGACGACAGGCTCGATGCCCCATTATAGAAAGGAATACTCTCGTTGTCCTTAGTGTATATTTGTGTGTATGTGGGAGACAAAAATTAGATCCATTGCAGCTAGTTTGTTTTGATTAAGGGCAGCTGCCAAATTGAGTTGAACATTTGATATTTGCAAGTAGGCAGTTGACAGTCACCTAAAGTAAATGCCACCCCAAATCAGCTGTTTAAAGTAATGTTTTATGTTTGCAGTTTTGACAGCTGGATTTTGGTAATGTTATCTTTTTCTTTTGAGTTTTTATTAAGCAAGGAAGAGCGATGGGATACCAACTCCGACTGATGTTTTGAATTTTGATTTCTATTTTGATCCTTTTTATTTGATTTTTTTGTTTGGTTTAATGTAAAGGTATTTTTTTAATTAGGTAGTTTTTTATACTTTTTTGTAATGGGACTGTATTTGTTCTAAACCTGATTGCCTGGCTATGAATAAATTACAGATTTTCTGTAACCTGTGTACGCCATTTCACGTAGTTAGAAATACCTGTTTCATTGACCTTGGCCAAACATTTTGGATACCAACGAACGGTCCACACCCGAGATTATTATTTTTATTATTATTAAGGCCTGGAGACACCCAATCGGGTACATAGCAAATATGTTGGACACTTTTTACTCGGAAACAAGAACAGTGGCGTATGCAAAGTTTGATTGTGGGATAGGAGTTTGGCAACCGCTCCGTTTAAAGTAGTGATTTGTCTCTCTTTGCCTGAAGGTATTTTTTATACCATGATCGCACTACTTGACACCTCGATCTACCGATGCGGTTATCTATTTCTCCTGGTACCCACCAGTGAAGCTGGAAATAATGAAGACAGCTCACGTGGGTGATTGGATAATCTACCAGGATGATTTAGAGATCCGTAGCATTTACTGCACCACAGGATAACCCCCTCCACTCCCTATAATAATATCTATTTCAAAATGGCGCCCATTGTGGAGGCTGGATCCATTATGGAGGGAGGATCTATTTGAAAAGGCGATGATCTATGATCTAGGATTAATAATCATGTAATTATCCAAGTCAAGGTAGAAAGAGTGCACCAATAGACGAGATTGCCTGTACTGGACTGAAACTTTTTTATTTCTGGGTAAATATTTAAAATCACGCGTAGACGATGTTGTTCAATTCACGGGTACACCCAGAAAACGTTGTAATAATTTTGTTTTGTGAGATAGCAGTCCATAAGGGTTAAGAATTTATTTAGGTAGCCCACGCTTGTGAGAGCTAACTTCATATTCATTAATCATCAATTGATGAATATTTCTTCGTCGCACTAATCTCGCGAACGAGTTAGGTAGGTAATCTATTTTAGGAAGGTATCCCAGTGTTCATTTTAGGAGGCCTGGACACTAGATAAGTCAATCAGGCATTTGTTGTTGTTATTTTTTCTAGTTAAAGTAAATGTTGTGACAGGTCCAATAAATATTCTAATTTTTGTCCCCACACAAGACAAATGCTTGGCAGTGAATGGGAGACCCAGACTCCCTTATGTTATATTGATATTTGTGTTTTATTTGTGAGTGTCGCAATGGCTACCTCCGAGGAGTTGCAAATAATGTTTGAGGTACTGTGTAAAAAGATTGAGGAAAGTGCGGAAGCAAACCTTGAGAAACTTAAAGACACTTTAGGAGCTAGTGACAGACAGGCAGGGAAAAGGTCGGAAGCCGCAGATAAGGAACTCAAAAATAGTTTAGAGGCGGTTAAGGCAGAAATTAACTTAAAGACAGAGCAGCTAGGTCAAACTTGCGTAGCGCAGGGCAAAGAGTTGAGAGCCGCAGTGGAGCAACTTACACGGTCCACCAGAGAGCAGATCGACAAACTAACACATAAAACGGAAGAAATAGAGCACAAAGCGGACAAAAATTATGAAGAATTGCTCACAGAAATAAATAAGGTGGATAATACCGTCAAAGCTATGGATAAGAATCTGGAAGAAATAACGAACACTATGGAATCTATGGACATTAGAGTTACGAAGCAGCTAGAGGAAGTCCAGGAGCAGATTAGCACCGGAGCCGAACGCGTCATTGCCATGGAAAGCCGAGAAGAAAACGTCACCCGACATATTAAAAGAATGCAAATTGGGATGAAGGAATTGAAAGAGGAAATCAACGGATTAAGAGAGCGGAATGAGGAAGTTGCCCACGAAAATAAGAAAGGAATGGAAAAAGAAATGGAGGCCAACTTAGAAAGAGTCCGGAAGTTGGAAATGGAAATGATATCGAGAATGGAACGCCAGGAGGCAAAACTAATTAAAACAGACTTACGAGGGCAGATTCAGGACGAGGCGATCCTCGAACTGCAAAGAGAAGCTGCACGGATGATGGACGACGCCCGGAGCAACATTAATAATAATAATAACCACCGTAAGTCTGGATACCAGACGCAGACGATGCCAGAGCCACCATTAAATGGATTACTCGGAGGGCCTACAAGCATAACATTCGGGACGCCGAAAGCTGGAACTTCGACGCCAAACGACGCTACGACGCCGACGCAGATTGTACATGTGATCAAGACAGGAAACGACCACCCAAAACGTTACAACGAGAATAGCGCCATGACCCCTAAGCAATTCATCCGCGAACTGGACGCTTACATGTTGGACAACCGCATACCGGAGGGAAAGCACCTGCGCACAGTGGAGAAACTTTTGGAGGATGCCCCTTTACAATGGTTTCAGAGCTTCCGCTACACCTTTCAGACCCTGGCAGAGTTCAAGGAGGCTTTCCTAAAAACGTATTGGAGCCTCGAACGACAACAAAATTTGAGGCTGGAGTTATATTCCCGTAAGTTCTCAACGCAAGGGCCTACAAAATACGCGGAATACTTTATTGCGCAATTCGTGAAGATGAGAGAGCTGGACGACCCCTCTTCCGAACGCTCTCTGGTAGCCGCGATTAGTAAACAGCTACATGTGAAAGTTCAAGAGACGCTTATCGCTGCAAACGCCCAAACGGCAATACAAACAGAGGGAATTTTGAGACAGCTGGACCATACTAGCGCGCATTTACAACGCATGAGGGCCACTGAACAAATTCATGCAGCAGAAATCCAAAGAATGCCAACCACACGGGAGCAGGGTACCACTACAGCGAGCCCGCCCCGCGGTAACACCTGGAGGAGGTACGAGAGCAGACCACCGAGAGGTTATGAACCTAGGTACCAGGCAAGGGCAGAGCGAAGATGGAACAGGCAGTACCACCCTAGAGGACACCGCGGATGTTGGGACCAAGGACGCCAACACTCAGCGCCGTACCAACCGCGAGAGGGATGGCATGGAAGCTACAGGCCACGGCCGACCCAACAGGGAGACAGGATCTCCGACGAGCAGGCACGGAGAGACCTCGAACAGAGATATACGGAATCTCAGCAATATCTAAAAGAACTCCACAGTAAGAATTAAGATGGGCAGGCCAGGACCGAAGCCGACAGATGGAGGGAGGCTATCCAACATCGCGAGGACCGAGACAGGCACTATCAGGGAGCCCAGAGCCTAGAACTCCAGCGAGAGAGAGAGGAGGCAGCGTCCCGGAATAATGGGGCCAGCAACAAAAACGCGCAATTCTAGAGAGGGGAGATAGGCCCAGATTTGACCAAGATGGCGGACACAAAGAATGGGTGGTTGCGAAAATTGAGAAATGGGTAGCGCAGCCAGATGACCTCATTGAGGATATGTACAGGAAAGAAAGGCCCGCTATAAAGGAATTACCTGTAATTTTCGTACGCGTGGGAGGACTGGTGGTCCGAAGTCTGGTCGACACGGGAGCCAGTATTTCGGTAGCGAGTGGTGCGCTATTGAAAGAACTTGAGAGAAAATTTAAAGTACCCGTAATACCAGTAGCAAATGTCAAAGTGAAAGGCATTATCCCCGATCGTACAGCGGAATGTAAATACCAGGCATATTTAGATTTTGAAATTGGTAATTATACCATGTCGCACCCATTCTTAATTATGAATAAAATCAGCTTCAATTTAATCCTCGGAGCGGATTTTATGAGAACCAATGGAGCCGTCATTGACATGCGCACAAACGAGATTAAGTTTCGCACGCATGATAAAAGGGAGATTGACCTACGATTGAATGAAGTGGAACCAAGGGATCAAGGTCAAATTTGGAGCATTGACATACAAGATGACGTCACGAGGGAAACTACGGCATTGTTACATAAAGTAGGGGAGGAGTTCGTTGAGGAAGAAGTCTTAAATTATACTACAGAGTTCTGCGCTACACTTGAAGAGAAGGTGGCTGAGGCAAAAATTAAACCCCATGAAAAGGAGGAGCTGCGGGCAATTTTAACAAAACACCAGGAAGTTTTTGATAACAAACCGGGAAAAATTAGAAATTTTAGCTATGCATTCCAAGTAAATGACTGGAGTCCATACAAGAAGAAGGTGTACCCTATAGCAGAGAGGCATCACGAGGAGCTAAAGAAAACAATTAAAGCCATGGAAGAGGCTGGAATAATTACGAAGAAATCTACCCCATTCGTGAATCCTATTGTCATTGTGGAGAAGGCGGACGGAAGCGTGAGAATGTGTCTCAATGCACGCGAAATCAACTCCAGATTACTGCCCGAATTCGACCAAGCTCCACCGATTAGGGAGGTGCTGAAGAAGTTCAGAAACAAGATCTATTTCTCGAGCATCGATTTAACGAGTAGCTTTCACCACGTGGAACTAGAGGAGAAATCCCAACTTCTCACAGGATTTATTTTCGACCAGCAGACGTACACCCATAATCGCTTACCATTCGGGATTCGAACCGCAAGTTGTGCACTTATCCGAGCCCTGGATCGCAACTTGACGGAAGAGGTTAAGCAATGCACAGTCCGTTATGTAGACGACATCTTGCTTGCTTCTGAGACGCTGGAAGAACATATTCAAAATTTGGAAAAACTTCTATCGAATCTTCAGTCAGCCAATTTCAAGATTAACTTTAACAAGTCCCACTACTGTCAAAAGGATATTTTATATCTTGGACACATTATCGATGGGGAAGGAATTCGGCCTAATCCCACCAAAATTTCTGCAATTCAAAATTTTCCCACGCCAAGACGGATTAAGCACATCCGCATGTTTCTGGGAATTACAGGCTTTTTCTCAGAACATTGTCCTAATTATACGGAGACGGTCGTGCCACTGCAAGACCTTTTGAAGAAAAATAACCGATGGTTATGGAATAAAGAGGCCGAGGAAGCATTCCAGCGAACCAAGGACCTTCTGTTAGAGAGCGTAAAACTGGGATATCCAAATTTCAACTGGAAATTCGTGCTACAATCTGATGCATCGAAAATAGGGAACGGAGCAATGTTGTACCAAGAAGACCCCGAAAACCCAAAGAAAAGGATATATTTAGGATTCCTGAGCCGAAAATTGAGGAATCGTGAACTCAATTATACCGTCACTGAAATTTAAATGCTCTCAGTACTCCATGCACTGCAGGTTTGGCGAAAGATTATATATGGTTTCCCCATTATTTTGAGAACGGACCACAAGGCACTTACCTTCTTGTTGAAAACCAGCTTAGCTAGCGAGAGGGTAAATCGTTGGGCACCCTACGCACAGCAATTTGATATGCAGATCGAACACTGTCCCGGTAAGCAGAATGTCATCCCGGACATTTTATCCCGGAACCCGGAGGAGAATGAAGAAATGGAAATGCATCACGCCGCGCTTCAGCAGGAAGACCATGACTTTCTCGCAGACTTACCGAGACTTGGGATGGAACAAGAAGCGGACCCTTGGGCTAAGCTAATGAGAGATTATCTCAGAGGATTACTTCCGGAAGACTCACCAGCCAAGGCCGAGATGGAGAAACTCGCGCCGAAATATCAATTCATGAATGGATTTCTACATCGGTTTATCGATGAGGAACACACCAAGCTTCGCATTTTAGTTCCACCGATATTCCAGCGCCGACTAGTCTGGCATGTTCACCGTGTCTATGGACATGCTGTCTGTGACAAGACATTCGCTGTGATTCGGGAGGCATTCATAAGGCCTCGTATCCGAAATACGATCCGAGAGGTATTGAGGACATGCGATACTTGCCAACGCATAAAACACAATACGTTTCTGATGAAGCAGCTACCTCGACCGATCTTACCATCAAAGCCGAGATAAATTTACGCCATTGACTTTTATGGGCCTCTCCCAGCTGCCAGAAGAGGCATGAGGCACATACTGGTATGCCTAGATGTGTTCTCCAAGATCGTGAAACTGTGTGATGTGCTAAAGACAACCTCAAAACAGGTATTAAATAAAATCAGGAACAAAATTGTACCGGAACTGGGAAAACCAGAATTTATTTTATCCGACCATGGGTCTTGCTTCACTAGCGGACTTTTCAAGAGAGAGCTGGAAGGAACGGGAATTCGGCATATTCTAAGTTCTATACGCCACCCTGAGAGCAATCCTTCATAACTTCTGATGAGAGAGATTGCAAAATTTTCCGGATATATTGCCCGGACGGGCATTATCGTTGGATAGATGTCCTGGAGACCATAGAGACGTGCATAAACACCACAGTGCACGAATCTACATCGGAGGGGCAAACGGTAGTCCATTTCAACCTGTATCCTGAGAGACCTTGGAATAGGATCAAAAGTTGCCCGGTAGACGCAAGTCCCTCACCACAGCTCAAAATTGAGGAAACCAAGGCAAGCCTGCGCGAACAAGCCGAGAAGAGACTGAGGCGGCTGAGAGGGAGAAGATACCACCGACCCCTAAGAGTGGGAGAGTACGTTTTAGTGAAGAAACCTGCCGTCTCAAACCTTTCGGCGCGTTTCCACGCAAAATTTGCCCCCATTTACGAGGGACCTTACGAAATTATACAATGTTTAGGAAACAACGCATACAAAATTCGAGAATTAGGAGGAGAGAACGAGGTCACCCACAACGCGCAAAACTTGAAATTATACTACCCCAGAAATGTGTTAGACGAACCACCGCCAGCCTAAGTGAATGCCATTATGAAGGGAAGAAACGACGCAGAGGAGCAACTCCACAAGTGTGAGTTAATCACGCTGAGGGACGAACTGGGGCAGTTACTCAACGCAGCCTTGGAGACAAACTGGAAGTTACGACAGGAAAAGCGTGAACTGCTAAAACTACTAGAACTAGAAAGGGAGAGGGCATCAAGACAAAACACCTCAGAGGATTAAGAGTGAGCGATGAACTCGGCATTATAACACCAGATGACTTTGGTGTTAGAATTGAAAAATTGTACTCCTTCCGCTCGTACACATTTTTCAAACTGAGCAGGGGGAAATTGTAACCGATCAGGGGGCTGAGTATTGATAGCATGCCGAGTCATCTAAGACTTGGGATAAATTGCATACAGAGCATGCATAAAATTTACTGTGTTTCCAGTGCCGAGAATTTTATTGGAACGATGGACGGAAGGAATGATGGATCCTGAATCGTACTTATTAAGACATTGATGCTACGACACCAAGAGGGTTTTAATAATAATAATATTTGCTGGGAGAAAGCACTGACAGAGTGCAAGAGGCATTGGTCTACGTGCAGCCAAGACAATGCGAGCGTTTCCGAGAAGCAGAGTGACAGGAGCGTTCATTGTTTCCTCCGCCGAGTTATTGTGAACATTTCAAGTAATATTTACGACCCTGGACCCGAGTTAATCTCCCAACGCCGAGCATCGGCGAGGCCAGAGTCCCAGAACAATGAGAAAATAGCGCAAGATGACCTAATTCTTGATTCACATATCCGGATATGTTGTTAAGAAGCCATATCAGAGCTGAGACCGAGTTGATAATTTAGAAATTTTAATCTCGGCTAAGTGATGAAAATGGCCGGAGTTATGGCGACTTGAAGAGCTAAACCGCGGAGTGATACTTCCTACCCCCTCCAACATGACGGCATTGGCGCGGGAGTTGGAACTACGTAGGCGCGTCATGATGCCATCATCAATTATAAAATATCTGCCGATCGTTTTTCAAAATAAAAGAAGATTTGAAGCCGTCCCAAATCAGAGCTTTAAGGAGAACTTAAGATCACAGCGATGTGACGATTTCCCTAGAATCGCAACCGTACAGTGAAATCTGCCCATTGTTTTGAAGTGACAGGACTATATAGGCACTTGCCCCGGACTAGGAAAGGGTAGTCAACATGAGATCTTGGAGCCGGAAGGCTGTTCGGTGCTGCTCTGAAAAATGAAGCCGCGTGCTAGTGTAACGTCCACAGAGACTTAGTTCGTGGTTGCGTAGCCGAGTGCCGCATATAAGTAAATAAAATGTGATATATCTTTGAATTAGTTGAACTGTGTGAATTAACTATCCAAAATATCAACTCGAGTAGCCGAGACAGTAATAGTAATTTTTGAGTACCGAACGGGTTGGAGACCCGAGACTGTAATCATATAAGCGCTAAGCCGTCCGTACCAAATTCAATCATACGGGGCGCGAGATGCAGGCGAATCGAAGTAGCTTAATTTATATTTTATGCTATGCTTCGGAGGACATAAACTAGTTGCCATTTGTTGACAAAGATTTGTGGCCAAGTTCTGAATATTTGAAACGGTTACGGGCCTAAGTCATGACAGTCGTGTCGAGGATCGAACGGGTAGTCCATTCGTGGAACATACTTCGAACTGTACGAGCCCGTACGAGCTGTGTACGCCAGTGACCTTATTGTCGGACGGTCAAAACGACGGGAAATGCCATTGCGTGTGTTTTATTGGTGTGAAAAATTTATTAATTGAGTGTTATATATTTGTGTTCCGTGAATACTAATGTGTGTATACCTTGTGTTGCTAAGGTCGTACCTAGACCGAATATTTCATGTGTGACAAGATCACGAAGTTGAACACTATGCTTGGACTCAGCATAGAAGCCATGAGAGGCTAGAAGGCATCAGATCGGGAGTCGAACGTGGTCATCCCAGGAAGCTGTCATGGATTTGTCATCCCCAGGAAACGATGAGTATTAACTTTTCATTAGAAGGAGCATGAATGCAGATATCGGGTAGCGAGATAACTTGTACAGTAGTATTTAGATCTTTTTTTGCGGCATTTGTCACCATTTTCTTTGTAGCTGGGGAGCGATTTTTTTTTCGGGTCAGCATGTTAATGCTTGTGTTTGTGACTTGTCAGACTGTAAAAATAATGCATGTTTGTGGGCCTCTGACAAGGAAGTCCGTAATTGAGTTTGAGCCCGGACTTTATAACTGTAAATTTGTCGCGCATAGGTTAGATTTGATGGCTATTTTTTTTTTTGTAGAATTGTAGTGTCATGTATATTTTTGGAGTGACCATTTAGCAAGGAAATCAATTTTTGTTGTTGTTTTTGATGTGACATTTCGAGTCGAGCTAGTTTGATTTTTCTTTTGAGCCATTTCATTTTCTGGTCAGATTAGGGCATTAGGATCCCTGCCCCTTTTATTTTCGCCAGACCGGCCGATATTATGGTCAGTGATCCAGATTCGTGGAGGCGTGGCTTACGCCTGTGATGGTGTATATTTAAGTGTGTGTGTGCAGATTGTTTCCGGCTGTGGAGTCGTTGATTTTCGTACCAAAGTGGTAAGTGATTTTTTTGCCAGTGTGGCCGATGAGTAAGTGTATCCAGGTGTTTACCCTGAGATTTTTCGTGTTGTTTCCGGCCATGAAGCCGAGTAGTATGTTGATTTTTTTTCAGGCGGCGAACCTGAGGTATTTTGGTGATAATGCAAATATGGTACGATACCGGTAGGTTATTAGTTATGTGTGGTTTTTTTTATGCGCGCACACACACATTATGTCTTTATTCCCACAGCGCAGTGGAGGAAGCAGCTGACCCTGGCCATATTTCTACGCGACCAAGGTCTGGAAATTAACGTTTATTTCATATTTAATTTATGTCACATTTAGTATTGCTGTTGGAGCATCTCAGAGCTAAGCCCACTGTAGAAGTGCGGTATTTCTGGCAGACTGGCTGGTCCCGTGCTAATGACTGCACTGTGGGGTTCCTTCCGTTTGTCAATGGTCACCCTAGGCTTAATGAATCGAGTGTAGGTAGTTTCCCTGTAGGAGTGGGAGTTATATTTAGTCATGTTGACCTAGTAATTGTTTGGTGAGCCTATGTTTGACGGGCTATTGTAGAGTAGTTGCTGACTTGTCACCAGCTGTGTTTTGGTTCGTTTTTTTGTCGCATTCCCCAAATGTTATTTTGTGTGTATCTCGCTAACCTAGGTGACCAGTATTCATGTGGTCCCAATGGAGCTGACGGACCACAGGTTCGATGCCCCATTATAGAAAGGAATACTCTCGTTGTCCTTAGTGTATATTTGTGTGCATGTGGGAGACAAAAATTAGATCCATTGCAGCTAGTTTGTTTTGATTAAGGGCAGCTGCCAAATTGAGTTGAACCTTTGATATTTGCATGTAGGCAGTTGACAGTCACCTAATGTAAATGCCAACCAAAATCAGCTGTTTAAAGTAATTTTTTATGTTTGCAGTTTTGACAGCTGGATTTTGGTAATGTTCCCTTTTTCTTTTGAGTTTTTATTAAGCAAGGAAGAGCGATGGGATACCAACTCCGACTGATGTTTTGAATTTTGATTTCTATTTTGATCCTTTTTATTTGATTTTTTTGTTTGGTTTAATGTAAATGTATTTTCTGATTGCCTGGTTATGAATAAATGACAGATTTTCTGTAACCTGTGTACGCCATTTCACGTAGTTAGAAATACCTGTTTCATTGACCTAGGCCAAACATTTTTGGATACCAACGAACGGTTCACACCCGAGATTATTATTTTTATTATTATTAAGGCCTGGAGACACCCAATCGGGTACAGTACATTTTCCTTTATAGAGAAAACTAGTAACTCCATGAAAAACTAATACGCCCATATTCTTACATTTAACTGGTCATTTCTATCTCAGTTAGACCAAGTATCCATGTGATGACCAAACATACATTATTCAGCTAGCTAGGACGCATGGAATAATATATTTAGAAATTCTCAATCAATGTCTAAAGGCAATGCCTTGTCGATTCAATCATTGTCTTCTGTCTTCAGCTTGTCTTTTCATCTCACAACAGGAACCACATCTTACGTTTTGTATCAATGCTTGAAGGAATTGCTTCCTAGGTCGACCTCGTCCCTTCTTTCCTAAGACCTTTCCTTCTAGTAGATTGGTTAGAAAGGTATTATGACGCACGGTGTGTCCAATGAATTTAGCTGTTCTTCTATGTACTGTTACCATCAGCTGTTTCCTTCCCTGGATTTCTCGCAGTATACTTTCGTTTGTTCTTTTTTCAGTCCAACTGACCTTTAGCATTCGCCTCCAGAGCCACATCTCAAACGCTTCAAGCCGTTTCCTATCCTGTTCTCGATTTGTCCAAGATTTACATCCATATAAGAGTACGCTCCACACAAATGGCATCACAAAATTTTCCTAATCTCAATATCTAGATGTATATTGGTCAGAAGAGTTCTTTTGTTGCTGAATGCTTGTTTGGCAAGCGCTATTCTTCTTCTTATCTCTTTGCTGCAGCGATTATCATTTATGATTAAACTTCCGAGGTATGGGAACTGGTGACTTGTTCCACTACTTTGTTAGCAAGCCTGATGTTGGTGTGATTTCGCTCAGGATGTTTACTTACAACTAATATCTTTGTCTTCTTCACGTTAATGTTTAGGTATAAATCTGCTAAATATGATGACAGTATATTCAGCATCTTGGATAATTCCTTTTCTGAGTCTGCAACCACTGCTATATCATCTGCAAAGCGAATACAATGGATTTGTTGTCCATTTATTCTAATTCCTTTTGTGTTCATTTTGAACTTATTTATAGCTTTTTCGATGAATACATTGAAGAGGTACGGTGAAAGGGGGCAACCCTGTCTTACTCCCTTCCTGATTTTTATTTCCTGACTGCTTCCTTTGATGTCTACTGTTGTGGTATGATTTTCATAAAATCTTAGTATCAGCCTCCTATCCTTCCAGTATAATCCTGAAGATTTAATAATTTTGAAGAGATGGTCCCAACTTACATTATCAAAGGCCTTTTCAATATCTACAAATGCTATATATGTGTTTCTATTCATCTCCATTCTTCTTTCTAATATTGTTCGTAGAGGCAAGATTGCTTCTCTTGTTCCCATTCCTTTCCTGAAACCAAACTGATCTGGGTCAATTTGGAAATCAAGTTTGTTATTTATTCTGGCTTTTAGTATTGACAATATAATTTTAGATGCATGAGAGAGCAGTGTTATGGTTCTGTGTTCAGAGCATTCTGTACTAACTCCTTTCTTTGGTATCATAACTGTTCTGCTTTTGGCGAAGTCTTCAGGAATTTTGCCACTATCATAGCATCTGCAGATTGCATCATAAAGTAGGTCTTTCATTTTCTCACCCATGTTCTTTAGTATTTCTCCCGGTATGTTATCTGGACCGCAAGCTTTATTGTCACTTATTCTTTCAAGTGCTGATTCAAATTCTCTTCTTTTGATAGCAGGGCCCTTATCATTTTCTTCTATATCATCTTCCGGTTCAATATACCATGTTTTATTAGATACATTCCCATCATATAGTTCTTCAAGATATTCTTTCCACCGCATACTGACTTCATCCGCATCTAATAAGATTTTCCCATTTTTATCCTTTATTATAGAACTTTTCACTTTCGGTTTCTGGTTTAAGGCTCTGATGTGTCTATAAGTCCTGTCATTTTTTCCCTCAGCAATATCATTTCCAATGTTCTTAGTTATCTCAGCCATCCATTCCTCTTTGGCTCTTCTAGAAAGGGTTGTAATTTGATTTTTAACAAGTCTATATTTTTCCTGACTTCTTATGGTATTTTCCCTCCTGTGCTGGTTTCTCTTTACTATCAGATCCAATATTTCTCTTGTAATCCACGGTTTCCTTGGTTCTAAAATTCTTGTTCCCAGTGTTTCACGAGCTATATTTATCAAACCTTCTTTTATATCTTCCCAATTCGATTCTTCAAGTCTTCTAGCCAGTTCATTCGTTTTGTGGACGAAAATCACTTTATTGTTATTGTCCTTTAGTTTAGTCACATCCAGAGGTTTCGTTTTTCTATGTCGGTTCTTTTTCAGTTGGATATTGCATTTGGCCATGACTAGGCGATGATCACTGTCAATCTCTGCTCCAGGGTAGCTATGGCGTGATTTAACTTGAGTGCAATATCTTCTCTTGACAAGTATATAATCATTCTGATAACGAGCAGTGTCACCCGGGGCTGTCCAGGTATATCTTCGCCGTAATGGTACTTCAAATAATGTGTTTGTCACGATCATATTGTACTGATCACAGAAGTCAAGTAATCTCTCTCCTCGTTTGTTCCTGATACCCAGTCCAAACTTCCCAATTCCTTCCCGATCTGGATGACTTCCAACAATAGCGTTAAAATCTCCCATAATTATTACATTATCTGATTCCTTTATCAGATTCCATATTTGGTCAATATGTTCGAACATTTCTTCAATTTCTTCATCTGATTTGTTTCATGTGGAAAAGTACACTTGAATAACAACTATATTCCTGGGGCTTGTTTTGATTTTTACTACTATAATCCTTTCATTTACGTGATAGGTGTTCATCACATTTCTTGCCCATTTGCTTCTAAGCAGAAGTCCTACTCCATTACTTGCTCCTCTTGTGCTGCCACTGTAGATCATTCTGAAATCATCACTGTAGAAATCACCATTTCCTGGCCATCTGATTTCACACAGTCCCAGAACATCCGTGCTTTTTTCATTCATTACATTTTTGGCTTCTTCCAGTTTTCCTGCCTCTAGGAAGGTTCTTACATTCCACGTTCCAATGTTCATCAATTCATTCTTTTGAGGATTTCGATGGATGACGACCTGAGAAGCCTTCTTTCTTCCCCTGCCGGATCTTGGGTTCCGCGCCTCATGATCAGTAGACTGTACTTCTTGCTCTGGCCATATCATGGTTGATTATGTACTAGGGAAAAATAATTGAGGTGGTTTCCCGTTGCCTTCCTCAATGCGCAGTAACCACATCACATCCCAACATCCAAGGATGCCATGATATGATGCAGCTGTTTGCTGATACAAGGTCGACAGATCGGTCTTGTATCAACAATAATGATATAGCTGCTGCCACTATATCATGTCTTCAGTTGATTCGCGGATGCAAGCACCACTCTCATCAAGAGCCCCTATCAGCCATTGGGACGCGCCGTGTCGGGGTTGAGGACTTCCCCGCCCAGATCCGTCTTCCACAGTGTACAGAAAAGCCCCTACTCAGTACAGAGCTCCTCCCCGTGGAAGCTGCACCTGGCACGGTTAGAAATTCTAAACAATTGAATTATACACCACATTGTTTATATCAACATGCGGCAAGATGGCGTCACAGTGTGAGTGTAGTGAAATAGCAGCTAGTGTAAATATTTGATAAAAGTGGTAAAATATCATAACAGAGGTTTAAAATCTATAAAGTTACTTTCCTTAGGTCAAGTGAAATACGGAATATTGATAGTATTTAGAAACTCTTATTGATAATTTAATAAACTTAAACTAAGTAGTGGGAACGTGTATTCGAAGATTCGGTGACTTCTTCAATCACTGTTTGAACCAAGTAGAGCAGTGGTGCTTTTACAAGTTGTCACCCGAATGGAAGATATACGTATTTCACATTCTTCTTTATTGGTAGGTAATTAAATTAATTAATTTAGGTAGTAATAATTCAAATAAATTTAGTGTAATTTGGTGTAAACATCAACGCTAACTTAGATCTCTAGTATGTCGGCAATAAACAGTGTTAGTGTCTCGTCAGGTAATGTAACCGTTACGGATTTATGCTCGTCGTGCAAAATAAAAGGAAAAAATGCAAATAAAATCATCACAAGATCTCAGGTAAAATTGAGTGAGGAGAAAAGTGAACCCGATTGTCGTAATGTAGGCCTACCGGTACCGTCATGCGAATGTCATAACCTGAGAAACGAACTGTCCTCAAAAGATGAAATTATAAAGCTGCTAAAGGAAGATATTACTAAGTTAATGAAAGAGTTGAATAAATTAAAAGGAAACAGAGAGGAAAGCAAGGAAACTTGGTCCAAAGTGGTTGCTAGTAAGGTAAGATTGAATATGCCTAGGCTTATAAATAGAGTATCGGTACATGTAACTGACATTCCCGTCTCAAATTCATTTGGAGCGCTCGTCGAAGAAAATGATGACTTTCTTCAAGAAAAAAAGAAGAAAGTGATAATGAGAAAATCCAGGAAGATTCGGATATTTGCGGTTAGTCACGGGCGAGATGTAGCAGCAAGCGTATTGGAGAGAAGCGGAGAAATGGAGGTCACTTCGACAGTAAAGCCAGGAGCACCCATTGCAGCAGTCACGAACGGGATGGTAGGAGAGTGTGCGTCCCTTACTTCAAAGGACTAAGAAGTAATCATCGCTGGAGCAAGCGACGTCTGTAGAAACGAGAGTAAAAAGGTAATCTAAGATTTAAAGGGTACATTGCCATCCATGCATAACACAAATGTCATCATTGTAAACATTCCGCAGAGATACGACTTAATTCCCAAATAATGTGTAAATGTAGAAATAGAGGCTACAAATGGAAAAATTCATAAAATTTGTAAGAGTTTTCCAAATGTCGAAATTATAGATGTAAGTAAATTAGACAGGAAGTTCCACACTCGGCATGGCCTACACTTAAATAGGTTAGGAAAAGAATATATTAGTGATGAAATCTGCAAAATTGTAAATTCAAATGGTAAGAATAGTTCAAATGTGGAAGCAGGGAAACTGGTAAAAGAAGCCAAACGTGAGGTTTGGCATTCAGATCTTTTGATGTCAAATTTAACTGAGTTCAGCAATGGTATTTCGGATTTATCTAGCAACTATAATAATAACAATTATGATAGTAATAATGTAAATAAATCACCAAAAGAAGCTTGCAAAAGTAACAAATTTAAAATTTAACACAAGAATGTTCAGTCTCTCTATAATAAAATTGATTACATAAATCTAATGCTTAAAATGAACTTAAAGACATCTCAGCACTGTGTATTTCAGAACATTGGCTGAAAGAGGAACAACTCGAATTAATTCAATTCCCAGGGTTTATACAAGCTAGTAAATACTCTAAAACTAATATTAGCCATGGTGGTACTTGTATCTTCTTAAGAAATAATTTAGATCATGAACAGTTAACAGCTTATGATTATCTAATTATGGAACAGGATTTTGAATTCTCTGCCGTAAAAATACAGCAGTTTAAGTTAATAATTGTATGCGTATACCATTCTCCGTCAGGAAAGTTTCCTTTATTTATAGATAAATTAGAATTGTTACTCAATAACATGAGAGAACCTCCGTGGCTTAGGCGGCAACACGCCGGCCTCTCACCGCTGGGTCCGTGGTTCAAATCCCGGTCAATCCATGTGAGATCTGTGCTGGACAAAACGGAGACAGACAGGTTTTTTCTCCGGGTACTCCGGTTTTCCCTGTCACAATTTCATTCCAGCAACACTCTCCACTATCATTTCATTTCATCGGTCATTCATTTAATCATTGCCCCAGAGGAGTGCGTCAGGCCTCGGCAGCCGGCACAGTTCATATCCTCGCCGCTAGATGGGGGCTACATTCATTCCATTCCTGACCCGGTCAGAGACTGGAAGCAGGCTGTGGATTTTCATTTTCACTCAATAACATGAGCAAAGTAAATTTTGATATAATAATTTGTGGGGATGTAAATGTGGATTTCTTAAACTTTGATAGAAATTGTGAATTATTAATACAGTTACTAATTTCCTATGGACTGAAACCTACAGTAAATACCCCAACAAGGATAACAAAATTTAGTAAAACCACTCCAGATCATTTTTTTTAAATACAGATAAATATCACCATTCAATAGAAGTCTATTGTGCGGGTTTTAGTGACCACAATGGACAAATACTGAGTTTTGAAGTACCCGAAACAATCAATAATAATGATAATGGAGTAAAATCAAAGTGCAGGTCATTCACTGAAACAAATGTTACATATTTCAATGACTTATTAAATAAGGAAACATGGTCAGAAGTTTATAAACTAGAAAATGTAAATGATAAATTTAATGCATTTAACAGTACCCTAAAACACTATTTTGAAACAGCATTCCCCTTTAGACCAAGAACTGTTCAAAATAACAAAACTAGCAATTGGATAACAACAGGGATTATAAATTCATGTCAAAGAAATAAATTTCTACACAAATTATATAAACAATACCACACAACACCTAAATTCAATTTATACTACAAAAATACACTAGTATATTAAATAAGGTAATAATACTAGCATAGAAAATGCATAATGATAATTTTATTTCCCAATCATCTAATAAAAACAGGGCTATGTGGTCCGTGATAAAGAAAGAAACTGGAAAATCTGCTAAAATACAAAGGAACATTACACTGACCAGAAATAATAAAGTGATTAATAATCCAGAGGAAATAGCAAACACTTTTAATGACTATTTTCTGGAAATTCCACAAAAATTATTAAATAAATCACAGGTAAATACACTAAATCCTAATAATAAAATAAATATATGTAGTGATTCTTTATTTATAAATCATGTCACAAGTGAAGAGGTAAGAATAGTTATAAAAGAGCTAAGAAATACATTCTGTGCTGGCATTGATGGCATCCCTGATGCAATTTTAAAGAAGTGTGCAGAAAATATAATAAATCAACTTACACACTTAATAAACAGTTCAATTTGTAACCGAATTTATTCAGTTACAGTAGCTCTCCCTCGGGTTTTGTGCCTTGTGCAGTTAGTTGGGGGTATTTTATTCGTATCTTATTATATTGGGTTAACGTGGGGTTGCAGAGGTGATTTTTATTGTGCCTGTGTGTGTTTTTGTGGACGGATTCATCTTTGGATGGTCCGCACCAACTAGGATCACTGTTTATTAATAATTTGTTTGTTGGATATTTGATATTATAAAATACGGGGTTTTGCGATTTATTACGTTTTGGGAATAAGGATATATAAGACTGTATTAAGTAGAAGCATTATTTCATTTTGGTTTGGGGTTAATTGCTTTATTTTGACCTAGTAATGTTAAATGTTAGATTCGTGGCTGTACTATAAAGGTACAATGAATTGGTATTTTCGAGTGCTGGATATGTGACATACCCGGAAAAGACTGGCAGTAATTCGGCTTGTATGGGAATACCTAGGCTATAAATAGCATGAACTGAGATGAACTGGCGCGTGAAAAAACTACTGTGTGACGTCAGTGTGGATTTCGACTGTCTGATGTTCATGTGTTGACACGGATGTTCCGCTAGGAGCGGGCCACGCACAACTTAGTTCCGGCAGAAACATTGGGGTTATGGATCCCTACGCCAGTGCATATAATGGCGTGTCTGGTGTTCCGAGGTCGTCTTATTGCTTTATCGGCAGAACACTGATCTACTAGCGCCCAGTGTCGTTTTACGTGACATGGTTTCCGTAACGAACAGTTAGAGATCGTCTTCTTGCTTTTACAGCGAAAGTCCGTTGTCTACTTGCATTTTAGTGTCGTTATTACTTGATCATGGTATCGTAATACGAACGAGCAGTGACTAATGTTTAGCTATCCACTGAGCCCTTACGGGCTATTGGAGGCTACGTGCATTTCATGGGTCCATCCATACCATGGGCTGTCGGTAATAACTTACCACGCCTAAAAAGGATGATCAGTCGTAAACATTTCATCGAAGTCATGCGAGAATGGAGACGTGAACGTGCAGTTCCAGAAGAAAGAAAGTAGAGTGAACCAGTCTAACGTGTGTAGATATTTTGTGTACGGACGGTACACTGTATATACGTAGGTGGCTGTTATGCCTGGGTCTGATATGGCCGTAAGTGTTTTCCTGCTCTCAGAGCCTAAATTCAGTGGCAAGGTACTGTATAAATCACGAGTGTATGAAGGGTATTTTATGTTGTATATTATGTATATATGTGTATAGTACAGCCAATAGATTATCTCTTTAAAATTCATGTGTGTTTATATTCCTGTCTTGTATGAACCTGGTAGCATCAGCAAACGCATGCCAAATGCCCTACGCCTGGGATAAGCTGTTTCATAGTCGGGGCAACAGTTATGTACCGTATTTTATTCTATTTTATTCAGGAAGACCCATATGGTCGACCTTGGCGCCCATTCAAAGTCGGGAAGTTATGTTAAAATCACTTGTGGCCTGTATTTAAAAGCAGTAAATTCTGTAGGTTTGTGGTAATAAGGGTAGTTAAAGTTAAATCAACTCCAGCGAGGAGGAGAGAGTGTTTCAAATTCTCTCAGGAACTTACCCGGATATTTTGAAGTTATCAAAAGTAATTCCAGTGCACAAAAATGGTTCAAAAGATGAATTAGATAACTATCGTCCTATTACCTTACCAACTGGTATTGCAAAAATTTTGGAAAACATCATGTATAAGAGACTGATAAGTTTTATAGAAAAAAATAAAATATTATCAAACTCACAACATGGATTCAGAACGGAAAAATCTACACAGACAGCAATTTATGAATGTATTAATATTATACTGAAATTAATTGACAATAAGGAACATGTAACTGGCCTATTCTCGGATTTATCGAAAGCATTTGATGTTGTTGACCATAAAATCCTCCTTACAAAACTAAATCAATATGGTATTAGAGGTCTAGCTAATAAATGGATAGAGTATTACTTAACAAGGCGTAAGCAAATAGTAAGCTTGAGACACAAGTATGATGGAACCAAATTACTTAATGAAACATTGTCCAATGAGGGAATTATTAAATTTGGAGTACCCTAGGGATCGGTTTTGGGCCCACTACTCTTTCTTCTATATATCAATGATATAACACAGAACGTTCATTCACATAAGGAAATTTAGTTTGCGGACGATACAACAGTCGTAATAAAAGGTGTAACTAAACAGGTCATACAGCAGTCTGCTGACTCCGTTACAAGAGAGTTAACCAAATGGTCACAAGATAATCGCCTCATAGTAAACTATAAAAAAACAGTATGTCTAAATTTCCACACTATACAGAATACGAATCCTGCGAAGCCCAATATAACATTAACTGGTCATCAAATAGAAAATAAATCAGAAACGAAGTTGTTAGGTCTATGGATACAACATGACTTGTAATGGAATAAACATATACAATATCTGAATACTAAACTGAACTCGATGTGCTTTGCGTTACGTATTTTGAAAACCTGCACTAGCATGCACACATTAAGAAATACTTATTTTGCTGATTTCCATTCATACTTAAGATATGGGGTCATATTTTGGGGTATGCCGCCAGATGTACTAAGCACGTTTAGGATACAAAAGAGGGCGATTAGAATTATGGCAAATGTAAACACTAGAAGATCATGTAGACCTCTGTTTAAAGATTTAAACATTCTCCCACTGCCCTGCATATATATCTTTGAAAGTATTGTGTTTTTTTTTAAGAATTTAATGAATAAGGATGTTTTTCTTAAAACAAACAATGATGTTCATAGGCATAACACAAGACAAAATCAAAACATTCATATTTCACACACACACACAAGCATATATCAAAAAGGAACTTTTCACACAGGAGTTAAATTATACAAAAAACTACCCCAGTATATAAAACTTACCCCAAAAATAAAAACCTTTGATAGAATGTTGAAAACTTATCTGCAGTGCCATTGTTTTTACTCTGTAGTTGAATATCTTAGCGTATCGGAGCGATGAAATCTATAATTATATTTTACTTTTCTATTTTAATTGTAATACCTGGCTGTAAGTTGCTGTATTTATAGAATTAAGTTTTCATATTATGATAATAGAGTAAGGTGTAAATAGTTGTCCAATAAGATTGTATCTCTTAAGATCTGTTATTATAATAAGTTATAAATAGTTATAGTATTAGTATTATATACCTATTAGTTCTTTTATTTTATAGATGTAAATTCTGACGTGTCCTATATCAAAAATGTATTGTATACATGTATTTGATCAAATGGAATTAATAAAAATCTATCTATCTATCATATTTATTACGCCAAATGTCACTGCACTAAGATGATTAGAACCCCAGAAAGGGCAATTAAATTTCAAATATTCGCGTGGCCACTATGTTGGTTCGTTGCTTTTTACGATTTAGAAAGACGCAACAGTTAAAATTTGTAAATCATTATCGGGGTGTGGTGGTGCATTTGTCAAGCTGCTTGCCTCTCTCCAAGGCGGACCGGGTTCGATTCTCGGCCAATGCATGAGATATTTTCGAAGTGAAATATCACGTCCTGTGATTTAATTGTCACGTAAAACTACAACTTTCTTATTTTATAAATCTTTATCGCGGCACAAAGTTCAAGCTCTTAGCTGTCATATGTTCCGAGAACATTTGAACATTCTCGTGGCCGTTTGTTTAGTTTATTGCCGTTATCGATATGAAATGACACGTATGTGTACTTGTTTCTTACAAAGTCGCGTAACATGATACAAAAGTTCAAATTTGTAGCGGCAATAGGTTCCAGGTAAAGGTAATTGAATACTGAAAATTCTTGCGGCCACAATCTCGATTTCATGCCAGTCTAGTTTCGAATGTCACACCTATTAATTTGACTTGTAATCGTTAATCCTGGTGCAAATTTAAGGTTTATAGCTCTAATATATTCTGAGAAAATGCAATTGAATTTTTAAAGTTTTTGTAGCCACAATTTTGGTTCACTGCTTGTTCCAATTCCGAAAACAATAATAATATTGTCCCCTTGAAAGAAGCGTACACGAGACTGTTTTCGGGGAGTGTTCAGTTCTTTGTCGCGAGGCTGGGTTTACTTTTAATATTTTGCTTCCATAACTTCAAGTTGACATAATATAAAATAAATATAGCAAGAAAGTGAGCCGAGATTAACATAAAACAAATTTAATAAACTGATATCAAGACGTAAAATACAATCAAGACCACCCATAGTGATACCCACAAAATTAACTCAACACAAAAGACATAAAACACCCAGCTTAAAGTATGCTGGAAATAAATTACATACGAATTAAACTCGGATCAAGTCCGTTACTCCAATTATGTTTATATATATATATATTGAACCCTTATTGATCTACGATAAATAAGTATTCATATTTATTATTATTATTACTACGCCCCAGGCAGTACTTGAGGAAGTCGACATGGATATAAGGGAGGCCAGCATTTCGTAATGATTGCCACAAGAGCAGAGCTGGTAGCTATTCTTGGGGGACGGCTAGAATTAGTCGGGTTCAAGGCCAAATTGAGCAACTACTGTACCAAAATTGGAAGCATAAAGGAAGGATCACGAGTCACTCGCAACGAACATACGATTGAATCAGCCAATCACAAGAGACCAAGCCATGACCACGCGGTGGATAGCGTCAGTAGTAAAAATCCCGCGGAATTGATTATCTAAAGAACCGCCGAACGGATTAATCTCCGCACGAGTGCATTGAGACGTTTGATTTATGTGAAGAAGAATGACACTAGTCCCATATTTGTGAGACAAAAACTCTGGAAGTTTTTATCCGATTCCACCCCACTCCTCCGTCCCCTGTCAGTTTCTAATAAATAGTTTGGCATGACGCTACTCTAAGTCATTCTTTGTGGAGCCTTGAGAGGCTAACTTCACGCCAGTTTGTATCGTGATTTTGACGCTCGAAATTATTAGAAGTCATTCTTTGTGGAGCCTTGAGAGGCTTACTTCACGCCAGTTTGCACCGTGATTTTGACGCTCGAAATTATTAGAAGTTCATTCTTTTTGGAGCCTTGAGAGGCTTACTTCACGCCAGTTTGTATCGTGATTTTTACGCTCTGAATTTAGTGAAGTTATTTTATTTGCGAGCTCTGAGGAGCTAAAGTCACATCAGTTGCATTAACGAATTTTAAAGCTCTAGTACATTTTATTCTGGAATCAACTTTATTTTGTGAGCTAAATATTTCACGCCAGTGCGTGGTAACTTGTAACATTTACTTAAAGACGACCATTTCAGCTCTGAGGGGCAAGTCTTGTAACACCCTAATTAGCGCTCACCGGAGCGAAGGTCAACAGTACAGCACGGAAATACCGAGCAAGATAGCGACTGCCAGTGCAGCCAAGATCTTAAACTTGTTATCGAGCCAGTGACGTGGTCTCGAGGTGTATATTTTATGTACAAATTGCAGTGTATTTTTATGTGTTTTATTGTGCGTGTGTGCGAGATATCTAGGGCCAGTCTTCGCAATTAATCGCATTAGGACATTTGTGGGCGAATTGAGTAACCTGCAAGCGATTATAGATAGGTAAAATAATTAACATTGAACTTTTCTGCCAAGGAGTCGATACCAAGATGATCAGCATGTGGTTTGGAGGTGGGATGATCTTCAACAATTCAACGCAGACGAGCACGATGGAGTGCTAATTTGTCCATAGGGGCAATGGGCTGAGGAGGATGTCCTTAGTTCTACAAGCAGATCGGTGATGTACAAAAATTGGATTATTTCAATTATATAGTTAGATTTGGCCGGGGAACTTTTGTAAATAGTCATGTTTCTTTTCTTGTTGTTTAGAGTTTTTCTTGCGCCGACACTAAATGTTTAAATGTCCGTTGGTGCGTGGCCAAAGTGTTTGTTAGATATTTGTTTTTCCTTGAGTCATTTGTAATGTGCGCGGCGTGCGTGCGTGATTTTTATCCTTGCAAATGCGGAACCCGTTACATTCGATAAATGGTGCTTTATTAACGTAAATATTTGAAGTAGGAATGGGAGGTAATTACTGTAAGATATTTGCTGAACAGGTTATTATTCATATTAGGGTTGCCAAGCGCACCAATTTAAAAGTAATTTGTAGAACACCTTCGTTCTAATTTTGATAGATTTTTCTTGAGTCCTTTTCAGGTTGACTAGTCACGGCATAGAACGGTGGCGCCAGCATGTGGAAATTATTTGTGTCTTTTTATTTCAGGGTCTGTCAAAACCCATACGTGTGATTCTGTGTGTGTTACTGTGTCAAGTGTGTGTTGATTCTACGTGAGGAGGGGGTAGAGGTCCTACCGCCCTCATATATTTTGCTGCTGTTGTATTTTTGATGGAAAGACAGGGTGCTCCAGGGAGACCGCTGTTCTTGTCCATATTTTATTCTGACACACACACACACACACGTATTATTGTGCTTTGGGGCACACTTCTTCGAGATTCGACCCCATGTCCTGGGAGGTCGAGGTTATTGACACGTGGGTTGACAGACATGCAGAGTTCCACAAACCGCCCGTTTTGCCTGGTGACTTATTTTGGTAGGCAGTCCTGATTGTCCGACTGACCCCTGTAAGCTTTCATGTAGCAAACGTGTTCATTGTGATGGTTATTTTAAGCCATAATTAATTGGGGAGTTCACCATGTGTGTAACGGCTTGTTGTACGTTGTATGGGTAAAATATTGTATTATTAACGTAAATGTTGGCTGTGTGCCTATTGCTTTGTTTATGACTCGATTCATGTAATTTTGTGTGTGTCACACCTGTGCGGTGTAGTGGTAGAGTACTTGTAAATTTTGACAGCGGTCATTTGTGTATTTTTATTGGTCACGTGTTAATGTACTTGTGTTGATTTGTGTGAGAAGTCCTAAGTTTTTAGGCAGTAAATGTTGCTACGGCAATTTGATTCCAATTTCACTCGGAAATTTTGTGTTTGTTTATATTAGATCTAGGAAGTGTCGGTTTAATTTTAAGTCTTGTAGTTGTGTTCCCCCGTGTCGGTCTAGCTCTAAGAAATGTGGATTCGTTGTCTGAATGATTATTCTGGATGATGACGAATCACGCATTCATTGTACACATCGTGATGCATGTAGAACGGCATACGCACATATATGGTCACTTTGTTATTTTTATCTTAGGGACACTTGGTCCAAGTAATTAATCTCTCCAGAGATTTGGCCTAGTTTTTGGCATTTTTATTAAGTGGGAGTCAGATGGGAGTTTTTGTTGTTAATTGTTGAGTGTAAATATGGTGATTTGTTTATTAAATTCATTTGTTTTAACCCTGGCTTCACTCTTTCCTGCATGTTATTTTGTTATATGTTACCCTGCAAGTTAATGAAGCGCCTTGACAACAACTTACGATATGAACCGTTACACCCCCCGAAACTGAGTCTCATATGCTTCTTTGCAAGGGTTCAATATATATATTGATTTTATTGTGTATTGCGTGTGAAGATGGGAAATAATACTAACTAAGAATGAGTACTACTTTAAAAAGTACGATTCTATTGGTCCAGGCCGTCAATCGCGTACTCCGTAAGTATACAACTATGTTTTGGCTCCGGGAACTACAAATTACAATGGCTATACAAGATTAATTTACCAACCGACTACGCTACCCTTACAACAATTGCATTAACACTTCCAAGTGAAGTTTCAAACCAGTGCCGCAGCACAAAAAAAAAAGATCGCCTCAAACAGAACTTTCAAAACATAAAAGAAGAATCCCTATCGTGGCTAAGCAAATACACATTGGCCGGCCGTCCGCCTTCCTTACGTTACTTGACGTAAGAATACTCCAATATGCATGCACAAAAATATCTACAATTAATTCAGAGAGTCACTAGCATAAATTAACTACAAAAGGATATTAACAAAATCATGAAATGTGTCGCAGACATGAGTAACGCCCAATTAAATCACTTTAGACTTCCAATTATACAGGCCTTGTCTTTTACTTTAATCTCAACCTGCACGGACCTTCATCTCTCGAGCACTAATTGCCTGAGATTCCTTATCTATGATCTGGGCGCACGGGTAAGTGGATTCCACCCTTCATAACTTTGTCAACAAACCAGTATTACCATGCCCCTCAAAGCACCTTGCTTTGGAGAACCGTAGAACAGCTGTCATAGCCTCCTAAAAAAATTACATGTGATCACACACATCAATGATGTCCCGGAAATCTCACACTTGGATTTCAGGACCGCAGATATACAGTCACCTCCTCAGAGAGTGCTGTTCGTAGCTTGCAGCGTACAGGTAAATTGACCTCGGTCAAAACCCAGCGCAGAATACATCACACAAATGACCTCACCTTGGCTTGATAATACATTTCCACCAGAATAATAGCGCCTGATCAGAGAATATCCTAATAAAATTGTGTTAAACAAAACACACTCACAAATTAATTCCGTGCTCAAATTACTGTAAGTCGTTACCTCAGAAGCAGACGGCTTCTTGCTAAGAAATATGCAATGTCGCATAATGTGTTGCCTGCGTAATCCGAAGTTATAAACAAAACAAAGATATCACTTTTCCCCCATATCTATCGTAAATTTACCGAAGTACTGTAGAAGCCCCATTTATTATCCGTTACACACCTCATTTTTATGTTATATCATATCACAATAAAACACATGATGCACCCGATGGCACATTTTATAGTCTATATTGTTGTCACACAAAACAAACAAATTATATACAAATTAGCCACGACGAGCTTCATAATTAATTAGTAGTCGGTTAAAGCAAACTGTACAGAAACAACAAGCATATCAAACACAATTTATACACAATAGTTTCCGTACACCAAAACTAGTTACATGATGAAATTGATTCATTTTTAGTACTCATCCTTTACAACATTTTCAACGGATATAACCCGCCAAGACCCCTAGCCTGATATTTACTCCATGGTAAATGCCGTGGTGATCATGAGTTCGATAGACATCCTTCCTTGGCTGTGTTTCTATCTCCCAAAATTTTAATAATGGCACCCCGTCGTGTTCGTTAAGCTGCCATTTTGGTCGCCGGCATGGCCTAGGGTGGGGGCTTAACGAATGAATTAAAACTTTCTAAAATGTTTCCGAGCATGGTCTCCATATCAAAACGTCCCTGATTGGCTGAGCACTTATTGGGTCCTTCCCGCCACACAGCCGCAATCAATTCCGCCATTAACCTCAACTTAACATAACCTAAGTTACTTAAATTACAAATATTAATGTTGGTGAAGGAGAGGAGTGCGTCAGGCCTCGGCAGCCGGCACAGTTCATATCCTCGCCGCTAGATGGGGGCTTCATTCATTCCATTCCTGACCCGGTCGGAGACTGGAAGCAGGCTGTGGATTTTCAATGTTGGTGAAGGGTGGGTGACTTGTGGATTAGATAAGCCATTTTTAGTGGTGCCTTCTATAGATATGTGGGTGGCATTGTTTTTTTTTTTGGCAATCTCGTTATCTTGTAGACATTAAGATAAATAGTTCTATTTTGGGGGCCTATCACTCAGTAGCGGTTTATCACAACAGTAGCCTACTATTACGAATAGCTGTACTGTATTAAGATTTTTCTGCACCTTCGCGAAATAGTGGCGGTGGTTTGAGATTATTTTTGACTACCATTGTGGGGTTTTAATAGTTTTTCATAGAGCAGTTTTGTTGTCTTGTAGGTATGATTGATTTGACATGTTAGGCCTGCATGTACAGGTTTTTTTCCGGTTTTTGGGAATAATGCTCATTACTATTAGTGCAACCGTGTTGACCGACTGAAAGACATGGAATATTTCGTTTACTAAGGCAACACTGAAATATGGGTTCCAACACGATATGGACTTGGAACTTATGTTCGCTTAACAAAATAATGATACATCAACAAGTCATCCTTGTAATCTCTGCAAATAATAAAAATATTTCCCATCCAATATAGGCCTATTCATGTTGAACGGTAGAAAGTTATCAACCTTTATTAAGGCAACACTGAAAAATGTTCATTTTGATCTAGCCTACTTACTCGGAGTCATCTGCATCAATGTCCCTAGAGGCTCAGTTTTTTAAATTCTCCCTTTCCTATGGTCAAATAACACATGGATGTTCCCTATTTTTCTTAAGGGGATTCAATGATCTTATGCTGAACTAATTAAGAATAGGGCATGTACCCCACCCTTTAAAATATGAAGTTGTCACAATAAAAACATGTTCATAGCCATCAGACACTTGAGAACACTGAGATCAGGAGAATGTTGATCGAGCATGGATGCAAGACCAGAAAGTCTTAAAGAGGAGTGTTTCATTTAGAGGCTTGGAACATCATGATCAAGACCCCTGTACTTGGGTGTGTGCTCAATCCGTTTGAAAACCCGTTGACAGATCATGAGTTAATCTGTGGCTGGAATCCACTCCGTCCTATGCTAAGCTGCGAGTACTGGGCACCATTAGTGTTCTGTAACTACTGTATCAATTTCTGAAAGTTGTGTCATAGGCCTATGCATAGCCAAGTCGCTGAGAATCTTCTTTGAATGGTGAATACCAGTAGGCTAGCCTACTTAGCTGCCTCCTTCACTAGCATCTCCAGGCACCTGGTTAGCTGGTAAAATGAAATAGAAAAATCACTTGAATGGTTTAAGTTGTCCTTGATTGTCCTCGTGGGACAGTGTACCCCATTCCAGATCTTAGTTCAGAATTAGTTTCCTTAACGGAGTTGGAGAAACAGTCACAATACCTATGGTACTACTAGACCTAGTACGGTACATGTAGATGGAAGCAATGTGAGACCAACCACTAGGTAGCTTATGTCCCATTAGTTGGGAGTGTTAAGGGAATGGGCGATTGATTCTACATGTCAGCCTATGTTGTATATTTCATGAATCAGTGGCGTATACTGGTCTGAAGATCTGGGCTACCACTGAGCTTAATATTAAACAAATGATGCTTTTGAACTGCCGTGCGAAAAAAAAAACTTCCTTTCACGGCTAAATAACAAACACGGCCAGCAATACAATTTAGACAGTTTAGAACTGCCAGATAACCTATCCCACCTAGCATGTAGATGATGTGAAATGACGTGTGTACATTGACACACAATTGCAGTTCAGGTCATATGCATAATATGAACTTTCTCACTGTATAGACGACGGCTGAAAGGAACTTCTAACAAACTCTCTATTATACAGTCATTGGCATTTAAAGCCCCCGCATGTGTTAGTTCCATAATTGTCTTACAAAATCACAACTGGCACAGTTAAAAGAAAAAACACTACATAAAGATTCTTCAGCATACACACATTTAAATAAATCACACATCGAAAATACTACAATTTCTAAAACATATTCTCACATATGCGCGTGATAATGTATATTTAATTTAGGCTATTTGTTCCTTTAAACGCTTTTAACTTCAAAGAATCCGCTAGTACTCAATTAAATTAGCCCCTGGCTGCGCGAGCCAGCGACGTGGGGGCCAGGTATGCGGTGCGACTAAGCGCTCCTTAGCCTGGGGTTTAATTTGAATCGGGGTTAAAAATTGGCGGTTTCAGGTTGTTAAGCGAATAATTTTTATTTGATGTTGTGTATGCAATCATTTAAATATTTGGTCGTTTGCTGTTATTTTGCGTGGTATAAATATGTTAGTACCTATTTCGCTCCGTGTTACTCAGACCATCGCCGCTCCAAGCTGTGTTTATTCTTGTTAGGCGCTGTCCAGTATGGTAAGAAACCGCTGGCCGTAGCGGCAACTCACACGCTATGTAGCGATGGGCCTGCACGGAACAAGGGTGGGTGCGGAGAAATGGGGATAGCGGCGTAAGGCTGCCGCTTTCTCGGTCGGTTTCTGCTGCGTTGCCGCGTTGACTACCCACTAACCATTATTTCTTTCGATAAAGAAGAATGTACATGAAAGTCACGATTGTTTGAATGCTTTGTTGAACCAGTAATAAAGTGTTATTTATTTTTAATGTAATTTTCTTGGGCTACCGCCGGTAGCCCCGGTAGCCCTAAGAATACGCCCCTGTCATGAATGTATGGGATCTAAAAGTGTATCATAGGAATATTAAAGCAAGCCATAATATATTACCAGTTGGTCAATTGGATACAACAATTCGATGAAACATTCTGTTAATAATTAGGAAGTGTCGTAGGCAACCAGAGAAGCGACAGAAGAAAAAACACCTGAGTCTTCCAGGCAGTTGTCATCAACTGTATTTCACATAGAGAAGAATAACTAAAATAGTTCCTCATGAAAAAAAAAACTGGTCAATGGCTCGAAAGACAGTAGTAAGGACTTACATTCTGTCAGTAAAAGTGGAGTTAAGAATGATGTCTGGAATATTTAAATCAGTAGTTGATAGCCAGAATTTTTAAAATTACCGTAGGCAATTGCACCATAATATGATTAGTAGCCTATGTGCAAGATTTTAAATGGTAGGTTTTTCTACGAACCAAAAAACAGCTCTTAACATGGATTATGTTCAAGTTAGGCCTACAAGTTATTGGGAGGGAGGTTTAATCTACATACCAGTTGCACATAAAATGCGCTTCTGATTAGAGCTCTGTGGGAATGTTTAAATGGATTGATGATACAGGGTTTATCAAGCCAATTTCTATGCATCTTTTAAAAACATTTTAGCCATTCATAAGTTACTGTCATCATTGCTAATACTGTAATCTGTCATGTTCATTTATGCAGCATGAGGAATTAGGAAACATTGGTAGGATTGGTATATTGAGTGGAGATATAGTAGAATAAAATGCAACTGTGTCATGGAAACCTAAGATGTATTTTTATTTCTCAACTTTATTTCCTGTAGACTGCAGCACAGCCTACCACCAGGGGAAAAAATCCTTGTTGGTGATGTTTAATGAGAGGAAATCTTGAAACATTGCGATTTAAGTGGTTGGTATCAAAAGTTGTATAGGAAAAATGAAAATGTGAAGTCGCGCCCAAGTTTACGAAGCCTTGCCAGACTCAGCTGAAAGTATCTTCGATGCAAATCAAGTCTCAATAGTTAAAACTTTAGGACGACCTTTGACATGAGCACTATAATAGGCGTACATTTCGGATCGACATAGCCTGAAGTAGGTTTTATGCTACTGTATGCACCTGGGCATGTTTAAAAAAAGCTCAGCCTGCAGGTTAATAAGGTAGTATATTACTAATCTCAAGCAAATCCAAGAAGTTACCAGACTGAGAAACTACATATCAATACCTTTTAAAAAAAAAAGGGTGGCGGTGCAAACTGCACTTTTAATCCTTGCTTCATTAGTTAAACCATAATATTTGTACATAAATACAGTAAGGACTTCACATTACAAACGGCCACTTAAATTATATGCCTTAGGCATAACCTACAAATTACATGTCATGAAATTGGTAAATATATTCAGACAGCAACATCAATACGCAATGGTCAATAATGTAGTTTTATAGTGCACAAAAGGTCATTGTACTGAATGTATTTCGAACTGATGAATAAATCTGGTGGAAACGACAGCCAATTGATTGACATCCAAAGTTGATCAGCAAGAGTGTTGATTAGTACTTTTATTTTCACAAATTTTGATGAACAGTGTCACGCTGCAATTTAAATATAAACGTACATACAATTCCTCATCAATAAATGATTTGCACTTCATACTGTCATGAACTGGAATAGATTTCTAGCAATTTAATTGATGTAGAAATCTATTCCTCTCGCCGCCATGTTGGTGATAATTGTAAACAAACCAGAGGGCAGCCAATGGCTGGTAATAATTGCCAACTAATAACAAGCCAGGATTACACGGATCATAATTCGCGTTTCACTCTCATTGCGTTTTAACTCGAGGTGATGAATCAGCTGTTCGTTAACGCCTCGGGGTGCCATTATTAAAATTTTGGGAGATAGAAACACACCCTATATCGGCCTAAACCAGCAAATAAGGTTGAGCCTAGGAAGATATCAAAGGTAAAAATCTGAATTACCTGCAAATGACCTAAATGTTACGAAATTACAATTCAAACACTTCTTTCTATTGTTCCTTTCTTTCTTTCTTTCTTTCTTTCTTTCTTTCTTGGGCTGGCTGCGTGGCTTAGCGGTAACGTTCTCGCTTGCTGTTACCAAGGGTGCAGGATCGAATCCGGGCACAGAAAGTTGGCATTTGAGGGTGCGCAAATGCGAGGGAGCCGTGTAAATAGATTTACTGGCACGATAAAGATCCCCTTCGGACCAAAATTCCGTCGGGTGATACCGAGCTCCGCTAATGAGTTCTCTCCAAGGGGGTCAATTAGGAAAATCCTAACAGGGGAAGTTGCCTGAGGCGTGTTTTACTGTCCCCCACTCCAAACTGGACGTGAAGGTAGTAATATTAACGGAATGTGTCA
Organism: Meconema thalassinum; assembly: GCA_946902985.2. Taxonomy (NCBI): domain Eukaryota; kingdom Metazoa; phylum Arthropoda; class Insecta; order Orthoptera; family Tettigoniidae; genus Meconema; species Meconema thalassinum. The sequence continues at coordinate 1,304,090,338 of OX336389.2, read as the reverse complement.
ACCTGCGATGATCTTCACTATCTACTCTTGTTATCTCAAACACGTAGTCCATACCACTCATTAGAAATTCTAGGCGTACTATACAAATCAATATGCACATTTCAATTTGTATTTTGTAGCTTTGTAAAAATGTTATCACATGAAAGTTATAACCAGCAGTATGAGCATTACAACGATATTGTGGGGAACAAATGCTTATAATTATGTATTCTGCTACAAGGTGCAAAACTGCAGACAAAAGCTTTACTTCCACTGACAGTTCGTGGAGTTAACGTCAAAACTTTGACGGTATGAAAATAATTCATCTTCTTAGTATTTTCATTCAATCAAGACGAAGTACTGGTATAAGAACAAAATTGAATGTAGAAATTTTATGACACATCGTTTAAGTCTTAAGAGAATAAAAATAACCTTTACCACAAGGTGATTTTTTAAAGTCTGCAAATGTGTAAATTGGGGGATCAAAGTGAAACGATCATGGTGGTGGGGAATTGTGTTTAAATGTACCTCCTGTATTAGTCCAATAACTAACCAAAATACTCATTCTACTAATATTTCATATAACAACCGTTTTTTTTTTGTTTTTTTTTTTGTGGGGTGTGAAATTTGTCACCGCCCTGGTAGCCCCTCTAAACTACATTTAGTGGCAATATACCTAAATGAAACCTTGTTATTGTCACATTGCATTACATTTCATTTGCATATTCCTTGTTGGTGCACACTGTTTCTTGAAGATACTTAGTTGAGTTTAATCTCGACTTATCCATATATTTTGGCCCATCAATGTCCAAGTATTTCATTCTACCTATAAATATACTTGGCAAATTGAATTATGATATGAAATAAATCACCCGTTTGGACTGCTAGTTCTACAGAGCTAACCTAGAAGTAGGATCATCTGGTTTTATTCGAGGTTAGTTAGTTAGTTAGTTAGATGGTTTTATCATTTATAAAACATATTTACGGTGTTCGACCATCTGGAAACAACATATTGTAAACACAAATATATTTCAACAGGACTCTTTATAAGGTTAGATGACTTCAAAAATTTTACGCATTGTTCCATATCAGTATGCCTGGCTGGAAACAACATCCCATAGCATCCATCAGCGACATCCGTTTCAATATATAATAATAATAATAGTAATAATAATAATAATAATAATAATAATAATAATAATAATAATAATAATAATAATAATAATAATATCATATGGCCTCGGGTGCCGGGTGCAAGTTTTGTTATTTGACACCCAGAGGGTAGCTTGCATGTCGAATTTTGTTGTTCCTTGAATCACTATGAAAGTCAAGGAGGTTAGATATCTAAGCTCCTTGACACTATAGCGCTTTCTAGTAGAGAAATGAGGAACTTTGTGTTGGCGGAAAATCCTGAGATTAATTTTGTCATTATGAACATGACCTACTGAATTCAAATGGGTTCTTTGACATGCCAACATCGTATGACATGTCGACATTTTTGCCGCTTTTCAAAAATAACTTACCCCGGCCAGGAGCGAACCTGCAAGCTTGGGGGGTTAGTAATCCGACACTATAACCACTCACCCACCGTGGCAAGCAATATATTATTATTGAGCCGTATTGAAGAAATCTAGTCTAATATAGGCCTAATATAGAAAGTTTGGGTTCAACTAGAACGTTTTTCAAGGTTAGAGGACTTTATCAGTCAAAAATTGTTACGCATTTTACCAATTCTTTATATGTGGAAACAACATCTTTTTGCAATCAACAGGAGATCCGATTCATTATATTGAACCATAATGAAGAAGTATAATGTAGACAATCTATTAAGGTAGATTTATATTAACTTTAGTCTTGTTTCGTTTACGTATTTTTCTTGTTTTTTGTGACCTTTCATTTTATTTAAAATTTAATGTGTACTTTGTAAAGATATCCATTTTCACTTTGGCATTTGTTAACATATTTTTTAAGATTCTTTTATTATTTCAATCTACGCTGACGATTATCATTGTATACCGAACCATGTACGTATTAATTTAAATATTAAACGTCTTTTAAGTGTTTGACAAGGCGGCTATTATAATTTGAGATTAATGTAATGAAAACCAAAATGTTAATGTATAGTCTATATAATTTTAAAGCTTATAAAACAGGTTACAACGTTAATACTGAGAGCTCTCCGTTATTTTTTCTGACGGAGGTCCATGTTTTATTCCCGGCTCTGCCAAGAAATTTAATTCTGGTCTATGGGTTGGAACGGGGTACACTCACCCTCGCAAGGAAACACTGAGAATAGATGGGTTCAATTCCCACCTCAGCCATCCAGGAAGTTGTTTTCTGTGGTTTCCCCACTTCTACTCCAGACAAATGCTGGATGGTTCCTAATTTAAGGTCACTGCCACCTCCTTCCCAATCCTCCAGTCTAGTCTGCAAGCCTCTGTTTGTAAACAAGTCACCTCCATGATCTCCTATTAGCAGTTAGCACTGCGGCCTCCTCTGCTTCTACACCTCTACATTGAAATCGTTCAACACTGAATCTAACCATCGCCTCCTAGGTCTACCTCTACTTCTCTTACGCTCTACAGCCGAACTCATTAACCTCTTAGGTAATCCCTCCACCCCCTTTCTCTTCACATGACCCCACCATCTGAGTCGGCTCATACGAACATCTGGCGTGTTTATTTCTAACTTATCCTGTTTCTCTTCACTTACATACAACAATACTTAAATGTTCCGTCTATAAAAATAGTTTCTCTTTTACACAAGTATTTCAAATTTGATGCAGTAGAAAACATAATAATGTTATTCTCTCTGTCTTTTACCAGAAGCATATTTTCTTTTAGTCGGCCCCGTGGTGTTGGGATAGCGCGTCTGCCTCTCACCCGGAGGCCCCGGGTTCGATTCCCGGCTCCGTCAAGGATTTTAGAAACTGACGTTAGGGCTGGAACGGGGTTCACTCAGCCAATATTAACGGCCGAGGCGACCCGATGCGCTGATCACGCGTCACCCCAATATCTGCAGGCCAAATGGCAGGGCAGCGGTCTCTTGGTAAGCCTAGGCCCTTCACGGGCTGTAGTGCCAGGGGTTATTATTATATTTTCTTCTAAGTTCGATCGAATGTCCATAATGGTTAGAGTATCATGAACTTCTTGCTTATTTTGAGGCAGAGGTGGTAAGTTTCTCAGTCGCAATATTATTTTAAATCCTCTCTATGCCATTTGATAGTAAATTATCAGACAAGTGCTTAGGGGCTGCAAGTATATCCTTTCTCATCAACTTCGATGGCCGTTCACATATATTGTCACGTACATTTCTTTTTACACTGTTCGAAATAAATTTTTGATTAATCGTCGTACATGGTTCGTGATTGTGAGACCCACATAACAGAAAGTTACCACCATTTGTAAATAAATGGGCAGAACATTCCTTGACACCTCCACTGTTGGCCCCATTTTGACAACTCACACTTATGAAATTTATAGTTTCCTATAATTGTCAATTCTCCAACTCTTTGACTGTACGTGGATAACATGTTCGCTGCACTGATTATATCTACAGAAACCCCAGGGGGTCCAGGTGTATGTAGCTGTCAGTCAACTCATGACTTAAAAACATTTCAGGAGAGGTTGCCTACCCCCACTCTCTTCCCAACCCCATTAGCGTGAGCTGACAGGACTGTTTGGGTTTAACCAACACCACCTATATACAGGCCTTTGCACTGAATTGAAAATAAGCAAGATGGCGGATACCGAAGGCAGAAGTTTGTAATCATACCTTTGTTGTTGTTTTTGTGCGATTTATTCAGTTTTTTGCTGTAAAATATGGTTTACAAGTGTTGTGTGCCGAAGTGCAGGGGGAATTATGATCATGAGAATAAAGTTCGAGTGTTTAAGTTCCCCGAAGAAGAGAATTTGAAGAAACTTTGGATATCAGCTATTAAACGAGAAAACTTCGTACCAACGAAACATTCTGTGGTAAGTAGACTACCAATACGGTACACGTTTTTTAATTATCTAAGCAGTGTTAGCCTACCGTACCACATAAATAGCCGATATACCGGTAAGCTTAATAATGTAAAGAATCACCTAGGTTGCTATAAATAATTCTAAGAACTATTTCATTGCCTTGCAAGCAACACGTAGGTGACCAAGCCTAGTCATTTTAAGGTTAGAGTTGGAGCAATACTTTGCATTTAGGCTAAGTTTCAAATAATAATAATGAACGGTGTTTCCTCATTAAATAATTAATAAACGAATCTCCCAACATGCGAGGCAAGTTTGTTGTGCATGGAAGAATTAAAAACATGTTGTGATCAAATACCGTACTGAAAATGTTTTAGTGTGATAATTATAGATTTATTTTTAATGCATGCATATTGAGAATCGGTGTTCAAAGCTAATGATTTATATAATTGAGTCTGGCCTCACTGGAAAGTCATTTAATATGCACCACAAATTGCTCAGATTCCTGAGTAAGTAGGTACCTAACCCCTTTATTGCTCCCAGCGGAGATGTTTTAATAGGAAATTCCCCAGTGAGGGTAACTGTTTAAAAGCAAGATATAAAATATAAGTAGACCTGTAGCTCAATAGTTTGTTCTAAAACTAATCTTCTGATACCGGTACCATATAGTACTCGAGACGAAAGAGTAGGCCTAGAAAAAATGCTAGCCTATGGTACTCAATGATTTACAGTACCGGTACCGTATTTATACCTTGGTTGGCAATTGATATTTTTAAATATAGGCTAAGTTACTCTATACATGCCAGAAATCACTACTATTTCCCTAAATATACCCAGGTGTGTAGGCTACTTCGATGATAAGCTGTATTCTTTGCATATTCATAACAATTTCTTGTCCAATATACAACTTTTTATGGAATTATCTGCTGAATTTTAAGAAATTTGGTCAGTTATCATGAACCATATCACTAAGATATTTCTCAATACATTGAGTAATAATAAATACATTCCTAGATCACTTGGAAAGTGCAGCAATTATCTCACTAGGACCCAAAGAGCCCACTGTGACGATGTAGCTCAGAATGTAAGATTAATTATCGGTAGGCCTATACACTTTACTTCAATGAATGTTACTCAGTATGATTCTTTTGCAAATTGCAGGTTTGTGAACTGCATTTTAATGCTCAAGACATTCGACAGAATACTGTATTCAATTGTGAAGATGGCCAAGAGATTACACTCCCATTAAAAGTGCCAAGACTTAAACCTGGTGCTGTTCCATCTCGTCTACCAAATTGCCCAGAGTATTTAAGTACCCCAAAGTCCTACAGAGACAGCCCTCAGGAGAAGAGAGCTAGGAGAGAAAATAGGAACCTGCAGACTGCAATTGAAGAAAGTGAGGCAGAGTTTAATCTGCAAAATGAGGCATTGTCATTTTCCAGCTTCGAGGAACTGAATGATAAAATAGGACTTCTCAATACACCAGAGTCATGGAGTGTAATTTCTAAGGACAACAACATTTTAATTCTTTTCATCACCTTCTGTCCTATGCCTAAGGTTATTTGTAGTGTAGTGATTGCAGCATCATTACAGTTAGAAGTGTACTACAAGGAAGTTAAGTTAGACAGGATAGGTGATTTCCTGTTCCCAAATATTGTAATGAACATTTCTGACATTAGAAACATCCTTGAACGTTTGGATACACTCAATTTTAATGGGGACGAGAAAAAAAAATAGTTCCTCTGAAATCTTGGCGTTAGCTTCGAACATTTTGGAATCTGTAAGCTTATCAAACCCAGACTTGGTAGAACATATTGAGTTTGTTACAGAGCAAATTAGACTTTGGTCTGGGCAAAAGAGAGTTTATAGCCCTTCCTTTCTGATTTTGTGTTCAATGCTACAATCAATCTCGCCCCACAGCTATGCGTACTTGAGACATTTAAATGTAATAGTGTTGCCCCATCCATGCACGATCAGGAGGCTATGTTCTACATTCAGGTTAGATCCTCGAGTGGAGCAGCATGAGGAGAATTTTTTGAACTATATAAAGAACAAATTTTCTGGCAATGAATGTGATAAATTTGTTGTACTCATGATGGATGAAGTGTATGTGAAACCAATGATGGATTACAAAGGTGGTAATATTGTTGGAAAAGCTTTCAACAGCGAGAAACTGGCAACAAGTGCCTATTGCTTCATGATATCTAGTCTACTGTCAGATGTTAAGGAAATGGTACATGTACTGCCAGTGAAATCCATGTCTGGGGAACAGTTGCACTGTATACTGAAGAAAATTATTATTGGCTTGGAAGAAATAGGATTTCATGTGGTTTGTGTAGTAAGTGACAACAGTTCTGTAAATAGGAAATGTATGCAGCAGTTTTCACCGCAGAAAGAACTGAAGTGTGTTTACCCTCATCCTGTCGATGAAAAAAGGCCTCTTTTCTTTGTGTTTGACTCTGTCCACTTGCTTAAGTGTGTCAGAAACAACTGGTTGAACCAAAAAGATGAAGATATGTGCATGAACTATCCTGATTTTGACCCAGTTAGCAATGATGTACACAAAGCCTCATTTTGCTCTGTGAAGAAATTGCAAAATATAGAGCATGATAAGTTGGTGAAGTATGGCTACGGTCTCTCTGTAAAGGCCTTATGCCCTACTTCACTTGAACGGCAAAATGTAAAACTTGTTCTTCAGGTTTTTAATGAAAATGTCATTGAAGGGTTGAAAGTTATGGGGGAAAAGTGTGACTTATTGCATTATAAACAAACTGCCTGGTATATTGAACTAATGTTAAATTGGTGGAATATAGTAAATGTAAGAACTCCCGGTAAAGGAGCAAGACTCAACAATATCCTCATGTGCCCAGTGTCATCAGATTCTATTGAAATTGTTAATTATTTACATAAATTCTTGCAGTGGCTAAATAAGTGGAAAAAACTAAATGTAAAAGGGTCATTGTCCTCTGAGACAATGGCTGCCATGATACTGACAACAGAAGGCTTGTTAAAGTTGAAAGATTATTGCTTGTCAACTCTAAATTTCTCTTATGTTCTGTTTGGGAAGTTTCAGACTGATGTATTAGAGGGAAGGTTTGGCAAATACAGGCAGTTGGCAGGTGGCCAGTACAATATTTCAATAAGGCAGGTGTATGAAGTAGAACACAAGCTAAGGATTCAATCATCCATGTCCCTAAAGATCAAATCCAACTTATTTGGTGAAATTAAAATAAATGAATTGTGTGAACCTACCTCAGAGGCTCCTGAGTTTCCCACTGATGAGCAAAAATTCATTGACCGTATATATATAGATGACAGAGATTTTGATGGTTGTAAGGATGATATCCCTATTCTAGTGTACTTGGCAGGGTATTGTTGTTATAGTGTGACTAAACGATTACAATGTAGTCATTGCAAGGAAATTCTTTGTACCAGTGAATTTATTGACCTTGATGATGAGGCATACCATTTGATCAGGGATAAGGACAGAGGTAGGCTCTTAGTCCCAGAAATGTATGTTGTAAATGTTGTTGTTCACAATTACTTAATAGTTTTAAAGTTGTGTGGTGACCTAGAATCTGATTTTCTTAAAGTTGAGAACCACAGGGAGCTTGTGAGTAACATTACAATGCAATTTGTTCGTTCCATGGAACTTTTGTGGGAGCCTGATATTTGCATGAAAGGACACACTGTAGAAAATGTTTGTAAGAAAGTGGTATGGGTATCCACCAACATCCTACTGAACAATTATTGTAAGAAAAGAAATTCTTTACCAAAGTCGACATTCTCAAAGAAATCTACAATTTTCTATAAGCGTTGAGACATTCCTTCGAGGATAAATACAATAGAGTGCACATTGCCACACTGCGCCTGTACTGTGACGTGAGAGCAACACCTGGTCATGCCCTACACGTGTACTAAAATGGTTCGAATCAGTGACCCATGCATCGTATCCTCCCCTTGTTAGTAATGAATAGAACTCACTTTAAATAGCCCAATTCTATCATCACGTGTAGTATTTCAGTGTTCCAAACCACCGCAGTTCCCTGCAGTCAGCTGATCGAGATGTTGCTGTCAACAATGTGATGTCATCAGCCATCTATTGGATTTAAGATCGAAAAGACATTCAAATAAAATGCAACGACCTCGTAATTCTGCCCCTTAAAACAACAATAACTACCGTACCTAAAATTCAATCTTCTCCTGTGATATTTGTAAATATTTTCTAGTATAATACCTATTTCATCCAGAGTTTTTCAGTTGTCATGTTTGAACTGAGGAGTGAAGAATTCATGCCTGCCTAGTAGCCTAATTATAAAATATGTTATATTATATTTAATGACAAAAGGTGCATCCTGTCACTGTTATAATTACAAATCACATTTTTACAAAAGTTAGCCTAATTTTATAATATGCATTGTCAACAAGAATCAGTACCCCACATCAGTCCCTCTGTTGTGTTCAAAATCATTTTCAATATTCCTCTACTCCAGTATTTTAAATGCGATCATTGCAGTTGGCCTTTAAATGAATCCAATATAGCACATTGTGGTTCCCCAGCTACCATATCTGTCTTCCAAGGTACTTTGTTTTTCACTTTTTGTTACTGTGCCTGAAATTAACAATCGCCCAATAAAACTGGAGCGCCTGTTTTTCCAAAATCACCGTACCAAAAATAGATAGACACTCCAGCTACATAACTGTGATCCACCCGCTAGGCTTTTAGAATATTTCTATATGCCACATTGTTTCTGGTAGTAATACAAAACCCAACTTGAAAATGGCTTTTGAATACCAGCCATTTATGTGTCAAATCTGATTTTATGGCAGATGTACATTTTGATCTCTCTGTTAATAGTCAGCCCAAAGGCTGGTTGGATCCTCAACAAGCACCACTGTAAGTTATGCTAATAGAAACCCACAAAGCAGCACTACGATGAGACATACTAGGCAAGGTGCCTCTGTACAACTTGAGTACAGTTAGTGTCAGTACTGATGTACTGACTCAGTACATGGCACCAGCCATAGCTTGGTAGCAATCATGAATGAAATGAGACATTAGTGAAAAGCCACATTTTGCTCCAGCCTGTGCGACAGACACAAAAACACTACAATCATCAAGAGATGGCACAAGTAAATATTTGGATCATGTTTGTCAAATTTCAGGTTGTCATACTTATTTCCGATGAGAAGATGCAACTGTTTAATTATGTACTCTTATTAGATTCAGCTACTCCTCTATTCACACCATAAATATATCCATTCAGCAAGTATGTCAACAGACAATCTTGACAGCTTATGAAATTTGAAATCAATTTTATTGTTTTTTAGTCTAATAAGTGAATTTATTTTCAGTCGGTCTTCATGTTAAGGGACACTGGGACTGAGTTTTCATATTTCTGTAATTATCAATGGATATTGTTCTAATTTTACACACATCACTCAAATACTAATATACACTATACTACTGATTTACACTTTTCGATCTCTAACCGTTTAGGAGATATGATTATTTTTATATAGAAATTATGCAAATTTTGAAAATGGTCCTTGCGTTAAACAGATAGAGGTAGCTCATTTATCATGACTTTCCCATATAGATATTTAGTATGAAAGCAATCCTTGTGATTGGTTTTGAGTTCATATGAATATGTGTTGAGATATAAATTAACTCATTTCACAATTTTTTTTATTCCATTAATTGCCTATTATTTAAAATTAGAATATTTTTAATGGCAAACCTAAGAATACTACAGTAAAACTAATCACTGAACTTATGGATGCATTAATATAGAATATGAATACAAATTTGCAATATTATAGCAGCAAATCTAATGCGCAAGGACCAGATGTTGTATAAAAAAATGGGAAGCTGCGATAAATGGACTTTTATAAAAACATGCATATTTTTTGGTTATCAGCTTTCAATTTTAGGTAATTATCAATGAATATTGTTATAATGTTACACACAGCACTCTAATAGTAATATACACTAGACTTCTGATTTACACTTTTCTATCTCTAACCGTTTAGGAGATACGATTATTTGAATATGAAAATATGCAAATTTTGAAAATGATCCTTGCGTTAAACGGATAGAGGTAGGTCATTTATCATGACTTTCCCATATAGATATTTAGTATGGAAGCAATCCTAGTGATTGGTTTTAAGTTCATATGAATATTTGTTGAGATATAAATTAACATACAGTATTTCACAATTTATTTATCCCATTAATTGAAAATTAAAATATTTTTAATGGCAAAACTATGAATACTACAGTAAAACTAATCACTGTGCTTATGGATGCATTAATATAGAATATGTATAAAAATTTGCTACATTATAGCCACAAGTCTGATGCATATGGGGTGAATTTTGTTCCAAAAAATGGGAAGCTCAGATAAATGCACTTTTATAAACCCATGCATATTTTTTTAGTTATCAGCTTGCCTTGTCAGCTAAAACTGCCCAGCACCATATGTTAACACCCTCTTTCTTGCTTTTCTGAGCTCCTTATTAGGAAAATAAGTACAGAAATACTCGCCTCAATGAAAGTCCATGAATAGGAGGCGTTCAAATACCACGCACTAGACATTTCAAGAATTCGCTGGGCCTTTAAATATGGCGGAATTTGGAAAAGACTTTCACTAAATTGTCCGCTGGAGTCAGGGGCATAATTATATCAAAGAATAAAAAAATCAATATTTTTGCAATTTCTGACAATAACTCAGTCCCAGTGTCCCTCTGTACCCAATTAAATTGGGCGAGGAGTAAAACTTTTCAATTCACACTTGCATACAGGACCTCTAAAAATACTTGGATTAATTAAGCACTTAAGTGTATAATTAATCCAAATAATTTTTCCACATTGACAGAAAGTTGTGAGTCGATAGTCCTACGTTTTACTCCCCGACCAATTTAATTGGGCCAATTAACATGTGGAGCAACTAAAATGCAATTAATTCATTAGATTATGAATGCAACATTGAAAAATGACTTCGAAAAGTTCAAGTTGTATGGACACAATTTTTGTGGCACCAAATATTAGAATGTTATCCTGAAAGTCTTGAAATAGCCTATTATGAACAGTCTCTCCTCCTCTCACCCTGTCTGTCGCATTTCTCCGCCCTTTGTAGCCTTACAGCCTCAATATATTTGAAAGCCATCCACTGTGTTAAAGTTTCATTGTCTCTATAACTTATACAGGATTGTCGGCCTCTCCCCCCATGTGTCCAATGACATTTCAAATATCTTCAAGCTCAAATGAGTGCCTTTTGTTATGGTTTAGAAAGTCATACCTCACATATAAAAATATTTGGTTTAGTAATGTAGTCATTGTGCTTCAACAGCTATTGGATCAAAATTTAATGCTTTTCAGTCGGTCAACATGATTGTATCCAATTGTAATGGGTGTTTCTCTACTCTTGAAAAAAATTTACATGAGAGTAATAAATGCACTTAGATGACTAGTTTTGACATGGATTAATAGCCTGAGTGAAAAGGATCTGATGTGACATTGTGTGTTTATGTGAATAGCCTACTATATATTTTAAACTAGCAGAGACATTGCTGTGTTAAGGGTATTTTATGCTCAACTTTGCATCCACTCACAGTGTATGTAAATATTTAGGATGCTCTGGATATGAAAATGAAAATAATAAAATATACACCTCATATTTGTAGGTGACAGGTATGATGTGCAATAAATTACTAGAAAAAAGCCAATCAAATTAAGAAACTGTTGCTTTGGTAAGAGCATAAAATAATTGTAAATTCGGTTGTACCCTAATCTTAACTTATTGGCTAAGTTATAAACAATATTAAGATTGAAATTAGATTAACTCGTGGTGTAGTGGCTAGCATTCTTGGCTGCCGCCCCGGATGTCCAAATTCGATTCCCGGCTCCCCAAAGAAATTTTAATTCTAGTCTGAGGGCTGGAACGGGGTACACTCAGACTTGTGAGGCAAAACTGTGAATTCCACAGTACGGTACATTTGAGAAATAAATTATCAACTTGTAAAAAAAAACAAAAAAAAACAGTTTACCTTTCTGCTTAGTAAATTGACAAATATTTAGATATTTGCTATTCATACTCCATAGATCATAATGGAAAATTCATTAAGTATAAAATTTTATTTGTGTGTTGTGTTGTATTTTACTTTTTTTGTATTGCCAGTAATTGTAGGCTATATAAACTTTGAATCTTATCTAAAATAATTACACAACGTTATAAGCTCTAAGTTATTGGTTGATATTTCTGGGATTTTGCGGTGACAATCCCCTGAAAATACTCACAATTTTCCAGGATAGCCAGCCCCCCCCCCCCCCCGAAATAAAATTGTATATACGCCCCTGACTGTGGCTGATGGCATTATCATAATAGTAAATCTATAATTTAAATGATGAAATGTGTACCCGGAAGTTTTCGTGAAGAAGACACAGTTGTTTACATGTCAAGTCTAGATATCTAGCTAAAAACCTGATCTTATGCAAATATTGAACATAACTGTATCAAATGCGTATATTTTACTGCTGTTAATTTAGCGCTATGTTTTGTGGCCAGTGAACTGTTGACATAAAATTGATCCAGAAACAGTAAAATAGTGTATGTTTCATTTTTTCCTACGGTACGGTACCTAGTTTCACGTGAGGTTTCATTTTCAGGTGAAGGATGAGAAGAAGCTTATTCAGTAGGCCTAGTATATTTGTTTGTTACGTAAGTAAAGGTAAGAAGGATGAAGTCATCATAATAGCCTAAAAATGCTGCCTACTACTATGTATCAGTTGGAAGGAACCCGTCATATGGGCCATGGCCTGCGGCGAGCTCCAGCAGCTCTGCCTACAGTGCCCGCCATCTTGTTTGAATGCAAAGGCCTGTTATCTAGGTGGTGTTGGTTTAACCTAATCAGCGGAGTTCGACCATCCCGATTCCGTCACCCCGGCGTCTCTAAAAGCCGCAGTTGTTAAAAGGGACGTAAAACCAATAACCTTATAATCTTCCTTTCTTTCATTCTATCTATCTGTCTTTGATTGGCATTGCAACGCATGCCGGCTATAGCTAGTAGATAAGCTAAACCAGTCTTCAGAAGCTGAAATTCGTAAATCCGAAGAAAATAAATGAAGCAACTCGGCTATCTCACATTCAAGAAGGTTAACAACGATCTCCAAATTAGTGTTAATGTACTGTCCCCGCGCCAGCTCTGCGGACGCGGGGTATGAGGTAAGGGGAGCGGGAACGAAGAGTGACCGAGGGAATTCCGGACCATGCTTATGCTTATACTACCTCAGTGGAAACATAGACTTGACTGTGTGGTTCTCAAGTGTTATGTCGGTGTGAAAGAAAAATAAAGTTATGCATTCTGAGGGTCGTGGTATCATAAGTAACATTATTGTAAAATGTGATTAAGAGGCTGAAAACAAACGTTTTGCTTTCACAGTAAACCAGGCGACACGAAGAGATGCTCACTATGCTGGAGTGTCCGAATCTTTTATTAAAAAGATACGGAAGGAAACGAGGGAATTGGCTGAAAGTGGCGAGGGTCCACTCCGGGTAACAGACGAAATACTAGGCCATCACACACTGAGGTGAACATTGATGATTTTGATAAATGTGTAATTCGTCGTGCTATTCAAGCGTTTTATGTGGAAGAAACCCGTGTTCCTACCATTCCAAAACTCCTGCCTGTGACACAAGGCAAAATAACTTTCCCTTGGTCACACACTTCATTACGAAAAGTAGTAAAACAAATCGGTTTCCGGTGGGAAAAATCTCAAAATCGGAGGAAGATTTTAATGAAAGACCTCACATCGTATCGCTGCGGCACGACTATCTAGTGAGAATAAAACAACTCAGGCAAAGTGGGCAACAGATAATTTATCTCGACGAAACTTGGATAGATAGTAATTTAACTTTTGGAAAGTATTTGAAGTACAAGCTAACGTGAATGAAGGTAATAGGTAAATAGTGGTTGACGCTGGGGGGTATAAACGGATTCATAGAAAATGCTTTCCTCATCTATAAAGCCGGTACGGCAAGTGGGGATTATCACGGGCAGATGAACAGTGTGAATTTCATTAAGTGGGCCACCGAGAAGCTTGCACCCAATCTACCACCTTCATCTGTAGTTGTGTTAGATAACGCATCCTATCACTGCACACAGATAGAAAAACCACCCACAAAGTACTCTGTGAAATCAGATATGATATCGTGGTTACGCAACAAAGGAGTTACTTGCGACGAGTCTATGAGGAAAGAGGCGCTATATGAATTAGTATAATAATAATATCGTATGGCCTCTGGTGCCAGGTGCAAGCTTTATTTGGCACCCAAAGGGTAGCTTGCATGCCAAATTTCGTTGTTCCTTGAAGCACTATGAAAGTCAAGGAGGTTAGATATCTAAGCTCCTTAAACACTATAGCGCTTTCTAGTAGAGAAATGGGGAACTTAGTGTTGGCGGAAACTCCCTACTGAATTCAAATGACTTCTTTGACATGCCAACATCGTGATGATGATGATGATGATGATGATGATGATGATGTTAATTGTTATTTTAAGGGGCCTAACATCTAGGTTATCGGCCCCTAATGGTCTGGGTGATAGTGAAAATGTCAATGAAGTGGAAACCAGAACGAAAATTAAGTGGGAAGGAAAATACTTACAAAAGGGAACTCAGATTGAAACTATTCACAAAATGGAGAGCGATAATACCTACAAAAAGGAATTTAGAACGAAAATACTCACAAAAGTAATAGATTGAAAAATACGCACAAAATGTGGGTTAAGTTCAAAATACGTACAAAATGCAATGCACAGTCGAAATACTTACAAAATGCAAGTGAAATTCAAAATAATTTCAAAATACAAAGGAGATTGAAAATACGTACAAAATGCAATTGAGGTTCAAAATACTTACAAAATGCAATTGAAATTGAAAATACACAATGCAATTTAGATTGAAAAATGCCCATTTCAGATTCCAAATAATCACAAAGTGCAATTGATATTCAAATACCTACAAAATGCAATTGAAATTGAAAATGCTTACAAAATGTATGGTAGATTCAAACTACTCAATTGGATGGACAATATTTACAAAATTCAATTTAGTTTGAAAATACTTACAAAATGTAATTTAGTTTCAAAATACCCACAAAATGCTATTGAGAATCAAAATACTTGCAAAATGCGCACCCTACAAAATGCAATTTAGATTGAAAATAAAAAATGCAATTGAAATTCGAAATACTCACAAAAGTCCCAGACCCTAAATTCAAAGACTTACTAAAAAGCAATTTGGATTGCCAATCCTTACAAAATGCAATTGAGGTCGAAAACACTCACAAAATGCAATTTAGATCGAAAAGACTTACAAAATGCAACGGAGATTGAAAACACCTACAAAATGGAGGGTAAATTAAAAAAACAACTAGGCCTACTTGGTATTTAGATACACGGGGAGCCAATTAACAAAAACAGTGCGGGAATCTTAAAGAGAAAAGGAAATATAATGAAAAGAAAACAAGAGGTCTGACCCCTCGAAGAAGGAGGGATCAGGAAAGATGAGACAAGAGCCAATAAGGCGGGAGAGTGAATGACTCCCTAGGCCTCGGATACCCTAATACCGTCGGGGTCAAGAGTTGACCAAGGGAGGTCGACAGGAAAGAAGACGAAGAGGAGCCCGGCACAAGTAAGTGGAAGCAATGCCGGACTCAGCTGGGGTCCCGTGGTTGCCAACCCACGTCCCACAAGATGTGAGCCCCTGGGGGAAGCCAACATCGTATGCCATGGTGTCGTAATTTTTGCCGCCTTTCAAAAATCACTCACCACGGCCAGGAGCGAACCTGCAAGCTTGGGGTTAGTAGTCCGACATGTTGACCACTCACCCACCGTGGCAAGCATAAATTAGTCGAAGTGGTTAAACCAAAAGAGAAATTGTTTAAAATTGACTCATTTGCAATCCTTGGGACATACCGTGGTCCGTCTTCCCCCATACATGTGTGATCTGAATGCCATCGAACTAGCTTGGGATAAAGTGAAACGTGTGTTGCGCGAAGGAAATGTTACCGGGGATTTATCCCTTCAGAAACTAAGATATATTACTCTTAAAGCGATAACATCTGTAACCAATACTGACTGGGAAGGGTACTGTAGGAGTGTTCAGAAAGTAGAGGATGAATACTGGGAGAAGGACGGCATTGTCACTCATGTCATTGATAGCATAGTGATACACCTGGATGTTGACAGTGATGATAGTGATGATAGTGATTCCTCCAGTGGATGTGAAGAGTCGAGTCCGAAAGTGAGGCAGAAGAAGACCAGGATTCTCCATTAGCAACACCGCAACTCTAAGGTGAGTGCATGTTTTTGCATAGTGTAGTACAGTGCTACGTCATCACTGGCTTACTCACTCCACTCCACATTCCAGCCAGGTACGAGGACTGGAACGGGGTCTACTCAGCCTCGAGTGGCCCAAATGAGTAGAGGGGGTTCGATTCCCCCTCAGCCATCCTCGAAGTGGTTTTCCGTGGTTTCACAGTTCGTCTTCGGGCAAATGCCGGGAAGGCCACGGCCGCCTCCTTCCCTCTTCCTTGCCTATCCATCCTAACCATCCCTTACCTTCTCTCATGAGGCCCCTGTTCGCTATACAGGTGAGGCCGCCTGGGCGAGGTGCCAATCCCATCTCACCAGTTGTATCCCTTCCGATTCGATGTTCCCCGCTGACACTGCCCGTAGAGGCGGTAGTGGTGAGTTCCCTCGCTGAGTCCGTGGGTTCCACCAACCTGGAGGGTAAAAAAAAAAAAAAAAAAAAACTACCACCCCGCTAAGAAATAAAAATGCAAGATGTCCCGCTAGGCGTGATTTAAATGTATTTATTGCTCGGCTACGCTACCGTAGCGTAGCGGTCACTGCCCGGGCGGCGTACCACTTTTCAAATTTCGTGGCAGAGCCGGGAATCGAACCCAGGACCTCCGGGGCGGCAGCTAACCCATGATATTAATTCTGAAATAATTATCCATTATTTACGTACAGAAAAGACCGACAGTAGTGGCTACGCTGGCTAACGCGCAGCATTAGGTCATGGGACCAAGCTCTCTGCTGACTCGGTAGACGCGTGGGTTCGAGCCCCACCGTCGGCCGTCCTTGAAATGGTTTTCCGTGGTTTCCCATTTTCAACACCAGGCAAATGCTGGGACGGTACCGTCTGACAGGCCACGGCCGCTTCCTTCCACATCCTTGCCCAGTTTCATTCACCATCATTCATTTCATCTCTCATTAACTCCTCTCATGAGGTTGGCGTCAGGAAGGGCATCCGGCCGTAAAAACCATCGCCACAAAGACTTCCATCGCATCTCATCCCCGACCCCGTTGGAAAACGGGAATAATAAGGGGTAGACATACATACAATACATTTACGTACAGAAAAGTGTTTTTTCATCGCTTATGCAGTAAGTTCGACATCTGTTGTTGCTTATTTTAGGGTCTGCAACATCGTGGTCATATAACCCCGTGCATTTGGGGTTGTGTGATAACGTGTGTTATTGTGTTGGCTGTAATAGTGTGTGTAGGCCTATTTGTAAATATGCGATAGGATAGGAAAAGAGGCGGCTGTGGCCATAAGTTAGGAACCATCCCAGCATTTGCTTAGAGTAAAACTGGGGGGAAAGCACGGAAGAGTTTTTGAGATGGAAAGTACCAGCAGGTTATATGAAAAGATGCTCTGTTGGTTGTTCACGGAACTAGTTGTTTGAAACTTAAATGCAGCTAATCAGACAGATAAAACGTTACTAGTTCACGGAATTAATGTCAAAACGCGTAAGTGAAAACCTTTTCCCATATATATGTGGTCAATTTAATATTGAAGGTGGAGAAGCTACAATAGATATCCGTGTAATTTATCGTTACAGTATTTTTGGAGGGAAATATACAGTAATTCTGATTTGAAAACCCTATTTGAAAGCTGAAGGCATCTGACGTATTGCAAGGCAGAGACCAAAATATAACTTCCAGGAAGTTGAAAATTATCGTCCCCTGCTTCGCAACTCAAAGGGCTCTGGCAAACTTGGACGAAGTTAGGCCAAATCCTGGAATAGTTATTGTATTCGTTTTACGCAATATTTTTGCGGTGTATTTGGCGTAGTAAATTTACTATATTATGTATTTAACATCAATTTCATTTGAAACTCTCACATTTAGTACTAATTACACGCTGAACGTTAACACTCGTATGCGATGTAAATGTGCTCTAGGCAATATATATACAGTCAAGCTGACTAATGTAATCGGGGGAGTCCGATGTCTTAAGAGTATCAGAGTGAATTCTCAGCAACAACGTGTCTTCGACACATTAATCAAATATAACCCACGTTCTCTTAAGGCGACTTCGACTCTCCTTTTATTCCCAACTGGACGGTTTGCTATTACACAGCTAGGAAAGACAGGTTGTTTTTGCTGCTTTCTTGAAACGGCTGCGTTTCGAATTCATCAGCCACGTGTTCTTCGGCGTGTGTGTTCGATTCCCAACTTTACTAAAGAAATGAAATTCTGGCCTTAGTTCTCAGCCTGGAGAGGCAGGGAGTGGTTTGCCGTGGATTCCCCACTTTTACGACAGGGAAATGCTGGTATGGTAACTGATCCGTCAGGCCACGGGCGCCTTCTCCCTCCAAATCCTCGTAGGCTACGAGACCACGCATCCAAGTACACGGGGCGAAATGCTCTCGATGTTCAACCAAGATAGCTTGTCTCGGTAATGTGCGGAGTGTTTCTTGATAAACGGATTCCGGGCCTCGTCGTGTTCCCCAGGGGTTCACTAAAATTGAGACGTGGCTTGGCTACCACGGGACCCCGGCTGGGACCGGCATTGCCTCCACTTACCTGTGCCGACTCCCTTTTCTCATGTTTTCTGTTCTCACCTGAGTAGTCGACTGCTTCTCTGGGTTCTTGGCAATTCTTCGAAAACATTTCGTCCTTGACGAATTACTTGTCTAGAACCCCCCCCCCCCCGCCCCTAATTTTTATTTTATTTCTTCTTATTCATCGAAATTTATGAACTCGTATAGATCGTTTCCTACTTCTCTCGGGTCATTTTCGAAAATATCCTTTTTGATATCGAAGATACAAAAATATTAAAATTCAATTATGCAGGTCCTGCTTATTTCCGAATGTCGTCTCTTGACTGATTCCCGAGAGAGATTGTCCCTGTGGCGACCAAGGGTTGCAACTTTCTCTTACTGTTTGCCGCAAATGCTAAGAAACTAGTACTACTCCTTCCGAATAGTTTTTAATTTAAAAAAATGTTTTTTTTTAAATATAAATCGAAATCTGAAAACACATCTCTGAAAACTCGCTATGAGAAAATGCGTGCGCACTGGCGCGCGGATATTAGAGCCTTTCATATGTTAACAGCAGCGGCAGATAAACTGCATGCCATCTGTTGATAGCTATTGTTACTACACCATCATTCGTGGTGGTTCGGGCCTTTAATACATTGTTAGGCTTGGCGAGTAGATTCTATTTCACACAATATCTCAAAATGTGTAACTTTGGCACTTAGAACCTTCTTTATTTCAAGTTTTCAATTGGCAGCCTTGAGAGGACGAAGTTAAAGGTTTTCATGAAGACGTGTAAAGCCTCGATTAGGGAGCTGGGCCGAAAAAAGTAACAATAGTCTATAGTACATCACCAAGCAGCCGGCACGCAGGTGATGCAGACAGAAAAAGCAACCATTTCCCACATAGCGGGGGAGGGACGAGGGGGTGGGGTGTTACTGGGGGATTCTAACTCATGCTTAGTTACAGACACATCAGCAATTGTCATTATTTAATTTATGAAATGTTTATTTATCTTAGTTTTTATCATCTGTTTTATTTTTTGTAAAAAATCCATGGGGGGGGGGGGTCTGACCCCCAGTCCCCCCCCCCTGGCTACGCCACTGCCTATACAAGTCGATGCTAACTGTTCATTCAAAATCTTGAATACCACAATCATTTTTTTCTCCTCAGGCCCTTCAACTTATAATTAATCAAGTTTCACTGTATGTGTTATTTTAAATTATTCCCCTGTTGTTTTATAAAGGAGAAATAATCATGGAGTAATTGCTGCTTCCTTCAAAATGCCCTGATAAAACAGTGGTAAGAATATAGATATCCACGCCTATCCCAGGACAACTGCAACCCAGCGTGTATCATGTGGAATATGATGGATGCATGGTCAGCTCAACCCCCTTAGCTTCATTAGGTGGCATTTTCATATCAAGCAGCTACTCTATTGTCCTCGCGGGGCTCAGTTCACTCTCTTCCAGAATTTACATTAATCTTTAAGCTGGGGTAGATGACCCCATAGTTACGCCCCTTAAAACCTCAGTAACTAATCTTTAATCTCTGGTAGGGCTAGGGGGGATGAAATTTCTGAGAGACAAGAATGTCCCTTCATTGCAGGGTTGCTGTACATAGGATATTGACTTGTTCTAAGCTAGTGAATATGTCGTTTCCTCAGTGGTGGCCACAGCACCGCGTAGTACTGCAAGTTATTTACTCCCACTTGATGTGTTCGGTTGGTCTCCGTAGCTGCAACATGTGGTATAATATAATATGTGTTCAAAGCAAACCCATAAACTGTTGTATACTGCAATATAGGTTTCGGACTGTGATTCGAATTATTTGGCACTATTCGAATATTCGAGGGACACGATTAATTCGCGAATACGCGAATTATGTTCGAATATTCGAATATTATTCGAATACCATTGTTATTCGGGTATTCGAATCGCTGTATTCGAATAATAACGTTTTCGTGCACATTCGAATATATTGTATTCGAATAATTTGAAAGGTATGCCCATTGTTTTCAGCCTACTTTTCACAGAAAAAGGAAAAAGGAAAAAGTAGACTTATGAGATCGATCCGGGCAAATGTGTGTCTGTCTGTTGCCCCCTCCACTCCCCCCTATCAAGTACTAAACGGCTGCAACAATCGAAACCAAATTTGGTGTGAGTAAAGATCTATACCTGAATATCTCAAGCCCATATTTGAAAATGATGTCAGTGCTACCAACTGCTGAAAACCTAAATTGAAATTTGAGCTCCATGTTGGATATCTTGGAAGGTAAGTATGGGTGCTATTCCAAAATTGGCACACATATAGATAGCCTAATAATATTCCAATTTAATTTCCAGGAGGCCATACATGGCAGTGTTGCCAAAATGATTCTAAGCCTGCAGATATATGGAGGAAAGAATAAGAGGAGATGCCCTGAGCTCGTTTGAGTGAAGCCAAGCGCTGCGCCCAAAGTGGGCGTAACCTTAACTTGTATTCGTTGTTCCGTGACTTGCATTTGGTTGTACGAATCGAATAAGTGCTCTGTTTATTAATTTTAAGGTTCGTATTCTTGAATATCAAAATGTTTACGAACAATGAGTGAAAGTGGCTGTGCTCGAAATTAGGCCTAAAAACTGACGAATGCCTGAACACCAATAAGAAGTTAAAAATCAATTTGGTGTAGGCCTAAATACCGTGATTAGTTCGGCATCAATATGATAGTTCCCAAGATGTTCCTTCTTTGGTAAAACTCGCAACTTTAGATACCTGTAGGCTATTCGATTTAATCAGTGTTTCAGCGTGTTATTACGTTTTGCCGCGTCTTTCTTGCAAAACTAGCCTGCATAGGTGCTCTCATATTTCTATTTAAATTGGCTTTTAAAACAATAACGCAGCTTATTTGTGCCAATTACCGTGACGAACAGAGTGTATTCTGCATATGAAAAAAAAACTTGACTTGTCATAGCAGTTTTATGTCATTAAATTCCAAGACTAGTTGGAGTGGTTTACGGCTCTAAGCATAGGAACAGCCATTTTCTAGCTACCCAAAGTGGGCGTGCCGTTTGGCTTTAGCAGCTTGCACTAGGCATCGCAGCCAAGGCATCTCCTTCCGTTCTTTCCTCCATGTGCTGATAGGTCCAATTTTTAAATGCATACACCTTCTACACTATCAATTGGATTTCAACCAAATTTCGTATGTACTATGTGTACATAAGCATATATGAGTGAGCGTATTCTTAAGAGCCACCAGGGCTGCCAACTGTTAATAAATGCTCTCTCTATTATTTAAAATCCAAATACCAATATATCCGAGAGTATGCAAGCCAACAGCTTTAAACTATGCACACGTACAGTACCTGACATTATAGATTAATTTGGAGTAGTTAATATACGTCAGTGCTACCAACATGAGTCAAAGCCTGCTGATAGGACCAATTTTTAAATACATGTAACTTCTATACTAACAAATTGATTTAATCCAAAATTGGCCCAACAAGAGATATAATGTGTCAGATTATTTCTGACCAATACATCCATGACATTGTTGCCAAGATGATTTTACGCGCGCTGATAGATCCAACATCTAACTGCATGTAACATCCATGCTATCCATTGGACTTCAAACAAATGTTGTATTCTGTACCGGTACATTAAGAGATAAACTAAGAAAATATTCAGTCACCAGGGCTGCCAACTGTAGTGCTCTATTAGGCTACGTTATACCAGGTATATTTCGAACTAATTAGAAATGTCGATATTACCAAATTAATTTCGTCATTATTCTAGATAGGTCCATATAGATTAATCATTGGCATGAATCTTAAATTTTAAGGAAAGAAGGCTCTTTAGTTCATCACGGAACTTCTTGTTCATTATTTGGATTAACTGTTTCGTACGAATATTCTATTCGTATCGTTCGAATTAAGGTATTTGTCTCATTCCTCTATCTATGGATTCAACCTTCACGCGTGCGTTTCAGCCGTGCCCGGTTACTACGCTATTCCGGTTATTATGCGACTTTTTCTCGTCTTAAATGGGTTTTTGCTGTAAGTTATTGCGGAACAGGTTATGCATTTGCAAATTATTTAGTATGTCAGTGCTTGTATATGAGTGAATTTCGTAATTAGAAGTTTTGTTCAACAATGATAAGAAATTAAATTGAGGCTTGAAAAGCAATACCGTTACCGTTTAGAGGAAACGCGCACTATGATTTGGAGATATGTAGAGAAGTACAACTTTTGTACTCATCAAATAAAGTTAGTTCGGCCAAATAAGACAAAAGTAGCATGTAAAGAATTCTTTCACCCATGGTATTTAATAAATGAAAAACCACGGAACCTTCAATCACGTGTTAATTCTTTAATTCAGGGATGAAAACAGAATGCAAGCTAACCCGTGTTTGGGTAAACGACGATATATTGCCTAACGTTTTTACAAAACCAAATATTAAAAATAAGAAACTCTTCGTGTCTTCTCTTAGCGCCGTGCAAATGCACATTTCCATCAACATAAGCACAACATTATCGACATGAGTAGTTGAAAGAAAAACAAAAATAAGAAATTTCAGTGTCAACAGGCTTTCAACTCAAAGATTATTTCGCGTGAAAAATTTCTTATTTTGGACAAAAAATCAATTTGTCAACATTGTAAGCTTACGCTGGGCAAACCGTTAAAAATATCTAAGAACTATGAGTGTAAGAATTGTTCAGCATGAAAAGTTCTACAAAAAAAGTCGGCGAGAGCATATGTCTATCTTCAATACATCGCCCACTATAAGTGTTTTTACGTTTTCATTTCTTCCAACCATGTCCATTCAAATACTGAGGCGACAGTTTACGAGCTAGCTAAGGGCGAATCTATCACCCCTGGTACAGAACTAACTAGCGGGCGAACCTATTACCCCAGATACAGCCAGCAGCACACCGTCGTGTCGTGTTGAGTTACGACTTATGAGAAGGGTGGTTGTGTATGGAGTTTTCCTGGAAGTGCAACTCGGCTTTTCTGCATTTCGCCTGTGAACTTTCCGTTCCGCAAAATACACAGTCAAGTTAAGATTGGATGGAAGGGGGATTTGTGTTTCATGCACCTCGCCATTCCCTGGAAGTGCAACTCGTCTTTTCTTCATTTCACCTGTGAACTTTTCGTTCCGCAAAATACACAGTCAAGTTAAGATTGGGCTGAAGGGAGATTTGTGTTTCATGGACCTCGTCATTCCCTGGAAGTGCAACTTTTCATTTCGCCTGTGAACTTTCCGTTCCGCAAAATACACAGTTAAGTTAAATTAGACGGAAGGGGGATTTGTGTTTTATGCACCTCGGAATTCTTAAATTACGTCTGACAAGAATTCGTTATAATTAATAGTCCAGTCAGTGATTTTAAGCCATCATGCCGAGATGTAAAACGGATATAGGTCATAGTTCATTGCCATCGAAAAAAAAGCGCTTATCACGTAACAATGAAACAGAGCAACAAATAATTTCTCGATTGTCACAAGAGAAAGAAAGGCTTCGTCCTCGGCTCCTTCAAACCGTTGCTCAAGAAGAACACCGTCTGCACCACGATCAGAAACAAGATTATGACACCATCATATCACTAAGAAGGAAGGTAAGATATTTTTCTCGATGCCCCTGGAGGCACAGGCAGAACGTTCTTGATTAATTTGTTGCTCGCCAAAGTGAGGTCTGGTGGTAATATTGCTCTTGCCGTCGCATCATCTGGAATTGCAGCCACTCTTTTGGAAGGGGGAAGAACAGCACATGCAACATTTAAACTTCCTTTGAAAGTCAGCAGTAATGATAGGAGCGTATGCAATATTTCAAAACAAAGTAACACTGCCAGTTTAATCCAAAATTGTTCTTTAGTTGTATGGGATGAGGCTACAATGTCGCACAAAACTTCCGTTGAAGCTGTAGACAGGACCTTGCGCGATCTAAAGAATCGGAACACACCTATGGGTGGCTGCACAGTTTTGTTCGCCGGAGATTTTCGTCAAATCTTACCAGTTGTTACGAGATGAACGAGAGCCGACGAAGTGAACGCTTCAGTAAAAAGATCTTACATCTGGCCGGATACAACAAAATTGGCACTCAAAACTAACATGAGAGCATGACGATACTCTTAACTTCAGAAGATAATAGTCTGTTTGCTAATTTGTTACTTAGCGTCGGAAATGGAGATTTACCGGTCATTGACGGGAAAATTACCCTCAGTCACGATTTCTGTGTTTCAGTAAGCAGCATTCAAGAATTGATTGATAGCCTTTATCCTCAAATCCATGACCTATCTGACAAGTCTCATTCATGGTTTAAAGAAAGAGCAATATTATCGCCGAGAAACGAACAAGTTGTGAAAATTAATGACTTGGTGTTCTCCAAATTCACTGCCCAGGCTCAAGTATATTACTCAGTAGACGCAGTTGTCGATAGTGAGGAAGCTGTTCATTACTCTACAGAATTCCTAAATTCTTTACTTCCTTCTGGCTTGCCACCACCACACACGCTTATTTTAAAAGTGAGAGTGCCAATTATATTGCTACGTAATTTACACCCACCAAAGTTATGCAATGGGACGCGATTGGTAGTGAAAACTTTGAAAAACTGTTTCATTAAAGCAACTATCTTAACTAGCTGCGGTACAGGAAAAACGGTCTTAGTACCCAGAATCCCTATGATTCCTTCAGATTTGCCTTATCATTTCTAACGAGTACAATTCCCAGTAAGAGTCTGCTTTGGCATGACTATAAACAAAGCACATGGTCAGACACTTAGCGTGACTGGAGTTGATCTCAGTGGTGAATGTTTTTCTCATGGACAGCGTTACGTGGCTCTATCGCGTGTTACATCAAACCGAAATATTTTCGTGTTCACTGCTGGAGGGAAAACGACTAAAGTCATATACAAGGAAATCTTATAAGACCTCGGTTGAAAGTAGCCTATCACCTTGCATTCATAACTGTTCCCGGGCGAAGCCGGGGTGGGTTGCTAGTGTAAAATAAACCACTGATTTGGATGACATGTTTCGAACGTCACGCGTTCATCCTCAGATCCTGCTCACTTAGAACTAAAATAATTACACTTAAACAAAAATAAGTTTGTAAAAACTTGTGTGCCAACTATTTACAAACAGTAGTCTATAGCACACTTCTATGGTTGTTGCATTATTATTATGAATGTGGATTAAGTCTGCAGCCTGTTGTCTCTTGAATTGTAATTATGAATAATTTCAGTATATTTGTCTGCACTATTTTGTTATTGTTCTAAATCAACCGTTCCTACTTAAACGATTGGCCTAATTGTATTGCAATGCCTCGCGTGGTTCAAAAAACCAGATAAGTTGACTTAATTCCATTACCGGTACACCTTGCAGGCTTTAGGCTAAGCATAATAGAGGACCAGAGGGAAGATAACAAAGTAGTCAATAAAGCCTACTATTATTTTGCTGGAGGGTATCTGTATTAATATCTTCTAGCAAGTACACAAACAATATTAACATATATTTCTAGAGCCAACAAACATTCTTTGTCGACTTCATTTCGACTTTTTCGCCCATGCCTAGGATTGTATCAATCCTTACCTTATTCCCCGGCGCATAGGACACCAGAAGTCACAGCCATGCAGAGTGTATGTCAAAATAGGACCAGTGAATTTGTGCATTTGTGTATTTGTGTATTCGCTACACGAGATATTACAATACAATTAGGTCAATAGTTGAGATAGGAAGTATGATTTAGAACAATAATAACAAAATAGTGCAGACAACTTTACTGAAATTATTCATAATTACAATTCAAGAGACAACAGGCTACAGACTTAATCCACCTTAATAATAATAATTACGCAACAACCATAGACGTGTACTATACTGTCTGTAAATAGTTCACATGTTACAAAAGTTTTTACAAATATTGTATTGTGCCCAACATAGCAATCTGTGGTGAATTATGGTGTGAAAACTACTGTATGTATTTTTGCGAGCAGGTGGGAGCTTATGGAAACGCTGTGCAAGCCGGCGAGGTGACGTTGCATCACATGATTAGCAAGCGCGATTTGACGGTCTGGTTCCCAACGTTCAAGCACATATGTTTCTTATGAAGTTTTTCTGTGTTATTGTATTTATCATGGCGAGGCAAGAGATGGGTTGAATTACAGGTAATAACCACATTGTAAATAAGAGTCGATTATCTACCTCCGGGGAACAAGTATTTCCGTGCATTATTTTTAGACATGTGAGAGCTAGGTGTGGGTTCGACACCAGACCGAGCTGGGAGAGGTCCACGTGGTAGTTGGTGTTAGTTTAAATGTAAATCTTTATTTATCAAGTGAGAAATACAATACAAAATACAAATCATCTTTTGAGACGCTTGTCACATGTCACGCGAACACGCACAGACTTTGCACTGACTCGTCTTTTGTTCTCTTCTTTATTGTACATGTCTATTTCACCAGGTGGCGCTACTGTGCTATTTTTCTTTCAAATATTAACACTTCCTCCAAAGAAAAATCAAATACAAATAAAAAAATAAACAAGATGAACTATTGAACACTTTTCAGCCTCTAAGATGTCATCTTCTGCACGCCAATCCTCTCACGCAGCATCTCGAATCTGACCCTCTCCAGAGGTTTAGTTAGAAGATCAGCTAATTGATTGGTCCCGTCGATGTGCTCCAGCTCAAGGTCTCCGTCCAAAAATCTTTCCCTCACATAGAAATGACGTACCTCAATATGCTTGGATTTTCGATGGTACTCCGGATTTTTAGCCAATTTAACTGCACCAGCATTGTCGATGTAAAGCGTAGGAGGTTTGTCAGCAGTTCCCAGTAATTCAGAAAACAGTCTTTTCAGCCAAATCAACTCCTTTGCTCCTTCACTTGCAGACACAATTTCACCTTCAGTTGTCGATGTTGACACAGACTTCTGTAACTGACTTCTCCACGATACAGCTCCATGATTGTAGGTCGAAATGACACCCGTCGTTGAACGTCTCGTCCTCTTGTCACTGGCGTAGTCAGCATCACTGTAGACCTTCAAAACGTCCTCTTTCCTATAGACGATTCCATGGTTCACTGTGCTCTTTAAATATCGAAATATCCGTTTCACTTGACTCCAGTCTTGAACTGTAGGATTCTCCATGGCTCGAGCAGCTTTGTTGACCGCGACTGCGATATCTGGACGTGTAGCTGTAGTCAGGTACATCAAGGATCCCACCGCCTCGCGATAAGGAACCCTGGCCGAAACCTTTTCTCCATCTTCACTTTCTTCGCGTCCAACTGGGGTAGACACTCCATTTGACTCGGCCATCCCAAATTTTTCTAGGATTTTCCTCGTATAATCCTCTTGACTGATTGCAATTGGTCCATCATGGTTTTGTTGTATCTTCATGCCCAGGAAATTGTTGAGAGATCCTCTGGTCGTGTGAAATTCCTGCTGAAGTTTTTCCATGAACTGCTCGATGTCTTCTTCGTTGCCAATTACCAGACCATCATCCACAAAGATTACAACAGCCAACCACTTTCCATTTTTGTTGCTGTAAAAGAGACAAGGATCAACTTTGCTGTTTTTGAATCCAGCTTTCTCCATGAATTTCTTGAAACGCTTGTTCCAGCAGCGTGGAGCCTGTTTTAAACCATATAAGCTTCTTTTTAGATGGCACACTCGGCCAGTACCGTCCTGATGACCTTCTGGCTGTTCCATGAACACATCTTCTTCAAGCTCGCCGTTCAAGAAGGCCGTCATGACATCAAATTGACCAAGTTTCATCTCCTTTTCAACAGCTACTGCCAACAGAGCTCGAATGGTATCATACTGTGCAACAGGGCTGAATATTTCTTCATAATCGATTCCTTGCTGTTGCACATAGCCTTTGGCTACCAATCGCGCCTTGAAGCGAACTTCTCCACTGTCCGTTGTCTTCTGTCGAAGAACCCACCGATTTTTCAGGACCCGTGCACCATTTGGACGCTCAACCAATTTCCAGGTATCATTTTCCTTTAAGGACTCAAATTCTTCATTAATTGCTTTCAGCCACTGATTTTTATCACTAGACTGCAGCGCTTCAGAGTATGAGTCAGGATTCTTTTCATCGATAGATGGTCAGGCCATGCACATGTAATTTCCACTGATCATCCACGATGGCTTCTTACTTTCACGTTTGCTTTTCCTTCTTTCTTCAGTCTCCCCTTCTTCCTCATCTTCGCTTCCTCCGGAACTGGACGCCGAAGCAAAATCTTCAATTTCGCTTCAGTTCTCATCTGACTCTGACCTCCTCTGTAGGCCTACATCAGACGATGAATTAGACTGATTCCTCTCCACACGCTCTTCAAGTGTGACTTCAACCTTTCCGGTGTTGGCGCGCAGATTGTAGACAACTTCAGGTTTGAATTTCACATCATGGCTTAGAACAACCTTTCCCTGAGTTGGAATCCAGACTCTAAATCCATCCCTGTCGTTCACGTACCCAACCAGATGTCCAAAAACAGCTTTGTCGTCGAACTTTGAGCGAAAATTCTTGTCGATATGCACGTAGCATTCTGTTCCGAAGATCTTCAGATGGCTGAGACTTCCCACTGGTCGTCCATACCACAATTCATAGGGAGATTTGTTTTCAATGGATGACTTCCCAGTGCGATTCAGGAGGTACACCGCAGTGTTGCAGGCTTCAGCCCAAAGTTGTTTCGTTAACTTGCTGGGATTCAGCATAGATTTTGTGCACTCCACAATCGTTCGATTTTCACGTTCCGCAACTCCGTTTTGCTGTGGTGTGTACGGCGTAGAAATGCTGTGTTCTATGCCTCTGCTTGCGAGTAGTTCAGAAACCTTCTTGTTTTCAAATTATTTTCCTCCGTCACACCTGAACAGCTTCACGACGTGTCCATTTGTTTTGGCTTCATTCAGGAACTGTTCCAGAACGGTGTACACTTCACTTTTGTGCTTTAAAAAGAAAACTCGTCGAAATTTGCTGAAATCATCCTTGAAACATACGTAGTAGCGTGCCTTTCCAAGAGATTCAGTAGACATTAGTCCATTCACATCGGCGTGGATTTGTTCACCGGTGGCTGTTGGTCGATTCATTCGTGTCTTGAATGACAGTCGATGCATTTTTCCCAGTGCACATCCATTGCAGAAATCCTCTTTACACATGTCTACATTGATGTTCATCTGCTTCAGTACATTCTTGACATGCGCTTTGTGTTGATGACCAAATCGTTCATGGTAGATCTGCAGTTTGTCCGACGATGTAGTTAAATTCACTTGAATGGGTTGCGCCGGTTTCACAACGCGCATGTCAAGTACATACGGACCATGACTCACATGTCCAGCCATCATTGCCTTTCCAGTAACCTTGTCTTCAATTCTAACAGTTTGGTCGTCAAGTCTTGCACAGAAACCTTTCCTTGCAGCAGCTTTCACAGAAAACAGATGAGCCATTGCATCGGGAACATAAAAAACTTCAGTCATCTCAGCACTCAACCAAGCGTTGTTCAGCCGCACTTGAATGTTTACAGTTCCTTTGCCGTGAGCTAGCATGCTCACACCTCTTTTTCCTAGCAAAATCTTCTCTGGAGCAGCAAACTTGACGTATGTTGTAAAATACTGTTTGTTCGCGGCGATGTGATTTGTGGCGCCACTGTCGCAGTACCACTCGTCAGCTTGAACAAAGTCGCCGTCTAACGCACTCATAGCATGAGTCAGAAACGAAGCATTGTTCTCCTTATTTTTCTTTCTAGTATCACCCTCTTTCTTCTTCACTGGACATTCACTTGCCCAATGGCCCAATTCCTTACATTTAAAATATGGAAATTTCTGCTTTACTCGTTGAACATTTTTCTTCGACTTGTCATCAGCGCTGCCTTTGCTACTGCCATACTGGGAATGCTTCTTGGGAGCACTACGTACCACAAACGCAGTCGATTCCACGTTTCCTTGGTCACGCAGTTCAATCGTGCACAATTTTTCAATCAACAAGTTCACAGTTTGATTTTCCGTCGGAATCGTGTCCCACACATCCTTGAAATTATCATATTCTTTTCCCAGCGTGGATAAAATTCGACCGTTCAAAATCCTTTCAGATAACGTGTTTTCGTTGTGCTTTTGGAGTTCTTCGTTCAGATCCTGATGAAGCTTCTGTAACTTCGCGATATGGGTGCTGATGTCCTCCTTGTCGTCACGTGTCACTCGGAAGAATGACTCGATCAACATGTTCAGTCGCTGCGTACTGCTTCGTTCAAACCGTGCGCTCAATTTTGTCCAAATTTCACTGGCATTGGTGCACGTCAACACGAGCTCGGCAACAGATTTTCCTAGCGCACCTGCTAGCAAACTGGCCGCTTTCGCGTCTTCTTTTAACCACTGCTTATATGCCGCTTTTTGTCGCGCAGTTGCATCTGCCGGAAACACAGGACACTTTTTTCGAACCATCAACAATATTTTCCAGTTCATACGACCGCAAAACCATCAACACATGCCATTTCCACTTTGCCCAGTCTTCAGGTCCTTCAAGTTTATCCACTTGAACTTTGTAGTCACTGCCGGTTGCCATTTTGAGGTTATCCTTAACTCACAAAAAAATACAACACATGTTCCACAGGCGCTCAGCTTCGGATCCACTCACGAGATAATACCATTTACACGTGGCCTGGGTCCATAACCTGTTAGTTTTAATGTAAATCTTTATTTATCAGGTTAGAAATACAATACAAAATACAAATCATCTTTTGAGACGCTTGTCACATGTCACGCGAACACGCACAGACTTTGCACTGACTCGTCTTTTGTTCTCTTTATTGTACATGTTTATTTCACCAGGTGGCGCTACTGTGTTATTTTGCTCTCAAATATTAACAGTTGGTGTAGCCACAGTATAGATCAGGCGCGGGACACTGTTATGGGCGATTAGAACCAAAACAAAGACCACCATGTGCGTTTTGTTTACTGTTTGGGCCCGCATGCCGACAAATGTTCAGTATATTCCATTTTTAGTGACTTAATCTGTATTATGTTGGATCCAATACTAAATTGAATAACAAGTGACTAGCGGTGTTATTAGAAATGGCGACAGCTACGTTCGCTCTAAACGTGGGACAACATAATTGATATGTAGGGTAGCCTAGGTTTTAATTGCTAAGATGTAAACCTTTGTCTTAGTTTCTGTCGATATAATTATAATGACTAATCAGAATTTATGGATTTACTTTTATTTATTTCGCGTAAAAATCCGAATATAGGTACGATAGTCTTGTACATATTGGACAATATGTAATTTATTCCTGCCAAATGTACCAAACAATTGTTTTCATCTTGCTGAAGACTTCTGTCAAGTCTTTGTAAATGTGCAGGACCAGCTTTGGTCTAGTTAACGGTAGGCTACTTAAGTAGTTTGATATGCGGAAGGGCCTATCCATGTAGGGTCTATCCATGTCCATAATTTTCCTATCTATGCTAATACTTGCATGCATGCAGCTGTCTCAGTCAAATACTACAAGTACAGTATTAAAAATACAAAGTGACTAGTGATCGAAACACCCAGGTTTGGACCCTGGTCCTATTTTGACATACACTCTGCATGGCTGTGACTTCTGGTGTCATATGCGCCAGCGAATAAGTTAAGGATTGATACAATCCTAGGCATGGGCGAAAAAGTCGAAATGAAGTCGACAAAGAATGTTTGTTGGCTCTAGAAATATATGTTAATATTGTTTGTGTACTTGCTAGAAGATATTAATACAGATACCCTCCAGCAAAATAATAGTAGGCTTTATTGACTACTTTGTTATCTTCCCTCTGGTCCTCTATTATGCTTAGCCTAAAGCCTGCAAGGTGTAGGCCTACTACATTATTGTATGTAAAAGCCTAGGAGTACAGTAGGGCTTCATTCAGTAGTGTACGTTAGCCCGTAGCTCCTTTTGGGTGCTGCTTCATTGTAGGTTTCAGTCTTACAGTGTTAGTAATCATCATTTTATGTACGGTATGCAACATGTCAAATTCTACCTCCCTATTTGATGGTGGAGCCTGCTAACATGCATTTAATAGCTGAGAGAACACGGGTTGTTCTGGCATCGTAGGGACATTTTTCGGTTGAACTGTACATTGCGATACAGCGGCGTCTAGGGAGATTTCAGGAAGAAATGCTACCTTGTTTTCAGCTCCCCTATACCTTGTAGACACACAACTCCCTAGTCTTACCCATTAGGCCTAGATACATGCCTGGACACAATTCTTGTTTGACCACCTCGTGTAGTGGCTAGCATTCTCGGTTCTTTCCCCAGAGGTCTGGGTCCGTTTCCTGGCCCTGCCCATAAAAGTAATTCTGGTTTGAGGGCTGAAACGGGGTATGCTAAGCCTCATGTGGCAATCCTGAGGCGATTGCCACCTAGGCCATCTTGGAAGTGGTTTACCACATCTACTGCAGGCAAATGCCGAGATGGTTCCTTATTTATGGCCACGGCTGCCTCCCTCCCAATCCTCACCTAAAGTACAAAGACGCTAATAGCCTACAGTCAGCATATTGCAACAGGTTATCGTAAAAGATACACACACCTAAGTACATGGGTCTCAATGACCACCATGTCCAAGCCCCTCAAATGATAAAAGCAACAACAAAACAACTTGTGTTAAAAGTGGTCGTGCTACAGTGTTGCAAACTTCTGAACTATAAGAGAACCCTGGGCAAACTTTTCTGTTCACAAATCTGTTTCAGCTTTATCACATTCGTCATTTGAGACCTTCTCTAGCTTCATGAAGATAAGGGGTAATAAATGAAACGAGTATCAAGCGCCCAGCCTACACTAGGACTGGGCAGAAGAGCAACTCACGTGTGCTGCTCCTCTTCACAGTCCTACTGCAAACAAACATTCCCCCACTCTGCCTCTGCTATATTGAAAGGCGGATTACCGACCATATGCATATATGTGCTGTTGATTTGCAATAATACTACTACATGCATTGCATTTATCTGTGTAGGCCTACATTGAAATTTAATTTTTGCTTCGACTTGTGCTTTGGACATTTGCAGTTTATCTTCCACCCGGGGCTGGTCCAGTTTTCCAAAGAGAGTTTCCGAGGCTGGAGTTTGCGGTCGGGTGGCTTAAAACAGTGTGCCATCAACCATCCAAGTAGCCTACTGGCCACGTTCAAGATCTCATGTGTTTCTGTGTTCTCAACGAGCTTAACCATTGGTATTCACATCTCTGAAGGTTGTTTTCAGCTGCACAATCAAATGTAAAAGACAAAATGTAAACATGCAGAAAGCGGTATTCAAATAAATGAAATCTGTCTTGCACTAAGTGATTATCATTTCTCGAAACCTACTCCTGATTCTGAATCCACTTTACTGTATTGGCAACTCCAGCTATCTGATATGACATCTAGCGGTAAAAATGAGAAACTTACCAAGCTGGGTATTTTTGTCACGGGGTGACTGTTTGTATATGGTTTCTTGTATTGGTAAGCAGATCGTGGTAAATTCTTCGTGTCTTTATACATAAATAATAAGTTTTACTCGCTGATAGAGTGCAAAATGAGTAAAAGCAAAGTATATTGCTCAGTTTACGGCTGTAAGTCGGTGTATAAGAGGGCTGCGGACAAATGTTTTCATCACTTTCCAAAAGATGCAAATAGCAATAGCCCAAAGGTGACGATACCAAATAAATACGGGCAACAGTAGCGGGTTGGACCACTCACCACTGCACTGACTGGCGACAGGACGGGCTGTTCACTGTTACGCCGAGCCAAGCCGCACCTAGACAAAAAGGAAGGAAGATTGTAGTTTTACGTGACCGTGAATCTTGTGATTATGAGCCACGGGACCTCCTTTTTACGTGGAATCCGAACCACAGGACATGGCATTTCTCTTCGAAAATCTCACATGCATTGACCTGGAATCGAACCCAGACCGCCTTGGTGAGAGGCATACAGCTAGACCGCTGAGCCACCACGCCCCCTGCACCTAAACAGCCAAGCACAGTCTCGCCGAGCCAAGCCGTACCAAGGCAGCCAAGCCTACACCAGCCGAGGACAGCCAAGCTTCATCAGTCAGGTATCCTTCCCCGCTCCCTAATTCATTTCCAATAACCCTACCAATCGCCATCACCTCGCTCTGCGATATCCGAGCCATTCCACTACGAGTAATATAGGCCTAATTTGACTTCGCAGGGTAAATATCTACTCTGTGAGAACTTGCTACAAGTTAAACTCATACCTTCGCCCTACCAAGCAACAAATAATTTCTAGAGTCTATGGTAAAGCGAGCAAACTCAAATATAGCTTTTCAACGTAACAACGCCATGACTCGAACTGACCAAAAATACCAGCAGACAACCGATGCTTGATAATATGCAATTGACACATAAAATCCAGTGGAAGACACAAATTAGATGACGTATATCGCACAGTTATACATATATACACTTAAAAATAACACTGCCATTATTTTAGGGACCACATTTACTAATTAAAACCGAAAAAAAAGTGTTCCATATCAAACGCGGGTTATTGAGTATTTTTTACCCTACTTATCCAGACCGACCGCAGCGCCCCAAGTGTTAGTTTGAGTTGCCAATACAATATTGAGGTTATATTGATCTCATGCAGTAGAGGAGGGTGGGGGTAGAATTTATGGGAGAATGAAATATATGAGCATAGCATTTAATTGTAGCTACATTATTGGTGAATAAAGTAACTGGCCGAAAACGCCCTTGTGCAGCATGGTTGGGGGCGAGGAGGGGTTACGAATGTTTTGAGGTTATAATGGCACAATGAAGCAAACTCTAATTATTCTTGATTATATCGTTTTTAACAGCTTTTAGTCATTATTAAGAACATTTATATTGTATTAAAAGCACCGGTAGGCTTTCAAATAGGCAAATAAATGGAAAAAAAGTTTCCGTAGATTTGGAAATCATACCAACATGTCACACCAAAACGTATCATTAACAACGAGAAGCTTGTGGAAATTGTGAAAGATATTGGAAAGTGTTTAGGCGTAGACATTAACACCAATGACATTGATGCGTGCCTCAGACTCCCTCAAAGGAAATCAGAACTACCGCCTCGTCTGCTGGTAAAATTCTGTAGTTGCTTAATAAAAGACGAACTATTAACGGCTAAGAAATTCAAGCCGAGAATGACTTCCATTGATGTTGGGATTCAGGCAAAGTCACGGAGTGTTTATATAAATGAACACCTGACGTCGCAGAATAAATATCTGCACAAACAAGCACGAGACCTCCGGCAACATGGTTGTAAATATGTTTGGACGAAGGACTGTAAAATCTTTGTGAAGAAAGACGAAAGTGGAAGCACTTTTCGCATCACCAGTATGGAGGACATCCGTAAATTTCAGAGCGAACTAGCTAAGAAGATACCTAAGCCTGACAATGGAAGCCCCTCCAGTAATAACAACTCTTCTTAACTACCCAACAGTAGAAGACCATTCCGGAGACAACATGACGATAACGACAAACCAGATATACAACTCCAATCCTACCAACTGCAGAGAACTAAAATTTGTGAGTGTGCATGATTACACTATTAAATGTAAAACTATCACTAATGACTGTAACAGCCTACAAATTGTGTATCTTAACAGTAGAAGTGTTACAAATAAGCTGGACGAATTGGAAATACTCCTGCATATTTTAGGTTAAGTAGATGTTTGGTTATATCTGAAACCTGGATTAAGAGCAACAAGGCTAAATATTACAACTTAAACAACTACTCTGGTGTGTTAACTCACAGAGATGATATGAGAGGAGGTGGGACGGGGTTATTTGTACATAAAAAAATGGAACTTTAAACTAATTAATAAGTGTGAATTGTACCATAGCTTAATCTGGGTGGAGATATGACGAGACACCTCAACTGGTCAAATCAAATCAGACCATCTATCCATCATTGGAGGATACAACCCAACGATATCTAATGCAGCTTTATTTCTAACATCTTTGGAAAATTTCCTCTCTCAGACCAACAATACTCCTTGTCTTTTCATAGGTGACACAGATATTAACACTTTTACTGACGACCTCCTAAAAATGCGATACCTTAATGTTTTAACAAGCTATGGATTCACATTGTGTAACAAAATATATGCAACACGTACGACTGACACATCATCAACTCTTCTCGATCATGTAGTAGTAAACAATGACAAAATGCAGCTCACAATATCCAATGTGGATACAGACATAAGTGACCACAATATAATCATCACAGACACTGTCTGGCCATACAAAAGAACCAATTCTCATAACAAAATTTTCACTTCGTCGATTAGTCCTAATTGTATGGCTAACGAAACAAACGATAATAATGATATCACACAAACTAGCCAGGATATTACGATCAACAACATGTACAGCGCTTTTATTGACCAAATGCAAGGAACTATAAAAAGACGCAAGCACAATTCCAACAATCAGAAAATATTGTCAAATACAGATGATGCAAGTCCATGGATTACATTTGAATTGATAATATTGATTAAGCGACGCAACACACTACACCAAAAACTCAAGACCAGGCAATACAAAGATAAAATCTCCCTAAAAGAAGAATACATTATGTGCAGAAATGCAGTAACATCATTGAAAAGGAAACTAAAAGCAGATTATTATCCACAAAAGCTAAACTTGTATGATAAAAACATAAAGAAAACATGGGAAATCTTGAATGAAATTATATATAACAAAAGGTATAGCTCTAAAACTTGCACATCTCTTATGATAGATAACACGGTCGTTGCAGATAAACAGGAGATTGCTAACTCATTCAATGACTATTTTACATGCATAGCCAGCAATTTTGCATCCCAGATAACTGATCAGGACTGTACAAGTCAGAATGCTAACTACCAGTCAGAATCACTCTTTCTATATCCAACAGATCAAGTTGAAGTTAAATGTATAATTAAGAATCTAAAAAATAAAAAAGTTGTGGTGTAGATGGGATTTCAGCTAGTGTGGTTAAAACGTTTGATGATCAACTAATAACGATGCTTGTTACTATAATTAATGAATCTATGACTAGTGGCATAGTACCACAAGCTCTAAAAATTGCTAAAGTAATAACAATTTTCAAAGGAGGAAATACAAGTGATGCAGGGAACTATAGACCTATATCTATACTACCAATTATTTCCAAACTCCTGGAAAGCATTGTTAAGGTGAGGCTAGTGAAGTTTCTGCAGAATAACATTTTTTTATAGAGCCCAATATGGTTTTGTTGCGAACTCCAGTACATAACTGGCTATTACTGATCTTATTTCAATGCTTCAGGAAAGCATTGACCGCAACGAGATAGCAGCTGGGTTATTCATTGATCTCGCTAAAGCTTTTGACACAGTAAATCACGAAATTCTATTATCAAAATTAGAGAATGCTGGAATTCGAGGCGTTGCATTGGAGTGGTTCCATAGCTACCTTAGTGGAAGAAAGCAATATGTTGCCATGAATGGCGATCAAAGTGCGGAAAAGGCTGAATCGTGTGGGGTTCCTCAAGGGTCTATTTTGGGCCCTACGCTCTTTCTAATATATATAAATGATTTAAGTAAAGTTAATTTAAAAGGTCAAATTATGCTTTACGCTGGTGATAAGAATGTTTTCTATACTGGTAGCAAAGTGGGCACAATAATCAATAATATGCAACAAGACTTAAACGCAATAGCCAAGTGGCTCAATATTAATAAATTGACTATGAACGTCACGAAAACAAAATATATGATAATGACAAAACCCAGTATGAAAAATATTGAACATAATCATATATATAGCAACAACACAATAATAAACGAGGTCGAACATTTTAAATATTTGGGGCTAATCATTGATAAACATCTAAGCTGGGTAGCACACGTTCATTATATTGCGAAGAAGATAGCTCCGGCATCTGGGCTGTTGAGAAAATTGAGATACTTAATCCCTAGAAAACTTCTAATCACAGTATATTACTCACTCGTACACAGTCACTTGCAGTATCTAAATGTAATTTGGACTCAGTGTAAAAAGACAGCCCTGCATGAACTTATGGTAATACAAAATAGAGCGATAAAAAAAAATATATATATATATAACCTACCCTTTAATACACACAGTCGAGAATTATATGCCAAGAGTAAAATAATGCCAATGTCAATGTGTGCAGAATTAAGGTCAGCAATACTAATGCACAGAATTAAGCAGAACAATGTGCTGCATAACAGTGACTACACCCTAAATTCAGACATTCATACTTATAACACGCGACAAGCAGATGACTTCGCTCTCTTTCAAATCCGCTCGTATAAATTTGGTAACTGTAGCTTTAAGTTCTCAGCCATTCAATCTTACAACCATCTTCCAAGCGATTTAAAATCAATTTCCAATCTGTCGACTTTCAAATTTAAATTAAAGAGATTACTTTGGAATCGGTACCTAATAAAGTAGGTAGCCAAATTTAGTGAATCATCATGTCTTATTTCACTCTGCATTGATAAACTTATTATTTTAATTATTATTTAATTCTTCTTCTATCTTCGTTTTGCCCACTTAGGGAGCGCGCTTGAACTTTTTGACTCGGCTTGATGGAGCTTTCCTCTTCTTCTCCTCCCAAAATCTCCTCATGAACTCGCTATGCCCCTTCTCACGTTCCTCCGTCCACTTTTTGCTTTTTCGGTGAAAGAGTGATTTGTAAATATTATTTAATTATTATTTTACTCTTTATTCTTATGTTATTTACATTGTACATTTTCTTTTGGTAAGCTAATTACAGTGTTAGGTCTAGTATCATTGTCGAAAATTAACTTAATCACGCAGCAAATGTGTATGTAAGGTATATATGTATATAAAATTGTAGTAGACGCCAATAAATTTGTATTGTACAATTCCTATGTAAGAGCCTCTGGCTCGTTGGAATTAATTGTTCAATAAAAGATGATGATGATTTAATTTTTGGAACAATATCGCCTCCTGAGGTGCAATAACGAATGCTTTTGATTCAATGTCAGACACTGAAAATCAATTCCGAACGTAGTAATGTGCGTTCGTAATGATCACAGTCAATCGTAGTTACTTTATATGCGAGATTGGTAGCCATTGTAGCCCAAACATTGCCACGTGGACCTGAAATTCTAGCCAATATAAGCGTCCAGAAAATAAGCATTGAGTGTCGTCTCTCCTTATTATATGCTCCTTGGTATAGATATCATCAGGCGCGGGACACTGTTATGGGCGATTCGAATCAAAACAAAGACCGCCATGTGCGCTTTGTTTACTGTTTGGGCCCGCATGCCGACAACTGTTGCAGTATACTCCATTTTTAGTAACTTAATCTGTATTATGTTGGATCCAATACTAAATTGAATAACAAGTGACTAGCGGTGTTATTAGAAATGGTGACAGCTACGTTCGCTCTAAACGTGGGACAACATAATTGATATGTAGGGTAGCCTAGGTTTTAATTGCTAAGATGTAAACCTTTGTCATAGTTTCTGTCGGTATAATAATACTGACTAATCAGAATTTATGGATTTACTTTTATTTGTTTGTTTTTCGCGTAAAAATCCGAATATAGGTACGATAGTCTTGTACATATTGGACAATATGTAATTTATTCCTGCCAAATGTACCAAACAGTTGTTTTCATTTTGCTGAAGACTTCTGTCAAGTCTTTGTGCAGGATCAGCTTTAGTTTAGTTAACGGTAGGCTACTTAATTAGTTTGATATGCGGTAGGGCATATCCATGTCCATAATTTTCCTATCTATGCTAATACTTGCATGCATGCAGCTGTCTCAGTCAAATACTACAAGTACAGTATTAAAGATACAAAGTGACTAGTGATCGAAGCACGCAGGTTTGGACCCTGGTCCTATTTTGACATACACTCTGCATGGCTGTGACTTCTGGTGTAGTATGCGCCAGGGAATAAGGCAAGGATTGATACAATCCTAGGCATGGGCAATGAAGTCGACAAAGAATGTTTGTTGGCTCTAGAAATATACATTAAGGAAAAACTTCCCCAGAGCCGACGGCACTGCGGGAGGATTCAGGCTAAGTCCGTAGCTTTGACAATGCGCATGCGCCAGTATGTAGCAGACGGGAATAGAAGATAGCAACACAAATGAAATTAATATTGTTTGTTTGTGTACTTGCTAGAAGATATTAATACAGATACCCTCCAGCTAAATAACAGTCGGCTGTATTGACTACTTTGTTATCTTCCCTCTGGCCCTCTATTATGCTTAGCCTAAAGCCTGCACGGTGTAGGCCTACTACATTGTTGTATCTAAAAGCCTAGGAGTAGAGTAGGGCTTCATTCAGTAGTGTTCGTTAGCCCGTAGCTCCTTTTGAGTGCTGCTTCTTTGTAGGTTTCAGTCTTACTGTGTTAGTAATCATCATTTTATGTATGCAGCATGTCAAATTCTACCTCCCTATTTGATGGTGGAGCCTGCTAACATGCATTTTATAGCTGAGAGAACAAGGGTTGTCCTGGCATCGTAGGGACATTTTTCTTACACTGAGGGTTAAAGTTCTCTTTGCTTGACCACTCGAAATGTGTAAGGAAGTTAGCATTGTATTCCTGTGCATGACAATGGAGTTCAGTACCTAGTATTTGTTCTAGGTGCTGAATAGCACCCAAATCTGTAATCGGTTCTTTACAGTCTGGCTGGAAACTGTTCTCAATGAGTGAATGACAGTTTGTAGTTCCAGGAAGAAAGGCTACCATGTTTTCAGCTCCCCTATACCTTGTAGACACTGGGTAGTTTATTGGCTGAGGAATAACCCACCCACCAAGGGAAGATGATTAAGAGAAGGAAGTAGATTTGGGATTGGAAAAGAAGGATAGAAAAATAGGAGGAGAGTCCCACAAAAGTTATAAGTTTAAATTTCAATACATTTAGAAGCGGTTGCCACCGCAAATCCGTGCTCGGATACCTAAAGTGGGTACGAGCTTGGTCGAAGCTGACGGGAACCGCAGCTAAGACTTGGGCAGTTTGCCAGAGAAAGGCTTTAGTGTATTTCCTCCCAAGCACGAATAAAAGTACTATAGGGAAGGGTGATGGTCTGGCCAGACAGATAGTAAAAGCTTTATTGAGTATGAACGAGGGCATAAACCTAGGAAGAGCTAGGAAAGCCAGGATCTTGCCTAACTGTAGTATCAGAGAAATGATGAATCCAAAAACAAATATTTAATTTATTTAACAATTCAAAGAAGTTTGAGAAAATTAACAAGCGTGTAATATAATTTGGACAAACATTGTTCATTTGAACTTTTTAACAAATGGGGTCGCAGACCTCTCGACATTAAACGTTTGCTCCAGGCAATTGACAATTTACAAGGTTTCAAACCTTACATGTTTCTAAAATCTTTATAAGATTTAAACAAATAAACAATGAAGTAATTAAAGTTTGAACGTGAATTGGAGTACAAAGAGTGCACCTTAAGAAATTCTTGAGAGAATGTTCTAGAGAAAGTGACAACTTCGAAAATAACAATAATAAAAACATGAAAAATAAGATAGAAGTTCCTACAACTTCTTATATTTATACAGAATTAATATATGAGAATTATACAAAGAGGTCAGGTCACTTACTGTGAAACCTGAAGAAAGTGAAAAGGAAAGTTCTAGACTTCCCAAGTTTGAGCAGGAATCACTCGCCAAATGGGACAGTTTCCATTTCGTGAAACCTGAACATGACTCGCTCAAGAGTTTAAAGAAATGTTTTCCCTGATTATAGGAAAGGAACAATGTGATTTAAAACTTGTATCACACAAGCAATTACGCAGAATTTAATTAATGTTAAACTAGCAAAGTTGGAAGGGCACTTCGTGAGTGACGCCTTATAGAAAGTTACAATTTTATTAATAATGGTTGTTAGTAGAAGGTTGAGGAAAGATCATTGGGATATAGGATCAATGTTCATGGCCGTATTTAATGTAAACGGACGAGCGCGACGCGGTAGAAACGTGGAGCAAGCACTGGTTATCACTGTAGTCTATAAAGATGGATGCAAAGTTCACTATAGAAACACTGAAGTTTATGAGAAAGAAAGTTATTGCAATTATGGAAATAACTGATTGCACTATATAGGTGAGAGTCTATTTCTTGAAAAAGTTGTGATTTACAATTAAATGCGCCATAGAATGTTCCAACGGGGGAAGAAAGTTCGCTATTGCAGTAATTTAAGGAAGATTCCTCATTTTTACTAGTATTTTCACAAGTGCGTGGACAATACTTGACGGCAAGACTCGCAGATAGAGCACAAGATCTCGAAGGTTCCAGAACGACCTTAGCAGAAAATGGGGTTGAGAAAATCCAACGGAGGAACTAGCTTTATAATTATAGACAGCGGGTATTAGATAATATCCCACGTAGCGAGAGGATTTCTCATTTGAATAGCTTAAGAAAAGCTCTTTTTTAGTAAGGTTGGCTTATACAAGCAAAAGCTCAACGTGGCAAATCCCGCGAAGAATGATTGCCGCCCCACAAGTAATCTCACGCTGTCTATAAAAGTATCGTTAAAAGCATGTAATCTTTAAAATCATGAAGATGAGGTTAAAACTTGAAGCTGTACTTATCTTGGTTAAATGTTGATAGGGAAGATCCCCTTGACGGATGCCTAGAGTTCCAACATGGCGTGGAGTGAAGAAAGTGTCTCTTGGTTTGAGGAGACTGGCTTGAGTTGAGCCCTGACTGATCGAATCAACTGCCGACTTAGTAGTGAGAGCTGCTCAACGGAGCACGGAGGGACCGAGGAAGGGGAAAAGAGTGGGGGGTAGGAGACAAAAGGAGAACATATAAGTATTGCCAATATTGTAACAAAAAAATGATCTCTTGCTGAGCTGGTCTTCAAAGAGTTGATAACAGTTGATACTAGCGCAGCATGGTGAGTAAAGAAGTGGACGTAGTCCTCTTGCTCAAGGAGAAAATAGCTGGCGATGGTAACAGGATCTGGTAGCCAAATGGATATGGAATTCCTCTTGCGCGAGGAAGA
Organism: Meconema thalassinum; assembly: GCA_946902985.2. Taxonomy (NCBI): domain Eukaryota; kingdom Metazoa; phylum Arthropoda; class Insecta; order Orthoptera; family Tettigoniidae; genus Meconema; species Meconema thalassinum. The sequence continues at coordinate 1,304,046,616 of OX336389.2, read as the reverse complement.
GTTGAAGAGATTCAGAGATTCGTTGTTATATGACGCTAGGTGGGTCACAGAATATATATCTGGAACAGACTCATACAAAATATAAGCGACCTGAACCCCTAAGAGAGAACAGAAGATCACTGTTGGTGTCTGACAAAGAGGAAGGAAAGAACATGCAAAAACATTGAAAATTATAATCTCAGGTACCGTGTATTCCAAGAATGCACCATACTGGGAGGAGTAACACCAACAGCGAACAAGAAAAACAAGTACAGTAATAAGCAATTGCGGAGAAGTAGTCTTGTGATCTGACCATTAGTGGTCAAGACTCTGAATACCCTGACTCTCCTATCCCTTCCAGGGTAACACTCGGTCACTCTTCCAAAAGGCCAGACTAGGGGGGGGGGGGGGTGAAACATCCCTAACTAAGACCAAGTCTCCCACTTGAATGTCGGGACTGGAAAGAAACCACTTCTGCCTCCCTTGCAAGGAAGTTAAATATTCCAAGTTCCACCTCTTCCAAAAGGAATTGTGGAGGGCTTCAAGTTTACACCAAACAATAGGTAAATCAAAATCCCTGAAAGAATTAGGAAAGGGAGGAGGGGCAGAGAGAGAAGTGCGTGTAAGGAAGCGACCAGGTGTAAGTGGAAGGAGGTCATCAGGGTCATTGGAAAGCGGAGTTAAGGGGCGAGAGTTAACAACACCTTCAATCACAAAATAACTAGAAGCTGAGGGAAATAAAGCACTAGTAAAGATTGCGATACAACGCAAAAGGAGAATTAACAAGTTTAAACAAAGCGTATAGAGACAAGTACATCTATTCAGGATAAGAATATACCAAGTAAACAAAGAAACTATGCGAGTAGAAAGCAAGAACGCCATAGGTAACAAACGAGTAGCCATAAACAATGACCTCAAGTTATAATGGGTATCAAAGGGGTTACTCAGAAAAATACTTAAGTCAGCGAGAAACGTGACATGACAAGTATGAATACAAAAACACATCGAATGTGACGACGAGAAAAAACCAGTTTGTTCATCAATGAACATTAAGATCGCAAAATATGTAAGCAAAGTGAAATACATGAGCGCGGGAGAAATACGCAACGAAGTTTTGAAACAAGGATCGAAGCAGTTTGAGAATACGAGCGTGAGTAAGTGGAATACAAAAGCAAGTGCGGCCTTGACACACATAGTACAGCGAGATAAGGCATATAAATAGCTGAAAGAGTCCTTAACTGGAACAAGTTTATTTTGGGAAGTAGGTGAACGGCTTCTGTACTTGCAGGAGCGGCTCACTAGACAATGCTTGGCAATCAGCCAAAGTTGAGATAAGAGAAACTTGCTTTGACCTTTGGCAATCATACAAGAAATAAACAACAACTTGGCGTTATCCAGGCTTGTATACAAACAAGTTTGAAAAACAAGTAGTTCGGAATAAACAAACAACACTTGTTGAATCAGCTGTGACTTAAAGCAGATATTCAGGTTGTACGACATGCAGTCAATCGTAACTTGGACGTGAAAAAACAATTTAAAGACGTATGAAACAGAGTAGGAAATCAATTTCGCATGATTGAGTGGATCACGGAATCCAACAAATTTCGACAAAAAGAAGCTTAATTCTTCCGAGCAAAGAAGACAAGCTGGGACATTGAGAAGAAGGTTATGCATAAGAATAGTTATTCTAGATGTTAGGGAATTCAGATTTCCAAGCGGTTTCAAATTGTGAGGAAGGAGGAAGGAGCCGACCGTGGCCATCCTTCTAAATAAGGAAAGAAGTGAAACATGGCTTACAGCGAAATGATGGTGACTGATAGCCATGGTTTTACACAAGGGGAAGATAATTTTCGAGAAAGAGTTTAAGCAATTACCTGCTATAAAAAATGACATGAGAAGGTAAACGAAATAACACAAAGCAAGGCGAACTTGAATGGCCATCTTGTGCGGGAAGAAGGAAAAACCATTTAAACAACTTACAGAGGTAGCGTAGTTGTTCACGATGAGACATCGTTACGACAAGTGTTTTTCAAAAATATTGAGATCTGAAACATGAGCGTTCTCTTTTTCAGAAATGGGATTTATGTCAGCTGTAACGAAATGACATTGCGCTTTGGTTTGAACGCTGGTATGTTTGATTTCACCAGTAATAACCCAACCAAAATCGGTGTCTCTGGCGACCACGGTTGAAGATAACTTGCGTGTTTGTTCGCGAAGGCACTTCCAAAAAACATTGGCACTGAAAAGTACATCAATGGGACCTTGAGCATTAAACTGAGGATCAGCTAACCTTAAGTGCGAGGGAATGTTTAAATCGGAAGTATTAATAGAGTGACTTGGAGTGTCCTTGCCAATACTGGTAAGAATGAGACAGTTTAAATTAAGATTGGTGTTTCTTTGGCAAACGTCTCTGATTTTCAATTTTGAAGACTGCAAGACTTGAGTTTTCAAATTGTCAATGCCGGTCACATTGATAGAAGTAGGCGATGACGAAAGACCTAGTTTTTTAATCAACGATTGCGAAACAAAATTATGAGTTGAAGCGGAATCGAGAAGACCACGGGTTCTAAACCAATTTCCAAATTTATCTTGGATTTCGAATTGTACAGTGGTCAAAAGGGTTTGCGCACTATGAAAAGTTTCGGCGTTAGAAATGCAGGAAGAAGCATTAGTTTGTTCGGAGCCGCTCTGCATGGAGCTTGAAGAGGCGGGTGCTGATGACCTCGATTTATCGTGAACGTGCAATAAAGAATGATGCGGTTTTTTACAATGGAAACAGAGATTTGATGACGTACAGTTCGAAGAAGAATGCTTGGGTGACAAGCAATTGAAACAATGTTTGCTATTCAAGACAAACTTCCTTCGATCTTCGACAGACAATTCTTTAAAGGATTTGCACGAATACAATGTGTGAAGCTTTTTACAGAGCGTGCATTTTAACGATTTGTTGAGCGGCCTGATATCTTCTCTTACATGATTGAAAGAAGAACGGGTTTGCTTGTTCTCGACAGATGGGGGCTGATGTCCCTTTGAAGAAGCAAGTTTTTTTTCAAAAATTTGATACTGAGGATTCGTTTCAACCTTTTCGCACTGAAATGCGAGTGCTGTAAGGACTTGGCATCGGCTGTTAAGAAACGAGATTAAGTGTTCGAAGGAAAATTCTTCCTTGCGAGCGAGTTCAATTTCCCAAGCCTTTAAAGTTGAAAAATCGAATCTTGATGTAGCCAGATGAATGAGTATGGTGTCCCATGTTTGGACAGGCTGCTTGAGTTGGTATAATGCTCTGACATTCAACTGTATAGAATCTAAGAGGTCTCTTAAAGAGGTGACGTCATTAGGTTTGACGGCTGGCAAGTTGAAAAGACAACGTATGTGGCGAGCTACACTCAAACGTAAATTGCCATATCTCTCTTTAAGGAGATTAAAGGCGATGTGGTAGTTGTCTGCGCTTAAAGGCAGTGACTCCACTAAGGCTAAGGCCTCACATTCCAAAGAAGTACGGAGGAAGTAAAATTTATGTATGTCTGGGATCTCGATATTTTCATGAATTAGGGAGCAGTAAAGTTCGTAAAAAGAATACCATTCACCTTCCTTGCCTGAGAAGTGCGGTAGGCTTATCTTAGGAAGTAACGGTTTCGGTTTGTTCTCGTGAACTGAAGCGGGTGCGAACTGGGCCGGATTGATGACCCTAGTGTCCGGTTCTGAGATATTGCGGATCAATTGGTGGGCCTTGGCAATCCCTTCAAAGTACAAGGGTTCGACCTCGTCCCGATCCGATTGAAGTTCTGGGCAAGCGGATTCAATCTCGGTTTGAATTTGATCATAATAATCATAAGACCGTTCGTACAACTTAAGGCGATGTGTCAAGATGTCTAAATCACACACGGCGGGATTTAATTTGCTGATGAAATTTCTGAATCTAGTGAGTTGCCCTTTATAGGAAGAACGTCTAGCAATGAGAGTTTCATCTTTTTCAGTAGGAGCCATGACAAAAAGAATAAATTGAAATACAACTCACGAAACTGTAGAACCTTGGAGATGCTGTCAAGTTTGCAGCAGCAAATGGGTATAAAGAACAGGACACCCCAAAGGAGACAGGAGCGGCCTCTTTCCCGTTCACAGGCTTTGCATGATGTAGTTATAACTGAAAAATCCAAAGCAGATATTAATAATTTGCAAAGTATTGTCAAATGACACTTGACAAACAATGGAAATAGAAAATGGACTCTCCCGGGTTTCTGGTACCAATTTTTGGGTAGTTTATTGGCTGAGGAATAACCCACCCACCAAGGGAAGATGATTAAGAGAAGGAAGTAGATTTGGGATTGGAAAAGAAGGATAGAAAAATAGGAGGAGAGTCCCACAAAAGTTATAAGTTTAAATTTCAATACATTTAGAAGCGGTTGCCACCGCAAATCCGTGCTCGGATACCTAAAGTGGGTACGAGCTTGGTCGAAGCTGACGGGAACCGCAGCTAAGACTTGGGCAGTTTGCCAGAGAAAGGCTTTAGTGTATTTCCTCCCAAGCACGAATAAAAGTACTATAGGGAAGGGTGATGGTCTGGCCAGACAGATAGTAAAAGCTTTATTGAGTATGAACGAGGGCATAAACCTAGGAAGAGCTAGGAAAGCCAGGATCTTGCCTAACTGTAGTATCAGAGAAATGATGAATCCAAAAACAAATATTTAATTTATTTAACAATTCAAAGAAGTTTGAGAAAATTAACAAGCGTGTAATATAATTTGGACAAACATTGTTCATTTGAACTTTTTAACAAATGGGGTCGCAGACCTCTCGACATTAAACGTTTGCTCCAGGCAATTGACAATTTACAAGGTTTCAAACCTTACATGTTTCTAAAATCTTTATAAGATTTAAACAAATAAACAATGAAGTAATTAAAGTTTGAACGTGAATTGGAGTACAAAGAGTGCACCTTAAGAAATTCTTGAGAGAATGTTCTAGAGAAAGTGACAACTTCGAAAATAACAATAATAAAAACATGAAAAATAAGATAGAAGTTCCTACAACTTCTTATATTTATACAGAATTAATATATGAGAATTATACAAAGAGGGCAGGTCACTTACTGTGAAACCTGAAGAAAGTGAAAAGGAAAGTTCTAGACTTCCCAAGTTTGAGCAGGAATCACTCGCCAAATGGGACAGTTTCCATTTCGTGAAACCTGAACATGACTCGCTCAAGAGTTTAAAGAAATGTTTTCCCTGATTATAGGAAAGGAACAATGTGATTTAAAACTTGTATCACACAAGCAATTATGCAGAATTTAATTAATGTTAAACTAGCAAAGTTGGAAGGGCACTTCGTGAGTGACGCCTTATAGAAAGTTACAATTTTATTAATAATGGTTGTTAGTAGAAGGTTGAGGAAAGATCATTGGGATATAGGATCAATGTTCATGGCCGTATTTAATGTAAACGGACGAGCGCGACGCGGTAGAAACGTGGAGCAAGCACTGGTTATCACTGTAGTCTATAAAGATGGATGCAAAGTTCACTATAGAAACACTGAAGTTTATGAGAAAGAAAGTTATTGCAATTATGGAAATAACTGATTGCACTATATAGGTGAGAGTCTATTTCTTGAAAAAGTTGTGATTTACAATTAAATGCGCCATAGAATGTTCCAACGGGGGAAGAAAGTTCGCTATTGCAGTAATTTAAGGAAGATTCCTCATTTTTACTAGTATTTTCACAAGTGCGTGGACAATACTTGACGGCAAGACTCGCAGATAGAGCACAAGATCTCGAAGGTTCCAGAACGACCTTAGCAGAAAATGGGGTTGAGAAAATCCAACGGAGGAACTAGCTTTATAATTATAGACAGCGGGTATTAGATAATATCCCACGTAGCGAGAGGATTTCTCATTTGAATAGCTTAAGAAAAGCTCTTTTTTAGTAAGGTTGGCTTATACAAGCAAAAGCTCAACATGGCAAATCCCGCGAAGAATGATTGCCGCCCCACAAGTAATCTCACGCTGTCTATAAAAGTATCGTTAAAAGCATGTAATCTTTAAAATCATGAAGATGAGGTTAAAACTTGAAGCTGTACTTATCTTGGTTAAATGTTGATAGGGAAGATCCCCTTGACGGATGCCTAGAGTTCCAACATGGCGTGGAGTGAAGAAAGTGTCTCTTGGTTTGAGGAGACTGGCTTGAGTTGAGCCCTGACTGATCGAATCAACTGCCGACTTAGTAGTGAGAGCTGCTCAACGGAGCACGGAGGGACCGAGGAAGGGGAAAAGAGTGGGGGGTAGGAGACAAAAGGAGAACATATAAGTATTGCCAATATTGTAACAAAAAAATGATCTCTTGCTGAGCTGGTCTTCAAAGAGTTGATAACAGTTGATACTAGCGCAGCATGGTGAGTAAAGAAGTGGACGTAGTCCTCTTGCTCAAGGAGAAAATAGCTGGCGATGGTAACAGGATCTGGTAGCCAAATGGATATGGAATTCCTCTTGCGCGAGGAAGAGTTGAAGAGATTCAGAGATTCGTTGTTATATGACGCTAGGTGGGTCACAGAATATATATCTGGAACAGACTCATACAAAATATAAGCGACCTGAACCCCTAAGAGAGAACAGAAGATCACTGTTGGTGTCTGACAAAGAGGAAGGAAAGAACATGCAAAAACATTGAAAATTATAATCTCAGGTACCGTGTATTCCAAGAATGCACCAGACACACAACTCCCTAGTCTTACCCATTAGGCCTAGATACATGCCTGGACACAATTCTTGTTTGACCACCTCGTGTAGTGGCTAGCATTCTCGGTTCTTTCCTCAGAGATCTGGGTTCGTTTCCTGGTCCTGCCCTCAAAAGTAATTCTGATCTGAGGGCTGAAACGGGGTATGCTAAGCCTCATGTGGCAATCCTGAGGCGAGGTGGATTCGATTCCCAACTAGGCCATCTTGGAAGTGGTTTACCACGTCTACTGCAGGCAAATGCCGAGATGGTTCCTTATTTATGGCCACGGCTGCCTCCCTCCCAATCCTCACCTAAAGTACAAAGACACACTAATACAGTCACCATATTACACCATGTTATCATAAAAAATACACACACCTAAGTACATGGGTCTCAATGACCACCATGTCCAAGCCCATCAAAATAATAAAAGCAACAACAAAACAACTTGTGTTAAAAGTGGTCGTGCTACAGTGTTGAAAACTTCTGAACTATAAGAGACCCCTGGCCAAACTTTTCTGTTCACAAATCTGTTTCAGCTTTATCACATTCGTCATTTGAGTCCTTCTCTAGCTTCATGAAGTTAAGGGGTAATAAATGAAACAAGTATCTGGCGCCCAGCCTACACTAGGACTGGGCAGAAGAGCAACTCACGTGTGCTGCTCCTCATCACAGTCCTACTGCAAACAAACATTCCCCCACTCTGCCTCTGCTATATTGAAAGGCGGATTATCGACCATATGCATATATGTGGTGTTGATTTGCAATAATACTACTACATGCATTGCATTTATCTGTGTAGGCCTGCTTTGAAATTTAATTTTTGCTTCGACTTGTGCTTTGGACATTTGCAGTTTATCTTCCACCCGGGACTGGTCCAGTTTTCCAAAGAGAGTTTCCGAGGCTGGAGTTGGCGGTCGGGTGGCTTAAAACAGTGTGCCATCAACCATCCAAGTAGCCTACTGACCACGTTCAAGATCTCATGTGTTTGTGTTCTCAACGAGCTTAACCATTGGTATTCACATCTATGAAGGTTGTTTTCAGCTGCACAATCAATTGTAAAAGACAAAATGTAAACATGCAAAAAGCGGTATTCAAATAAATGAAATCTGTATTTCACAAAATAATTATCATTTCTCGAAATCTACTCCTCATCCTGAATCCACATTACTGTATAGAATATTGAGGTTATATTGATCTCATGCAGTAGAGGAGGGTGGGGGTAGAATTTATAGGAGAATGAAATATATGAACATAGCATTTCATTGCAGCTACATTACTGGTGAATAAAGTGCAGCACGGTTGGGGGCAAGGAGGGGTTACGAATGTTTTGAGGTTATGATGGCATAATGAAGCAAACTCTAATTACTCTTGATTATATAGTTTTTAACAGCTTTTAGTCATTATTAAGAACATTTATATTGTATTAAAAGCACCGGTAGGCTTTCAAATAGGCAAATAAATGGAAAAATAATTCTCGTGGATTTGGAAATCATACCAACATGTCACACCAAAACTCATCATTAGTATTTCATTTTTGGAACGATATCGCCTCCTGAGGTGATTATGGATGCATGCTTTTGATTCAATGCCAGACACTGACAATCAGTTTCGACCGTAGTAATGTGCGTTCGTAATGATCAGTCAATCGTAGTTACTTGATATGCGAGATTGGTAGCCATTGTAGCCCAAACAATGCCACGTGGACCTGAAATTTGAGCCAATATAAGGGTCTTGAAAATTAGCATTGAGTGTCGTCTCTCCTTATTATATGCTCCTTGGATATAATTACAGTATGGACACTAGGCAACACCGGAGGAACGGATTTTCAAAAAATCATTTGAGAAGGGACAGCACCAATTCACCTCTAAGCCGCTTGGTAGCACCACTTTTGGACAAACACATGATAAAAAGCTGGGTGCTGAATGTATATTTTATGTAATTTATTTAACTCGATTTCAACACACTAGCTCTCTTTATAATCATATACCGGTACCGTATTTTAGGAAAATAAATAACAAGAAAATAGAAAGTGTTAATAATACCGAGTTTTAATTCTAAGAAGTGTGCAATATAATGTTTATCACCACATTCCTTCAGTCCTGTGATGTCGCATTGTGATTGCATCGTAGCGATGAAAGGTTATGATAAATTTTAAATGATTAAAATAACACGATGTATTGAAAAGTGTGGGGCAAATGTGGTTTTTGTTTTGTGAATTAATGGATAGGAGTTTGAGGGACTGATATTTATTTCATGGGTATTAAAACCAGAATAATTCGGTGTAACGTTTGATATTTGTATTTACCGCTCCAATGCCCGAGGAAACCGGAATGGTAGTTTGTCCGGTGTGATAAGAACTGCGCAAAATAATTACCGCACAGATGTTGGTTTCCCACATTTCTGCTATTGGTTAAATTGCAAAATTATATTTCTGAGTTGTTTTTAATAATTACAAGCAATGTTTTCTTCATACAAAATCGACAGGCCGCACTCAATAATGAATATGGGTAGCTGCTCTCTCGCAGATACATGGTGAACCGTCGCCGTCATGCATGCGTGCGGTGCTTCCGGTGACGGCCATTTCAAAACCATGACGAAACAATTACATGGTAAAGGCCTGATGTGTCCATACTGTATATGATTACTATACTGTGGTGTAGCGCGCAGGCGGTCACTTGTGGCCAATGTGGCATGGAGATACTGTAGATCAAGGAGTATATAATAACAGAGTAGAAACTCTCTGGTATATCTGCGATTCGTTAAATTCAGGGTGATTGCGTTATTGTTTGGGCTCCAACTCAAACGCGCATGCTGTGAAAAGCTACTAAAAAACCTTGCTTGGTGCGCACCACATGGTGAATTCCAACGCCACCGAGATGCAATAACTGGCCGTAAATTGTGCAATAAATATAAGTGACCGAAGGATCTAGGTTGCTTTCGCCGAGTACGTTAGCCAACTTACGAAATGAGAGGAAATCGAATCGAGTTTGATTTATCTGGATATAATTCGTTATTGTTGCTTTAAAGCAACTGCGTTTTCTTTTTGAACGACAATATATTACTTAGATTCAATATTAAGAGGCAACGGACACCCCAAAATTAAATTTTATAAGTACATTCTGTTCTATAACGTTGGTATGGCTGTTAGAAAAAAATGGACTGTCGATTATTTATTTCCTACTTTTTAGTTATTTAGCCCTTTTATTACGTGTAAGTACAAGCGATTGGTCTTTTTGAAGTTCCAACATTAAGAATAAATACATTATGAAGTGCCATGCAAGTTTGCAATATTATGGTACCATAACCTCAAAATGACCGTACCCCTATTCCGACCCAGTACGCCACTATGGCTGATTTCTTTTTGATATACCTCCTTCTCTAAATAAATTGTATATGTCATTTCATTGCAATTTACTTGCCCTCAAAGGTTAAATGATTTTCAACTGTATCTACAGAAAAAACTATAGGCAGGGTAGAGGATTGTCAGGGAATTGAGAAAGCGGATTTTACAGGCAGTTTCAATTGATTTATTAATTTATGTTCAGTCATGGTACACATTGTACATTCCTTCACATGTGAGTCATAACTTCTGATGTGTGAACGTCAATGGCTTACTCGACTGGAGACAGGATTGAAGAAGACCATGCCGGGCTGCACTCAGATGATCGGCAACGCTGCAGGACGGTGGAAAACAACTGATCACCCACAGCACAGTACACTCCAACTCAGGAATACCTCTTGACTAGCTCCGATCAATAATCGGGCTGAAGAAGCTGTAAACTGCCGGCTGGATCGCACCTCTCCTGGCTGCTTTAAACTGCCTGCCCATTCAACGATTACAGCATTGGTTTCAACGTACAACCTCTTTTCCAAATAAAGGCGCTAGGAAGCAGCACCAAGTGATTGTGGCAGACATAAGTTTTGTATTGATGTTAATGGCGAAGTTGTGTTTGGAATTAATTCTGAACGATTTTATAATGCTGTAAAGCTACGTGCCCTTTTGTAAATCATAACAGGGCGAGTTAGAATACCGGGGAATCTCATTACATGAGATACCATCGGACAATTCACAGCGTGGGATGTGGTTACGTGCAATTTCCAGAGAAGGTGACGAAGAGGAAGCAAATAAATAGAAAAATAAAAAAATACATAAATGAATGAATGATTAAGTGAGTATATGCGTGACTCAATAAATATGTAAGTAAATACGTAAGTAAATAAATATGTAAGTAAATAAATAAATAAGTAAATAAATATGTAACATTGTGGGGTTTGAAGCCATTTTTCAGTGTTGCCCAAGTAAACGAAAGTTTGGTGCTTTTCAGTCGGTCAACACGAATGTACACAAAAAGAGCTGGGTTATGCCCTAATCCTGAAATAAATTACATGAGATTAATAAATTTAATGTAATTTATTTCAGGATTAGGGCATAACCCAGCTCTTTTTGGGTACATACGTGTTGACCGACTGAAAAGCACCAAACGTTTGTTATAAATATGTAAGTAAATAAATAAGTAAAAGAATAAATAAGTAAATAAATAATTAAATAAATATGTAAGTAAATAAACAAATAAGTAAATAAATAAATAAGCAAATAAATAAATAAATAAATAATGTAAAGATTCGTGCAATTGCCCAGCGGTCGCCATTCTTTATCCTCGTAGTGACGGGCAGGCGGGGTGTGTGAGGAATGCAGAATAGCCAGTCCGGCCGGGCTAATTAGGTTAGCCCCTCCCCAAGGCCACCACCAATACAATAGCGCTACGAATCAGGTAGACTATTGACGCAAGGCTTCCAGACTCTTATCTTCTTCTGGAGACTACTTTGTGTGACAAGAAGGTCCCGAACCTTGGTGGGAGGGGCTGGATAATTCTGGAAGCCAACCACGAGGACATACTCGACGCTACTGGAAGGAGCAACGGCCGAGAACATTCGAGACCAGGAGCTGGATTGGTTATATACCGGCAAACTGCGGCGGGCAAGTGAGTCCCGAGTGAGTCCGCGCTGTCGGTGTGTGCCGTGCCGAGCGACCAATGGAAATAAATGTAAAGTGCTGTAATATTGAAGACAGTGTTGTGAAAATTAATAACGTGGTCAGTAAGTCTGGAAGATAAATAGTGACTGTGGAAGATAAACAGTAACTGTGGAAAATAAATAGTAACTATAGGAGATACTTCCTTGCAGTGAACAGTGTATATAAATAGTGACTTGTAGCTGTATAAAGTGAGATTCTGTGTATGTGTGTGTGTGTGGAAGTAAGTAGGCCTAATTTGTGTAAATAATTTGATTTAGTGTTAACTAGTGTAAATAACACTATTGTAAATAAAGATTTAGTGCATTATAGCCTGACCTATTTTAACGAACCCCAAAAACGTTACAATTGGTGTCAGATGTGAGGGTCAGGTTATGCGTGCGTGCTTCTGTATGAAACAGTGCGTAGGAAAGGCCTACTTTAAGGAAGTGTGTACGATAGTTAATTATTAGTGACTGTCTTGTGTGTACCATCTGGAAGCCTGGTTAATCGTGTGCTGACTGTCCGTGTGTCTCGCATTTTGTACTGTAAAATGGCGACAAGGAAAGTAAAACTTACAGCACTGAAGGTTTCGGAATTACGGCAGGAATTGGAAGAAAGAGAATCTGATGCCACGGGAACAAAGTCTACGCTACAAGTGCGATTACGTCAGTTACTGCTGGACGGAGGTGAGGACCCAGATATATTCCTTTTTGAGGTTCCTTGCGGCATAGGCCGGGTGGTGGAAATTTTTGAAAAGAAAATGGCGGACAATGTGGAAAATTTAGAAAAGAAAATCGTGGAAAACTCCAAAATTATGGAAAGGAATGTAATGGAAAATAATGCCAATCTTGAGAGGAAACTTCGAGAAGTAACACTCACTACGGAAACGAAGCTGAGGGAGGAATTTCTAGAGTCGCTGCGGAAGTTGGAGGACGAGCTTGCGAGTGCCCTGCTTCAAAATAAGGACAAGCAACGAAACGAAACCATTGCCGCTGCTGAACCATCGGAAGGTAAGGAGAGTTTACCTGTTCCCGCCGCTGGGCGGACTGACCTGCCAATGGATCGTGCACCCGTTCCCGCAGTTGGGCGTTCTGACCTGCCAACATTCGATGGGAAATCTGCATGGGAAGAATACTTCACCTTGTTTGAGACCGCCGCCATGATTAATGGGTGGTCAGAGGCCACGAAAGCTGCAATGATGAGCTTGTCGCTGCGCGGAGAGGCCCTATGAGTCCTACAAGCTGTTACCTTATCGGAGAGACAGAACTACGACGTTCTCGTTCAAAAACTGGAAATGCGGTTCGGACATCGACATATGGAGCAGCTATATCGCTCCCAGTTAAGAAATCGCTGCCAAAGACCTAACGAGAGCCTACAGGAGTTTGAAGCAGACATAGCCCGTCTTGCTAGGAGCGCCTACCCAACAGTGCCCAGCGACGTTTACGAGAGTCTTGCTACCGAGAAGTTTCTCGACGGGCTCCGCGAGACCGAGACACAGCGGGCTGTGAAGCTGGCGCGCCCGAAAACGTTGAATGATGCTTTGACCCTAGCCCTTGAGTTCGAGGCTGTTCAACAATCCGTGCGCAGCCAGGCACGCATCCGAATTCTGGAGGGAGACAAGGAGGTCCAACCTGTGCCTTCCATAGAAGAAATCGTGGAGAAAGTTCTTCAAGCCTTGCAGACCAAGAAGAAACGGACGAGGTGCTGGGGCTGCGGGGAGGTTGGGCACCTCAGAGATCGATGCCCTAAACTTACGAATAACGAGTACCAGCGAGGGAAACTAAAGAGGGTTGATGGAAAGGGGCGACTGTCAACCCATGCCAACACCAGGAATGCCCCCCACTTCTGCTATCGTCGCGTCTCTGGGTCGTCAAGCCAACTCAATTTTTGTCAGTGGCCATGTGGATGGAGAACCCAGAGACCTACTGCTGGACACAGGGGTCACAATGACCATCATCCGACCAGGCATCGTGAGAAGAGCAATAACACTCACAAGATGGACACTGCGAACAGCAACGGGGGAGCCAGCCAACGTTCGAGGGGAGGCAGTCGTCGACTTCATCATCGGTGATACCCAGTTTCGCCATCGTGTCTTGATCGCAGAGGTGGAAGAGGACGTTATTCTCGGGATGGACATCATGACTAAGTACAAATTCGGACTAGACTTGGGAAGCGGAATTTTGAGAGTCGGAAACGAGGAGGTAGTGCTGCAGAAGAGGAACGCCGCGTCGGTACGGGTGATAGCAGCGATAGACATGGTACTGCCAGGACGTAGTGAAGTAATGGTAGAAGGGAAGCTGGACGGTGAAATTCCTGAAGGTTGTGTCGTCATGGTAGGGCCTACGTTTGGCGAAGACGAAACTGGACATGGAATGCTGGTAGCCAAAGCTTTGGTTCGTGCAGGGGCGAAAATCCCTGTGCGGGTAATGAACCTTCATGATCGCGCAATAACCGTTCGGGAAGGAACCAGCCTGGGAATATGTTCGTCTGTGTCCTCCGTCGTACGCCAAGTGCGAACAGCTGCCTCCTCATCCGGTATACCTTCAGTGTGGCTTGACAGTCTTATCAAGGCAGCGTGTCAAGAGCTAAATCCTGAGCAGAGCCGAGAGGTAAGGGAACTTCTCAAACGTCATAAGGATGCCTTCCAGGATGGGACTGCTAATGGAAGAACGAACGTGGTGCAACATCGCATCGATACGGGTGACTCAAGACCTATTCGCCAGACGCCCAGAAGATTGCCACTAGCCAAGCGAGAAGAAGCCGAGCGAATAATAAGTGATATGGCTCGCGATGGGGTGATTGAACCTTCAGGCAGCCCCTGGGCCTCGCCAGTGGTTCTGGTGAAGAAAAAAGATGAATCTACGCGGTTTTGCGTAGACTACCGCCAGCTGAACAATGTGACGAAAAAGGACAGTTATCCTCTACCACGCATCGATGACACCCTGGACATCTTGGGTGGGAGCACGATCTTCTCCACATTGGACCTCAAGAGTGGCTACTGGCAGGTCGGGTTGGACCCCAACGACAAGGAGAAGACCGCCTTTACGATTGGTTCGGGACTGTGGAACTTCACAGTTATGCCGTTCGGACTCTGTAACGCCCCTGCTACGTTTGAACGTTTGATGGAGCGAGTTTTAAAAGGGCTGTCTTGGGAAACCTGCTTGGTCTACTTGGATGACATCATCGTTCTCGGAAGGACGTTTGAGGACCAACTAAAGAATTTGGAGCAGGTGTTCTTACGTCTAAAACAAGCCAACCTGAAGCTCAACCCCAAGAAGTGCTTACTCTTTCGGAAAGAAGTTAATTACCTGGGCCACGTTGTTTCCGGAGAGGGGGTTGCTGCAGATCCGGAGAAGATAAACGCGGTGAAGGAGTGGCCAATACCGAAGGATAAGCGCGAAGTTAGGAGTTTCCTCGGACTATGCACCTATTACCGTCGATTCGTGCCAGGATTTGCTAATCTCGCGAAGCCTCTGACTCGACTTACCGAAGACGGCCGGAGTTTTGTGTGGGACACAACCTGTCAACAGGCTTTCGAACAACTGAAGGAGGTACTGACCAATGCTCCTATCCTGAGTTACCCACAACCGGAAGGACTGTTCGTTTTGGACACCGATGCTAGCAATGTGGGCATCGGTAGCGTGCTCTTCCAACTGCAAGGTGGGCAGGAAAGAGTGATAGCTTACTTCAGCAAGGTTCTTTCTAAACCGGAGAGGAACTACTGCGTGACTAGAAGGGAATAGCTTGCTGTAGTGAAGTCGGTGGAGCATTTCCACAAGTACCTCTACGGGAGGAAGTTCGTTCTACGGACTGATCATGCAGCACTTACGTGGCTTCTGAGTTTCAAGAACCCGGAGGGACAGGTAGCCAGGTGGATCGAAAGGCTCGAGGAGTACGACTTCGACTCTGAACACAGGGCTGGTCTTAAACACAGAAATGCTGATGCTCTATCTAGGAGACCGTGCGTGCAAGACTGCAAGCACTGCAATCGGATAGAAGACAAAATTGCAGCGGTAAGAAGAAGTACTGTGACTGAGGACCACTGGCAGGATGAGGAAATCCGTAAGGACCAAGAAAACGATCCGGACTTAAAACACCTACTGCGTTGGAAGAAGTCTGAGGAACGACCGACCTGGGAAGAGGTAGCTCCCTTCTCGCGCTCTGTAAAAGCCTACTGGGCTCAGTGGAATTCCGTGATTTTGGAAAACGGGGTTCTAAAGAGAGTACTGGAGAATGAGAATGGGACTCAGGAGAGGCTACAGCTTATCGTTCCACGAAACAGGGTATCCGAGATAGTGCAGTTGCTGCATGATTGAACGTCCGGAGGGCACCTTGGAGTTCGGAAAACCATAGAGAAAATCCGAGAGCGGTTTTACTGGTTCAATTGCTCCAACGACGTTCGTGAATGGTGTAGAAAGTGCGTGGTTTGTGCCACTGTGTACGGGCCACAGAAGAAGAGACGAGCAGTGATGAGACAGTACAACGTTGGTGCACCGTTCGAACGGATCGCCATCGATGTAGCGGGCCCCTTCCCCACGACTGAGAGTGGAAATAAATACATCTTGGTAGCAATAGATTACTTCAGCAAGTGGGCAGAGGCATATGCATTGCCCAATCAAGAGGCGGTGGTGGTTGCCGAGACACTAGTAAGGGAGCTGGTGAGCCGATTTGGTGTACCTTGGGAATTGCATTCCGACCAGGGGCGAAATTTCGAATCATCGGTGTTCCAGGAATTGTGCCAGATTCTCGGGATCCGGAAAACGAGAACAACTGCCCTGCATCCACAGTCCGACGGCATGGTGGAGCGCATGAACAGAACAATGGAGAAATACCTGTCCAAGATTGTATCCGACCACCAGCGGGACTGGGACAAGTTTCTCCACTTGTTTCTACTGGCATACCGCTCTTCTATACATGAGACCACAGGCCAAACACCAGCTAATGTGCTGTTTGGCCGAGAGCTGCGGTTGCCGTGTGACCTGACGTTCGGCTGCAAACCTAAGGATGACGTTGTTGGCGAGGACTACATCTCCGACCTCCGTCGAAGGATGAATGACATTCACGACCGAGTTCGCGCAAACATCCAGAATGCGAGCGACCGGATGAAGGAGCGTTATGACCTAAGAGCCGAATCAGGAGGATACCAAGCAGGAGATCTAGTCTGGCTTTTCGACCCAAAAAGGCGGCGAGGGTTCTCTCCGAAGCTACAACGCTCCTGGGACGGACCATATGAGGTACTGAAGAGGATCAACGACGTCGTCTATCGTATCAGGAGAAGACCGAATGGCAAACCCCGAGTGGTCCATCTCAATCGGCTGGCACCGTTCCTGGGCGACAACGATGACGAGGGGCACGTACAACACGCTCGTATCTGTCGATTGCCAGAAGCAGAACGATCCTTCGAAGAGTTCATGGCTCAATGCCGAATTGGCCGAAAAGTTCGTTATGGCGTCACTACCGAGATTCGACGAGATTTATTCCAAACCACCAGTGAGTATGCCTTGGCTCACTGTGTGGCTAAGGACCTGAGGATGAGCCAGGGAATCGGCCAGGTGTTCCGGCGGAAATACGGCGGGATTGAAGAGCTACAGAGCCAAGAGCCTCGTGTCGGGGGCGTGTTGTGCTTAACCAGGAACGAGCGATCGCTGTTCTATCTGGTGACGAAAGAACTTTCCCATCTGAAGCCCTCCGATCGTGCCATCTGGGATAGTCTACTTGCTATGCGGGAGCACCTACTGGAGCGAAGCATATCCAAATTAGCTGTACCCAAGTTGGGCTGTGGACTAGATGGTTTGGACTGAAGGATTGTAAGAAGCATGCTAGAGGAAGTCTTTCGACGCACAGGTATTGAAGTTCTGGTGTGCTGCTGGCCCCGAACAAACGTGGTGTCTCAGAAAACGGTGGACTGTTACTTCTTCGTCAACTCACGATGCCGTGAAGGACCGAGCTGTTCCTACCGTCACCCTGTTGGAAGTGTCTGCTCCGAGACGGAACAGTGTTAAGGAGGGGGCAGTGTAAAGATTCGTGCAATTGCCCAGCGGTCGCCATTCTTTATCCTCGTAGTGACGGGCAGGCGGGGTGTGTGAGGAATGCAGAATAGCCAGTCCGGCCGGGCTAATTAGGGTAGCCCCTCCCCAAGGCCACCACCAATACAATAGCGCTACGAATCAGGTAGACTATTGACGCAAGGCTTCCAGACTCTTATCTTCTTCTGGAGACTACTGGGTGTGACAAGAAGGTCCCGAACCTTGGTGGGAGGGGCTGGATAATTCTGGAAGCCAACCACGAGGACATACTCGACGCTACTGGAAGGAGCAACGGCCGAGAACATTCGAGACCAGGAGCTGGATTGGTTATATACCGGCAAACTGCGGCGGGCAAGTGAGTCCCGAGTGAGTCCGCGCTGTCGGTGTGTGCCGTGCCGAGCGACCAATGGAAATAAATGTGAAGTGCTGTAATATTGAAGACAGTGTTGTGAAAATTAATAACGTGGTCAGTAAGTCTGGAAGATAAATAGTGACTGTGGAAGATAAACAGTAACTGTGGAAAATAAATAGTAACTATAGGAGATACTTACTTGCAGTGAACAGTGTACATAAATAGTGAATTGTAGCTTTATAAAGTGAGATTCTGTGTATGTGTGTGTGTGTGGAAGTAAGTAGGCCTAATTTGTGTAAATAATTTGATTTAGTGTTAACTAGTGTAAATAACACTATTGTAAATAAAGATTTAGTGCATTATAGCCTGACCTATTTTAACGAACCCCAAAAACGTTACAATTGGTGTCAGATGTGAGGGTCAGGTTATGCGTGCGTGCTTCTGTATGAAACAGTGCGTAGGAAAGGCCTACTTTAAGGAAGTGTGTACGATAGTTAATTATTAGTGACTGTCTTGTGTGTACCATCTGGAAGCCTGGTTAATCGTGTGCTGACTGTCCATGTGTCTCGCATTTTGTACTGTAAAATGGCGACAAGGAAAGTAAAACTTACAGCACTGAAGGTTTCGGAATTACGGCAGGAATTGGAAGAAAGAGAATCTGATGCCACGGGAACAAAGTCTACGCTACAAGTGCGATTACGTCAGTTACTGCTGGACGGAGGTGAGGACCCAGATATATTCCTTTTTGAGGTTCCTTGCGGCATAGGCCGGGTGGTGAAAATTTTGGAAAAGAAAATGGCGGACAATGTGGAAAATTTAGAAAAGAAAATCGTGGAAAACTCCAAAATTATGGAAAGGAATGTAATGGAAAATAATGCCAATCTTGAGAGGAAACTTCGAGAAGTAACACTCACTACGGAAACGAAGCTGAGGGAGGAATTTCTAGAGTCGCTGCGGAAGTTGGAGGACGAGCTTGCGAGTGCCCTGCTTCAAAATAAGGACAAGCAACGAAACGAAACCATTGCCGCTGCTGAACCATCGGAAGGTAAGGAGAGTTTACCTGTTCCCGCCGCTGGGCGGACTGACCTGCCAATGGATCGTGCACCCGTTCCCGCAGTTGGGCGTTCTGACCTGCCAACATTCGATGGGAAATCTGCATGGGAAGAATACTTCACCTTGTTTGAGACCGCCGCCATGATTAATGGGTGGTCAGAGGCCACGAAAGCTGCAATGATGAGCTTGTCGCTGCGCGGAGAGGCCCTACGAGTCCTACAAGCTGTTACCTTATCGGAGAGACAGAACTACGACGTTCTCGTTCAAAAACTGGAAATGCGGTTCGGACATCGACATATGGAGCAGCTATATCGCTCCCAGTTAAGAAATCGCTGCCAAAGACCGAACGAGAGCCTACAGGAGTTTGAAGCAGACATAGCCCGTCTTGCTAGGAGCGCCTACCCAACAGTGCCCAGCGGCGTTTACGAGAGTCTTGCTACCGAGAAGTTTCTCGACGGGCTCCGCGAGACCGAGACACAGCGGGCTGTGAAGCTGGCGCGCCCGAAAACGTTGAATGATGCTTTGACCCTAGCCCTTGAGTTCGAGGCTGTTCAACAATCCGTGCGCAGCCAGGCACGCATCCGAATTCTGGAGGGAGACAAGGAGGTCCAACCTGTGCCTTCCATAGAAGAAATCGTGGAGAAAGTTCTTCAAGCCTTGCAGACCAAGAAGAAACGGACGAGGTGCTGGGGCTGCGGGGAGGTTGGGCACCTCAGAGATCGATGCCCTAAACTTACGAATAACGAGTACCAGCGAGGGAAACTAAAGAGGGTTGATGGAAAGAGGCGACTGTCAAACCATGCCAACACCAGGAATGCCCCCCACTTCTGCTATCGTCGCGTCTCTGGGTCGTCAAGCCAACTCAATTTTTGTCAGTGGCCATGTGGATGGAGAACCCAGAGACCTACTGCTGGACACAGGGGCCACAATGACCATCATCCGACCAGGCATCGTGAGAAGAGCGATAACACTCACAAGATGGACACTGCGAACAGCAACGGGGGAGCCAGCCAACGTTCGAGGGGAGGCAGTCGTCGACTTCATCATCGGTGATACCCAGTTTCGCCATCGTGTCTTGATCGCAGAGGTGGAAGAGGACGTTATTCTCGGGATGGACATCATGACTAAGTACAAATTCGGACTAGACTTGGGAAGCGGAATTTTGAGAGTCGGAAACGAGGAGGTAGTGCTGCAGAAGAGGAACGCCGCGTCGGTACGGGTGATAGCAGCGATAGACATGGTACTGCCAGGACGTAGTGAAGTAATGGTAGAAGGGAAGCTGGACGGTGAAATTCCTGAAGGTTGTGTCGTCATGGTAGGGCCTACGTTTGGCGAAGACGAAACTGGACATGGAATGCTGGTAGCCAAAGCTTTGGTTCGTGCAGGGGCGAAAATCCCTGTGCGGGTAATGAACCTTCATGATCGCGCAATAACCGTTCGGGAAGGAACCAGCCTGGGAATATGTTCGTCTGTGTCCTCCGTCGTACGCCAAGTGCGAACAGCTGCCTCCTCATCCGGTATACCTTCAGTGTGGCTTGACAGTCTTATCAAGGCAGCGTGTCAAGAGCTAAATCCTGAGCAGAGCCGAGAGGTAAGGGAACTTCTCAAACGTCATAAGGATGCCTTCCAGGATGGGACTGCTAATGGAAGAACGAACGTGGTGCAACATCGCATCGATACGGGTGACTCAAGACCTATTCGCCAGACGCCCAGAAGATTGCCACTAGCCAAGCGAGAAGAAGCCGAGCGAATAATAAGTGATATGGCTCGCGATGGGGTGATTGAACCTTCAGGCAGCCCCTGGGCCTCGCCAGTGGTTCTGGTGAAGAAGAAAGATGAATCTACGCGGTTTTGCGTAGACTACCGCCAGCTGAACAATGTGACGAAAAAGGACAGTTATCCTCTACCACGCATCGATGACACCCTGGACATCTTGGGTGGGAGCACGATCTTCTCCACATTGGACCTCAAGAGTGGCTACTGGCAGGTCGGGTTGGACCCCAACGACAAGGAGAAGACCGCCTTTACGATTGGTTCGGGACTGTGGAACTTCACAGTTATGCCGTTCGGACTCTGTAACGCCCCTGCTACGTTTGAACGTTTGATGGAGCGAGTTTTAAAAGGGCTGTCTTGGGAAACCTGCTTGGTCTACTTGGATGACATCATCGTTCTCGGAAGGACGTTTGAGGACCAACTAAAGAATTTGGAGCAGGTGTTCTTACGTCTAAAACAAGCCAACCTGAAGCTCAACCCCAAGAAGTGCTTACTCTTTCGGAAAGAAGTTAATTACCTGGGCCACGTTGTTTCCGGAGAGGGGGTTGCTGCAGATCCGGAGAAGATAAACGCGGTGAAGGAGTGGCCAATACCGAAGGATAAGCGCGAAGTTAGGAGTTTCCTCGGACTATGCACCTATTACCGTCGATTCGTGCCAGGATTTGCTAATCTCGCGAAGCCTCTGACTCGACTTACCGAAGACGGCCGGAGTTTTGTGTGGGACACAACCTGTCAACAGGCTTTCGAACAACTGAAGGAGGTACTGACCAATGCTCCTATCCTGAGTTACCCACAACCGGAAGGACTGTTCGTTTTGGACACCGATGCTAGCAATGTGGGCATCGGTAGCGTGCTCTTCCAACTGCAAGGTGGGCAGGAAAGAGTGATAGCTTACTTCAGCAAGGTTCTTTCTAAACCGGAGAGGAACTACTGCGTGACTAGAAGGGAATAGCTTGCTGTAGTGAAGTCGGTGGAGCATTTCCACAAGTACCTCTACGGGAGGAAGTTCGTTCTACGGACTGATCATGCAGCACTTACGTGGCTTCTGAGTTTCAAGAACCCGGAGGGACAGGTAGCCAGGTGGATCGAAAGGCTCGAGGAGTACGACTTCGACTCTGAACACAGGGCTGGTCTTAAACACAGAAATGCTGATGCTCTATCTAGGAGACCGTGCGTGCAAGACTGCAAGCACTGCAATCGGATAGAAGACAAAATTGCAGCGGTAAGAAGAAGTACTGTGACTGAGGACCACTGGCAGGATGAGGAAATCCGTAAGGACCAAGAAAACGATCCGGACTTAAAACACCTACTGCGTTGGAAGAAGTCTGAGGAACGACCGACCTGGGAAGAGGTAGCTCCCTTCTCGCGCTCTGTAAAAGCCTACTGGGCTCAGTGGAATTCCGTGATTTTGGAAAACGGGGTTCTAAAGAGAGTACTGGAGAATGAGAATGGGACTCAGGAGAGGCTACAGCTTATCGTTCCACGAAACAGGGTATCCGAGATAGTGCAGTTGCTGCATGATTGAACGTCCGGAGGGCACCTTGGAGTTCGGAAAACCATAGAGAAAATCCGAGAGCGGTTTTACTGGTTCAATTGCTCCAACGACGTTCGTGAATGGTGTAGAAAGTGCGTGGTTTGTGCCACTGTGTACGGGCCACAGAAGAAGAGAAGAGCAGTGATGAGACAGTACAACGTTGGTGCACCGTTCGAACGGATCGCCATCGATGTAGCGGGCCCCTTCCCCACGACTGAGAGTGGAAATAAATACATCTTGGTAGCAATAGATTACTTCAGCAAGTGGGCAGAGGCATATGCATTGCCCAATCAAGAGGCGGTGGTGGTTGCCGAGACACTAGTAAGGGAGCTGGTGAGCCGATTTGGTGTACCTTTGGAATTGCATTCCGACCAGGGGCGAAATTTCGAGTCATCGGTGTTCCAGGAATTGTGCCAGATTCTCGGGATCCGGAAAACGAGAACAACTGCCCTGCATCCACAGTCCGACGGCATGGTGGAGCGCATGAACAGAACAATGGAGAAATACCTGTCCAAGATTGTATCCGACCACCAGCGGGACTGGGACAAGTTTCTCCACTTGTTTCTACTGGCATACCGCTCTTCTATACATGAGACCACAGGCCAAACACCAGCTAATGTGCTGTTTGGCCGAGAGCTGCGGTTGCCGTGTGACCTGACGTTTGGCTGCAAACCTAAGGATGACGTTGTTGGCGAGGACTACATCTCCGACCTCCGTCGAAGGATGAATGACATTCACGACCGAGTTCGCGCAAACATCCAGAATGCGAGCGACCGGATGAAGGAGCGTTATGACCTAAGAGCCGAATCAGGAGGATACCAAGCAGGAGATCTAGTCTGGCTTTTCGACCCAAAAAGGCGGCGAGGGTTCTCTCCGAAGCTACAACGCTCCTGGGACGGACCATATGAGGTACTGAAGAGGATCAACGACGTCGTCTATCGTATCAGGAGAAGACCGAATGGCAAACCCCGAGTGGTCCATCTCAATCGGCTGGCACCGTTCCTGGGCGACAACGATGACGAGGGGCACGTACAACACGCTCGTATCTGTCGATTGCCATAAGCAGAACGATCCTTCGAAGAGTTCATGGCTCAATGCCGAATTGGCCGAAAAGTTCGTTATGGCGTCACTACCGAGATTCGACGAGATTTATTCCAAACCGCCAGTGAGTATGCCTTGGCTCACTGTGTGGCTAAGGTCCTGAGGATGAGCCAGGGAATCGGCCAGGTGTTCCGGCGGAAATACGGCGGGATTGAAGAGCTACAGAGCCAAGAGCCTCGTGTCGGGGGCGTGTTGTGCTTAACCAGGAACGAGCGATCGCTGTTCTATCTGGTGACGAAAGAACTTTCCCATCTGAAGCCCTCCGATCGTGCCATCTGGGATAGTCTACTTGCTATGCGGGAGCACCTACTGGAGCGAAGCATATCCAAATTAGCTGTACCCAAGTTGGGCTGTGGACTAGATGGGTTGGGCTGAAGGATTGTAAGAAGCATGCTAGAGGAAGTCTTTCGACGCACAGGTATTGAAGTTCTGGTGTGCTGCTGGCCCCGAACAAACGTGGTGTCTCAGAAAACGGTGGACTGTTACTTCTTCGTCAACTCACGATGCCGTGAAGGACCGAGCTGTTCCTACCGTCACCCTGTTGGAAGTGTCTGCTCCGAGACGGAACAGTGTTAAGGAGGGGGCAGTGTAAAGATTCGTGCAATTGCCCAGTGGTCGCCATTCTTTATCCTCGTAGTGACGGGCAGGCGGGGTGTGTGAGGAATGCAGAATAGCCAGTCCGGCCGGGCTAATTAGGGTAGCCCCTCCCCAAGGCCACCACCAATACAATAGCGCTACGAATCAGGTAGACTATTGACGCAAGGCTTCCAGACTCTTATCTTCTTCTGGAGACTACTGGGTGTGACAAGAAGGTCCCGAACCTTGGTGGGAGGGGCTGGATAATTCTGGAAGCCAACCACGAGGACATACTCGACGCTACTGGAAGGAGCAACGGCCGAGAACATTCGAGACCAGGAGCTGGATTGGTTATATACCGGCAAACTGCGGCGGGCAAGTGAGTCCCGAGTGAGTCCGCGCTGTCGGTGTGTGCCGTGCCGAGCGACCAATGGAAATAAATGTGAAGTGCTGTAATATTGAAGACAGTGTTGTGAAAATTAATAACGTGGTCAGTAAGTCTGGAAGATAAATAGTGACTGTGGAAGATAAACAGTAACTGTGGAAAATAAATAGTAACTATAGGAGATACTTACTTGCAGTGAACAGTGTACATAAATAGTGACTTGTAGCTGAATAAAGTGAGATTCTGTGTATGTGTGTGTGTGTGGACGTAAGTAGGCCTAATTTGTGTAAATAATTTGATTTAGTGTTAACTAGTGTAAATAACACTATTATAAATAAAGATTTAGTGCATTATAGCCTGACCTATTTTAACGAACCCCAAAAACGTTACAATAAGAAAATAAATAAGTAAATAAAAGACTAATTAAATAAATAAGTAAATAAATAATAAAATAAATACATATCTAAGTAACTTAAATGAGTTATAAGTGAATAAATAAGTAAATAAGTAAGTAAATAAGTAAACAAATAAACAAGAAAGTAAATAATTAAATACATAAAGAAGTAAACAAATAATTAAATAAATTTGTAAGTAAATAAATAAGTAAATAAATGAACAATCTATCCAAAAAATCTGTAAAAATGTATAATACAGCCATCACAATAAGACGGGTTATCAGACAAATTCATCTCACACCCATGTACATGGGGCTACATGACCACGATGTCGCAAAGCCCCTAAATAAATCAACAACCCATTTTTCGGGGGCCGGAGGCATTTCTTTTCCCTGCCTTTTATTGTCCTTATTCTTTTCTTTTAATCTCGCCAAGTATATAAGTTAGATTTTACTCATTTAGAAGTAGTTGTATTTTTGTTATCATCTGCATAATTACGGGAAAATTAGCTAGACATTTCGCCCCTTAAAAACAATCGCCTCCACCACATGTATTTTTGCTTTCCTTTATACTGAAAATTTGCCCGTAAGTATGTGTCCGAATACTTTTAGATGATTGAATAACAAAAGAACTAACTTAGTGTAATGTTTTCACGTCCGTCAATCTCGATATTAAGCCTCCAAACATAACAATCCTTCGTTTCAGGTATCTTGCTCTTTAAAAAGCCGCGGCAATCCCAGTGCATTGGTGCTGCACCTAGCGGTGAATCAATGCATATATCTTGTACGCCTGTGAGTGTCGAATGGGCAGGCAGTTTAAAGCAACCAGGAGGGGTGCGATCCAGCCGGCAGTGCTGTAAACTCAAACATGATCATTTTTGTGAACATGAATTTTCAGCCTGTAAAGCAACACAATTCCAGTTAACGCAGGATTTCTTTCAATAAATTACAGGGAGGGGACATTTGGAAGATGTGGTTGAACGTAATGGTACAACACATTACCAATTACATTCAATACCCCCCACCTCAGTTTAATGGCAATTAAAACCTCCTGATTCGGGCATGTTAAAAGGACCCCTGCAGGCCAAATGTACGGAGCCACATCATATTACTGTTAAATATACAGAAAAAAAATCTGCATCACAGGAATTGTGCCCATTGTATTAAAAGAGAGAGGGGAAAGAGTGTGTCTGTGTCCTACCGAAAAGTTGTCAGTATTCTTGAAAATAGTCTATGCCCTTTAAATATAAATGTACATTGGTCTTTAACATCACCCATTATCTCACAACATGTGTGTTTTGAAATGTGCACATTAAATGCTAAAATCTGTCGTTTTTAAGTTAGGCAATGATGACATTGTTGCTTTGTTGAAGAAGGACTGGTGAAGTTCAAAACATGTGCACGTATACCGTACCTACCCCCTTTTATCTTTTTTGTTGTTTGGCTCCTGAGAGGCCGAGTGCAGGTCTTTCTAGCCAACGCCCGTGGGCGACCTGCGCACCGGAATGAGAGATGAATTAATGAAACTGGGCAAGGATGCGGAAGGTGGGCAAGGATGTGGAAGGAAGCAGCTGTGGCCTGTCCAGAAGGTACCGCCCCAGCATTTGCCTAGAGTTGAAAATGGGAAACATCGGAAAACCATTTCAAGGATGGCTTGAACCCACGTCTGCCGAGTCAGCAGAGAGCTTGGCCCCATGGCCGAACGCTGCGCTTTAGCTGTCGGCATACCTACACCTAATTATTATTCTTTCAGAGGGATCGGAGATGAGATACAATGAAGTGCTATGCAAATCGAAACAATATTTCAATGATCCGCCATCCAATACACTACCACCATTGAACTGTTGCATTAATTTAAGTCGATCCGGTTCCACCTAGCCAATGTTTACAGCCGGATGTCGTAACAGATGGCAACATCACAAGGAGCTGATAAAAAGATGAAATAAATGAATGTGACCAAGCAGTTGGAATGAAGCGAGGTACCGGCCAGGCCATTGGGGGATGTTGAAAATGGTAAACCTGACCAAAAAAAAAAAAACAGTCGACAGAAACATTGGCTCCATGGCCTAGCACTGCACTTACATGAATGCAGCTACTAAATATGTAAAAACTTGACATTAAACTATACAGTATACACACATGTACTGACAAAGTGCAATGTAAAATAAATGGTATCTCCTGTAGAAATTACTACAATATTAACATACTGTTACACCAGATTATATATATTTCCAGAATACTTTCTCAGCACGTGTGCCAACCGTCCAACTCTGACTGTGGGTGTATTCCATCCCTCCCACCCATGGAGAGCGTGGGGGGGGGGGAATTCATAAGATAATTAGGTAGCCTCAAAGAATAGCCATGGTCGCTCCTTTTAGTCACCTCGTACGATAGGCAGAGGATACCATGGGTGTAGTCTAAACCCCCACTTGCAGGGTTGAAGCGACCCAAAGAAATTATATTGTGTTGTTGATTCATTTCGGGGCTTTGCGACATTGTGATCATGTGGCCCCGTGTACTTAGGTGTGTGTGGAATTTGTGTGATAACCTGTGCTATTGTGAAGGCTGTATTAGTGTGTGTAGTTGTAACTCAGATGAGGATTAGGAAGGAGGCGGCTGTGGTCTTAATTAAGCATTCGCCTGGAATAGAAGTGGGGAAACCACAGAAAGCCACTTCCAGGATGGCTGAGGTGGGATTGAAACTCACCTCTTCTCAGTTTTTGCTTCATGAGGCTGAGTGTATCCTGTTCCAGCCCAACCCACAGGCCAGAATTAAACTTCTTGCCAGAGCTGGGGCCACCACGGTGACAGCCAAGAGTACTAGCCACTACACAATGAGGCAGACAAGAAGTTATGTATAAGGTAAGTCACTATTCATAGTTGATATGCGACAAGTGGCAGTATACCTGATCTAGCAATTGGTACCCGGGTTACAATAGCAGTGGCATCCACATTCACAGTTGTTTCAATTAAGACTTTTCTACCTCTGAAGGGACAAAGCTCCATAAGCATTTCCTAATAATAGCAAGTCTATGAATTCATCGCTACAAGTCCTGATATTACAAACAACCCACCAAACAGCAAGGCATTTGGGAGGAGGGAGTTAAGTACACGATTATCCGGGCACTGCTTGTAACTTATCACACTCCAAACAGTCACAAGCCTAATTTTTTGGCTCTATGTTAACCGTGGAAACTTGCAATTACATGTATAATTCTTTCAAGTTGTCAACATAGACATAATGATCATGATTTGTCAAACCGGAAACACAACTTCCTCATGGAAAACATCTGGGTGAAGCTTACGCTATCTACTGATAGGGGCAGATGACCTCGTAGTTGTGCCCCTTAAAACCTCAATAACTACCTAACTGACTGATAATAGCCTAACTACAGGGATGAACAGACATAAATCTACATCACAGATAAAGGTGACTAAAATAGTCAATACTGTACCTGGTTTATACAAAGGATTTGTATAAAACTACTACAATACGGTAATCCAAGGGAAATCTACACAGGTGCCTATGCTGGTTAGATGTCGCCATCACAATTCAGAGCTGTACACGACCTTCTTGCCAGCATGTTAATTCTGAAATAAAGTGACGGACTATTCATCATGAACAAATGAAACAAAAGTTTGAGAAATGATGAGAATGTCGGCTACATGTAGAGAATAAAGAGGATGTTCATCCTTCCCCTAAATATAATGCACACCATTAATCCCATTAGAAAAATAGTCTACTGGTATGTGTTAACACATTTTCAAGATATATATAGGGTGTTTCAAAAATAATATACGTATTACAAAGTATTATTTTGTCCAAACTATCGATCGCTGCGCCTCGGCTCGGTTATTGGAGAAACGAATACATAGTCTAGTTTATATTAATAGCCGCTAGATGTCAGTTGTTTCTGTTTTGCTTGGTAACTGTCATATGTTTAAAATGGCTACCCTGTAGAAATCATTTTGTGTTCTCGAGTTTGCGAAGTGCAATTCCGTGATTACAGTGCAAAGATGTTTCAGGTTGAGGTACCAAATTGATCCTCCGAATGGGTGGAACATTCGCAGATGGTATCAACAGTTTGTACAGTAGATACAGGATGTGTATGTAAAGAAAGAGTCCTGGCTGCCCTCGTGTTTCTGAAGAAAATGTTGCACGAATTCAAACTGATTTCCAACGTATTCCTTCAAAATCAACTCGTCGTGACAGTCGGGAGTTACAACTGCCTACAACAACAATTTGGCGTTTTTTGAGACGTCGATTGGTTATGAAGCCGTACAAGTTACAGCCGTTACAAGCCTGCGTCCTGATGACAAACGCAAACGTGTTGCATTTTGTAACGAGATTCATGATGCCATTGACAATGAAGCGACTTTCCATGTTAGTGGTCAGGTAAACAAACACGATGTTCGAATTTGGGGCCTACAGAACCCACATGCAGTCATTGAACATGTACGAGATTCGCCCAAAGTCAATGTGTTTTGTGCGATATCCCGATCATATGTTTACGGCCCATTCCTCTTAGATGGAAACACGGTTAACGGTCAGCAGTATCTCAGTATGTTATAAAACTGGTTGTTTTCGAGGCTGCACGAAGACTACTTCATTTTTTGGACTCGCCAAGTGCGTGAATATCTGAATGAAACTCTACTGAACCGTTGGTTTGGTCGTCAAGGAAAGCAAGGAAGGAAGGAAGCTTGTAGTTTAACGTGACCGTTAATCTCGAGATCATGAGCCACGGGGCCTCCTTTTTACGTGGAATCCGAACCACAGGACATGGCATTTCACATCGAAAATCTCACATGCATTGACCGGGAATCGAACCCGGACCGCCTTGGTGAGAGGCATTCAGCTAGACCGTTGAGCCACCACGCCCCCGGTCGTCAAGGAGCTGATGACTTAGCATGTCTCAGCTGGGCTCCACGGTCACCGGATTTGATGAAAATCCACAGCCTGCTTCCAGTCTCCGACCGGGTCAGGAATGGAATGAATGAAGCCCCCATCTAGCGGCGAGGATATGAACTGTGCCGGCTGCCGAAGCCTGACGCACTCCTCTGGGGCAATGATTAAATGAATGACAGATGAAATGAAATGATAGTGGAGAGTGTTGCTGGAATGAAGTTTTGACAGGGAAAACCGGAGTACCCGGAGAAAAACCTGTCTGCCTCCGTTTTGTCCAGCACAGATCTCACATGGAGTGACCGGGATTTGAACCACGGACCCAGCGGTGAGAGGCCGGCGTGCTGCCGCCTAAGCCACGGAGGCTTTTACCGGATTTGATACCCTGTGATTTCTTCCTGTGGGGTTTTGTTAAAGACAACACTCTCACAGAACCTGGAAGAGTTGAAGAACCGGATCCGTACTGCCATAACATCAGTAACGAAGGACATGCTTGCCCGAGTATGGGAGGAATTTGAGTATCGGTATGATATTGTTCATGTTGCTGATGGAGGACATATTGAACATCTGTAATCTAAACTTGAGAGGTTCGTAAATATGTGTGTAAAGTTTCATATTCGTATGTCTTAAAGTTAAATAAATATATGCATGCGAAATACGGATATTCTTTTCGAAACACCCTGTATAACAATTTCCCATTCATACGCGGGCAGATTTTCTGAACTTCTAGCCGATGGCTGGATTACGAACAACACACATCACATCCCTCATTACTTCTCAAATATTGAAGTGCTTAAGGTCGGATAACTATACAGGATCTCTTTAAGTCTCTATTATTATAAACTTAGCACGACCAAAAACAGAACTTAATTCACACACAATCAACCAACAATATACTGCCATTTTATCGACTGAACTTACCATTACCTCATTTCTCTACTAGAAAGCGCTATAGTGTTCAAGGAGCTTAGATATCTAACCTCCTTGACTTTCATAGTGCTTCAAGGAACAACGAAATTCGACATGCAAGCTACCCTTTGGGTGTCAAATAACAAAGCTTGCACCCGGCACCCAAGGCCATACGATATTATTATTATTATTATTATTATTACCATTACCGAGAAGCCTCCGTGGCTTAGGCGGCAGCACGCCGGCCTCTCACCGCTGGGTCCGTGGTTCAAATCCCGGTCACTCCATGTGAGATCTGTGCTGGACAAAACGGAGGCAGACAGGTTTTTCTCCGGGCACTCCGGTTTTCCCTGTCAAAATTTCATTCCAGCAACACTCTCCACTATCATTTCATTTCATCTGTCATTCATTTAATCATTGCCCCAGAGGAGTGCGTCAGGCCTCGGCAGCCGGCACAGTTCATATCCTCGCCGCTAGATGGGGGCTTCATTCATTCCATTCCTGACCCGGTCGGAGACTGGAAGCAGGCTGTGGATTTTTCATTACCATTACCTTTCTGTAAATCACCAAATGTCGAGACGTAATAATTACCTTATAGATTTACGAACTCCTCATCACATGTATCCATCACCGTGCATCACGTTGCCATGGAACAATATAATTTTCCCAAGGACCAACAAAATAAACGGAAAGCTCCTAAAATTTTGTGACAATACAAGGTTACCGAGTTCGGGCCCAAACACAAGAATAATTATTTAACGGACGGAACGTGCATTGGAGTTTCGTAGGCCTGCTGTAGATGAACTTTTGTGCGCGACAGAGACAGAGAGTGCTCTTGAGTGTTCGAGCTATGTGGTTATCCTTACGATCGAAATCGTGCATGACCATGTGTGCAGTGGCCACAGAGGTCTAGTGTTACCGTACACCGAGCGTGATATTTGTCGGAGTCCCGGGTGACGTAAAATTTCAATTCGCTGATATAATACAGGGCGTGTTTATTATTTCAGACGACCGGATTTAACGTGTGTATTAGTGCGGATACATATTGGCTTGGTGATGGAAGGATTAGTCTACAACACCATAGCCTTAAAGGTGAGATCCAATACGGCTTACTTCGTGCAGGGAACATTCGAGAACAGGCGAGCCACTTAACATTGAATGAGAATCAGCTGATGCACTTAGTCATTTGACAATACACACGCAGTTTACGAACAGTTGTGAATGTAGTTCATATACTGATTATATAAATCCTGTGTCACTTTAGTGACAGGAAGATTTGTGTCTATACTGGAACAGTTCGTGGCACGAGAACTTGTGATTACTACGATGGAACGAGGACACTTTCTAACCTGTGCTGTTGGAGTGTCAATGAAATTTGAAAAGGAATTATTCGATGGTGATATGAGGCACTAGGCACATACATAAGGGAATTTGATGGAGTGACGTGTACGTGTACCACCGGGGGATTAGAATCCAGGCCGCCGAGAAGCGGAATGGGAAGGTCCCGATTTCGATTCCTGGGAGAGGCAAGAAAGAAGACTTTGTAGGATGATGGAAACCTGCCGGCCCTGGAGTCGGAAGAGGATGGTTCTGGGGGAAGATGAAGACAACTTCATTGTTTTCCGAGGTCCAGCATTCCAAGAGCAGGCTAGGACTGTACCGTATAGTCTTGCTTTTCTGCCAGTGGGTGAGCTAAATTATTTTACAAACTCAGTAACATGGGTGGTTTGACTACTCATTAGTTCTTAATATCTGGTCATGGAGTTGAACTTATTATTGATTATTTCTCATTGGTTATTATTATTATTATTATTATTATTATTATTATTATTTTGAACATTTTCGTCTGCGAAATGACTGGTGATCAAGGAGATTTTTGGATCACAATATTTCGATGCATAATACACGATACTTTTACCCCACGAACCACTTCCTTTATTTTTGGAACTTAGTAAATCATCAACACTTCGAATTATTACGTGGTATTCTATCATGATTACGATAATGTAACATAGCAAGAGTCTACGCATTTTTGGAGGAAATATTGCATAATGACTTCACGCAATGTATGATCGAGGAGATTAGACTTGAATGATCATTCACAAATGAAATCAAAGCTGTTGAGAGCTAGGGTGTCCTTTATAAAATTTGATTTTTGACCTAGACTTCAAGTGTTGGTTATAATATTAATTCATGAACACTGGTAGATGACAGGAAATATGATCCCAAGTTTTCAAACATTTTGTTTGAAATTCTGGATCGATTCCCATTGCACATTTTCATTTCTTTTCTACCCATTTGGCGTTGTTGCAAGTCATAGAAATCTTTGGTGCTAATTGGTGTGCACTATTAATATGTAATTAAGAGGAAGGTGAGAATTATGAAATGATATGGTGAAATATTCTACATATAAAAATAATAGGTTGGTGTGGTTATATATAAAAGAATGAATGTTAATTTGTGAGAATTAATAAATTATGGAGTTCACATATTCTGTGAATAAATTATGGGAAGTTCAAAGGTTATACCAAATAAAAAAATATTTTGTGCATGTAATAAAAAAATAACAAGAGGTATAAATGATTATCTTGAGATGAGTTTGACTACGTGAATTGCTATGGGCTGTTAATAAATCAGGAATTCTTGTAATGAGTTGGTAGTCTAATGACTATATTTTTGGTAGAACTTAATGTTTGTTATGAGCATACCATCTAATAGGGAAAGATGGGAATAACTTTTCCAAATGTCATGGTCACCCATGAATTTTATTTTGAATCACAAATGAAGGATACCAGAGTGAATGATTTTCCAATTATTTTGGAACAATAGACTTTGGCCTAGCTAGAATAGACTTTACATATTATAATATTGCTTATACAAGTGGAATAAGACTTCCTCACTTCAGTGCCACTGTGGAGGACTGCGGTCTCCGAGCCTATAATGGGAACCTGAAAAACTTTCATGATGCAACGCAGCCTCCCTTGATTGGATTTTAAATTTAAATATTACCTTGTAAATATGATCATTTTATCTGTTGAATATGTCTCCTCTCTCTAAACCGGGGTAATATAACGAGATGTTGTAACGTGTTTTTCGAGTTTTTTTTATGCAACTGGCATAAGTCAGTAGGAAGCCATTCTATATTTATTTACGCGGCAAATTGTTCAGCCAAGAGAATTTTTCATGTTAATTTATTATTATTATTAATTTATTAAATTTATTATTAAGGTATTTTCGGAGCATTTTATAAAAATTATTAGCATTCAGATAGGTTTTCTATGTCTTAGAAAACGCTATCAAGCAAATTATTACGAACGACAATATCATAGAAAATTATGTGATTGCGGAATTTTACGGAGTTTTCGTCGGTTAGGGTATATCGAGAGACGTGACTCACTGGGAATTCAAGTACACGCTTAATCTTGTCGGAAAGCATGACGCAATCCTGGGTCGCAGCGTCCAGGAAAGGCGAATAGTTGGAACGGAAATCGACTTCATCATCGCCGCGCCGTGTGTAATGACCCGGAGGAGGGGAAGATCGCGTGGTGGGTCAGCCAATCAGTGAGGACCACGTAAGCTACAAGTCGGATGAAGAGTGGGGAAACGGCGGGTGCATATAACGTTCGACGCGCCGTGGAACGAGGTCAATCTGTGAAATACTTGACGAGTATGGGTGCGCGTGCGAGTGGCTCCGATGTTCGGTGGAGTTAGCGACTATCTGTATAGAATTTAACGAGTACGGTTGTACGCGGGAATCGCTCCGATGTTCCGTGGATTGGAGGACTAACTTTTGTAAAACTTAACCAGTGCGGTTGTACGAGTGTTTGGGTCCGAGGTACGGACCATAGAATTATCTAATCTACCAGAATCTCATCAAATATCGACGAAGATGTCGACGTCCAGGAGACTGTGGGAAGCTCACAGCATCATCCAGTACGAGGGAAATGTTTCGGCAATTTCCAGTGGTAAGCGCGAATGACGCAGAAATACGCAATCTCTCATTTCTCTTGGTTTTATATTTCATATTTCAGTAACTTCATAGCTTGGGAATAAGAGTAAAATCAATAATTTATCAGACTCCGTTTTCACGTAATTTTCTATCGGTAATATTAAAATCACAACGCTCCTATTTAAATTTTAAACTTATTATTATTATTAATTTTGCTATTCTTGTTTTATATAATAAATTCATTTCTTTTACAATGCAATCTTTGCTTTCAGTAGGTAGCATTAGATATAGACCAATTCCTTCTCCTGATACAATTGTTTGTTGGGTTAATGATCAAATCATACCACGATCTGAGTGAATAGAGTCTTGAAGGTGTTCTGCCAGAGCTAGACGTTGTTAAATACAAATTTAGATTTCAACATTGCATTGAGGTCTTGGCGCCCATTAAAACAACATAGCTTAGGCAAAGGGGGGGGGCTAGCAATTCTGCTACATTTGTACGCTCAACGTGGAGCAAAGTAAATACCGTTTTACTTATCATCCCAGCCAAAGCGAACCTGCTACAATTGTCGCCGACAACTTGGGGATGAAAACCTAATAACATTTGTGGAAGGAGAAGGGTATATATTTCTGTGCCTGTATTTTGGGGGTTATTTGTCTTTATCAGTGTATATCATTATGGGGGATGAGAAAGAAAGACAGATGAGGTTACGTAGTGGTCATCAACTGGAGAGTGATGATACGAGCAGTATGTCGAGTGATGGTAGTACCGGGGTAGCGGAGGTAAATCCCGATACTGAAACAGGGAGTGTAGGCGGCCAACCAGAATTAAAAACTTTACTTCTCGAGTTCATGTATCAGAACAAAGTTAGTAGTGATGCCTTAAATGCAAAATTAGAACAGAATAATGCAAAATTAGAACAAAACAGTAGGGAAAATAAAGAAAGTACAGAAGCTTTAAATGCAAAATTAGAACAGAATAATGCAAAATTAGAACAAAACAGTAGGGAAAATAAAGAAAGTACAGAAGCTTTAAATGCAAAATTAGAACAGAATAATGCAAAATTAGAACAAAACAGTAGGGAAAATAGAGAGAGTAATGAAACTTTAAACGCCAGATTAGAACAAAACAGTAAGGAAAATAGAGAGAGTACTGAAACTTTAAATGCTAAATTAGAACAAAACAGTAGGGAAATGAGTGATAAATTCGAACTGATTAGAGGTGAAATCAGAGGAGTAATGGAAGAAAAGGCTAAAGAGATTATTGCAGATGTAGACAGAAAATTAGGAAAAGTACAGGAGGAGTTGGAAGTTAGAATCAGTACACAGGCTGAAAATTTAAAAGAACTAGTGCAACTGGAAACACAGCAGGTCAAAAAGCAATTGGGGAGAGAAATTGACAAAATTCAGGTAGCTACTAAAGAGGTTAAGGAACAGCTGGGGGGTAGAATTGAGAAAGTCCACTCACAAATAGTTGCAGAAGTAAATGATTTAAGAGAGAGTAATAGAGAGAGCATTAGCAAGATTGAGGAGAAACAAGCAAAGCTATAATGATAAAGTAGAAGAATCAGAAGGAAACATTAAATTAACAGTAAACACTATTGAGAGGAAGGCTGAGGAGAAAATCGCAGAATTAGAGTTAAAATTAAAAGCTAGGATCAGGCAAGAAAATAGTCAGAATAGGCCAGTTTTTGTGAATAGCACACACAGGGAGGTAGAACTGGGTAAGTTCAGCAATCGACAGGGGTGCCCAATGGAGTTCATGAATACTATAGAAAATAAATTCGGGGAGAGGTTGGAAAATGGTAGTATTGAGTGGTGCCAGGTAGTTGAAATTTTAGAACAAGTGTTTGTGGGGGAAACGAGGAATTGGTTTGCTGTCTACAGAGACAAGTTTACTGATATTAATGACTTTAAAATGAAATTCTGTGAAAAGTTCTGGAATGAGGTTATTCAGTCGCAGCATCGTGAGGGAGTAGTGTGTGGTAAATATAACCCTAAAGGAAGCTCCACCATGACCGAATACTTTTTAGGGCAGGTATTAGTGTGTAAATATCTAGATGGGTTGAAGGAGGAAAGTGATGTGGTGAGGTTGCTACTTAGGCACTTTCCCTATAGGATCAAGGAGGCTGCTTGTATCCAGAATGTAAAGACTATATCACAAGTAGAAAATTTGTTAAGCACATTTGATGCACTAGGGAGAGGGGGTTATGAGGACAATTTCAATAGGAACCAGGGTAGTAATAATAACAGACCTAATGAAGCCAGGCATCAAGAAGTTCAAGGGAACGGTGGCGAAGGGGCCAACGCTCAAAATAGAAATAATAATAATCAGCTAAATCAGAACAGAGGAAATGTCTATGGTAATCAGTATCAAGGGAGGAACAATGATTTCAGGGGAAATCAAGGGAGGCACAATGATTACAGGGGAAATCAAGGGAGAAACAATGATTTCAGGGGAAATCAAGGGAGAAATTATAATGACAATAATTACAACCAGAATAGGGGTCAAGGAAGAGGACAGCCTAGTGGTAGTAATATACAGCCAAACAATGACAACACAGCCCAGAACAACCAGACCAGTTTAGTAGTTAGTAGTACTACGGCCAGCTGTAGCGGTTCTTTAAACGCGAACCAGGCTGCGAAGTAAGGTCAGAATCTCAGTCTGTAGCATGCCCTGTCCATACAATTATACAGGAACCCTATGACCTAAATGTAAGAAATGAATTATTACATGAACTAAATGATGAAGGTATTATTCAGGAAGTGGTTAGTAAGAGCCCCATAGTTAAATTTAACATGTCCGAGGCGTACACAGATGTTTTAATTGATAGTGGTTGTATGAAGAGTTGCATAAGTAGTGCATTTTATGATAAAATGAAAGGAACTGGAGTAAATTTTGAGGAGATGCCAATTAAAAGCACTTTTGTTATCACAGCTGTTGGGAAGAGGTCTAAAGTAATTTCTAAGCAAGTTTTAGTAGACATTAAAATTAATAATCATGTAGAGAAGCAGATTTGCCTTGTAATTCCAAATTTAGTATTCAGTGTTATCTTGGGTTCAGAGTGGCTAAGTAGAGTGTCTGGTAACTTATGTTATGATGTAGGGAGTTTGAAATTTAAATGGGGAGATTCTGAAGTAGAAGTAGCGTTCAATGACCATATTCAGAGGAGTAGTATTGTAGGTGTGATTTGTACTTTAAATGAGATATCGCCAGCCGTAGAGCGGGGTTCTCCGTGTTTTGTGGGTAGTGTGATTACGAACGGTAGTCTAAAGGACTCGTTACGTGATGCTGCATTTCGGGGAAATATAGAGGATGAACAGTGTGTTCGGCTCTATGATGTGTTATTGTGTAATAGGAGAGTTTTTGAGGATCGCATTGGTATGGCCAATTGCTATACACATTCATTGAACGTTATTGATAGGTCAGTATTCACAGGACATAGATATCCTGTACCTTTCGCTTATCAGAGTGCAGTTGAGGCACAAATTAATCAGATGCTTGAAGATGGGATCATTGAGCACTCTAACAGTCCATATGTTAATTCTTTGATCACGGTACCCAAGACCGACGGCACAGTTCGTATTTGTTTAGACGCTCGTTTGGTTAACAGTAGAATTAGTTCAGATCAGCTGAAATCTATGTCAATAGCGGAATTAATGCAAACATTTGAGGGGAAGAAGTATTTCACTTGTGTAGATTTGAGTTCCAGTTTTTGGCAAGTGCCACTTATGTACGAAGATAGACCATTTACAGCTTTTAGTCATAAATATAACCTTTATCAATTTTGTGAACACCTTATGGGTTAAAGAGTAGTTCAGCAGCTTTAATTAGGGCTTTAAACATCGCATTAGGGGATGACACAGGAGAGTTTGTAACCATTTACATAGATGATATGGTAATTAGTTCACGCAGTTTTGAGGAGCATCTACGTCATTTAAATATAGTTTTTCAGAAGTTAGATCAGGCAGGGTTCACTTTGAAGCTGTCTAAGTCGTCATTCTGTCAGTCAGAAGTGACATTTTTAGGTCATAGAGTGTCGAGTAGAGGTGTGACACCGTAGGAAGGTAGGGTTAGCATGTGTGGACAGTAGCAACAGGGCATCGTTACAGACACTGAGAAATAGGTAGGCAGAGCAACGTGATGACGTTCATTTAAGGGAGCCACTTGCAAGGTTGGAAGCAGGTGACGCAGAAACATTTATAGTTTCCAAACGTATTGGAAAAACAGCATATGTGCTGGAGGATAGTAAGGGAAACAGATTATACGGGACGTATAATATACATAGTCTACGAAAATATGTGTCATAAAGCGAGTGTGTTTAGCTGGCGAGCCAGCCTATCAAATGAGTAAGTGTGGTATTTGGTGCGTGGGAGG
Organism: Meconema thalassinum; assembly: GCA_946902985.2. NCBI lineage: Eukaryota > Metazoa > Arthropoda > Insecta > Orthoptera > Tettigoniidae > Meconema > Meconema thalassinum. The sequence goes on along the minus strand of OX336389.2, from coordinate 1,304,007,580 downwards.
AGATGGTCTTCCAGGCAGGCGTATCAGAAGTCACACAGGGGGGTAGTATGTAAGTAAATGAGAGTTTTTAAGGTACAGGGAAATATGACGGGATTGTCGGATGCTCTTGAGCACTAAAATGTCTCGATACACCAAGGCCAGAATTTGGTAGCGCTGGTGAATTCCCATTTGCCTCCTAGAGATGGGTGAGCGCTTGGACAGGGTATTTTTGCTTAAGGCGTCCACGAGGCAAAAGATGGGCCATCAGAATGCGAGACAGTCCTTCATGAAACTCATACATATCAGCACACGTGATTTCTGTTTACGGCCTCGCCATGTAAGGTTTGTAAGTGTGTAATTTAAGGTAATTTGTACAAAGGTATTATTTGTGCCAGGAGAAATGGTCTGTGTTGAGAACTAGTATTAAGTAGAATATGGTCTACGGGAACTTAACAAGACAGGGCGATTACGGCACAGAAATAGTTATATGTAATGCGCATTTACTGTTTTTTTTTTCAGAAGTCAATATTAATTTAATCTACTTTAAAGAGAGATTAAGTATTATGGTCACGAGGCGCTGCCACAATAGTGTGATCGTGTGCTCAGTGATAAGTGAGATTAAATTTCACCATAAGGAAGGGACCTCCAGTGAAATTAGGAAGTTCTATGGTGATATAAATATATCAGAACACCTTCAATGCGTGTGTTATGACATCATAAATACATAGTGCTCACACATTAATTATGTCTATTTCTCCAACATAGAGAAATTTGAGAGGCGGAAATATCCGTGGAACACTATTCTATATGTAAAACATTGGACTGGTTGCAAAGTGCAATCCATAGTGACAACAGACTTTGACGCAAAGTGCGTGAAGAAAAATTATGAGTGTATATATCTGTAATTTAGGGTGATTTCATTTATGTAATATGTATTTTGGATGGGGTTTATTAACGTGACTGGGATAATCGGATAATGGACCGTCGTCACGGTAAATCATCCGATGATCCGAGGCGAATATGTAACGTGTTTTTCGAGGGTTTTTTATGCAACTGGCATAAGTCAGTAGGAAGCCATTCTATATTTATTTACGCGGCAAATTGTTCAGCCAAGAGAATTTTTCATGTTAATTTTTTATTATTATTAATTTATTATAATTATTATTAAGGTATTTTCGGAGCATTTTATAAAAATTATTAGCATTCAGATAGGTTTTCTATGTTTTAGAAAACGCTATCAAGCAAATTATTACGAACGACAATATCATAGAAAATTATGTGATTGCGGAATTTTACGGAGTTTTCGTCGGTTAGGGTATATCGAGAGACGTGACTCACTGGGAATTCAAGTACACGCTTAATCTTGTCGGAAAGCATGACGCAATCCTGGGTCGCAGCGTCCAGTAAAGGCGAATAGTTGGAACGGAAATCGACTTCATCATCGCCGCGCCGTGTGTAATGACCCGGAGGAGGGGAAGATCGCGTGGTGGGTCAGCCAATCAGTGAGGACCACGCAAGCTACAAGTCGGATGAAGAGTGGGGAAACGGCGGGTGCATATATCGTTCGACGCGCCGTGGAACGAGGTCAATCTGTGAAATACTTGACGAGTATGGGTGCGCGTGCGAGTGGCTCCGATGTTCGGTGGAGTTAGCGACTATCTGTATAGAATTTAACGAGTACGGTTGTACGCGGGAATCGCTCCGATGTTCCGTGGATTGGAGGACTAACTTTTGTAAAACTTAACCAGTGCGGTTGTACGAGTGTTTGGGTCCGAGGTACGGACCATAGAATTATCTAATCTACCAGAATCTCATCAAATATCGACGAAGATGTCGACGTCCAGGAGACTGTGGGAAGCTCACAGCATCATCCAGTACGAGGGAAATGTTTCGGCAATTTCCAGTGGTAAGCGCGAATGACGCAGAAATACGCAATCTCTCATTTCTCTTGGTTTTATATTTCATATTTCAGTAACTTCATAGCTTGGGAATAAGAGTAAAATCAATAATTTATCAGACTCCGTTTTCACGTAATTTTCTATCGGTAATATTAAAATCACAACGCTCCTATTTAAATTTTAAACTTATTATTATTATTAATTTTGCTATTCTTGTTTTATATAATAAATTCATTTCTTTTACAATGCAATCTTTGCTTTCAGTAGGTAGCATTAGATATAGACCAATTCCTTCTCCTGATACAATTGTTTGTTGGGTTAATGATCAAATCATACCACGATCTGAGTGAATAGAGTCTTGAAGGTGTTCTGCCAGAGCTAGACGTTGTTAAATACAAATTTAGATTTCAACATTGCATTGAGGTCTTGGCGCCCATTAAAACAACATAGCTTAGGCAAAGGGGGGGGGGGGGGGCTAGCAAGTCTGCTACATTTGTACGCTCAACGTGGAGCAAAGTAAATACCGTTTCACTTGTCATCCCAGCCAAAGCGAACCTGCTACAATGTGTGTTTATGGGCTAAAAGACAGCAGGAATCGAGAGCGCCATTATTAATTCAGTATGGGTACCTCGAATGAACCCGTGAAACGAACACGGATACGCAGAACACGTACTTAAAAACAGGAGGTGCACGCGCAGACCGAGAACAGGTATTGTATAGACTGGGAAGTTGCGCGCTGAAGGGTCAAGCGTCGTAGTAGCTTACATGGCAAGCGCGCGGTAGGATGGATGTGTGGTAGTTGATAGTGCTCGAGGGTTTGAATGTTCAAGTCACATGCATTTTTCAAATTTTTATTCTTGTAACATGCAGTTGCTTTGGATGTGGCAAGGTTGTATACTTCATAGTTTTTCACAGACTGATTTGTTTATTTGGCCCTGAAAAGGGCCGTTGGTATGGAGCTGGGTTGATAGAAGCTAGGAAACATGTGACAAGATGTCAGTTATCCACGGCGTTAAACGCAGCACCTGCTCGAAGAGACGACCTCCGTGGTCGATACAGAGCTGCACGCGATGTTGTAAGGACCATCTGGCTCGTTGCAACATCTCTGGCGAAACGGATCGGCATGCCTCGGTGATGAGCTGTCTAAGGTGACCAGGATCGGCTGACTCCTGTGTATACACCAGTTTATTTATATGGTCCTACAGAAAAAGTCCAGAGGCGTAAGATCAGGCGACCTGATTGGCCAGGGGACAGGTCCTCCCCGTCCTATCCATTTATCAGGATACGTCGCATGGAGATGGTTCCGGACGACCTCCGCCATGTGCGGTGGAGCTCCGTCATGATGAAACCACATCCTGCAGCGGTCGAGGAGTGGCACACATTCTAAAATCGGTGGTAGTTCATCTTGGAGAAACCGCAGATAGTGTTGTCCCGTCAGATGGCCCTCAAAGAAACGGGGACCGATGAGGTAATCATCCATGATGCCACACCATACATTTACGTCCCACTGTACCAGAAGAACTGTCTGTCGCACCCAATGGGGATTATCCACACTCCAGTAATGCATATTATGACGATTAACGGTTCCATTGTTGTGGAATCGCGCTTCGTCTGTTAATAAGATGGTCGCTAGAAAAGCAGGATCAGTGTCCACATTCTGTCCAGTAAGAGGGTTACAACCTCTTCATTGTGAGCAGACGTAACGCGATGATCTCGAACAGGCCATGTCCTTCCCCGGGATGCAATATCCCGCAGGCGTCTTTTCACACTCCGAAATACCAAGCCTGTCGGTTGTCGTCTATCCGAATAGCGTTCTTGGCACAGGCGTTGTGCCTGGTATGCATTCTGTCGAGCTTCTCCATAGATAAGTTACATATCCACATACTCATCGCTGGAATACATTTCGAGGCAGTGAATAAGCTTAGTGTTGTGAATTGCTTCGAAGGAGGGGAGTTCGCGCAGCTACACACTGACCTGTTATCGCATGTTGTTATCGTTCCAATGGGGCACACGTTGCCCTACCTGTGGTCTACGAAGCTTGGAACAAGTACGATGTAGCTAACTGTTCGCCTATGCCCTAGCTACAGACCATCACCTCCTCTTCCTCGCCCATTCCAGCACCATAGCTTATGCAACGATACATACGGTTTTCTTTCTCTTTTTTCTTTCTTTTTATCGCTTACCTTCTAAGCTCGGCTTCACCCTTGGACTCTGCGAGGGATCAGTCCTCCACCGTCGCATTCCAGGACGGTGTCTCGGAGCTGAACACACCATGTCAGTAGATACAACTGGGGATGGTGACAAGCCAATCGCCCAGGTGACCACGAACTTGGGTCTAATGAAGGAAAGGGCAGCGAAGGGAGTGGGAAGGAAGACGGCCGTAGTCCTGTAGAAAGGAACCATCCCAGCAATCGCCTGGAGGACAAGTGGGGAAACCACAGAAAACCACTTCCAGGATAGCTGACGCAGGAAGCGAACCTGCCTCTACTCAGTTTGTGTGCCCCACGAGGCTGAGTGAAGGCCCTTCCAGCCCTCAGACCAGAATTATATTTCGTGGCAGAGCCGGGAATCCGTATGGGTACCTTAAATGAACCCGTAAATCGAGCACAGATACGCAGAATACGGTACTTTAAAAACAGGAGTTGCACACACAGACCGTGGTGACACGGTCTTTTACAGGGCCAAATATTAAGTGTTAAGTATACAACCTAGCCACATCCCAGGCAACTGCATGTCTCAAAGAAAATTGCATGGGACTTGAATCTTCGAACCCTGTCAACTATCACACATCCATCCTACCGCGCGCTTGCCATGTGAGCTACTACGACGCTTGACCCGCAGCGCGCACTTACCAGTCTAGACAAATCTGTACCTGCTCTCGGTCTGTGTGTGCAACTCCTGTTTTTAAAGTACCGTATTCTGCGTATCTGTGCTCGATTTACGGGTTCATTTAAGGTACCCATACTGTGCTTTGTGCTGACCGACTGAAAAGCTTTCTTTAATAGAATTAGGCAACACTGAAAAATGGCTTCTATCACGGCAATTTATAATTTCAAGATGGCCACTACGCGCTAGGCCTATATACGAATAATGGTATGGTATGTATGGTACTCCTCTCTCACTAAATTTCGCGTTAATTTTGCTATTGCACCGTGAGTTAAAGATATTCAAACGCCCATCCGACATCATGAACGTATAGAGTCGCTGTTATTTTGACTTGGTTATAGGAAGCCACTTACAAGGTTCTACATTACTTCCTATTTTCGTTGTTGTTTCCTAAAAATACATAGGTTCAGTGGCGGCGCGTGGATAAAACTTCTGGGGGTTCACTACTTTGAAAAATAACGTGGCCAAATTTAATGTTACTTGATGTTTACATAGACGTAATATAGTGAAATTACATGACTAGAAAGGTGACTTTCCTTTGAAGACACACGATTGCAGCTCGAAGAAGTTACCAAAACTATGAGAAATGAAAGACAGAGAATATAATGTGTAATTACCTTAAGCTGATCCAGTTTCGTCTGATGTTGAAGACGTTGCTGGCGTTGGTATAACAGCTGTCGTGTGTGTGTGTACAGGAAATCCATCCTCCTTTCCTTCCTGGCGGCGAATAAGTCAATTACCTTCTCATTAAAATCGACTAATTTATGAGTCATCTCCTTCTCGATGGACAACATAGCGAGAGCAGACAGTCTATTTTCATGCATTGTACTCCTCAGGAATGTCTTAATCCGCTTTAAAGTGGAAAAACATCTTTCTGCTTCAGAAGTAGTCATGGGGACAGTAATAATTAATTTCAAAAGTTTCATCACTTCTCCGAAAGGTTCCTTGAGATTGTTCTCCATCAAAAAAGCAAGGAAGTCAGTTGCATCTTTCATTTCTTTAAAATCACTTCTTGAATAAATCACCTGCAGTTCGGTTTTCAGTTTATTTTTATCAAGAAAAGGATAGGATTCTATAACATACGTAAGATTCTCCTCTGGAAAATTATTTTGGAAGGATGGGAAGAATTGGTGGTCAAAGAAGGTGGAGGCCAGTAAGTGGTTGGAGAAGTTGAATCTCTCTTTGCTGTGATTTATAATCACGTCACACACCTCCTTTGCCGCAATGTTTCTCGAGTAATAACTATTTTCGCATCTTCTTTTCCCTCTGTTGTCTTCTACATTTTCCTCCACAACGATGCTGTCAACATTGTCCCTAACTTTCAAAATTGCAGTTTTGAAGGAGCTTACTGCACTTCGCACTGATACAGGGTTAGCAGAACGCTTTTGTAATTGGTTGTATAGAATGTCCACGTGAGGCATAACACTGTAAAAGAACTCTAACCAAAAAGTAAACGTTGGCTGTTGTATTTTCAGACGCAGTCCATGAGCTTGGTTCATAGTAGCTGTTTGTCTGCTCGTGTCTTCGATTTTCTCCAAGCATTCCAGAATTGCATCCTTATGGTCATGCAATGTAAGAACGCATCTTGATTTAAAGTTCCATCTCGTAGCTGAGCCCTGCGGAACTCTTCTGCCCACAACCTCATCAAGAATGCCCACTCTCTGAGGCGAATGAGAAAAAAATGCTGGAATCTCTCCAATGGTGGCAAAGAACAATCGCACTTCTTTGTTGTGGCTAGCAGCCTGAGCCAGAATTAAATTCAATTTGTGGGCGTAACAATGCACAAAGTAAGCAAATGGGTAGTCTTGTCTTACAATTGTTTGTACTCCAGAGTGTCGGCCACTCATAACATTGGCACCATCGTAACTTTGGGAGACTACTTTTTCTTTGTGCTCTCCAACTACGTGAGTGAGGACTCCTTTTATACAATCGGCTAATGAGCAGGCGTCGTTTCCTGCTGGGTTTAAGAAAGTCCAGAACCTTTCAACAGGCTTCCCATTAGCTAATACATATCGAAGTACAATGACTAACTGACACTTTGAAGACACATCAGATGTTTCATCTGCTATCAGGGAGACGAAGTCTGCAGTAGCTACTTCAGCTAAAATATTCTCGCGACACACATGCAACATACATTCCAGAATGTCATTTTGAATGTCCTTCGACGTACCCTTGAAGACTGTAGCACTGTTGAAATGACCCCTAACGACGGTATCCAATGCCGACGTAAAATTAATGAGTCCTCTGAATACGCCTGGATGGTTTGAATCGAGTGTTTCGTCATGACCTCTCAAAGCAAGTTCAAATTCACCACAGAATTTCACGCAGTGAATGATTTTCGAGAGCACGTACCTATTTTTTCTGACACTATCATTATGCCTCTCAATATTCCTTCTGAAAGCGCTACTTAGCTGCTGCCTAATATCTGTTTTCCCCAGAACTGAAAGATCTAAACATGCACTCTTATGTGTAATAGATGCTTCGTGCTTATTGATCTTTTGTGTTAAATGGCTGAGATCTGATACCCCAGTTTTTGTCCAATTCGTGTCCTTACCCTTAGCAAAAAGCAAGCACGGGAAACAGAAAAGCCTATTAATGGTATCGCAACCACATAGCCAAGTATTCCTCTCGTAAATCTGTGGCTTAAATGTTATACAAAAATCCTTACCTCTACTAGTTTGCTTCTGAATAATGTTTAGGGAGGGAAGAGGCCTGCCAAGCTGCTTTATTTTGCACTTTTCTTCTATACTGAGTGTTGGAAAGGTATTCTCTAGAAGAAACCTAACGGTATTCATGTTCACACTGATGAATACACGACACACGCATCAAGACACCGCCACACACCGTGATAACGAACGTCAGATACAAGAGAGCACTTCGATAACCACAGACTTGAGAAGATATTCGCTAAGGTACTGTTCCGGAGGTGGTTGAACTGACGGGTCAGAAATAAACACTGCTTCAAGAACGTGTTAGGCAGACTGTTATTTATGTTCTTATCTTGACGTATTTTGCTTTATGAGCACTTCTAAATAATTAAAAGTTTACATTAATTACATAAACATAGGCTACGTACGCCTATTGATGTTATACAAATCGTAGTTACAAAAATATTCTGGTTCATTGCGGTTAATTATATCTATAACGCAAAATCGTGAAATTAAAATCCCTTCAAAACGTACCATAACAGACAAATTTTAAACCGCACGCTTGGAGACAATACATCGCCTAGGGCTACATCGGCTAACTTCGGGGTGGTTCGAGGTAGGTCGTGTCTAGCGCTGGCTTGAGCTGGTCGTTTCACCAGCGATAGTTTAGCTTTGTTCTCGGCTTACCCCCCCCTTGCCTCACCCGACTCCGCGCCCATCACTCCCTCCTTACGTCCCACCACCGCGCGCTTGCGATCCAGAAATTGAACCCTTCGCGCGCCAGCGATCCAGAAATTGAACCTTTTCGCTGGTTCCGGAGAGCAACCGAGTGTTGATGTCAAAATTACCCCTCCGAGCGCAAATTTACATATGTAATTAAAGAAATACGCACTTGATTAACCATTTTACTAAGAGTTATATATTTCTAGGGGGTTCACTGAACCACTGAACATATAGAACGCGCCGCCACTGCATAGGTTGCTTTTTTAGTATTGACAACTATGTTATAAATTGATAAATAACACACCTACATGGTTCCAAGTTTCATAGGCCCTCGATGTAGTCTCCAGCATTGCGCAGAACGTGTTCCCAGTGACGCGGAAGCCGTTGGATTCCGTTGGCACTGCCCAATCTATCGATGGTGCGAAGAGAGCGCTCGGCAGCCTGCAAAACATCTCCAATTATAGGGTAGCGGTTCCCGCGCAGTAGCTCCTTCATCTTCGGGATGAGATCAAAGTCGCAGGGACTTAAGTCGGGAGAGTATGGGGAATGATTGAGCACCTCCCAGTTCCAGCGATTCAACAATGCAGACACAACTCCTGCTGTGTGTGGCCTAGCATTGTCATGCAGAACGATGGGTGGAGTATCCATGCGGTGTCGCCGTTTCCTTCTCAGAGCTGCTAGGAGATGGTCTTGCAGAAACGAACAATAGTACGCCGCATTAACGGTTTGCCCTGGGGGAACGGTATGTTTTATGATCACTCCATCCCAATCATAGGCAAGAATCAACATTACCTTCACATTGGTGGGGGTTTGTCGAACTGTTTTGTTTTCGTGGTGATCCGTGGTGCCGCCACTCATTCGATTGGCGTTTCAACTGTGGCTCATAAGATTTGGCCTACGTCTCATCAATGGTTATGATATACCGTAAGAAGTCCTCTCCATCGCGCTCATAACGCTGCAAGTGCGTACGAGAAGCGTCATATCGCAGCCATTTCTGCATGTCGGTTAAGTCATGCGGAACCATTTGGACGCAATTTTCCTCATTTTCAGGCAGTCCTTCAGGATGTGGAGGACAGTCGAATTCGCCAGTCCTGTATCTTGCGCTAATTCACGAAGCGTTACGTTCCGATCCGCCGCCACTAACGCGGACGCCTCCTGTACATTTTCATCACTTACTGGTGGGTGACCAGATCGAGGCATGTCCTCCACACGTTCGCGCCCATCTCGAAAGGCTGCTTGCTACCCATCTTGCTACCGTTCTGTAAGGTAACGAAGCTGCACCGCACGCCTCGTGCAGTCCTTGGTGGCACTCTCGAACCTTGCGACCCCTAGCACACTGAATTTTTATCCACGTTCTCTGCTCCTACTTCGAAAACATTGCTACCGTCTTGCGCTAGTGCTTGCCCACAACTACGCATCTAACAGGCGCCACTGCATACGAATGGGGAAGGGGACGGACGAGGTAATGTGCTGTAAGGGAGGGGATACAGGTTAGCTACTTTTGGTAACAATGACAGAGTTCAACACCGTTGCAACATAAAGCAGCAGCATCGTTGCCAAAACTAAAAAAGCAACCCTTGAACTTTAAGTTATTTGAATCTATGGAGTCGATGTCTTTTGCTTTGGGCATACGAAGCGTCTTATAAGATTCTATTTTTAATTACTACATTTTGTTATTATAATTCTGGGGTTAAATGGGATTAGATATGAATGTATTATATTTTATTCCTTTAATATCTAATACAGAAAAATATTAATTTATTTTGAAATGTCAAGATGGCCACTGTGTGCTATAATCAGCGTGGTAACCTTCTGGCTACCGCCAGTGAGAACTCTTCATGATATTCACCTCTCGGCATGATTCGTCTTAATTATGAGATTAAATTCTGAGTTGTCGATTTTAATGTTCTAATACTCGTAGCTCGCGCAGCCACCATCTTGAAATCATGGCGTGCCTGCTCTTTTTCCTTGACCACACAAGGCCACATATACGGTCCTACGTTGTCACTAATTTTCGTTACTGTAGCTCCGTGCGTCATTTTTTTAAATATATATTTTAGAATTTCAAGATGGCACCTGCGCGTAATATTCACGGCCATAATAGTCATAACATTGGTCACAGAGGGTCCTTGTATGAATCTATATGTATGCCAAGTATCGGTACTGTGAACATTGATTCATCGGATCATATTGTTACGAATGCTAGACAGCTTCGTCGCCCCGCGCGTGACTTGGGCCGCCCCAGGCTATCCTGACTGTGTGTTACCAGCGATTTGCGCAACATTGAAGACGGGCAGTACAAAAGAGACCGTCTCGAATATTCGTGGCCCTACTGGTGTTGGAATTCTCGAGAAGGTGTGAACCCTGGTCAATTCTGGAAACTTCCATCGAGTCACCAGCCTCGCTATATAAAGCGGCCTCGCCAGCGAGGGACGACAGTGTTTTTGAGCGAGTGCGACAATAGTTGGTGACGTGACGTGCGAAATTACGAAACCCAAGTGAGGCTATTGCAGTGCGGTGAAGTGCTGTGTGGATTTCGAAACGTAGTGGACTGTTTTCCTAGCCTGCGGACGGCGAGACAGTGTACATTCAGAACAAGTGCGTGTGGCTTGTTTACTTGAGGGAGTGTGACGTTACTTCTAGTCGAGGACACCGGACTCATTAGCGAGAGGATTAACTGCGCGAGCAAGTGAAAAGGAGGTGAGTGAACTCCATAAGGGAGGAACCTGACTGAGACAGCCCATTGGTTTCCATGTGTTTATGGTGTACTGTAACTTATTTCTGACCTGCAATAAACCTAACATTTCTTAAAGGAACAATTGTGTTGTGCTTCTACCCACCGTAATCCAGTTAACGAAAGTGCCACTAGGGGTGGCACTTTACAATATGTTATGGATTATAATGCTTACGTTATTTGCACGGTCGCCGTCTTGAAATCGTTTGCCTGGTGACCTTGTTGTTTGGGCGCAAGACGCTCCCACATGAAGGTATGTTTTTCCAGAATTTGGTAGAGATCTGAAGATTAGTTACGTCATAATTTGATTTAAGCTTTGAACATTTGGGTGGCCGCCATTTTATTTTGGTTAAGATGTCGGCGATATAAAACATGAAACTGAGGTGCTCTCTGCTAGTGAAGCAATGCTAGAGCTGCAGGTTTAGGTTATGTAAAGCAAAATGTTGTGACTCATGCATAGTAGACAATTTCAATCTTTAGTCATAATATACGTACCAACGGCAGAAAGTCACTAACTGTACAGTATGTAGTATAAAGGAACTCTCAATATTCTTGCTATGTGGATCTAGGGGATCATTTCACTACAGGGTCAGAATTTAATAACCCACTTATGGTATGCGCTCAGCACAGAAAACTCAGCCAATAAGGAATTAAATAAAAACATACAGTTGACAAGATTGGAGTGATAAACTAATTGTGTACCGGTAATCAAATTTTTGAACATTTTTGTATTATGTAAACATTATGGTATAAGATAACTTGAGTTAGAACTAGCGTATCAAGAAGGAGAAGGAAGGAAGGAAGGAAGCTTGTAGTTTTACGGGACCTTTAATCTCGCGATCATAAGCCATGAGGCCTCCTTCTTTTACGTGGAAGCCGAACCACCGGATGTGATATTTCACCTCGAAAATGACCACAAAGGTATGTGGTTCACTTTGTTAGTCAGTAATGAGAGGAACAGACGAAACGGAAAAGGAAATCCCGAGGCTTATGATTGCGAGATTAACAGTCACTGGAAGCTACTAACTTCCTTCCCTCGACTTAGGAACACATTATACCGTATCTGCAATAAAGCCCTCATAGAGCAGTAAAATAAAGTCTTCATACAAAAGCATAGGCAGCATAATTCGCAATACCGCAGCGATTTTTATGTCTTGCTAATTTCATATAACCGTTTTCTCCCCATTTCTTGCTCCACCAGTTCTTGATGATCCAAGCGTCTTTCGTATAGCCGACTACAAGGACAGCGTGGTTGACAATATCAGCAGAACATCCGTCGTCGTCATAAACTCCAGAGCTAGAAAAAACATTAATCATTCTGTACCATCGTCAGCGCACAACCGTGAGAAGCTAGAATAAGCAGCAAGTAAGAAGAACATAATCATGATTAGACCGCAGATGTTTGTGCACTAAGACATTACAAAATAGCCATGCATCTATGCACTAAATATACTTTGAAAGTGCTCTAATATATATATGAGGGTCGTGTCATAAGTCATGACATTTTTTTTTTCTCGTGAACAGGAGACAACACGGAAAATCTACGATATGCATTTGGAAACCTACGGTATGTACTTGCGTAGGATGCCACTAGATGGAGTATGTAAACAACAGTGTGGGTCTGAGCATGCCCCCAAGTTCAGTGTGTGAGTGAGACCGTCATACAATGGTTCTTCTACACCCGCCTTATTCGCTAGATCTGAGCCCAAGTGACTATGATCTAATCCCCAAAGTCAAGAAACCACTACCCGGACGACGGTTTGCTAACGAAGAAGACATCGTAACAGCATTTCGGAGGGAGGTGTTACACGTTAGCGATACACATGCAGCAAATTTGTATTCAGCGCCTGCCCCACCACTGGCAACGCACAGTAGACACCTTGGGTGATTATTTCGAGGGTCTGTAACCAGTGTAGACCTGTCCTTTGTACGTAGTCTTGTGCATTTGCTATCTATACCATAATAAAACAATGTTTACCTATGGCCTGTGTTCTGTCACTTAGCTACGAGCATCTCCTTACGTCAGAATTTATCTTCAGGCACTCTACATACGTACATGCCCTATATTTTCAAATGCATATCGCGAGAAAAAAGATAGTTGCCATGACTTATGACTCGACTTCCGTATATCTAAATTATAAAATAAATACAAAGTCTTATTTGTCGTGTGAATATCATGAGGGAATATCAGGAAAGGTACGGGAAATGGCGACAAAATAGTGGAACGATATAGTGAAAGAAAAGTTAAGAGAGAAGAAGAAAGCTTGGAAGGAATGGAAAACAAAAAAGACTGAAAAAAGTAGAGCAAAATATATAGAAGCAAACAGAGATTGCAAGTAATTGCAGAGGAAAATAAGAAAAGCTGGGAAGAATTCACTCAGGAAATAAGGGAGGATTTACATTGTGGAAAGAAATTGCTGTTTGGAATTATAAAAAGCAGAAGGAATGAAAAGGTGAACACTGGGTTCGTGAAAAACAAAGAAGGTGAAATATTGACGAAAACCAGAAGAGATAACGGACAGATGGAAAGAATATTTCAGCGAGCTGTTGAAGGTGAGACGCCAGGCATGTGGAGAAGTTACAAAGTTACAGCCAAAACGGTGGAGGAAGAAATAGAAGAAGAACCAGACATTACTATGGCAGAAGTGGAATGGCCAGTTAGGAAGATGAAGATGGGGAAAGCTGTGGGAATCGATGAAGTGGCAATAGAAATGATCAAGGCGGCAGGACCAGTGGGACTGCAGTGGACATACAGACTTCTCAGGAGTGTGTGGAGAGAGAAGAAAGTACCTGAAGCCTGGAAAAAGGGAATAATATTGCCAATATTCAAGAAAGGAGACAGGAAGGTGTGTGGTAACTACCGAGGAATCGCCATCATCTCGCAGGTTGCCAAAGTAATGGAAAGAATCCTAGAAAAAAGAATTAGAAAGCCAAATAGAGGAGGAGCAGTTTGGATTTAGAGGGGGCAGGTCAACAGTGGAACCCATTTTCATTCTGAGACAGAACATTGAAAAGAGTTGGGAATATGGGAAAGATATGGTAATGACTTTTATTGATCTAGAAAAGGCCTAAGATAGCATCCCTAGAACAAAAGTTTGGGAAAGCTTAACAAATAGGGGGATAGGCAAGGAACTGAGAGACATGATAAAAGGAATGTGCATGGAATGTGCTACAGTAGTGTGAAGACTAGAGTCGGGACATCGGAATGGTTTAAAATTGACACTGGACTACGGCAAAGAAGTGTGTTGTCACCATTATTGTTCGTAATGGTGATGGATGACATCATGAAGGCAGCAATGAAAGTAGGGCAAAGATGAAGGTATTGTTGTTTGCTGACGACGTTGTAATCTGGGGCGAGGATGAGATGGAGCTACAAAAACAGTTAGACGTAATGCATGAAAAGATTGAGCATTGGGGATTGAAGATAAATGTGGAGAAGGGTAAAACAGTGGTGATTAGTAGAGATAAGAAAGAAGAAAAATTTGTAATCAAAGTAGGAGATAAGGAATTGGAAGTAGTGAAACACTTCAAATACTTGGGAAGTGAACTGACTGAAGATGGAAGACTAGATTTGGAAATTAGCAGAAGAATACAACTCGGGAGTGCTTTCTACCAACAGGTACGGGGACTAGTATGGAACAAGGATATACCAATTAAGGCTAAAGAAGTTATGTATAAAGCATATTATGTTCCTATAATGACATATGCAGCAGAAAGTTGGACAATGACTAAGAGGGATGAGAGCAGAGTACAAGCAGCTGAGATGAGATTCCTGAGAAGTATGGTCCAGAAAAAGAGGAGTGACAGAGTGAGAAATGAAGATATACGGAAAGAACTGGGAGTACAGAAACTAAATGACAAACTGGAGCAAAACAGATTGAGATGGTTTGGATATGTCAAACGGATGAATGAAGTAAGGCTACCAAGACGAGCACTGGAACGACGGATGACAGGGAAGAGAGGACGAGGAACACCAAGAATGCGTTGGATGGACTCGGTGGAGAATAGTATTAGAAAACGGAACCTGGATTGGAACACTGTGTCGGAGGAGGAATGGCGGAACGACAGAACAAAGTGGAGAGGAACCATATTTGCCCCCACCCAGTCTCAATTGGAAAAGGGGAAATGAAGATTATGATGATGATGATGATGATGATGTGGTCATTTTCCCACCTCGTATACAGGGCCGTAGAGAGCGACCATTGGCCCTAGGACAAGAACTTCCGGGCCGCTTCATCGTTATTCATCCCGTGACATTATCCTTGTAGTAAAGATCGAGCGCTAGTTTGGCCGGTGCACATTTCAAACGGAAGGTTAAGATAATAATAATAAAATAATATCTTTACGTCCCTTTTAACTACTGTAGCTTTTAGGGACGCCGGACTCTTTAACTCTGGTGACACTGCTCCATCGCATTTGCGCACCCACATATGCCAACTGGCTACGCCAGGATTCGATCCTGCAACCTTGGCAACCCTCAGGGGCTCACATCTAGTGGGACGTGGGTTGGCGACCACGGGACCCCAGCTGAGTCCGGCATTGCTTCCACTTACTTGTGCCGGGCTCCTCTCCGTCTTCTTTCCTGTCGACCTCCCTTGGTCAACTCTTGTTCTCTTCCGACCCCGACGGTATTATCCGAGGCCTAGGGAGTCTTTCACTTTCCCGCCTTAATTGGCCCTTGTCTCATCTTTCCTGATACCCTCCTTCTGTGAGGGGTCAGCCTTCTTTTTCTTTTCCTTTGACCTCCTGCCTTGTGCTCAAGGCCCTTAAGGAGGCAGGGTGTATGTAGCCCCACCACTCTTGGTGCACCCTAGATAATGCTACACCCTCAGGGGCTCACGGCTGGTGAGCTCGGGAGTTGGCGACCCCGAGGGATTCCTGAGCTGGGTCCGTTTTCCCCTTTTGTCCCTTACCTTTGGGGCGGACCATCTCCTCTCTCCCCTCTCCTCTCCTCTTTTCCTTATATTTCCTTTTCTCTTTAAGATTCCCGCACTGTTTTTGTTACTTGGTTCACCGTGTATCTGAATTCCCTTCTAGCGATTTTTTAAAGGCATTTTTAATCTACGTTGCTTTTTGTATGTTTTTTTCGATCTAAATTACATCTCGCGATTGTTTTCAACCTCAATTGCATTTTGTAAAGATTGACAATCTAAATTGCTTTTTAGTAAGTCTTTCAATATGGCGGAGCGACCTTTGTGAGTATTTTGAATTTCAATTGCATTTTGTAAGTATTTTCAAACAAAACCGCATTTTGCACGAATTTTGAATCTAAATTGCATTTTGATTGGCGGTCATTTTGCACATATTTTGATTCTCAATTGCATTTTGTGGGTATTTGGAATGTAAATTACATTTTGTCAAGTATTTTCAATCTAAATTGCATTTTGTAAGTATTGTCAATCCACATGAGTCGTTTGAATCTACCGTACATTTTGTAAGCATTTTCAATTTCAATTGCATTTTGTAAGTATTTTGAATTCCAATTGCACTTTGTGAGTATTTTGAATCTGAACCGTTTTTTTTTTTCAATCTAACTTGCATTGTGTATTTTCAATTTCAATTGCATTTTGTAAGTATTTTGAACCTCAATTGCATTTTGTACATATTTTCGATCTCATTTGCATTTTGTAAGTATTTTGAATTTCAGTTGCATTTTGTAAGTATTTCGACGCTACATTGCATTTTGTACGTATTTTGAATCTCGCCTACGTCTTGTGGGTCTTTGTTTTTCAATCTATTCTTTTTGTGCAACTTTTCGTTCTAAATTCCCTTTTGTAAGACCATATTGTGAGTTGTTTCCATCTGAGTTCCTCTTTGTACGTATTTTCCGTCTCAGATAATTTTGTTCTGGTTTCCATTTCGTTATCATTTTCGCTATCACCCAGATCATTAGGGGCCGATAACCTCGATGTTAGGCCCCTTAAAACAACAATTATCATCATCATCATGCAACCTTGGGAACAGCAGGCGAGAACGTTACCGCTAAGCCACGCAGTCAGTGAGAAGGTTAAGAAACAGTTACTTGCCCCGTTAGTGTGAGGAGCGCCTCATGGGGTCTGGCCTGGACCTGGTTGGGACATTCTGCCGCCTACTTGCAAACATCTATCGGTGCTTGCCCCCCTCCTGCTCTACCCTTAGACTGAGGAGGTTGGGGACAGGCCCGCCGACTAGACGGATCGGCCAAGAACTATACTCTGATTTACAAAAGATAAACGGTGGAAGCTGTCATCCGCTTGAATGGTGCGGTGAGGAGTGGAGATGAGAGGGGTAACGGTCTCCATAGCAACAGCAAGCAGTGTTGCAATGTATGCCGACACATCAGTGAGCACATGGTTTGACGCGGTTTTCTACGGTTCCTTGAATCGTCATGGTCATTAGACCGCCAGGCAGGGGGGCTAATTTCCCCAGTATTTGTGTCTTCCTGCAAGCCTCCTGGAATGTTATGAGTCACGATCTTCCTCAGTGGCAACGCAGCATTTCCCCCACGTGCTAGCTTTGACAGCTGTCAGCGATCATTATTGGTAATACAGAGTATAGCACTCACTATATCTATATCAAGATTATATCCATATCTCCTTGCCGTCCAAAATTATAATCGTGTAATTCAGTGCGTATTGCCAATTAAATAAGTTTACTTGTTTTTTTCGTTATTCAAAAATTATTTCTCGTTGTTTTATTTTACTTGATTTTGTTTAATGTGCACTTTAAAGTAATTCTCGTTGTATCTGACCTCTCAGGCTCACCACAAGCACAGGTAGGACGCTTATCAGAACCATGCGAAATAGGCAGATTGTCAAATATTGATTTAGAAGCTTCCCGCCCGTAACAGCTCTTTAACTTTAATAATAGTTTTACGTCCCTTTTAACTACTGTGGCCTTTAAAGACGCCAGAGTGCTTTACCAATTCCAATTCCAATTCCCTGGCAGAGAAACTAAAATCTTAATAGTTATCATAAAACATTTTCTTTTTCTTTATAATGTTTCACGAAATATTCACATTAAATAATATTAAATTAAAATAAAATTATTTAGGGATTGCGTTGAGTTAAATTGTATCTCTCATCATATATGCTACTACTGTAGGTGTATGTGCAACATTATTGCAAAAAATATATATCTAAAGCGTGCCCAATCTTGATATTTGTAGTAAAAGTGTAAAAATGCCACATTTTAGTTTCTAAACTTATTCTCAAAAACCTTTTAATCTATTGTTTGACTGTCTTCCCTATATACTGTAATTATAAGATACAGATGTGAAGACCACTGTCGTTGATAATTAAATTAAATAGAATACCATTAGTTGCCTCCGTGGTATAATGGTCAGCGTGCTTAGCTGCCACCCCGGAGGTCCGAGGTTCGATTCCCGGCCCTGCCACGAAATTTGAAAAGTGGTAAGAGGACTGGAACGGGGTCTACTCAGCCTCGGGTGGTTCAAATGAGTAGAGGGCTTCTATTCCCACCTCAGCCATCCTCGAAGTGGTTTTCCGTGGTTTCCCACTTTGTCTCCAGGAAAATGCCTTACGTAACGTAAGTCCACGGCCGACTCCTTCCCCATTCCTTGCCTATCCCTCCCGATCTTCCCATCGCTCATAAGGCCCCTGTTCGCTTTGCAGGCGAAGCCGCCTGGGCCCACCTCCCCAGTTGTATCCCCCGATTCGATGTTTCAAGCTCTAGGACACTGCCCTGGAAGGTAAACCACCTAAATAAGAAATAATACCATTAATTGAGCAGAAAATATTCTTTTTAGTATTTGTACAGAACCCCGCTATTTCGGAAATCCGACTATTCCGAACAGAGTTCATAGAAATACCGATTGTTCTTTTTTACTTTTTCTGTTTTACTTAAAAACAGGAGATATCAAGAAGACGTTAGGTTTTTTTTCGTGTTAATACGTAGGCTACATGTATTGATAAACTGTACAAGGAAGTAAAGTAAATGCTATTAGAGAATACAGTTCAACGAATTTGCAATAAGCGCACACAGTTCATCAAACTTCGCTAGAGTGAACACTGGCCTGATAGATAGGACTAGACAGAGCGCAGTGCAGTGAGTCGTGTGTATGGAATGCGGGACGAGAGGGATAGGTAGGGTAGCGGGTGGTGTGACGAGTCTATTTTTACAACACAGTCGATTGTCTGCGCTATGAGTAGTCGAAGGCCACTGTCCTTCCCTTCCAACTTTCACTGAACCTGATCATTGACTGATCAGTACTTTGTAGAGCTGATACTAGCAGATGTCCCCACACTTAATTTACGCCTTAACAAGTCAATACGTTGATATTATTAATGAAACCCGTCTATTCCGAAATTCCCGCTAAATCGAACAGTGTTCGGTCCCAATTAGTTCGGAATAGCGGGACTCTACTGTATTTCTAATTCATCTTCGTAGTTATCAGTTAAAAATTGTCCTATTCGTCTTATATTTGTAAATAAGGATGGCAGTCTAACATCACCACGCAAAATACTTAGAGGGAGGCAACACCTTGACATTCTACTGAAATATCACACCTATAATAAGTTTAAATATAATGTAGACTTAACCTACTCTGATGCAATGAATTTTAATTCAACATGCCTCATTAGGCCTAAGTCGGGACCACCCATTTTAAATACAAACTATTCCCAAGGAAGGGGAATATCCATGATAAATTCTCCGCCTCTAGAATACCCACGAATATTAAATGTTGAAACAGATGACCACGATGTCCCAAGCCCTAAAACACGTCAATGTATTTCGCTAATAAAAAGTTTTAAATGTTAAGAGCCCTTATGTCCGAGAAGATGGAGATTCATATGTAAATATGCAAAGTAATACAAACTCACGCGTTTCACTGAAAACAAGTTAGTTTTTGTTATTTGACGTGCAAGAGAAAATTATTGGGGGAGGTGTCTTCTTCCCTCCTCCTCTTGCTGCAACCCATGCAGGAATTAACATAAAGAACTCTGTGGTTAGTAAGCCTCCATGGCTTAGGCGGCAGCACGCCGGCCTCTCACCGCTGGGTCCGTGGTTCAAGTCCCGGTCACTCCACGTGAGATTTGTGCTGGACCAAGCGGAGGCAGACAGGTTTTTCTCCGGGTACTCCGGTTTTCCCTGTCACAATTTCCTTCCAGCAACACACTCCACTATCATTTCATTTCATCTGTCATTCATTTAATCATTGCCACAGGGAAGGGCGACAGGCTTCGGCAGCCGGCACAGTTCATACTTCGTATCCTCGCCGCTATATGGGGTTTTCATTCTTTCCATTCCCATACCAATTAATTTAGGAGTAGGCCCTAGGTCTACTACTGGTACTTCTCTTAATTCTTAAACATATAGCCTACAGTAATTTTAAATTACTTGTTTCCATTACGCATTACGCTGGCAGTGGCTATCCTGCCTGTGATATTCCCCGGGTTTCTCAACATTCCTTCCAGGAAAATGCCGGGATGCTACTTCAAGTCTCGGGGCACATACCTCATCCCTATCCGTAATCCAGTTACACACGCACGTGGCATGTGTCCATCCAACTGACAGATGAATGCACTTCTTTCTCTGTGTATGCAAGGTATTCATGATTCTTGCTCTGTCTCCTTTGTTCTTCCCCTGATCCTATATCTGTTTCTAACGGTACTTACAGAATGACAAACTTTTTCCATCATCATCTGTAAGTTATCAACATAATTTGATGTACAGGTATTAACGTTCCCTACCATTTTCTTGAATATAATACTAATACCTGAATGTTGCTTTCCTTATATGGCTGGAGAAAATTGTATTGAAACCAAGATTTTTTGAAAGCTTTATGCCATGATAATGCAAAATACCTTTTAATACAATACTCATAAATGACTCAAACCTCACAAAGAAATTTAAAATCATACATTATAGTAAAATTTGTTAAGACATTCCTATGCTTGACTTCTTTCAACCTAAAACTACAGTCATCACAGAAATACAGGTTATCAGACAAGTTCAACACACACCCAACTACGCGGGATTGATGATCAAGAGGTTCCAAACTTAATTAGCAACAAGATGTAACATTTATTAAATATATATTGGTTATTGGTCTACCAACATAAGCCTACCCCACCATTAGGTAATCAATGTCACTAAATTTATTTTCTTACTGATAATAGTCTTCGGGGTCGAAATGGCGTTTGATACGCGGGGAATACTATAAATATGATACATTTTATTGCTTCTTTGTCTACATGCAAGCAAGCTTCCATTACCTGCATCTGGTATATAGTATCCACAAAAATTTCCATGAGGACAAGTGATTTTTCAATATTTTAATATACTTCTGCTCTTTTCTTTTCTGGTTACAAATTATTATTTTTTCTTTCTATCTTTCTTTTACAATCAGCTTCAGAAACCTGCCATTTTTCATACATCATCACTTACAATCTAACAAAGCCAGAAAAAAACACATCAAAAAAGAAATTATATACAGATATGAAACTTAGATGAGCATGGCCCCCTCCCACTTTACTACTGAACCATTGCAAGGAATCTCTTTAGCTCAGCGCTAAGGCCTGCAATACAATAGTCCACCAGTAATAGGTAGCCATGCTCCTAACCTAAAATGATCAAAGAAATTGAACAGTGACAATTCGCCCCCATATGTGATACTCACGTGAGAACAACGTGAGGATCACATACATTAAAGAAATACATAAATTAAGAATTAATACACATTGAACATACACTATAAGAAGATATCTCCTTCTCTTATTTCCATCTACCGGACATCTCGTTCTCTTCCTACTCCTTCTCTTTGCTTTCCAACTCATCCTTTTACCCATCCTCTTTGTCCTCTTTGTCTTCATTCTCAACCACTTCTCTCTTCTTCCTTTCCACATTTTCCTCCTCTTCCTCGTCTGTCTTGTCTTGCTCAATAGTTCCTTTCTCTTCTTCCACATTGGTCTCCACCGTTTCATCTTCACCTTATCTCTCTCGTGTCCATCTTTCATTTCTTCTTCATTTCCTTTCTCTCCGTTACCATCTTCTTCACGCCCCCCACCCCTCGGATGATTTTCCTGTTTCTTATCCTTTCGTTCTCGTAATTTAATGTCTCTAAGAACCGTATTCTCAGCTCTAACTTCCAACTTCACTCTTCTCTTGGTATTAACTTTATCAAAAATATCAATACGTTTGGACTAATTGTCATCAGCATCTGCATCATTAAATTCATAATAGTATTGGGCTGTGTATCTCATACTTGCTCTAACATAAATAACCCCTACTGCTCTTCTGTCATCATTATCACGCCTTCTATATCCACCTCCGGCATTCTCATCAAAACGTCCTCTTCTGCTACGTCGGCGGCAACCTCTGTGTCTACCTCCGCAACTGCTCTCTCTTCTTCGCCTGCTACGGTCTCTCCGATATATACCTCTACAATCTCGCCTTATCTTTTCCACTTCTTGATTTTTTCCTTACGCCCTAGCATCACGTACTTCACACATCTCCTCCTCCTACTCCTTCTTCTCTTTCTCCTCCTCCACTTTCTCTATCCTGCCGCCCATTGCCATCTTATCTTCTTGAATCTCTTTGATCAGTTCGTCTATTCTTGTGTTGGTGGCCCTGTTACTTTCTTCAATTTTGAGGTTAAGGTCAACTACCTTATTCTCAACCAGCTCTCTCACAGATATTATGCCAGATTCAACCTTCTTATTTATTGATTCTTTCATTGACTCTACTTTGTTATCCATAGATTCTCTTAGAGACTCTACTTTGTTGTCCATAGATTCCTTTATAGGCTCTATTTTCTCTATTATCACATTTAACACGCTAATATTTATATCCCCCTCCATCAAATTTAAATAACCTCCTCCTGTAATCATCTGTGATTCAGTAACGAAAATGGTTTTCATGGCTTCCTCCGCCTGTCCCATTCCTTCTTCACTACTATTTCCCTCCAATCCCTTACTCTCTCCTTCCATTTTATTGTTGACTCTTCTTATAATCCTAGACCTTAACTTTAGTTCGTCATGCCTTGACATATCATTCCATCACACACCAAAATGTATACATTTCACAACTCCCAATGTATATATTGGCAATGTGCACACATGTCTAGACGACTACCATGATACGCTTCCCTATCGTACCCCACGTTGGGCGCCATTTGTAACCGTACTTACTTCTTTTTAGGGTTATCGGGGCCGTGCGTGTATGCACACAAAGGGAGAGCCAAATTGTAACATTTCATTACCATATATTTTGATATTAGTTCACAGTAAAGTATATCATTCCATATCATTTTCTCTCTCATTTACTTGTTCTATTCTCAAAATATTTAAGAAGCAACTTCATTCTTTCCAAAGCATATCCTTTTTCCATCTTTCAAGCAAAACACTCCCTCAGTCCTATCACTATCATACCTTCAATAACTGACTTTCACACATCTCATTCCCAATCATCTCAATAGCCCATCTTTTTCGCATCTAACAAAAAGATCCTCTTTCATATCTTATTTTCAACTCTCCGCAAACCAATAATCAGACCTAACGCTCTCCTACAAAGTCATAGAATTTAAAAATATACTGTATATATATATATATACAGATAAGAAACTTAGATGAGCATGGCCCCCTCCCACTTTACTACTGAACCATTGCAAGGAATCTCTTTAGCTCAGCGCTAAGGCCTGCAATACATTAGCCCACCGGTAATAGGTAGCCATGCTCCTAACCTAAAATGATCAAAGAAATTGAACAGTGATAATGTTCCGCCAACAACTCTTGAACAACATTACAAGTGTTACGTCAGCCTCGTGCACCACACGTCCCTGCTCCTCTCCAGAGAGCTCGAATCAATTGAATCTTGCGAGTTTGCACGGTATTGCACGAGGTATTGTTATCATTTTCTCGACATTGGAGCGATTGCGTAATTCCACGCATAGAGCATCGTTATTTTATTTTATTTGCAATGTTTATTCCAAGTTCTGTGGATTTCTATGTGGAAGACCTCACAAGGTGTCTATTAAGAAAAGCTTTCCGTGTCAGACAGTGTATCTTATTTTATGTCCTGGGGCACCTACCCCTATCCTAGACCGTAGTGATTTATAATGACACACACTAATAGGCACAGGTTATCAGACAAATATCACACACACAAAACAAGTGCACGGGACTGATGAACAAAGATTTCCACAATCATTAGTTTATGCATCAACAAATGTTTAACTAAAATTATAACAGTAGACCTACTCATATCCAGATGATAACAAAGATGGTGTCTTGACAAGGTATTGCCCCCACCCAGGGGTAAGATCATGCAGGGAATAGCATAACGTCTTTCTTATCTTAATTCCTGCCGCTCCTTCCGGAGCATAGGGCCTTGGCGAAATTTCTCCACGCAGTACGGTTCCTGGCTATTCTCTTCACTTGACTCCAGTTCTTGTCCACCTCTGCAATTTCATTTTCGATCGTCCTCTTCCAGGTCTTCTTAGGTCGACCTCGCTTCCTGGCACCTTGAGGATTCCAGTCTAGCGCCGCCCTCTCAACAGCTCCGTCCGGCTTCCTTAGTGTGTGACCGATCCAGCGCCATTTCCTCTCCTTGATCTGGATGCTAATCGGTTGTTGATTGGTGATGGTCCAAAGATCTTCATTTGAGATTATGTCCGGCCACCTCACATTCATGATGCGACGCAGACATCTGTTAATGAACACCTGTAGCTGGTTGTTGATCGGTTTTGTGACTTTCCATGTTTCACAGCCATAGAGAAGAATCGACTTTACGTTGCTATTGAAAAGGCGGAGCTTGGTCTTCCTGGAAATGTTTCTATTTCTCCAGATGGGGTAGAGCTGGACAAAGGCACCATTTGCCTTCCTGATAAGGCTTCGAACATCTTCCTCTGCTCCCCCATCATTTGTGACTATACTCCCAAGGTAGAGGAAGGACTCAACTCGCTCAATTTCCTTTCCGTTGACTGTCAAGCTAGTCGTGACGTCAGAATTTATCCTCATCTCTTTGGTCTTGTTGGTGTTAATCATCAGTCCTGCACGTTCTGCTTCTCTCTGCAACCTCCCCAGCTTATCTTCTATGTCTCGGTACCGTTGTGCCATAAGACAAATGTCGTCCGCGAAATCCAGATCTTCAAGCCTGTCATTTATACCCCATTGAATACCCCTCTTCCGTCCTCCCATTACCTTCTTCATCACACTATCCAGGACCAACAGGAACAGAGTGGGGGAAAGGACACACCCCTGTCTCACTCCGGAACTGACCTTTATCTTTTCTGTTAATTTGCCTTCGTGTAGAACCTGGCACTCATACCCTTCGTACATCTCTTCCATGATTCTGATGATCTTTGTTGGAATTTTATATTCCTCGAGGGTCTTCCACATGATTCTTTGATTTACGGAGTCGAAAGCTTTCTCGAAGTCAACAAATGTGAGGTAAAGGGTATTCCGCCACTCCACACTCTGCTCCAGGATGATTCGGAGGGTGTTGATGAGATCCACACAGCTGCGATGTTGTCGAAATCCAGCCTGTTCCTTCCGAAGCCTTTTTTCTACGCAGTCTTTTATACGATTCAGGATGACTCTCGCCAGTACTTTGCTTGGAATGGACAGCAAGGTGATTCCCCTCCAGTTGTTACAGTTTGTGGTGTCCCCTTTCTTCGGTAACTTGACGATCAACCCCTTCTTCCAGTCGGTTGGTATTTTCTCCTCCTTCCAGATCTTCTCCAACAGCGGGTGCAGCAGATTGATCGTGATATCCAGGTCTGCTTTCAATACTTCCGCTGGGATATTATCCAGACCTGGTGCCTTCCCGCACTTCATCTGCTTCAACGCTGTCCGTATTTCGCCCCGAGTTGGGGAGTCGAGGCTGATGTCCGGGTCACTTTCTGCTTCCTCTTCATCTCCTCCTCGCTGCTTACTTTCTGGTCCTCTATCTCTATTAAGAACCTCCGCAAAGTGTTCTTTCCATCTAGTCAGCTGCTGTTCACACGTCGTGAGGATCTCGCCCGTCTTGCTCTTCACAGGCCTAGTTTTATTAAAACCTTTCTTCGAAAGCATCTTTGTGATGCCATAGAGCTCCTTAACGTCCCCCCTTCTTGCCGCTTCTTCTGCTTTCACCGCCTGCTCATCAATCCACCTCCAATGATCCTTCCGCACACTCCTCTTTACCTCCCTATTTGCTGTTGAATACTCTGCTTGTGTGAGCGCCTTCTGCTGCCTAGTCTTGCAGGTGTTGAGCTTGGCCTTAATCTCCTTTCTATAATTTATCTTGTCCCAGGTCTGATCGGATATCCATTCTTTCCGCAGGTAGTTCTTGTACCCGAGCTGCATCTCACTGGTTTCCACAAAGATATTCTTTACCTCGCTCCACACAGTCTCCACATCCTTCTCTGTCTCGGAGTCCAACACCTGGAATTTATTTCTGAGTTCCAGTTTAAATTGGTCCAATCTCTGCTGGTTCTTAAGCTTGCCCACATCAAACTTGTTGTGCCGAGTGATAAACTTTCGGCGGACTGCCACGATCTTCATGCGGAAGTTGGCAACCATAAGATGATGAT
Source organism: Meconema thalassinum (assembly GCA_946902985.2). NCBI lineage: Eukaryota > Metazoa > Arthropoda > Insecta > Orthoptera > Tettigoniidae > Meconema > Meconema thalassinum. The sequence goes on along the minus strand of OX336389.2, from coordinate 1,303,981,198 downwards.
CACTACCGACATCCGCTCCTCTCTTGTTCCTAACATCTTCCAAGCTTCTTCTGAACCTCCTGCTCACCGCGATGTGATCAATTTGATTTTCTGTGACTTGATCAGGAGACACCCAGGTGACCTTGTGGCACCGCCTATGAGAAAACACCGTGCCACCCATCACCAAATCCTGACTGGCGCAATATTCCGTAAATTTCTCCCCATTGTTATTCATCTCACCAAGGCCATGTTTACCCATGATCTGCTCCAACCCCTCATTGTTTGATCCCACCTTCGCGTTGAAGTCTCCCATAACAATGAGAATGTCCTTCTTACTTGTTTGTCTTGTGGCATCTCGCAGCATTTGGTAGAATTCTTCCTTCTTCTCTGGCTCCGATTGTTCTGTAGGCGCATAGCATTGGATGATGATCACATTCCTGATCTTTGTCTTGAACCTAGCACACATGAGCCTGCTAGAAATTGGCTTCCACTCCATAAGGCTCCTCTTTGCATTTCTGTTGAGCAGCAACCCCACTCCATCCCTGTGTTCTTCCTCATCGGCCCCAGAATAGAGAAATGTAATTCCATCTGTTGTCTGTATTTCACCAAATCCTGGCCACCTCACCTCACTCAATCCTAGGATATCCAGCCCATAGTTCTTCATCTCCCGTGTCACTTGTTTCAGTCTGGTTTTCTCCATCAAGGTCCTCACATTCCAGAAACCGATTTTCGTAGTCCTTTTCATGCCAAAAGTCGTCATCAGGTTATCCGTCCGGTTTTGTAATTTCGCTTCAGTTTCAGTAATCAGTTTATTTAAGAGGAGCGAGTGATTAACCCACTGCCTCCGAGTGCCTTGGAGGGACTGCCACCTTAGGCCTGAGGCACCAGGCTGATTTTCTGTCAGGGTTTCTTCCCTTAGCCTTTGAAGAACCAACTCCAAACTACAAGGCAGCAGTTGTTTCACCAGAGCCCCGTTAGCCGTAATTTCTTCAGGGTTCCTGTAGGGCCTTCACAGCTACCGTAGCGGTCTTGAGGCACACAAAGTCCCCACTGTACTTCACCCCTACAGGCAATCCCCTACTTCATTACGTTGCCCATCTCCCACAACGAGGACGAGGGGTTGGATTTGTGGGAGACATATAGCATAACGTAGGCCGATGAAAACTGGTCAAAAGTGAGAAGAAATAAAAAAGATACGAGACTTACAGTAGTCGCATATGATTTGTAACTTCTGACATGTTATCCTACTCGTATACTACACAGCTTGGACATTCTTAAAATGTTAATTTACACTCCATTTTCATACTGGTACTATGATGAATGTATAGATTTAATTGGAGATATGCTACTGTCACATTAGTGGCACAGCGGTCAAGTTGTTAGTCTCTCACCAAGGTAGACCGGGTTTGATTCCCGGTCATTGCATGTGAGATTTTCGAATTGAAATGCCATGTCCTGTGGTTCGCATTCCCCTTAAAAGGGAGGTACCGTGGATCATGATCGTGAGATTAACGGACTCGCAAAACTACAAGCTTCCTTCCTTCCTTTTACATTAATAATTCATAATAACAAAGAGACACACAACGTCGACAGTACTCTCAAATACTGTGAGCACATTCCTCAGTAACTATAACATTCATTATTCTCAAGGCTCTCGTACAGTTCGTCGTAAACAATCAAAACATGGCTTCCTACAATCATGGAATGACCTAGTCTCACATATGATGAAAATACATCTTTTATTCCACTCATATAACAACATTCTGTTATGCATTTAATATTTGACTACTCACCCACAGCCTGACAATAATGCTACTTACTTAAATGTCATTTGTCGTCTTTGTCCTACCCCATGTGATATTCAACCTTGAACGTGAAGCTTCATAAACTGCTCAATGACAAATGAAAGTCGGTGAAACATTTTCCACTGTGCTCGTCAAACCAGTGCCTGCTAAATGCACTGCCTACTGTATTGCCATAACATTCTCGCGCTACAGAGCACACACTGCCTTGTTTCCAATACACACATTTTCAATTGTACATCCAGCTGGCAGTGCGTCTTCACTTCCGTCTGATCCACTTCCGTTCGATCCACTTCCACCCGATTCACTTCCGTCCCATTTTTCTGGCAGTGCGTCTTCACTACCGTCCGATCCACTTCCGTTCGATCCACTTCCGCCAGATTCACTTCCGTCCCCAATTTTCAAAATCTATCTAGCAACCGAGCGGAAAGATGTTACACATCAATAAGAAAGTATTCCCCCCAACTTACGATATGTATTTGGGTGTCTTAGATGTTCATTTTCTCTTCAGTAAAGCATGTAGCCTACTGTATTCGGTAATAGCTCAGGAGTGGTGAACCTGGAATCTACGCTTGCACTTGGATAATATGTGTCATTTTCATGATTTTCATACTCTGGGAGGCATTACCAATTGAAATTACTGCTGCATTGGAAATATGTGCTAAGTTATGCAGATATGTGTTTTTGTTTCTTGCTCATTCAACATCAATTGCCATGTTTGTTCGGCGCATCAGGTCTCTTCAACTGTCCCCGATGCACACACATCGACGTCACATTACTGTTACCAACATATGGGATACAAAATACACTTTGTAATTATGTGAAAACGCATGAACTGGCAAAACAGTTGGTCTGGATAAAGGTACTCCCACTGTGCGTGACAAAAAACAGGGGTGTATATATTACCTAACGCGGTCCGCAGGTCCGCGCAACCTATCAATTATTGGTCTAGGCAAAAACCATTGGTCTGGATAAAGATTATTATTGATGAGTAGTATCTTATGCGCGAGTTTGGCAATATAGTATTTTCCCCATAGTTCACATGTATTATGGCGGACACAACTGGAGTTTTACTGTACAGGGTTAGCACAGATGATTTAAGCGATTTTATGTACATGTACAGTATTATTGAAATTATCTAGCCTACAGCATTGACACATATCCCAATTAAAAGAGAAACTCATCAAGTTTTTGGAGTCTGCTTGCTAAAAATGCTCGATGTGCCCTCTTCGCGTCACACGGCAAATGTCGATACGGTAGTCCAACACCGACCACATACCCTGGAGCAGGGCGAATAGAGTAATAAGTGAAGGAACTCCGGTAGTTGACCGTTTCCGCCGCTAGGTGGTACTAGCGTAACTTGGCCTCCGCGTTCCTGTCTGGCTCGTCTCTACTTAGTATAAAACTAAGTCCCCGATTCTTGGATGTCACGGGTAATCTCGAGAACCACTGGATGGATTTTGATGCGGCTTTCACCATTCTGTAAAGGTAATCTCGAAGAAGATTTCTGTGGAAAATAATTTATTTATGATCAAAGGGAGCCAAGCAGTAATGATTTCAGATTTAAGTGAAAAGGTCCAAAATAGAACCTGGCGTCCGTGAGCTTTTTAAGCTTACGCTGGGCAAACCGTTAAAAATATCAATATACTATGAGTGTAAGAATTGTTCAGCATGAAAAATTCTCCAAAAACGTCCGCGAGAGCATATCTCTATCTTCGATACTTCGCCCAATATAAGTGTTTTTAGTTTGGACGGAAGGGGGTTTTGTGTCTCATGCACCTCGCCATTCTTAAATTACGTCTGACAGGAATTCCTTGCACATTCATAACTGTTCCCGGGCGAAGCCGGGGCGGGTTGCTAGTTGTTTATTAAAGGAAGTATTGCGCTAAAGCAAGTTGTGAATAACAGAAACAAATCTTCAAGGGAATACGAACATATTAAAATACTATCCAGAACACACTAAAATACATTTATAAGAAGATAAGAGCTTAACTTACCTCTAAACAGAAGAGACCTTCATTATTTTTCTCGCTGATTTTTAAGACGAACTGGATCTCAGTTCCCTGGACACTTCTTTCGCCCGGAAAATGAACCGGCATTTAATGTAATGAAACACTATCCTAGGGAAATATAGTAACAGATGATCCTCAGAGCGCCGCACAGTGGGCCAGAATCTTGAAAACGTGGCCAAAAAGGAAAAAATAAAGTTTCTAGATAGGAATTTTGGACTATCAGGTTGGCTACAGTAATGTTGGGACTACTGAACACCAGTTGTGCGTACGAGTAGGTTTTCATTTCGTCCGTTATATTTCAGGTCAATCGTGGCAATTCATTGTTAGCGGTGCGTGCAGCCGGCCAGGCTACAAAATAGTCTTGTCGTAAAAGACAAATATTTGTGTTCTGTGTAAGTGAAGCGAATATTTTCAATATGGTGGGCGTTCTAAAAGGTATGTACTAGATAAAACCTATTTCTATCATCATTAAGTCATTAAATTATACATGTTTTCTTTTAATTAACTCAATACCGGAAAATGCACGAGAAAATTGTAAAACGTGCTTAAAAAATAGAGATATGTTACGAGTTCCACGACATTCCGCTTTCTTTTGCACTGTGTCAGCAAGTATATATTATTACCTTTGTAAATTAACCTTCAAATCCACCAACTAGTACCAACTCCGGCTTTGAGCCACATTTTAAGCGATACTTGCAAAATGTCATTATTGAGACATGTTGAAAAATGACAATAAAATTGATTAATTATGAGCTACATTTGTACAATTTAATTTATAATCGATGCTTTGAAGCATTGTAAAGAATATAGTAAGTAGAAAAAGGACGGAAACACCTCTCGACGTTTCTTTGAAAACACTCCAACATCAGCGTTGAGAACTGGAGTTTCCGAAGAACTAATCCACCGTTTTCACATTATTTTGTAGACGGTTTCGAGCGGACGTCAAATTGACGTTGAAAACGTTCGAGCTTACGCCATAGCAACTGCCAGACACTACATCAAAGAATACCCCTGGTACAACATGCCAACAACAGTCCATAGACTGTTAATCCACGGACCAGAAATTATTTCTACGGCCATTTTACCCATCGGTTAAAGCAAGAATCAACCAATAAGTTGATAAAGCAATATCGCCTGAGTTTTTCTCGAAGGTTTCCCAGAGTTAAGACTATGGAAGACTTGTTCAGGAGATCGTTGGCAACCACAGACCCCTATATTTCTTCTCTACGCAAATCACCACCGAAGAAACAGAAGAGTTTGTCGCCAGAAGCCGTTGCCCTCTTAGTTCCTGTGGCGGATGATTATGATGATTCCGATTCAGATGATGAAGAAACAGTCTTTGAAGATGAAGATGATGATAATGATGATGATGAGGATGATGACGACGATTCAGTTGAAGAAGCAGAAGAATATAAAGAAGATGATGAAAGATGAAAATGAAGAAGAAAACGACAACTTCTAATTAGAGTTACAAACAATTTACTAATAGTACATTATGCAACGAGCCTATAATGGCTATAATTAAGACACGAGTATTTTTATAAAACGAGCGTATGCGAGTTTTATAATTTCCATACGAGTGTCTTAATTACCATTATAGGCGAGTTGCATACGACTGTTTATGTTCGACGATAATTATAACTTTATTATATGTTTTAACATAAATATTCATAAATATCTCTTGAGAGTCAGCCACAAGAATTTTGTTATCGGAGAGTGAGCGCGAGACATATCTATCTTTCAAGATCTCTGAACGACCGACGCATGCGCTCTGTGTGCTTGCAATGCCATATTATGCAGGCCATATGTTTACATCTGCCGTCCCTCAGTAATATAGTCACCGGAGTCGTTTGAATGCTGTGTAGAAATTAGGGTGATGATATTAAGGTACAGTGCTATTTCTTGTCTCATATTCGCCAGTTTATTTACGCGGACATATGGACGGTGTGTATTCCATGTCGGTAATTTATTATAGTTCGATGTTGTGTTTATGTCCGACATGTTGGATTTTGAGCGCATGCGAGAAGGTATCGTTACCTAATTGATCAATGAACGAGCTCTGATTGGCTGGAGAAACTGTATTGTAATGAAAAACAGTGTTATAATGACCATCATTATGATACAGTTTTCTGACACATAATAGTGAGGGTCGAACATAAATGAATAGTTGTAATTGCATTAAAATAATTTTTTGTAATATTTTACACTATCTTCTATCCTCTATTTGGTTCTTTTTTCGAGCTATTCATTTTTGAGCATATAGTTTTAACCATTAACTACGACAACCTATAAATATTGACTTTTATATAAATAAAAAGACTTTTATCAATTTTTGTCCGCCATCTTGGATCCACCATTTTGTTTTCTTAAATTTTTGAACTCAATCTTCATCAGCAACCTCGATAATTCCACAAAAATACTTGTATATGAATAAAATGACTTTTACTTATATTTACCCGCCATCTTGGATCCGCCATTTTGACTTTTTGATATATCCTTAATCAGCAACTTCGACAACCTTTACATACTAACTTTCGTACAAATTGAACAACTCTTTATATTTTGGCCACGTTTTCAAGATTCTGGCCCACTGTGCGCCGGCCCTGTGATGTTGGAGTAGTGCGCCTGCCTCTCATCCGGAGGCCCCGGGTTCGATTCCCGGCTCCGTCAGGGATTTTATTAACGGCCGAGGGGACCCGATGCGCTGACCACGCGTCACCCCAATATCTGCAGGCCGAATGGCTGGGCAGCGGTCGCTTGGTAGGCCTAGGCTCTTCAAGGGCTGTAGTGCCAGGGATAATTATTTTGATCCTCTGAGCAGCACACATTTCGGAACACAGGAAGTTCACAGATTATATCCACACAATCTGAAAAGATATCGCCCCACAACGCGCCTTCTTGCTCCAACTTTGCCTCCACTACTGCATCTACACGTTTCATTACACGTTTTATCACGTAAAATGTCCGACTCCGTGGCTAAATGGTTAGCGCGCTAGGCTTTGGTCCGCCGTGTCCCGGGTTCGATTCCTGACCGGGCCATTGGGGTTTTTAATCTCTTGGGGTTAATTCCCGTGGCTCGGGGACTGGGTGTACGTGCCGTCTTCATCATAACCTCATCCTCATTACGACGCGCGAGTCGCCCACGGGCGTCAATTAGAAAGACCTGCACTCGGCCTTTCAGGAGGCCACACGATTATTTTTTTTCATCACTTGAAATAAAGATAAAGACGGGTATTTGCGAAATTTAGATTCACTCTCAGCATGGTGAGGATACATACATCACTAACAGCATTAAATATTTCGGAATCACTTTCCAATGACCAAATGCAGGAAGTACATATCACAATCTTCGTTGCTGCTGTGTGAATCAGGTAACCACTCAAATAATAAACAACGTTATCGCCTGCTCTCTCAGAACTCTCATCATTAACTGACAGGATTATAGGGTTCAATTTCTGTCAGTGTAATAGTTTCTTTAATTTGCTGACAATTGTTATCCTTCACCTCTCTGCTCGTGAAGAAAGGACCTCTTTCACTGGTAGGCCTATGCATAATGATAACAGAAGTTTAAAACAAGCATAGAAATGAAACGTAAGTACAATTTGCGCGCGGTAATATATCACTGATCTCTTGCCGTCCCGTCATGTGCTCTAGACCATATGCTCGGCGCGGCGCCTGGTGTTGAAATTTAGAACTACTTCATCTTAACCATTGACTCGTACGGAAGTTCCACCACTTATTACTCTATTCGCCCTGCCCTGGAGCATATCCTGGTCAATTTTATCTACAGCCACATGGATCCGATTCCTCAGTTCAGCAATATTGGCTGTCATGGGTGGTACATTACCTTCATCTTTGATAAACCCCCTTGAAAAGAAATCACATGGGGTCAGATCAGGCAACCGGGGAGGCCAGCACATAAGACACTGATCTGTGATCGAGGTCCATCCAATCCAACGTTCAGGAAGTTGTTCATTAAGATAGTGGCGCACTTCAAGTTGACAATGTGGGAGAGCTCAACAGTTTTGTTGGAGGCAGACGGGTCACCTGTGATTTTTTTCTTACGTAGACATCCTGTGGTTACAAATTTCGAATGCCATGCACGTATAGTGTTTTTATATGGGGGTTCCTTATGAAATTGTGTGTGGAAATGTCTTTGAATAGACTTAGTTGAGTGAAATTCAAGAACACTATAAGCACACTCCTCGCCTGTCGCCGCCATCTCGCATACTAACACCTAACACTGCCTAGCGGCCGACCAGTGTACTAAGCCTTTCCGCAGTAAACTGCAGACAGAACTTGGTGAGTTTCTCATTTCATTGGTATATGTATCAATGCTGTAGGCTACATACTTTCAACAATACATTTACATGAAATCGCTTAAATAATTTGTGCTAACCCTGTTAAGTCGAGATCCAAAAAGAGGATGCTGGGTGGGTTAGAGACAGCGTAGGAGAAAACTTCTATTACTATAGCATTTCTACAATTAGTATTCATCATTTCAAAAGGTATTTCAGCTACCGTAATTTAAGTAGTTTTTAGAAGGTTCATTCTGAACTGTTACCTTGTATTCCACGAGTCCCAGTCACTGTATTCTGAATGTCGCCATGGAGAACTTAATTTACACAGGAGCATCACAAACTTGATTCTCACCAAAACAGCACAAAATATTGGTCATATCGCAATAAGAACACTTGAAAAACTTCCTAAATTCACTTGGGCGATCCATAGAGAGAGAGCAAAATTCTGCGAACTTAAATGCGCGCGTCAGACTTACGTTATAGAGCAGCCCGAGTGGATAAACACGGCGAGTTCTCTTCAACCAAACACACTGCTACATGAGCTTCCCCTAGCAAACACCACAGGCAGGTCCTCTCACCGTAGACAGGCTGTTGAGGGAACAGTTGTTGGCATAGGGTATGGTTGAAGCAGAGCGATTGATTGGTTGGTGAGGACATGAGAACTCTGCAACTCCACTCATCTGTGTTGCGTCATGTCTCTCGGTTGTAATCAAACGCGTACAATTTTGCTCTCTCTAGGAAAGATCCAGGGTCTTTTCTTTAGGTCGCTCCGCAGCACCAATCAGAGCACGGCATGGCTGGCGCAATGGCACTCCGTCCCTAGCCGTATAATGCAATGGTTATCACTACCGTACTGTCTTAGATCATCTTAGCCGTCATGGCGGGAATATATATCTCGGCAAATGAGTCACCCGGCCGGGCTATCGCCTTCCGTGCATGTTCCCCTGATACTCGGAGCAACCTAAAAAAAAAGACCCTGTACCATCTCTAGAGTCTGGATTTTTAGCCTACTTTTCACATTTTGCAAAAATGAGAAAAAAGTAGACTTATGAGATCGGGCAAATGTGTGTCTGTCTGTCCGTCTGTCTGTCTGTCCTTCTGTCTGTCTGTCTGGCTGGCTGTGTGTCCCCCCCCCCCCCTATCAACTCCTAAACAGCTGCAGCAATCGAAACAAAATTTGTTAGGAGTAAAGATCTATACCTGAATATCTCACGGCCAGTGCTACCAACTGCTGAAAAATCGCAATTGAAATTTGAACTCCATGTTGGATATCTTGGAAGGTATGAATGAGAGCTATTTCAAAATTGGCACACGTATAGATAATAATATTGCAGTTTAATTTCCAGGAGGCCATACATGGCAGTGTTGCCAAAATGATTATAAGCCTGCTGATAGGTCCAAGTTTTAAATGCATATAACTTCTACACTATGTATTGGAATTCAACCAAATTTCGTATGAGCTATGTGTACATAAGCAGATATGTTTGAGCGTATTCTTAAGAGCCACCAGGGCTGTCAGCTGTTAATAAAAGCTCTCATTTTTTTTAAAATCCAAATACCCATATATCAGAAAGTATGCAAGCCGACAGCTTTAAACTATGCACACGTATACTACCTGACATTCTATATTAATTTGGAGTAACTTATATACGTCAGTGCTACCAACATGATTCTAAGCCTGCTGAGAGGTCCAACTTAAAATACATGTAACTTCTATACTATCATTTGGATTTCAACCTAATTTCGTGTGTGCTATGTGTACCATAACAGATATGAGTATGCCGATTCTTAAGAGTAACCTGGGCTGCCAACTGTAGTTCTCTATTAGGCTACATTATGCCAGGTAGCCTATACAGTATTTCGAACTAATTAGAAATTTCGATATTACCAACTTAATTTAGTCATTATTCTAGATAGATCCATATAGATTAATCATTGGCATGAATCTTAAATTTTAAGATAGTAGGCTCTTCAGTTCGTCACGGAACTTCTTGTTATGTAATTAGTAGGGCTCGGTTGTTCAAGACCTAAAAATAGCCCGATTATGCAAGCAAATATGACCTTAAAAATTACGAAGTATGACTCAAATGACAAAATATGACCTGAAAATGACTGACTTAAATATGACCTGAAAATGACTGACTTAAATATGGCCGTTTTTGTTTTAATTATAAATCCAAGCGACAATCTCTTCGAGATTAAATTGTTAACGAAATTCTTTATTCCTCTTTTCATATTCATTTTCTGAATATACATGTTTAAGTGGTTAATTACAGTATATTTTCCTTGACTCACTTATCAAAAACCTGAGAATACATACCTATAAAACATGTTCACTAAATTGATGATGTCGACTGGCATTGCTGCTTTACTTTGCCGTGTTACAATGCTGCTGCACATTAAACTGTTTTTTGTTTTTTTTCAGCCACGACTTTCACTTTACACAACTTGCAAAACAGAACTGAACCATGTGTACAAAAATATTCTTCTTCAAATTCCTTAATAAAGCTTCGTAACTTAACACTAGTAGAAGTCTTTTCCTGAGGCATAATGGAATGCGTACTGGAGTGCGATTCACAGTCAATTGACGCTTGTTCAAGTAATATAGAAGGAGATTTAATTAGCCAACTGCTGGGATGGGTTTTTATAGATTATTTCTGTCTCTACCAGTGCTCCCCCAGGAGCTCAGATCTAGTGGGACATGGGTTGGCGACCACGGGACCCCAGCTGAGTCCGGCATTGCTTCCACTTACTTGTGCCGGGCTCCTCTCTGTCTTCTTTCCTGTCAACCTACCTTGGTCAATTCTTGTTCTTTTCCGACGCCGACGGTATTAGGGTATCCGAGGCCTAGGGAGTCTTTCACTTTCCCGCCTTAATTGGCCCTTGTCTCATCTTTCCTGATCCCTCCTTCTTAGAGGGGTCAGACTTCTCCTTTTCTTTTCATTATATTTCCTTTTCTCTTAAGATTCCCGCACTGTTTTTGTTAATTGGCTCCCCGTGTATCTAAATTCCCCTTAGCGAATCTTTTGCATCTACACTCCATTTTGTAGGTATTTTCGATCTACGTTGCATTTTGTAAGTCTTTTCGATCTAAATTGCATTTTTCGAGTATTTTCAACCTCAATTAATTGCTTTTTAGTAAGTCTTTCAATATAGGGTCTGGGACTTTTGTGAGTATTTTGAATTTCAATTGCATTTTGTAGGTATTTCAACCTAAACCGCTTTTTGCAAGTATTTTCAATTTAAATATCATTTTGTATGGTGGACATTTTGCAAGTATTTTGATTCTCAATTGCAGTTTGGGGTATTTTGAATCTAAATTACATGTTGTATTTTCAATCTAAATTGCATTTTGTAAGTATTGTCCATCCAAATGAGTAGTTTGAATCTACCATATATTTTGTAAACATTTTCAATTTCAATTGCATTTTGCAAGCATTTTGAATTTCAATTGCACTTTGTGAGTATTTTGGATCTGAATGTGCGTTTTTCAATCTAAATTGCATTGTGTATTTTCAATTTCAATTGCATTTTGTAAGTATTTTGAACCTCACTTGCATTTTGTACTGTAATGGTCCCAATTTGTGACCAGAATGAAATAATTATATATTATTATTAGTATTATTATCAATATTTTTTAATTTTACATTTTACCTTTTATTAGTTATTATGTTAACTAATATGTTTATATCTATTATTATGCGGTAATGTAGAATATTATGGCAATTGAAAGGACCTGGAGCTACACACTTTATATTTGAAATAAGTTAGACGCTTGACTGAATACTATTTCTGAAGAAAATACATACAATAGGAAGAAAGAGGGTTATTCGCGGAAGGCCGGCTTATCTACTGCTTCCTGGTAACGACATGAATAGACACTAATGTCTTTCACTTCAAGAATTATACCAGTAAACAAATCTTACTAGGAAGGGATTCTATGAAGACTCGCCTTTATCAATGCTGGACCTGTGAATGAGTCCTTTGCAACTTTATACAAAAGGTGGGCTGGACCTCCCGAGAAATGTTACAAAAAAGTATTGTCATTATTGATATGTGAAAGGCGTGCAAATTGCCTAATGACTTCAGAAGTGGGGGGTGGGAGCGTGCCTTACCTGGGAACGTTATATATATGACGGCCGCCCAACTGGATTATTATTATTATTATTATTATTATTGAATGGCTGGCAGGAGACAGATTGTAGCTGGACGTACAGGCAGAAGAGTGGAACGTGTAGCGAGATGGAGTTGGAAATTAACATTCATCTGTAACGCAGTGCTAAATTACAGTTGACTATTTAAGTGTGTGAATTTTATAAGACATTCAGTCTCATCAAACTGTGTCATGGTTGTGTACGAGGCTATTGTCACAGGGATGATTTATGGAATTTATTCCGTCATCCACATATAAATTCATGACGTTGAGGAAGATCAGGGTCATCTTGAACTCTCCGCAACAACCCATCAACATTGATCTTCAATGCGGTAAGCGATATAAACAGTTTTACTCCAGTCAAATCCGGAAGCTCTCATGCTTATTAAATTCAAGCATTTTATTCAATTAACTCAGTATACTACAATTTCCAATCAAGTCCCATAATACAAGTAAATTCAGTAGATTCAATAGTTTAAATTTATTATTATTATTATTATCTTTAGTATTTTATTCTTTTTTGCACTTGTTGTTTTTATATATTAAATTCATTTTTAATTTCAAATGTTTGACTGGTTTCCTTTAGTAGCTAGAAATTACTATAAGGCAACACCACACCCCTAAATTAATTATCGTAAGGTTAGATTACGTAAGTTTCACTACGACTGGAGAAAGGAATTTCGCTGCTCTGCCTCTGTCTAACCGAGGTTTAATATATTATTTTGATCATGATATATGAATGATCTGGCGCCCTGGCTACATATAATACCACACATTATGTACTTTTTAGTGATGCTGTCAACAGTAAAAAGACATTATTAAAATAATACACAATTAAATGTTTCATTTTGATCACCCAAAAGTGGGCGACTATTTAATTATTAACCTTTGCATATTAATATTCAAGAATTTCATTAAGCCATATTAATAACGCCCAACAGTGGAGCGCTTTGGGGCTTTGCATATAATCAGTTTCTTATTAAAACATTATTCAATTTAAAGATAACCCATTACAAATAACGCCCAACAAAGGAGCGCTTTCTTATTATTAATATTCAATATAAACTAACCCATTACATTTTGGCCCCCAACTGTGCGGCACGAAAACCTAACGATATTTACGGAAGGAGTGAGTGAAAATTCAGTGCAAATTGTCAGTGATTTTGGGGAAAAGTGAAGTGAATTAGTGCATTGTCAGTGATTGATTTTGGGGGAAAGTGAAGTGAATTTTGGAGGGTAATTATATTAAGTATATTGCAAAATGATTTCGGACGAGAAATTTAGGGCGATCGTAGGTATGAGTAGAGAGGAGTTTCGTTCTTTGGATCCTAAAGAAAGCAACAACGTAATGCTCTGGATTGCTCAAGAAGAGGAGAATGAAATCAGGAGGCGGTTAGTCGCACAAGGGAAAAGAATTGAAAGCAGATTAGAGGAAGATTTAGGTGAAAGTAACTTAAGTATGGAATTGCAGAATCGCAGTAGGGAGATAATAAGATACATGGATGAGAGACATGGAGAAATGGAAACGGGTCATCTGGAGTGGATGAGAGAGAGAATAGTTGAAAGCAGTGTAGAGGTAGAATATATTTTAGGTGAAAGCAGATTGGAATCAGAGGTGGCTGTAGGTGAAAGCAGAATAGAAATAGGGGAGACGTTAGGTGAAAAAGAAATAGATGTGCAGTATTTAGAGATAAGTGTAGGTGGAAGTGAAATAGAGCATGAAGAGAAGAGGAGAGTAGGTGAAAGTAGCTTAGATGAGGAAGAGCAGTTAGCGAAAATAGTAGGAGAAAGCATAGTAGAGTTGGTAGAGACGATATAGGATTGTGAAGTAGATCTGCAGTAGAGACGAGTGTAGGTGAAAGTAAGACAGACATAGGTGAAAGTAGCTTAGATGAGGAAGAGCAGTTAGGGAAGATAGTAGGAGAAAACATAGTAGAGTTGATAGAGACGATAGAGGATTGTGAAGTAGATGTGCAGTATTTAGAGATGAGTTTAGGTGAAAGTAGGACAGACATAGGTGAAATTAACTTAGATGAGGAAGAGCAGTTAGCGAAGATAGTAGGAGAAAGCATAGTAGAGTTGATAGAGACGATAGAGGATTGTGAAGTAGATGTGAAGTATTTAGAAACGAGTGTAGGTGAAAGTAGGACGGACATAGGTGAAATTAGCTTAGATGAGGAAGAGCAGTTAGCGAAGATAGTAGGAGAAAGTATAGTAGAGTTGATAGAGACGGTAGACGATTGTGAAGTAGATGTGCAGTATTTGGAGACGAGTGTAGGTGAAAGTAGGACAGACATAGGTGGAAGTAGCTTAGATGAGGGAGAGCAGTTAGCGAAGATAGTAGGAGAAAGCATAGTACAGTTGATAGAGACGGTAGAGGATAGTGAAGTAGATGTGCAGTATTCAGAGACGAGTGTAGGTGAAAGTAGGACGGACATAGGTGAAAGTAGCTTAGATGAGGGAGAGCAATCAGTGAAGGTAGCGGAAATGATAGGTGAAAGCAGGATACCTGTAGAAGAGATTATAGAACGTAGTGAGAAAGAGGAGAAAGCCTCCGTGGCTTAGGCGGCAGCACGCTGGCCTTTCACCACTGGGTCCGTGGTTCAAATCCCGGTCACGCCATGTGAGATCTGTGCTGGACAAAACGGAGGCAGACAGGTTTTTCTCCGGGTACTCCGGTTTTCCCTGTCAAAATTTCATTTCAGCAACACTCTCCACTATCATTTCATTTCATCTGTCATTCACTTAATCATTGCCCCAGAGGAGTACGTCAGGCCTCGGCAGCCGGCACAGTTCATATCCTCGCCGCTAGATGGGGGCTTCATTCATTCCATTCCTGACCCGGTCGGAGACTGGAAGCAGGCTGTGAATTTTCAGTGAGAAAGAGGAGAAACAGAAGATATTAAGAAATGAATGAATAGAAAGAGACATAATTATTGAACAAGAAAATCAGAAGACTGAGATAAGGAATCTCAAGAATAGGAAGAAAAAGCACAAGCAAAGCACGATGTTAGAGGAAATGGTGGAGAGAGATAGTGGAGAAATGAAGGGAAGGGATGCAGGAAGAACTTTTAGAAGTAAAATGAAAGGGAAAAGGATTAAGGTGATAGAGGAAAGGGAAAATGGGATGAAAGAGAGAGAGAAAGATTATCAGGTGCAGTGGCGTGCCATAGAAGGTAGAATAGGGGAAGTGATAGGCGGAGATGCGAAACACAGTGTTACTATTAATAAATATAATACGGAGGAGGAAGAAACTGTTGTTATGAGGAAAGAAGAGAGTGTAACTATAAATAAATATAGAAGCGAAGAAGAAGGTGATAAGAACTTAAAAATGCCAGATAGAGAAGTTATGTAAGTCGGTATTACTGTTTTGAGCGAACCGTATGACCTAAACATCCGTAATTATTTATAAAGAGAATTTGTGGAGGTATCTAAGGAACTTACCGTTATTAATTTTTACTCAGTCGAAAAATTACAAGTGTTAGGGGCGTGTATCGATACACTTTTTGATAGTGGCTATCAGGTTTTCTGCATCAGTGCAGCATTTTATAATAATAGGAAGGAACATGGTATAAAAAATATAGGAAGTTCCAATTAGAACTACTATTGTGTTAACTGCGGCGGGAAAGATATCCCACATAATTTCTAAGCAAGTGGTTGTAGAAATTTTAAAAGGAGGTAAGATTGGAACACAGGTATGTTTATTGATTCCAAATCTAGTATATTCATTAATTATGGGTTCTAATTGGATGTCGCAACATTCTGTCCAGCTAAGTTATAAGGAGGGTAGTGTTAAATTCAGATGAATGGGTGGAGATGTGAACATGTCATTTAATAATTCAAGTGAATTGTATGGTAGTTCTAAGAATATATGTATGATTGGGGAGGTATTAACGACTAAAGGAGTCGATATTTGTAGTGAGGTTAGTGGTGAGATTGTTGGGGTATCTCTTGAGAGGGAACCTTGTTTTTTAATTTTTTAGGCAGTATGATGACGAAGGATTATCTAGAAGATTCCTTGCGTGAGGCTGCATTACAGAGTGCATTAGAGAGTAATCGTGTGGATCGATTGTTGAAGGTGATGTAAGAGAATTGGTATATATTTGAGAACCGTATTGGATTAGCTAATTGCTACGAACATTCATTAAATGTACATGATCGCAGTATTTTTTGTAGGTCATCGCTACCCCGTGCCTTACAAATTTCAGGAAGCTGTGAGTAGGCAGATTGAAAGCATGTTGCAGGATAAAATTATAGAACCCTATATTAGCCCATATATTAATTCGTTAAGGGTAGTTCCCAAGTCAGAAAGGAAAGGAAAGCTATATTTTGATGCCCGTAATTTAATCAGGCAGATTTTTGTGAATAGTTAATATTTCAGTAGCTAGGATGGTAATGCAAGGATTTAAAGGTAAGTCATTTTTTTGTAGTGGAGAAATTAAATTTTACTGGTCATACGGATTCCGCGAAAGAAATGTAATCTTGAGTAGAAAGAAGTGTAATTTTGAGAAATAAAGTAAGTGAATACGGATTCCGCGAAAGAAAGGCAATCTTGAGTAGAAAGAAGTGAATACGGATTCCGCGAAAGAAAGGTAATCTTGAGTAGAAAGAAGTATAATTTTGAGAAATAAGGTGAGTAATTACGGATGATAAAGACAGGTAATCTTAAGTAGAAAGAAGTGTAATTTTGAGAAATAAGGTGAGTAATTACGGATGATAAAGACAGGTAATCTTAAGTAGAAAGAAGTGTAATTTTGAGAAATAAGGTGAGTAACTACGGGTGATAAAGAGGTGTAATCTTGAATAGAAAGAAGTATGATTGTGAGAAATAAGGGGATCTTGAGTAGAATGGAGTGTAATTGTGAGAAATAAGGGGAGTAACTACGGTTAAAAAGGTGAGTAACTAAGGTCAAAAAGGTGAATAATCAGAAGATGCAGGAAGACGATTATACGGTACTTACAATGTGAGATCCTTAAGGAAATATGTATCATGAGTAATAAGAAGTGTAGCTGATGGTAAGTAAGGAAAGTCGCTTAATATTAAGTGAATGATTGTGGTCTGAACGAGAGGGTAATGACGAGGTGTTGCACCAATCTATGATATTGTGTGTCTTGGAGAGCACAGAGGAAATATAAAGCGTATTTTGTCGGCTATAGGCTTGTGTATTTGAGTGTGATATATATACATATGTGGGGTAAATTAGCGCACTGCATTTGCACTGAACGATGTTGCCTTAGGTAATATAAGCTAATAAAGTTTCATTTTTTCTATAATATGCCTGTGTTACTAGATACATATAATTCCTGAGAGACTGGAGTAGATCTGGTTATTCGCACCACATACCAAGTGTTGTGAAGGGATTAAGTGAATTGTTCAGTTGGCAGTCCCACAAACTAGCCATAGGGTATTCAGTCCGGAACCAGGCCGAAAATTGAATTCTACGTCCTCAAGATATAAAATGCCACCCAAATATACATAAGTGCAACGATAACTTATGTCCAAAACAAGAATATAAAAGTGAAGGGTATTTTGATGTACATTGTTTACAGGTCGCTTTAATTATGTAAAGAAGAAAGAAAGAAACATTATGAACAGTGAAAGACTGGAATTATGAAACTTTAAAAAAATGTAAAACTTGAAGGGTATACTTGTTTTGATGTTGGTAATTGCTTTGAAGGGTATAATATTGTCGATGTTTGTAATTTCTTTGAAGAGTATAATATTTCATATTTGTACAAGTGTTGAAGAGAAGTATGGCGATATGATTGTTGACATATACCATAATTCTCTGGGGAGAATTGTAATGGTCCCAATTTGTGACCAGAATGAAATAATTTTATATATTTTCTTCTTCTTCTTCTTCTTCTTCTTCTTATTATTATTATTATTATTATTATTATCAATATTTTTTAATTTTACATTTTACCTTTTATTAGTTATTATGTTAACTAATATGTTTATATCTATTATTATGCGCTGTTGTAGAATATTATGGCAATTGAAAGGACTTGGAGCTACACACATTATATTTGAATTAAGTTAGACGCTTGACTGAATACTATTTCTGAAGAAAATACATACAATAGGAAGAAAGAGGGTTATTCGCGGAAGGCCGGCTTATCTACTGCTTCCTGGTAACGACATGAATAGACACTAATGTCTTTCACTTCAAGAATTATACCAGTAAACAAATCTTACTAGGAAGGGATTCTATGAAGACTCGCCATTATCAACGCTGGACCTGTGAATGAGTCCTTTGCAACTTTATACAAAAGGTGGGCTGGACCTCCCGAGAAATGTTACAAAGAAGTATTGTCATTATTGATATGTGAAAGGCGTGCAAATTGCCTAGTGACTTCAGAAGTGGAGGGTGGGCGCGTGCCTTACCTGGGAACGTTATATATATGACGGCCACCCAACTGGATTATTATTATTATTATTGAATGGCTGGCAATAGACTGATTGGAGCTGGACGTACAGGCAGAAGAGTGGAACGTGTGGCGAGATGGAGTTGGAAATTAACATTCATCTGTAACGCAGTGCTAAATTATACAGTTGACTATTTAAGTATGTGAATTTTATAAGACATTCAGTCTCATCAAACTGTGTCATGGTTGTGTACGAGGCTATTGTCACAGGGATGATTTACGGAATTTATTCCGTCGTCCACATATAAATTCATTACGTTGAGGAAGATCAGGGTCATCATGAACTTCCTACGCAACAACCCATCAACATTGATCTTCAATGCGGTAAGCGATATAAACAGTTTTACTCCAGTCAAATCCGGAAGCTCTCATGCTTATTAAATTCAAGCATTTTATTCAATTAACTCAGTATACTACAATTTCCAATCAAGTCCCATAATACAAGTAAATTCAGTAGATTCTTTAATTTAAATTTATTATTATTATTATCTTTAGTATTGAACCCTTATTGATCTTCGATAAATAAGTATTCATATTTATTATTATTATTATTACTATGGCCCAGGCAGCACATAAGGAAGTCGACTTGGATATTAGGGAGGCCAGCATTTCGTAATGATTGCAACAGAAGCTGAGTTGGTAGCTATTCCTGGGGGACGGCCAGAATTAGTCGAGTTCAAGGCCAAATTGTGCAACTACTGTACCAAAATTGGAGACATAAAGGAAGAATCACGAGGTCCTCTCAACGAACATACGATTGAATCAGCCAATCGCAAGAGACCAAGCCGTGACCACGAGGTGGACGGCGTCAGTAGTAAAAAGCGCGCGGAAGTGTGTATCTAAGGAACCGCCGAACGGATTAATCTCCGCTCGAGTAATTTGAGACGTTGGATTTATTTGGAGAAGAATGACACTAGCCCCATCTTCGTGAGACAAAAACTCTGGAAGTTTTTATCCGACTCCGCCCCACTCCTCCGCCCTTGTCAGTTTCTCATAAATAGTTTGGCCTGACGCTAATCTAAAGTTATTCTTGTGGAGCCTTCAGAGGCATACTCCACGCCAGTTTGAAGTGTGATTTTGACGCTCGAATTTATCTAAGTCTTATAGTGTGGAGCCTTCAGAGGCATACTCCACGCCAGTTCGAAATATGATTTTTACGCTTTAAAATCAGTGAAGCTAATTTATTTTCTGAGCTCTGGGGAGCTAAAGTCGCAGCGTTTGCAGTATCGAATTTTAAAAGCTATTATACATTTTGTTCTAAAATCAACTAAATTGTGTGATCTAAATATTTCACGCCAGCGCGTGATAAACTGTAACATTCTTTTAAAGACGACGAGTTCAACTTTAAGGGGGAAGTATCGTATCACCCTAATTAGCGCTTACCAGAACCGAAGTCCAAGACGGGACGGAAATACCGGACGAGATAGCGACTGCTGGTGCAGCCAGGATTTTGAACTTGTTAACGAGCCAGTGGCGCGGACTCGAGATGTATATTTTATGTATAAATTGTGTGTATTGTATGTGTGTTTTTATAGTGCGTATGTGCGATATAATTAGGGCCAGTCTTCGCTATTAATCGCAGTAGGACAATTGTGGGTGAACTGAGTAGCCTGCAAGCGATTATAGATAGGCAAATATTTAACATTGAACTTTTCTGCCAAGGAGTCGAGACCAAGATGATCAGCACGTGGTTTGAAGTTGGGATGAGCTTCAAGAAATCAACGCAGACGACTACTATGGAGTGCTAAATTGTCCATAGGGCAATGGGTTGAGGAGGATGTCCTTAGTCCTACATGCAGAAGCGGTGATGTACTAAAATTGGATTATTTCAATTATGTAGTTAGATTTGGCCGGGGAACTTTGTATATAGTCATGTTTTTCTGTCTTGTTTTATAGCTGTTTTTCTTGTACCGACACTATATGTTTAAATGTCCGTTGGCGCGTGGCCAATGTGTTTGTTGATATTTTGATTTTTTTTCTTGAGTCATGTGTAATGTACGCGGCGTGCGTGCGTGATTTTTATCCTTGCAATTGCGGAACCCGTTACATTCGATAAATGGTGCTTTATTAACGTTAATATTTGAAATAGGAATGGGAGGAAATGATTGTAAAACATTTTGCTGAACAGGTTATTATTCATGTTAGGGTAGCCGAGTGCACCAACTTAAAAGTAATTGTAGAACACCTTCGTTCTAATTTGATAGATTTTTCTTGAGTCCTTTTCAGGTGACTAGTCACGGCATAGAACGATGGCGCCAGCATGTGGATATTATTTGTGTCTTTTATTTCAGGGTCTGTCACAACCCATACGTGTGATCTAGTGTGTGTTGATGTGTCTAGTGTGTGTTGATTCTACGTGAGGAGGGGGTAGTTGTCCTACCGCCCTTATATATTTTTGCTGCTGTTGTTTTTTTAGATGGAAAGACAGAGTGCTCTTGGGAGACTGCTGATTCTTGTCCATATGTTTTTCTGACACACACGTATTATTGTGCTTTGGGGCACATTTCTTCGAGGTTCGACCCCATGCTCTGGGAGGTCGAGGTTATTGACACGTGGGTTGACAGACATGCAGAGTTCCACAAACCGCCCGTTTTGCCTGTGACTTATTTTGATAGGCAGTCCTTTTTGTCCGACTGAACCCTGTAAGCTTTCATGCAGCAAACCTGTTCATTGTGATGGCTAATTTTTAAGCCATAATTAATTGGGGAGTTCGCCATGTGTGTAACGGATTGTTGTACCTTGTATGGATAAGAATATTGTGATTAACGTAAATGTTGGCTGTTTGCCTATTGCTTTGTTGATGACTCAATTTCATGTAATTTTGTTTGTCACACCCGTGTGGTGTAGTGGTAGAGTATTTGTAAATTTTGACAGCGGTCATTTGAGTATTTTTCTATTGGTCACGTGTTAATGTACTTGTGTTGATTTGTGTGTGAAGTCCTAAGTTTTTAGGCAGTAAATGTTGCTACGGCAATTCAAGTCCAATTTCACACGGAAATTTTTGTGTTTGTTTATAGTAGATTTAGGAAGTGTCGGTTTAATTTAAGTATGGTAGTTGTGTTCCCTTGTGTCGGTCTAGCTCTAGGAAATGCGGATTCGTTGTCTGAAGGGTCATTCTGGATGATAACGAATCACGCATTCAAAGTACACATCGTGATGCATGTAGAACGGCATACGCACTTATATGGTCACTTTTTGGTATCGTTTTATTTAAGGACACTTGGTCCAGGTAATTAATCTCTCCAGAGATATCGCCTAGTTTTTGGCATTTTTATTAAGCGGGAGTCAGTTGGGAGTTTTTGTTGTTAATTGTTTATGTGTAAATATGGTGATTTGTTATTAAATTCAGTTGTTTTTAACCCTGGCTTCACTCTTTCCTGCATGTTATTTTGTTATATGTTACCCTGCAAGTTAATGAAGCGCCCTGACAGCAACTTACGAATATGACCTGTTACGCCCCGAATCTGAGTCTCATATGCTTCTTTGCAAGGGTTCATAAAACAAAAATGGCTGCCCAAGTGGGGATTGTTGTTGTTGTTGCTTCGCTGATCTCATATTTATTTCGTTGAGAAATGATGCCAGGTCAAGCGGACATGTAAATTCAGTAAATGGAGGCGATGTTGTACCGCCATGTGCATTAGTAAAATCACTGAGTTCCTAAAGTTAGAAATATTGAACAAGGTTGGAATTTGATTTGGTATTTGTTATAAACTTGTTCTGGCGCCCACATTAAAATTAGAAGTTTGCATTATTAATGAACTCAGTCAAAGCAGGAAGATGTTGCCTTATATCTGACATTTAATTGACTTCGGTTAATTGGTGTTTCGTAAATTTTGTTGGTTAGGAATTTAAAAGCAGATCACTAGGGGTTATTTTGTTGTTTGGGAATAAGTGTCATTGTATTCAGTAAATTTTGTTACTGAAATTTTCATTAAATTAGAGCCAGTAATATTTAAATGTGTGACATGTATGTGCGTATAGGGCTGAAACCTTAGCCCATAACCCTGTTTTTCTCTGAATATATTTTGTGTGTGATATGGCGAGTGTTGATGAGATAAAGGCATTGTTAGAACAGATGTCGATCCAAATGTCCGCGAAAACGGAAGAACAATTAGTGCAGATGTCCGTAAAGACGGAAGAACAATTAAAAGAACAATTAGAAGCTCAGCGTGAGCATAGTGAAAAACAATTACTTGATATGAGCGGTAACATTTCGGTCCAGTTAGAAGTCCAGAAATTAGACACTGACAAACAATTCAATGAACTAAACCACAAATTGTCACAACAGGCGGTAACACAAACCGAACAGTTAGGAAAAATCACGAATGATATTAATCAGAGCGTTCAAAAAGTAGAGAAACTGGCAGGCGAGGTTGCGGAAAACAACATCAAACAGTTAGGCGAAATGAAGAAATTGGAGGCGAAATTTGATAACAAATTAGTACAATTTGACGAGATGGTGGCAGATAAACTCAAGCAGATAGAGGCAGCATGTGTCAGTAACACCGCGGGAGTGAAGAAAACCCAAGAGAAACTACAGCAGCAAATTAATTCGGTAGATAACAACGTGCTGGAATTAATAAAGGAAATAGATAAAGTCGAAGTTAAGGCTGAAACCGAGCGGATACACTTGCGGGAAAATTTAGAGGAGCAATTAGGCAGAACACAAGAGATCATAAGAAAAGAGATGGAAGGCCAGCTAATAAACACACAAGAGGTCATAAGACAAGAAGTAGGGGAGCAGCTCGTCAAAACTCAGGATAATTTGGAAGAACAACTAGTAAAAACGCAGGAACGGATACGTGAAGAGCTAGAGAAAAATCAGGAGAGGAACGAGGAGAAAATAAATAGCTTAAAAAGTAGGATCCGGCGAGATTGGGACCAGCAGGCTCATGCGAATAAGGAAGACAGGCTGGCAGTTTTAAAGCGAATGCAGGCACTGGAGGAAAATATGAAGTCGAAATTACAGGAACATTCAGAATTAATCATAAAAAACGAGATTAGATCGTTAGAGAATGCGACGTTATTTTCAAACGAAAATATTCCGGAAAAGCAAACAAGTATTGGAAGTCCGGCAGGTTCGAAGTTGGCTGAGGACACGAGTCGGGGTCAAAGTCCCAGACTAACGACTAATGCATTCCAGCAGTACAGGGGGGAGACTTCAACTCCGCAACCGAACTTGGCACCAGCCCAAGTCATCCAAGTCATTCGGGGTAATGATTTTAAGCCCGATAAGTTTAAAGAACATTCAGGAACCACTCCCAAAGCATTTCTACGGCAATTAACTGACTACTTTAATGACCAACACATCGGCCCGGAGAAACAATTAAGACTGGTGGAGAAATTTTTAGAAGGACCTAGCCTGACCTGGTTTTTAAGTTTCAAGTACACGTTTACAGACATGGCTCAATTCCGCGAGGCGTTTTTGAAGAAGTTTTGGAGTCCTTCGTTACAGCAGGGGTTAAGAATGGACCTGTACACGCGCAAATACCACAGTACACATCCAACCCGTTTTTCAGAATTCTTCAGTCAGCAATTGGTAAAATTCAGGGATTTTGATGACCCGCCTAGCGAGCCGAATATGGTTCTAACCATCGGAAAACAACTCCCAATGCATATCCAACAATTATTAGTCGCAGGAAATATTCAGACCGCAGTCCAAGCCGAAGAATTACTCAGACACTTAGATGAGACGAGTATGGTAAGCCCACAGACAGGAAGAAGGAATTTGGAATGTGTCAACACGGCAGAGGTAGTTCAGGGACTCCAAAATAACCACGGCCAGGGGAACCAAAGTAAGACACAGTCCACAGGGACACAGTTCACGCCAAGAAGACAAGATTTTGACGGCCGAAACCAGTTCCATAACAACAATCAGAATTATCAGAATAACCGCGGGAGATATCGTCAGAATAACCAAAATCAAAATAATCAGTGGACGTACCAGCGGGAATACACGAATTGGAGGGGAAACCAGAGACAAGGCAGACCTTACCAAAGAAATGGAGATGGTAGATGGAGTTACGGCATGGACTATCGCCAAGAAAACAGAGGAGATTATAGGAATAACTGGGACGAACGATATATTGAATCCCGTAAATACTTGGATCAATTAAGTAATGAAGAAGCGGAGAAGGAGAAGTGGGGGCGTGCCATGGCGAACAGACAGAGCCCAGATAACCATCAAGGAGAAGGAGCAGAGAGTTTACTGAGGCAACAGGAGCGACAGAATGATAACCGGCGAAACACATCTAATGGGGCCCGGGATAAAAAAAAACCAAATGAACTGAAAGGAGACAGGCTAAAAACGGAGATCGCCAGGGAGCAAGAAGAGATGATAGTGGCCAATATAGAAGAGTGGGTAGCATTCCCAGACGACTGCCTGGAGGAAGTGGTGAAGAACCGTGAGAATGTTATCAGACAGCTACCAATTATTTACGCGCATATTGGAGGTATGAGGGTGAGATGTTTGATTGATACAGGTAGCCAGGTGAGCTTAGTCACTGAAATTTTGATAAAAGAAATAGCAAGAAAACAGACTGTTCCTATTATGCCGGTACCGCTAATGAAAGTCAGAGGTGTCATTCCTGACAAAACTATGAATTGTAAACAGCAAGCATTTCTAGATCTGGAAATATTGAACCATACTTTTTCACAAACATTCATTGTTATTCCAAAGATGAACTACAATATAATTTTAGGAGCCAACTTCATCTGCGATTTTCATGCTGTAATTGATTTACATAACAACACTGTAAGCTTCAAACAAGTAGAAGGATTGCATCATGTGGGTTTAAATATGGAAGAGAATCCGCTGGAGAGAGAGGCCAATACTTGGGTTGTTGAGGAATGCACTAATGAGGCCGGAGATAAGATCTTGAGGGGAGAGCAAGTCAACCAGACAGCAGTGCTAGAAATGGACAGCCGAGATATTTCGCAGGAACTTTGGGTGCATTTGGCGGAAGAAGAAATGGGCGGAACCAAATTCGAAATTCTACTTCAGGAGCGACTTAAGGAAGCCATCGTAGGGGAATCTGATAGAAGAAGATTGGAAGAAATTTTAAGATTACATAAAGGAGCGTTTGACACCGTACCTGGGAAAGTTTTAAATTTTCAATATGCGATGCAGGTAACAGATTGGACCCCATTCAAAAGTAAATTGTACCCGATCCCAGAGAAGCATTTTTCTCAGGTGAAGGACATTATTACTAACTTATTAGATTCTGGCATGATAAGGAAAGCTGCAACTCCTTATCTGAACGCAATATTGGCTGTGACCAAGCCAAACGGATCAATTAGGCTATGCCTAGACGCGCGAGTTTTAAATAGCAAACTGCTAGTTGAGCACGACCAAGCACCGAGGATCAAAGATGTTTTGAAAGGCTTCCGCGGGAAGAAGATATACTCAAGTGTTGATTTGACAAATAGTTTCCACCATATTGAACTTGAAGAAAAATCCCAACTGTTGACGGGATTTTTATTCGATAATCAAAGTTATATCTGGTGTCGAATGCCCTTTGGCGTGAAAACTGCGGGATGTGCACTCATTAGAGCACTCGATAGAAATCTGACTGAGGAGGTCAAGAACTTCACCACGAGATATGTTGATGACATATTAATCGCTTCTGAGACAATGGAAGAACACTTGATAAATTTAAATAAACTGCTGGACAACCTGAGAACCATGAACTTCAAGATCAACTTAAAAAAGTCACATTTTTGCCAGAGCGAAATTTTATATTTGGGACATATAATTGATGTCGAGGGCGTGCGGCCTAATCCAGCCAAGATTGATGCTATTAAGAAATTTCCCACACCTACCAAAGTCAAACATGTTAGAGCATTTTTGGGAGTGACAGGTTTCTTCAAAGAAAATTGCCCTGGTTACACAGAAACAGTAGCGCCTATGCAGGAGATGTTGAAGAAAGCGAATCGATGGTCGTGGAACGAGGAGTGCGACAGGTCTTTTAAAGCAACGAAGGATTTATTGGAAAACTGTGTGAAACTTGGATATCCGGATTTTGAGAAACAATTTATCATTCAAGCAGATGCTTCGTTAATTGGGATTGGTGCTATGCTGTACCAAGAGGACGCTGAAGAACCCAAGAAGAAATCCTATTTGGCATTTACGAGTCGTAAATTACGGAAACATGAGAGGAACTACACAGTTACGGAACTTGAGCTACTAGCAATTCTATATTCTCTCCAACAGTGGCGCAAGATGATCTATGGTTATTCCATCATTGTTAGAACCGACCACCATGCACTGACATTTTTATTTAAGACAACAATAGCAAGTGAGAGAGTTACGCGCTGGTCCATCTACATACAGCAGTTTGACATTACAATAGAACATTGTCCTGGGAAATTGAACGTCATACCAGATGCCTTGAGTAGAAACCCTGAGGACGGAAACGAAGTAACAGCGGAAGTTCACAATATTACCTTGACACCTAAGGCTCGTGAGTTTTGGCAAGATTGAAGGATATTCGGAAGGAGCAAGAAGCTGACCCATGGATGATGATGATGATAAAATTCTATAGGAAGGAGTTACAACCAAATTCACCGGAGTACCGGGAAGCCAGTGCTAAACAAGCGAGATTTCACTACTTGAATAACTTGTTACATAAGTACGTGGATGAGCATCATACTAAACTGCGGATCTTAGTTCCAGCATCACTACAGAGGGGATTAACTTGGCATGTTCACGAGAGCCTAGCACATATCGGCACGGATAAGACTGAAGCTACGATAGGGGAGACCTTTA
Organism: Meconema thalassinum; assembly: GCA_946902985.2. Classification (NCBI taxonomy): domain Eukaryota; kingdom Metazoa; phylum Arthropoda; class Insecta; order Orthoptera; family Tettigoniidae; genus Meconema; species Meconema thalassinum. The sequence continues at coordinate 1,303,953,755 of OX336389.2, read as the reverse complement.
CTTGGCCCAAGATGAGATTCACCATTGTTGAAGTAATTAGAACGTGTGACGCTTGTCAGCGCACAAAGCCGAACAACTTTATTCTGAAACAACCTCCAAGACCACTATTACCGCAGAAACCATGCGAGATGCTCGCGATTGATTGCTTTGGTCCTTTAGTAAAAGGAAAGCGTGGATGCCGACACCTCTTGGTATGTGTCGATGTATTTTCGAAGATGGTCGTGCTATGTCCTATTTCAGAAGACGACATCAGGACAAGTCCTTAGTCGAATTAAGAACAAAGTCATTCCGATGCTTGGGAAGCCGGAATCCATTCTATCAGATCACGGTACCTATTTCACAAGCAATGTTTTTAGGCAAGGTTTGGAGAGCCTAGGAATAAAACACATATTTTCAAGTATTCGTCATCCTTGTGGAAATCCGAGCGAAAGAACAATTCGCTGTGTCGCTAAATACTACAGAGTAATGATTCCTAACGAACACAATAAATGGGTAGACAAAGTAGGGGAAATTGAGATGTGCATGAACACTACTAAGCACGAGTCGACGGGTCAAGTCCCACTGATTGTACACCACAACAGGTTGCCGGAAAGAACTTGGGACAAGATCATTCCTTGCCCAAGGGATCCATTATTAGCGCATGATTTGCGAATCCAGCGAACGAGAGAGCACATGAGGAACCAAGCGGACCGAAGGCTGAGACGGTACCGAGGAAAGAAGTTTCACCGAGAGTTACAAGAACAAGAATTAGTGCTGGTTCGTAGACCACCGATCTCCGACCCTAAGAACAAAGTCTTCGCCAAGTTCTGTCCGAAATTCATTGGCCCGTTTCGGGTAATTAAGAATCTGGGTAACAATGCCTACAGATTAGAAGAAGTGAGCACTGGTGCAAAATCTGTTTTTAATAGCGCCAATTTGAAACCGTACTACAGAAGGGAACCATTTCATGATTAGGAAAGATGATATGTGCAGAATCTGTATTGCCAAAAATTTTTTTTTTTTTTTTAAGCAAACACTCAAATCCACGGGGAGCACGTGAGTACGCACTTTGTTTGTAAACAACGAGCAGCTGAGACGACGGGAGTGACAACTACGTGAGGAGAAGGGGGAGACCTAGAGAAAATATGAATGACATTCCAGCGAGAAGGGAGCACACTAATTGTGTCAGAGGGGCATACACTCGAGCAGCTGAGTGAGATTTAAAGAGATGTGTTGTTACTACAGTGGATTTTGTTTTTGAAATCCAAACCAATAAATTGTTTCGAATTTCAAAACCTGGCTGAGGATAAATGAACCCTTATTGATCTTCGATAAATAAGTATTCATATTTATTATTATTATTACTATGGCCCAGGCAGCACATAAGGAAGTCGACTTGGATATTAGGGAGGCCAGCATTTCGTAATGATTGCAACAGAAGCTGAGTTGGTAGCTATTCCTGGGGGACGGCCAGAATTAGTCGAGTTCAAGGCCAAATTGTGCAACTACTGTACCAAAATTGGAGACATAAAGGAAGAATCACGAGGTCCTCTCAACGAACATACGATTGAATCAGCCAATCGCAAGAGACCAAGCCGTGACCACGAGGTGGACGGCGTCAGTAGTAAAAAGCGCGCGGAAGTGTGTATCTAAGGAACCGCCGAACGGATTAATCTCCGCTCGAGTAATTTGAGACGTTGGATTTATTTGGAGAAGAATGACACTAGCCCCATCTTCGTGAGACAAAAACTCTGGAAGTTTTTATCCGACTCCGCCCCACTCCTCCGCCCTTGTCAGTTTCTCATAAATAGTTTGGCCTGACGCTAATCTAAAAATTATTCTTGTGGAGCCTTCAGAGGCATACTCCACGCCAGTTTGAAGTGTGATTTTGACGCTCGAATTTATCTAAGTCTTATAGTGTGGAGCCTTCAGAGGCATACTCCACGCCAGTTCGAAATATGATTTTTACGCTTTAAAATCAGTGAAGCTAATTTATTTTCTGAGCTCTGGGGAGCTAAAGTCGCAGCGTTTGCAGTATCGAATTTTAAAAGCTATTATACATTTTGTTCTAAAATCAACTAAATTGTGTGATCTAAATATTTCACGCCAGCGCGTGATAAACTGTAACATTCTTTTAAAGACGACGAGTTCAACTTTAAGGGGGAAGTATCGTATCACCCTAATTAGCGCTTACCAGAACCGAAGTCCAAGACGGGACGGAAATACCGGACGAGATAGCGACTGCTGGTGCAGCCAGGATTTTGAACTTGTTAACGAGCCAGTGGCGCGGACTCGAGATGTATATTTTATGTATAAATTGTGTGTATTGTATGTGTGTTTTTATAGTGCGTATGTGCGATATAATTAGGGCCAGTCTTCGCTATTAATCGCAGTAGGACAATTGTGGGTGAACTGAGTAGCCTGCAAGCGATTATAGATAGGCAAATATTTAACATTGAACTTTTCTGCCAAGGAGTCGAGACCAAGATGATCAGCACGTGGTTTGAAGTTGGGATGAGCTTCAAGAAATCAACGCAGACGACTACTATGGAGTGCTAAATTGTCCATAGGGCAATGGGTTGAGGAGGATGTCCTTAGTCCTACATGCAGAAGCGGTGATGTACTAAAATTGGATTATTTCAATTATGTAGTTAGATTTGGCCGGGGAACTTTGTATATAGTCATGTTTTTCTGTCTTGTTTTATAGCTGTTTTTCTTGTACCGACACTATATGTTTAAATGTCCGTTGGCGCGTGGCCAATGTGTTTGTTGATATTTTGATTTTTTTTCTTGAGTCATGTGTAATGTACGCGGCGTGCGTGCGTGATTTTTATCCTTGCAATTGCGGAACCCGTTACATTCGATAAATGGTGCTTTATTAACGTTAATATTTGAAATAGGAATGGGAGGAAATGATTGTAAAACATTTTGCTGAACAGGTTATTATTCATGTTAGGGTAGCCGAGTGCACCAACTTAAAAGTAATTGTAGAACACCTTCGTTCTAATTTGATAGATTTTTCTTGAGTCCTTTTCAGGTGACTAGTCACGGCATAGAACGATGGCGCCAGCATGTGGATATTATTTGTGTCTTTTATTTCAGGGTCTGTCACAACCCATACGTGTGATCTAGTGTGTGTTGATGTGTCTAGTGTGTGTTGATTCTACGTGAGGAGGGGGTAGTTGTCCTACCGCCCTTATATATTTTTGCTGCTGTTGTTTTTTTAGATGGAAAGACAGAGTGCTCTTGGGAGACTGCTGATTCTTGTCCATATGTTTTTCTGACACACACGTATTATTGTGCTTTGGGGCACATTTCTTCGAGGTTCGACCCCATGCTCTGGGAGGTCGAGGTTATTGACACGTGGGTTGACAGACATGCAGAGTTCCACAAACCGCCCGTTTTGCCTGTGACTTATTTTGATAGGCAGTCCTTTTTGTCCGACTGAACCCTGTAAGCTTTCATGCAGCAAACCTGTTCATTGTGATGGCTAATTTTTAAGCCATAATTAATTGGGGAGTTCGCCATGTGTGTAACGGATTGTTGTACCTTGTATGGATAAGAATATTGTGATTAACGTAAATGTTGGCTGTTTGCCTATTGCTTTGTTGATGACTCAATTTCATGTAATTTTGTTTGTCACACCCGTGTGGTGTAGTGGTAGAGTATTTGTAAATTTTGACAGCGGTCATTTGAGTATTTTTCTATTGGTCACGTGTTAATGTACTTGTGTTGATTTGTGTGTGAAGTCCTAAGTTTTTAGGCAGTAAATGTTGCTACGGCAATTCAAGTCCAATTTCACACGGACATTTTTGTGTTTGTTTATAGTAGATTTAGGAAGTGTCGGTTTAATTTAAGTATGGTAGTTGTGTTCCCTTGTGTCGGTCTAGCTCTAGGAAATGCGGATTCGTTGTCTGAAGGGTCATTCTGGATGATAACGAATCACGCATTCAAAGTACACATCGTGATGCATGTAGAACGGCATACGCACTTATATGGTCACTTTTTGGTATCGTTTTATTTAAGGACACTTGGTCCAGGTAATTAATCTCTCCAGAGATATCGCCTAGTTTTTGGCATTTTTATTAAGCGGGAGTCAGTTGGGAGTTTTTGTTGTTAATTGTTTATGTGTAAATATGGTGATTTGTTATTAAATTCAGTTGTTTTTAACCCTGGCTTCACTCTTTCCTGCATGTTATTTTGTTATATGTTACCCTGCAAGTTAATGAAGCGCCCTGACAGCAACTTACGAATATGACCTGTTACGCCCCGAATCTGAGTCTCATATGCTTCTTTGCAAGGGTTCAGTATTTTATTCCTTTTTTGCACTTTTTGTTTTTATATATTAAATTCATTTTTAAATTCAAATGTTTGACTGGTTTCCTTTAGTAGCTAGAAATTACTATAAGGCAACACCACACTCCTAAACTAATTATCGTAAGGTTAGATTACGTAAGTTTCACTACGACTGGAGAAAGGAATTTCGCTGCTCTGCCTCTGTCTAACCGAGGTTTAATATATTATTTTGATCATGATATATGAATGATCTGGCGCCCTGGCTACATATAATACTACACATTATGTACTTTTTTAGTGATGCTGACAACAGTACAAAGACATTATTAAAATAATACACAATTAAATGTTTCATTTTGATCACCCAAAAGTGGGCGACTATTTAATTATTAACCTTTACAAATTAACAGTAATCAAGTTCATTAAACCATTACAAATAACGCCCAACAGTGGAGCGCTTTTTTTATTATTAATATTAATGATACCATAAACCATTACAAATAATGCCCAACAGTGGAGCGCTTTTCTTTTTGACATTATTCATCAATTTAAATAAACCATTACAGTACGTATTTTAAATCCTTGCTAGGATTTTATAAAGGTTTGAAACCTAATAAATTGTTAATTGCCTGGAGCAAACATTAAATGTTAGGAGACTCTCTCTTCGGGATGTCAATGGAGGCATGTGCCCAGCGCTGACAACCCAGCCGATATTATCTCTCGTGGTTGTTTACCCTCTCAATTGGCAGCTTCCCAGTTGTACTGGCATGGGCCCTCATGGTTAATCAAAGACTCTTCTTCATGGCCTTCCAAACCTCCAGCTACAAACTCCAACTTGCCTGACGCTAAAGTATCTCTACCTACCGCTTCGTGTCTTGTTTCCAACGCTTCTCATCCCTTGTTGTCCCGCTATTCTTCTTTTCATAAATTAATACGAATTGTCGCCTATCTCCTTAGATGGAAATATCTTGTGGTCGACCAACCTCTTCTCCCCAAACTACACCTTACCAATCATGAATTGAATCTCGCTACCATTAAGGTTTTACAACTGACACAGCAAGAAGCCTTTTCTTCTGAATTGTCTTTACTTTCTTCTAAAAGGGATCTTCCCAAATCCAGTCGTCTACGTGCTTTAGCCCCGTTCCTTGATGACGATAGGTTACTCAGGGTAGGTGGTAGGCTCGCTCAATCTTTGCTCTCTGAAGACAAAAAGCATCCCGTTATTTTGCCTTCCAAGCATCACGTAACTTCCTTAATTATACGTGACTTTCATTATCGCAATCTGCATGTTGGTACACGCACTCTGCTTTGCCTCTTAAGGGAAAAGTACTGGATTATAAATGGAATTCATGAAGTTTCCTCTGTCATTCACAAGTGCATTCCTTGTTTCAAAGCGAAACCTAAGGTCAATACTCAACTAATGAGCGATCTGCCTTCCTTTCGCTCTTCTCCTATACGCCCGTTTGCTTTAACTGGTGTGGACTATATGGGTTCGTTCCAATATCAACGAAATTCTCCTGAAGCTAAACGCAAATTGTTTGGTAAGCTCTATGTTTCTCTCTTTGTTTGCATGGTTACTGGCGCAATCCACTTGGAACTAGTAACGAATGCTTCTACTTCTTACTTTTTATCAGCTGTCTCTCGCTTCACTGCTAGTCGTGGTGTTCCTTCAGAGATGTTCTCTGATAACGCTTCCACTTTTCAGGGCGCAGCTTCCCTGTGGAAGAAAGATCTTACTTCTTATCCTGCCATGGAACAAATTTCTAATTTTTCCTACTCAAAGGGTTTCAAATGGCGCTTTATACCTCCCTATGCTCCTCATCACGGTGGTAGGTGGGAATCTTGCGTGAAGCTCACTAAACGTCATTTAAGAAAAGTCTTAGGTAATCGAATTCTGACTTATGAAGAATTCAATTCACTGTCCGTTCTGATTGATGGTGTTGTTAATTCTCGCCCTTTAACTCCTCTTTCCAATGACCCTGATGACCTGCTTCCACTTACACCTGGTCACTTCCTTATCGGCACTTCTCTTTCTGCCCCTCCTCCTCTTCCCAATTCTTACAGGGATTCTAATTTACCTATTGTTTGGCGTAAACTTGAAGCCCTCCGCAATTCCTTTTGGAAGAGGTGGAACTTGGAATATTTAACTTCCTTGCAACGGAGACAGAAGTGGTTTCTTTCCAGTCCCGACATTAAAGTGGGGGACTTGGTCTTGGTTAGGGATGTTTCTCCCCCCCCCCCTGGTCTGGCTTTCTGGTAGAGTGACCGAGTGTTATCCTGGAAGAGATGGGAGAGTCAGGGTGGTCAGAGTCTTGACCACTAATGGTCCGATCACAAGACCACTGTCTTTGATCGCTCCATTACCTTTAAATGTTTAACTGCTTATTTGTTCTCTGTTGGTGTTTTTCCCTCCCAGTATGGTGTATTCTGGGAATACACGGTACGAGAGAATATAAAGTTTAATGCTCTTTTCTTGTTCATTTCTTCCTCTTTATCAAACACCAACAGTGATCTTCTATTTTCTCTTTGATGGTCATGTCTCTTATGTCATTGTGAGTCTGTTCTAGATATATATCTTCCATGACCCACCTAGCGTCATCTAGCAGCGAATCTCTGAAGCTCCTCAATTCTTCCTGGTGCAAGAGGACTTCCTTTTCCATTTGGCCATCAGATCTCGTTACCATCGCCAGCTATCATCTCCTTGATCAAGAGAACTTCGTCTACTCTTTCACCCACCAGGCTGTGCTAGTATCGCCTGCTATCAACTCTTTGAAGACCATTTCCTCAAGAGAATTTAAGTTTACAATATTGGTCATGCTTATATGTTTTGCTTTTGTCTCCTACCCCCACTCTTTTCCCTTCCTTGGACCCTCCGCGCTTCGCTGAGTGGGTCTCACTTGTAAGTCGGCAGTTGACTTGGTCAGTCAAGGCTCAACTAGAGCCAGTCTCCTCAAACCAAGAGGCACTCTCTACACTCTACGCCATGTTGGCACATTAGGTATCCGTCAAAGGGAACTTCACCTTCGATATGCAACCAAGATAAGTACAGACTTAAGGTTTTAACCTCATCTTCATCAGTTTTATTATCTACATGCTTTTATTGATCATTTTATAGACAGCGTGAGATTACTTATTTGGGGCGGTAATCATTCTTCGCGGGATCTGCCATGTTGGGCTTTTGTCTGTCCAAGCCAACATTTAAATGAGAGATCTTCTCACAACGTGGGATATTATCTAATACCCGCTGTCCATAAAATATTAAGCTCGTTCCACCACTGGATTAACTTTGGCCCCATTCTTCTATTAGGATTGTTCTGGAACCTTCCAGATTCTGTACTCTATCTACAAGTCTTGCCGTCATGTATTTTTCACTCACTTGTGGGAATACCATTTTAAAATGAGGAATCTTTCTTATAAATTACTGCAATAGCTAAATTTTCTTCCACCGTTGGAATGTTCTATGGCGCATTTAATTGTAATTCACAACTTACTCAAGCAATAGACTCTCGCCTACCTAGTGCAACCAGTTATTTTTCATCATTGCAATAACTTTCTTTCCCATAAACTTTCGTGTTACTACAGTGAACTTTTCATCCATTCAACAAACTATAGTGAGAACTAGTGCTTGTTCAACATTTCTACCGCGTCGCGATCGTCCGATTACCATAAATAAGGCCATGAACATTTATCCTAAATCCCAATTGATCTTTCCTAAACCTTCTACTAACAAACCATGTTAATAAAATTATTACTTTAAGGCTTATTGCAATGAGGTGTCACTCTAAAGACGTGCCCTCCCACCTTTGCTTATATTTCATTAATTAATTTCTGCATAACCACGTGTTTCATACACGGTTCAAGCTTACATTGTTTCTCCCTTATAATCAGGGAATACAATTCTTTCAACTCAGGAGTGAGTTATTTCTAGGTTTCACGAAAGGGAAACTTGCCCCATTAGTCTCGTGATTCCTAATTAAACCTAGGAAGTCTAGAACCTTCCTTTTGACTTTCTCTTCAGGTTTCACAGTAAGTGACCTGCCCTCTTTTGTTTAATTGTAATAAAAGTAATTCTGCTCAAATATAAGAAGTTATAGGAACTTCTATCTTATTCTTCATGTTTTTCTTGTTGTTATTTTCGAAATGGTTACTTTCTCTAGAATGTTTTCTCAGAAATTTCTTATAGTACACACCTTGTACTCTATTTATTGTTAAACTTGAATCACCTTAATTGTCTTTAAATTTGGAATTTTTATATTCGCTATTTTAAATCCTTGCTAGGATTTTATAAAGGTTTGAAACCTAATAAATTGTTAATTGCCTGGAGCAAACTTTAAATGTTAGGAGGTCTGCGACCCCAAATTGTTACTAAAAATTGAAACTATATACTTGTCAAATCTATTAGACTTTTTTGCATTGTTAAATAAATTCCAACTTTCCTTTTCGACTCATCATTTCTCTAATACAACGGTTAGGCAAGATCCTGTCTTCCTTGGCTCTTCCTACTCAATGCCATTAAGTCTATTGATAGGGCTTTCACCACTCGTTGCATTTGAGCAAGAACTCTTAGTGGTAATCTCGTTAAAGTTTCTCTTAGCTTTAATAGCTAATTCTAATTGGCCAGTAAGGCAAGTACAGCTCGCTACGCCAGCTACCTGCTTGTGGAGATCCTCTCCGAAAACTTATGGTTGGTTTTCCAAAAAATAAGTGTTTCTCTTTGTCTAAACTTTTAGCCGGCTCCTTGCTGAGTAAAAGCTTAGCCATTTCCAAATGCAACTATTGGTTCACGTACCAAAATTACTCCCCAAGGTATAACTTTTTTATCACAATCCTTCTTGGAAGCACTTGGTCGCTTTTGCGGAACTCCTCAACTTCGAAAACTGGAAATATCAAAATCGATGCAAATTATTGGCATTCTTCGAATTACTTGGTTAAAAAAGAATTCCTTTGAACAGATCTACAATAAGTCTGTTACTATCTGTCTTGCCAGACCATCACCCTTCCCCATAGTACGCATATGCATGCTTGAGAGGGAATACTCTAAAGCCATTCTCTTGCAAACCGCCCAAGTCCTAGCTGCGGTTCCCGTTAGCTTCGACCAGGTCCTTACCCATTTTAGGTATCAGAGAGCGGATTTGCGGTGGCAACCGCCCTTGAGTGTATTTAAGGTTAAATTTACAACTTTTGTGGGACTCTCCTCCTATCTTTCTATCCTTTTTCTCCAGTCCGAAACCCACCTCCTTTTCTTTATCATCTTCCCTTGGTGGTTAGGTTATTCCCCAGCCAATAATCTACCCAGAGGGAGAGTAAAAGTGTTACTGATATTCACTTCGACTCTCTGTCAACTGTTATGAGAAACATCTCAAGTGGGCTGTAAAATAGTGTATGCATTTTGTGTTATTTTCTATTTGAGTTTATTGATTGATTGATTGATTGATTGATTGAACATGTGGTTGAATGAATGGTTGATTGATTTTTTGATTGAATGTACGAGTGACTGAAGTAATGTATTTTTTGTTTGCTGTTATCTAGATCCTCGAATGTCACTCTTGTACAGTATTACTTTTTTCCCAGTTTCTGAACGTTTTTTCTTATCATTTTGTCGCCTTTTCCCGTTTACTGTAGATAGTTTTATTTTTTCTGTAATAATTATTTCAATGTTTCTTGTACAAAGGGATTGTATGAATGAATGCTTGAGATAGGATGTTAGAGTGCGAGTCTGTATGGTTGTGGTTGTTGATTTATAATAGACTAGTGTATTTCTAATTTTTGTTCGTGTTTGCTGTTTTTGTTTTGTATATACTTGTAAATTTTATTGTTAATTATTATATTGTCAAAAGTGGATTATATCTGTCTGACAATAAAGAACACATACATACATTTTCAGTCTCACTTAATTTTCGTTCTGGTTTCCATTTCATTGTCATTTTTGCTATCACCCAGACCATTAGGGGCCGATAACCTAGATGTTAGGCCCCCTAAAACAACAATTATTATCATCATCGTCATCTCTACCAGTGCGACCGTCCAGCCGAGTACAATGTGGTGGCGCAAAAGATGAAGTGAGGTGTATGACCTTCATCCCATACAAAAGGTATTTCACTTGCATTAACCTTTTAAGCGCTGAGCTTTTTCATTCGCATATTGAAAATAATGTAGAACCCGTAAGTTTTAACTTATCAAGGAAGTAATAAGCTTAAAATGTCTAGTGTAGTCTATAGGTTTTGGGTCTTTTTTTTTTAACCGAATGCAAAATCAAAATCCTACCCGTACGTTTATATTTATTTTTATTTTGAGACAAATCGGAATTAAAATTCTTATGCCCACGCTTGCTTTAACTTCACACCAGATGAAGGACCCAAAAGAAAATTATTTCCTAAAATCAGTAGACAAGTAATACTTGTTGCTCCTCATTAGGACAAACATTGATATTCTTTGATCAGAAATCACAACGCAACAGGATGATTTTTTTTATTGTTTCGCCATGCTTGTTCACATCCTTGATGAACTCAGCTGTAGAGGACTGACGTCTACAAAATGCTCTGTTAGTTATTTCTGGTAGCAAAAGTGCAGACTAGAGTAGTACTAAAAATGTCCAACATATGGCAGGATATGCCAGAAATCGACTCGGCACAGGAGAGCGAACGGGGACTGTGAAAAAATTGTTCTTGTGCACCGTCTATAGACGGGCGTAGCAATCAATGGGTTAACTGCCGTTGTGACACCCAGATTCAATTTCTGTAAATACTAGTTCCCGTTCGGTAAGTTGAGGATGATTGCACACCTACAGCTGCCGTCAAACTACCGAAATATGACGTTCTTACCAAGAAATGCTCAAAATATGACCTAATGGTAAAACATGTTCGAAATATGCATTTATATGACAAATTAAAACCACTGTATTGTGACGATAATCACTTGATTTGCATCAGAAATTAATTGGGCATGAGAATAGAGGCAAAAAAAAATGTGACTTTTGCTAAACATCCGAGCCCTAGTAATTACATATTTTTTCCTTGGTAGTATCTGCCTGAAAACATAAAATGTTAACGAATCAGGCTTCTAGGGCCATTATATTCAATTTTAATGCTACATATTGTTACACATTTTTCACAATACTTTAACTACTGTACATATATTCACATAAAACTAGCATCTATGACAAATGCCGTCCAATCGAACGTTTCGAATTATACAAAATGATTAAATTTATTCTATAGAACGTAAACTGAGTGATTTTCCGTGGTTTCCCATTTCTACCCCCAGGCGAATGCCGGGATGGTTCCTAAATTAAGGCCACGTCCACCTACTTTCAAAACCTCACTTGAATCACAAATACACCCACTAATACAGCTATAACAATAACACAGGTTATCAGACTCACCCAAGTACACGGAGCTAAATGACCACGATGTCCAATGCCTTCAAATGAAACAACAACTATTGACTTTGGGATTGCACCAAGAACTAAGGTGAGTCATGTAAATGTGCCATTTTGTCAAATTAATTCCTTCTCACAATCTTACTTTAAGGAAACCCAGTTTAAAAACATTTTTTAAAAATTCACTTTAAATATCGTCTAGCCATTTTAAGACATTTTTTAGACCATGTGCATTTTTTTAAATAATCATTTTGAGCTGTTTGTTACAATTTTATGTACACATTTGTAGGAGTGTATTACTTAAAATCCTGACTTTAACAATCACATATGCCTGCCTTTCGATCTGACCAACAAGTAAATAAAATTTCTGCGAGATCGGTACATTCACGTTCGCGATGTTCCCTTGTTAGAGCGATACATCAGCTCATGGTATTTCTACCCCTTATTATTCCTGTTTCTAAGGTGTCGGCACAGTGGCAAAGGTTTTTACGGCCGGATATGTCCAATATTTCACCATTCGGTACTTCTATAGGTAGAGATATTTTATTATGGATACCCGACTTTAGTTTAGTAGTTAGTTATTGTTGTTTTAAGGGGCGGAACTACGAGGTCATCTGCCCCTCTTTGTTATTCCACTGTTCTATAGTTTCAAGACGGCATCAAACAGTTCCAAAAATACAGCAATTGAGTCATGTCGCTCCACCACCTTGTTGGACACAATGCTTTAAGCCTCGTTTTAGCAGTTTCAGGAACAGTGGCATATCGCTCCTTTTAATGCATTTAACCTTTTAGGATATCGGAAAAATGAACAAATATTTGCCCACAGTGCCCAAACAGTTTCTGATTCCTTGAGTTGAGCATGCATGGGTAATAACAAGATTAAGAACATGGGAACTGCAGTGTATGTACAAAGCCAATGGGTAGGTCTCCCTTATTTTTGCTTGGACGCCGTTAAACTGCCCACTCATAGCGTTGGCTCCATCATATCCTTGCCCTCTTAAATAATTCAAGTTGATTCCAATCTCCTGTAGTGTACCAATTATTTTGGCAGCCAACCCTCTTCCGGTGGCGTAAATAACTGGTAAAGTGTTCAAGAAAGTGAAGAAATGCATGCAAATAACATTCGGAAAAGCAAAATGAATATTGAGGTTAGGAATGTAACCATAGAAACTCCTATCAGTGCTTCATGAAAAAAAAATCATTATCTAGTGAACAGTTTGATAGTCCTATGGATCAATCCACGGGATTTAGGGTGAATGATCTATCATTGCTAAGTGAAGCAATAAGGTCAGCTTGTCAGTACAAAATGTGTGGAGATCAGAATTTGTAGGTATAGTTGATGACAGCAAAAGAGAAGGCCTTACATGTAATTTACATATAATATGTAGCAAATGTCAGTCTGACAGAAAAAACAACCATTTCCCACATAGCGGGGGAGGGACGAGGGGGTGATACTGGGGGATTCTAACTCATGCTTAGTTACAGACACATCAGCAAGTGTCATTATTTAATTTATGAAATTTTTATTTAGCTTATTGTTTATCATGTGTTTTATTTTTTCTAAAATAAAACCCATTGGGGGGGGGGGTTCAAACCCCCCAGTAACCCCCCTGGCTACGCCACTGATGTGGTAGCAGTTCGACTCATCCCAATTTCTGAATTTTTACCATGATTGTTCGTGCAGTATGAGATCTCGCATTGTTGCTGCAAGAGAACTCTATTTCGGTTAACTAATGCTGGGTATCTCCGTCTCAAAATTTCATGAACTTGTTCCAGTTGTTGAGAATAAAGATCCGCATTGACTGCACGCACGTTTGGAACAAACTCCCAGTAAAACACTCCTTCAAAATTCCATGAGACATGCAACATCACTTTCTAACGATGACTTTGGCAGGTTGACGGGAACTGAGCCTCTGTTTCGAGGTGTCAGTGTTGCGGTAAAAAAAAGACCCATTTTTCACCACATGTGGCAATTCCCCTGATAAATCTATCATCCATGGGGTTAGCGATAACCTGGCGACAGATATACACTCTACGTTAAGCTTGTTCAGGCGTCAATTCATGAGGTACAGATCTGCAGCTTTTGTTTGATTTTCCAAGTTTCTTAATCTTGCGATGTAGGGCCTATGGTATCTTTTGATGATATATCCTCGCAATATTCGCAATTCTGTTCATGATCATCATCATCATCATCATCATTGGTTTGCAGTCCTAAGACTGGTCAGTTGCCATAAAAACATGTCCAGATCGTCTTGTCATTTGCCGCTTCCTTCATTGAATTATAATTCTGTGCTTGGGTGTCGTTTAGCATTTGTTTAAGGAAGGTATTTCTAGGTCTTCCTCGTGGATTTTTCCCCTCAATGAACCCTTCTGCCACAGTTCTCATTAAATTGGAGTGACGCATTGTGTGACCCCACCATGCGAGACGACGTTTACGGATTGTGCGTAGGATTGATCTCCGTTGGTTCACGGTGTCGAGAACCCTTTTGTTCGATATCCTGTCTCTCCACGTCACATTTATCATCTTACGATAGCACCACATCTCAAAGGCTTCAAGACGGTTCTTTTCATTTTTATTTAGTGTCCACGTTTCACAGGCATACAACGCAACTGTCCATACAAAAGCATGTAGCATTCTCATTCGGAGGGAAAGCTTAAGCCGACTGGTACACAGTAATCTCCTCTTTTGCATAAAAGCTAGTTTTGCCTGAGCAATGCGGCATTTAACTTCAGTGGTGCACCTTCCGTCCTCTGTAATCTTTTGACCTAGGTAAGTGAAGGATTTGACTTGTTGTATGTCTGAGTTATTAATCTTTATTCGAAGAGGTTTAGGGAGTTTTGAGACTGTCATGCATTTGGTCTTTGAGGTGTTTATTTTCATGCCGTATTTCTGCACCGTTGATGCAACTCTTGACAACATTGCCTGCAAAGTAGATGGGCTACCAGCTAGAATGGCCTGATCATCTGCGAACTTAATTACATTTATGGGAATTCCATTGATCTTCACACCTAAACCTGTGTCTTCTAAAGCTTCTGCCATCATCAACTCACCAAAAGCATTAAACAAAATTGGGATGAGAGGACATCCTTGTCTTACTCCTTTTCTGATAGGAACTGGATTAGTAAGACCTTCTCTTAAACGTACAATTGCATTTTGACCATTGTAGAGGTCCCATATGAGTGTAATGAGTTGTTCTTCGACTCCTATGTTCCTTAATAATGGGAATAGTTTATGCCAGGAAACTCTATCAAATGCCTTTTCATAGTCAATGAAGCATATATACAGATTTCGGCTCCTGCTCATCATACGTTCTCCGAGGACTCTAAGAATGCCAATGGCATCTCGGGTACCAACTCCTCGACGGAAACCAAACTGTGTTTCTTGGATGTAGCCATAGACTGCCCCTTCTACTCTTTTCTTTATGATTTGGATCATAATTTTGGATGCATGAGGAACCAAACTAATTGTTCTGTACATACTGCAGTTGGTCGCATTTGCTTTCTTTGGTAAAGGGACCATGATGGAGTTTCGAAATTCAGATGGCCAAATACCCTTTTCGTAGATTGTTTGCGTTAAGTTATAGAGTTTTTCATTAATTATATCACCAGCAGACTTGATTAGTTCACTAGGGATGTTATCGATGCCTGGAGCTTTCTAATTTGGTAATGACCTCATTGCCAACTCAAATTCACTTTTAATCACAGATAAAGGTGCAACTAAACTTGTATGTGACTCCTTTGTATGTAAGTACTCAAATTCTTCATTGTACAGAGTCTTAATGTACATTTCCCAGTGGTTCCTTATTTGTGTTTCATCAGTGATAATTGAACCTTGGTTGTCACGCAATGCTGAGGTTAGAGTTCTTTTTGGTAAGTGGCATATTTTCCTTGCTGTTTTAGTGCCAAGCTGCCCATTCCATGTTTTTCCAGTTCTTCGATTTCTTCGCATTTTTGATGAATCCATTTTTCTTTGGCATTTCTACATTCTCGATCTATTTCATTTTGAAGCCTTCTGTATGCTATTCTCCCTTCATTTGTATTGACCTGTTTCAGTCTCCTCCTTTCTTGGATCTTCAAAAGAATATCCTGTGTTATCCACGGTTGTCTGTTCATGGCCTCCTGTAAATAGCATTGGCGATCCAAAGAAAAACAATTCTATCTTAAAAATCACCAAACTTAAAAAACGACATTACTTATATGAAAAATGTCGACCGACCGGGTCAGGGAATGGATTGAATGAAGCCCAGCTAGCGGCTACTTATTGTAAAATGGATTTACTAAGCCAGAAACCTACCCTGGAGTGCACAAAACAACTCGCCCAATTTTCATCGCAATCGGATGAATGGTATATGAACGCATAGGGGATATACAGTACATACAGACAAACTATCTGGGAACATTGATTTATATATAGATTGGCATATGTTTTGGCAACCCTGCTTCCTCCACGCATTTGGATTATTGGTGCTGATGTCGCCAGTTCAATCAATGTTAGTGGACAAGAGTTTAGTGCTTTTCAGTCGGTCAACACGAATGTACCCAAAAGAGATGGGTTATGCCCTAATCCTGAAATAAATTACATGAGATTAATAAAACACTAGGATGACCAGTTTCGATCGTCAAGCGATCATCATCAGATCCAATACACTTAGGCTATAAAATCTATGTTTGAAATACAGGTGAAAATATTTACAATATGTACAATTATTTAGTTGCAGTATTGGTACTGCAACTGTCAGTGTATGCTAAATGCAGTATATATGTTAGGTGAAATGCTAAATGGTGATGGCTATCCGGAGATTGTACTTTAGAGAGATTCAAACACCACAATGTTAGTGGACTTGTAACATAACTGGACAACATCAGAACCTCAGTGTTAAGTTTTAGTGAATGATTCGCCGCGCAAATAGTATTTATTTAAATGGCAAAATGTTGTGTTAATGTTACCTATTTCCCATCAGATCAGACTCTGTAAAAGTGACTATGCAGGAACGCAAAAGACAATCTAGTTTAGTCACGTTTTTTTAAAGAGATCCAAAAGGGAAGAAAGTGACCATAATATTTCAAAGGAGTGCATACAACCTGAATCGTCTGCTGAAGCTGAAATAACACTGATTAACAATCCGTGCTCATCAACTAAAGGCCTTCAAGACTTGATCTTACCAATCGCATCCACGTCTAGTGGCTGTGAATTGTATGGAAACGCAAGGGACATAGCAAACTTCGTAGGAAAATCTGCCAAGGTAAGAAATCACATGCACATTTAGTCTATTATTATTAGTATTATTACTATTATTATTATTATTATTATTATTATTATTATTATTATTATTATTATTATTATATTATCAATAATGAAATAGCGCAGCAAATCGAACTAGAACCCTGAGCTTTGCACGCACCAGTGACAGCACCTAAAGGCCGGAGGGGAAGGGAGGTGGCGCGAACTGTGGGAAACCAATACGACAATGTACTGTGCCCAAATCCAGTTGCCTAAATTTGAGGGTACAGGCCACAATGCTAAGTCCAGAATTGAAAGTTTGAATAGCGCGCGCCAAACCTTCTTAGAAGGAATTGGAAGCTTTCGACAGCCAAGAAATGGTTAAGTGACGTAGGCCGAGAGCGTCATAGTCGAGGCTAAATGTCATTAAATATTTCCCGATGGAGTATAATCTTGAGATCAGATTACTGGCAAGGACAAGGGAGGAAGAATGTGCTTTATTTTGAGGAAATTGATTGAGCGGAAGCTGAGATATGAGATGTTTTAGTTCCAGCATTTTTTCCCGCAGACCTCGTGTAGC
The DNA here is from genome assembly GCA_946902985.2 of Meconema thalassinum. Classification (NCBI taxonomy): domain Eukaryota; kingdom Metazoa; phylum Arthropoda; class Insecta; order Orthoptera; family Tettigoniidae; genus Meconema; species Meconema thalassinum. The sequence goes on along the minus strand of OX336389.2, from coordinate 1,303,936,301 downwards.
CCGCTGAGGAGTATATAAGGCACGCCTGCCCGAGCTAAGTATGTTCACTTCTCCATAGGCACTCCGTTGTTATGGATGTTCACTTCTCCACAAGCACTCCGTTGCTATGGACGTGCAGTACTTCGTAAGCACTCTAGCCGTTAAACACTCTACGTAACTCCGAACACTGTCATAATCTTCGTGCACATGGTTGCAAATTCTTCGTTATTAACAGCACAGTTGCTGGGACTTAGTGTTTCGACAGTACATGGTTACTGGTATTAGGAAAGTGTTAAACATTTTAGTGATCTTCGAACTTTTCAAATGTTATCACCAAAGTGATAAAAATTTGTGGCACTGGTAATTATTTACTGCTACAACTGGACATATGGTAGACTTTGTCTACATTTCTTTCTTCTGTCCACAATTATTCAAAGCTGGATTATTTAATCCAACAGTCAGAGGACAAGCTTTTGTCTTGTTAGTGGACCAGCCAAGATAAATCAGTACTTTTATTACCATTCTTGCACAGTACAATTCTTTAGCCGATATTGGGAATACAGTTTTGCCTTGCGCAATCTGGAGAGTGAGAAGCTCTGCCCAGCAACCTCGACAGAATTTGTACTAGTGCTGAACAAGATTATAAGCGTATTAGGAGTACTGAACACATCGCAGTTGGGTCATGTTAATAACTTTCATCATGGATCATTTTGATCAGATCCCCGTCAACTTTACTTCAGCTTTTGATGCTGGTAACATTCTTCTTCGAGATATTAAGGCTTCAAGTATGAATACCGCTATGTCTGTGTAAGACCATTGTTGGTATAAAATGGAGGCCGATATAAGATTATAAATACGTGTCCTAATGGGGACAAGAAGACTGAATAATCTGGTTCAGACCAAATTACAAGCATCTCGATCTACAAGAATGTAAGCTACAATTTGCATTATTTTTATGCGTAGTTAGCTGGATTTCACATATTTTTCTACAGTCTTGCCAACACATATTTTCTTTCATCGAGATGTTTTTGCTGTTGCAAATATTTTTCTTTTGCAATAGAAGCTTTGATCTGAGTTGTTTTTACACTCAGAAGTCAATGATTCGAAATTTATGGACGAGCAGAACGAGCATTTATTTAATTTTGATATTTTTCTAATCGCGGTCATCAACCGTCGTAACTGAAGATTTAATAATAAATTTAAGTTGAGGAATGGATATTTATCCATTATTTAGAAGTCGAGGATGATATCCCCGAACAGTTTAACAACTTTAAATTCTTTTGTTGAGGAAATAATAATAATAATAATAATAATAATGTTGATTTAATAATTATTATTTTTCTATGTTCTGAGAGAATAATAATAGTTGTCATTTTAAATAATCATTTCCATGTAGTATGATTTATACATTTGACATTAGAAACAATATTCTAAGATCGGATACTTGTTGATTCCGAAGGTTAGTGGTTAACGCATGCCCACAACTAGATAAAATATTAATTCAGTGGAATTATTTCACGCTTGCACTATGCATTTAAATCTTTGAGAAGACACGGAAAGTCGGGAAGCTAAAAGCATGTATAAAACGGGGGTTTTGCTAGAGTTTGTATAAAAATAAAATCATTATTGAGCAACGTCTTTCAAAACGTTTGGCTAAGAATAGACACAGTGTGGAGTTATTCATGTTTTAAACTGATGGTAAAAATATTATTATTGTAAACTCATTGGCGGAGTTTACCAATTTATAAATCTTCCAGTTGTCGTAACAAGCAAAGGCTTGATTATTCTGTATAATTTGGGAAGAAATAATTGTTGTGTGTGCAGAGAGTTAAATATGCCATTCCGAATGCGCAATTAAGTCGCAGGAATGAGGTTGTGTGAAATGAAGCACCAATCATATTGTAGGTTGGATGTCTTTGAATTTAGTAGAGGAGTCGATTGTAGCCACACTTTCGTCGAGATATAACCAAAGGTTATTTTGTTGAGCCATCATTGTCAATTCACAGTTTACCCACGTGTTCTAGAAGTATTCCTAGTAATTGCTTGCCTGAGAATTGTTATTGTTAAACTTGTACCTTTCATTATAAAAAAGACTTTACCGTTGTCTAGATGCTAATTATGATCATGTGATTTTTGACGCATTTAAATCGAATGGGCCGATGCTGTTAATTATTTAAAACTGTTACTTCTTAACAACCACTACAAACTGAGAGGATTTTGTGATCCTGTTAAAATATATAAACATTTTGCAAATAAGTTTGATGATTAACATATTTGACATTTTGTCAATTTATCGTAATTTTGATAATAACAAATGAAATTGTTTCATGATAAACTTTCTAAATAATATTTCCTAGTGATAGTTAATTGATTAAATGGTTGAATCCATATGGAATTGAATTTATATTTTGTTGATAATATTTTGACAATTATATTTATGATTGAGTCAAAAGCTCTGAATAGACTTTGGATCGAGAACAGATGATTCAATAAATATTTTTTGTTTATCGAAGTTCGTCGAATCCAAATGCTCGAAAGTCCATGTAAATGATATTGTGTTGTATTTCTTTTTAATAACTTTGTATTTGAACAAAATCCTGAGATAACTGAATCCTGAAGTGTTAGTTAATTTGCTACGATATTTTGAAAAAGTGAACTGTGATATATTTTTCAACGAGTGATATTTTTTTTATTTCAATATGTGAATACTCAAATAATATAGGGATCAGTAAAGACAATTAAATTTGCACTACCCTACTACTGTAAATAATTCTTTTGAGCGAAGTCAACAGGACTATTAATTTGACTTTCGTCTAAATTGCTGAGTGTTCATGTGTTGGTGAAATTGTGTATCTTGTACATAACATATGATTCGTCATTCATCTTTTATGCCATTTTGGCTTACTTTCAGTCAATTTTAACATTTTAAATAAAATGAGATTAATTTTATCGGATGCATTCATTCCAGAAAATCTCCTTCTATCCTTATTGTTGCATCGAGTCGAAAATCAGTAAAGCATTTTTTTGTTGAGTTATTGTAGTCACTTTAACCCATCTGGCGCCCCGGGATATTTTGATTCTCGTGCTGACTGATTTTTGGTGAAATGCATATGTGGTCGTCCGGACTTCGGACTGAACGGGCACAGTATTGTACTTCACTTTTAAAAAAATCCTCTCGACACGCCGGAAGGCGGAGGTAGATTTTACCGAGCAAACTAGGGGATAGGCGAAAATAGGCAAAATATGCAGGGTTTCGTAGAAGGATCAGACCTCAATTATTGCGAGAAAGTATTTTACAATTGGAGCTTAATTAACTTTGTTTTTCGTCTTTTTATGCGTATTTTAACATGCTATTGTTTTATGGGGACGGTAACCTTCTCGTCATTTTGGGCCCATTTTTATACTTGTGGTCACACTGTCCTTATGCAGGGTTTCGACACTGATGTGTAACTATCTAACGGTCTGTTATTTCTTCACGCAAAATTTTATCTCCCGCAGAGATGTTGGTTGGTTCCTCAGTTTAGGGTCTGCGACAACGCGGTCATGTAGCCCCGTGTACTTTGGGTGTGTGTAGAATCTGTCGGATAAACTGTGTTAATTGTGATGGCTGTATTAGACTGTAATTCAGGTAAGAACTGCAGACGGTCAATTTCAAGTAGTCTAGTCTGTCTGTTAGGTAGTCAGCCCGGAGGTTGGTTGGATCCTCAAAAAGCGCCATCATAGGTTAGGTGGTAGAAACCCACAAAACCCAAGGCAGCACTATAAGTAGGCGTACTAGGCAAGGTGAGGAGTGAGGTAGTTTGCCATTGCTTTCCTCACTGAGTCAGAACAACAGCACTGACCCTATGAATAGAATCTTTCACATCATCCATAGACACTAGCTATGCCCTGAATGCCATTACTGAGCACCACTCATATAATCACAGCCATGAATGAGGCTGAGACATCGATGAAAAGCCACTCCTACATTATTTGTCCTGATATTTGTATTCTTTTTTACTTTCCCAGTCTTCGACCGATTGTGCCCATTAACGAAGTCGACCGAGATTTTATAGGGATACATATTATGTAAAGAATTCAAAGTGATTGGCGCAAAATTTCGGTAGTTATCGTGTCCACAAGAAAGTGATATATATATATATATATATAAACTTTTGAACTGACGCTGGGTCTAGGGGATGTGAAACGCGAAGATATGTCGAAATTTTTCGGAAGTCGAAACATGATACCCATTGCAATAGTTAGTTTTCTAATGAAATCTACCTAATACAGCCAAGAATCACTCCTAACAATACAAAAGAGGGCTGCGATTGCGACCAGTCAACTATGCTTGCATTATGACGTTCAACTGACGGTGCTACATTAAACAACGCTGAATGAACACGGTGATGTAGTCACACCCTTCGTAGAGTTCGTTTACTGTAAATTGGCACTTTCTTGACAGCAGTCCCATTGAACATAGCCATCCGCCCCTACCACGTGTATTGCAGGCAATGAGCAACGACCCACATGACAGCCTTTATGGACCGCATGTATTCCATCACATTGACAATCACGAGCTGTCAAAACATCAATTCTGCTTTTTTAAATTGATAGAACATTCCGCAAGGATACCTAGGAATACTCAAAATCTTAGTTTCTACGACATTAATTGTTTATGTTTGATTTTGATGATTCGTAAGAGGCCTTGATTGATCCAGCAAGCAGCATAAATATCGGAATTCATGAAAATATAAATAAAACCTGAGCTTCTATGCCAAAGATCGCGAGTTCAAACCCGGCCAAAGTCGTCGGATTTTTAAGAGCGTTAAAAATCCCTCAGTATGCCTTCCTTCGGAGGGGAAGTAAAGCCGGCGGGCCCATGTCATAGATTTATGGCATGTGAAAGAACCTTCCACTAACTACAATTGTGTGAAGCTAAATGTGTAGGTTAGATTTGATAAACGCTCTATTAGTTTCAAAGTTCGCAGCCAGGTGCCGGTTGCGGTGGCATATAGTAGCCAAGTTCGTGGCTAGATGTCGTTGACGGTATAATTTGGTAGCAAAAGTTGGAACTACTGCAGTCCTTACCTGAATCACAGATAACACACACTAATACAACCATCACAATTAACACCGGTTATCAGACATATTCTGCACACACCCATAGTACACGGAGCTACATGACCGCGTTGTCGCAGCCCCTAAACTAGGGAACCAATCAACCAACCTATAAATAAAACAAGAGAGGAATAAAGCCATACACAGTTAACAGCCAGGCAGCCTCAATCCACATCTCAAGAAAGAAAAACAAAATAAGTAAATAAAATACAGTGTAACCAAGAGGATTCGTTTACTTTTCTGTCTTCTGCTTTCAGCTCACACGCAAGTCAAAATCAAAATGTCGGACCTGTTCACATATTTATGCAACATTTACGATACATACAATAGGCCGAAGTCATAAGTAATATTAATAAATGTTTTCAGACTCCTTTGCAGAGTTATAATTATATATTTTATTTAATGGCGTTAATTGCACTGGCGGACTAACACAGAAATACGATTGCTACCAACCGTATACTCATGCCACGAGGACGTTGCTTTACAGTGTGTAAATGAAGTCGTAGAATACTGGTCTTTAGGAAAGTTGACAACGTAGTTGTCAAATAAGTGCTAAATTAAATTAAACGAAGTATAGCAGTGGACCCTTAATTCGAGTAGAGGGGCAAGTGGAATCCTAGAATTTTGCATGCTTAATGGGACTAAGGTTGGACTTACTGCGCTATAGCTGTAGTATCTGGCAATCTGTGCCAAATACCTCAATATATGTAGTACTCTGATGGGTACATTTCGGAACGTTCAGAGTTGGTTGCCTAAATTCCAATTTTTGGTTGTAACAAGTTGATGATTAATTCTTATTAGGCCTGTTAAAAGTATTTTATCACAGCCGAAAAATTACAAATAATGTAGGAAACATTTACATGATCCTAATTTTTCAGGTGGACTTTGAAACTAGGCATTCTATTCTGACCGATGTTTGGGTGCCAGATTACAACTTCAAGTTTCCAGGTAACGGCAAGAGTAACTTAAAATTTCAACTGCATTGGTTAAATAGATGGAAGTGGTTAACCTATTCTCAAATCGATGATGGTGCTTATTGCATTGTGTACTCTTTTCTTCTCATGGAGCTGGAGTAGGGCATCAGCCCTTGGGAAAACTTGTTAAAACCAAGGTCAACATGTTGAAAGATGCTGTTGAAGAGTTCAATCGACACGAGAAAGCTGAATACCACAAGAATTGTGTACTTCGGGCGAGCCAGTTCAAACTTATCACTAACAAGAAGCAAGACCCAATCGACTTACAAATTGACAAGAGCCTGAAAAAGGAAATCAAAGAAAACAGGAAAAAGATTATTCCTATCATTGAAACTGTTGTGTGGCCGCCAAGGGCATCGAGACCACGGGCCCATTGTGTTGAATGATGAAGAACCTACTGAAAATGATGGGAATTTTAGGGCTCTTCTTCGTTTTCGAGTCATAATAATATTAATATCGTATGGGCTCGGGTGCCGGGTGCAAGCTTTGTTATTTGACATCCAAAGGGTAGCTTGCATGTCGAATTCCGTTGTTCCTTGAAGCACTATAAAAGTCAAGGAGGTTAGATATCTAACACTATAGCGCTTTCTAGTAGAGAAATGAGGAACTTTGTGTTGGCGGAAACTCTCGATATTAATGTTGCCATTATGAACACGGCCTTCTGAATTCAAATGGGTTCTTTGACATGCCAACATCGTATGCCATGGTGTCGTAATTTTCAAAAATCACGGCCAGGAGCAAGCTTGGGGTTAGTAGACCGAAACGTTGACCACTCAACCACCGTGGCAAGCTCGTTTTCGAGTAAGAAGTGGAGACGAGGATTTAAAATCTCATTCACATACAAGCAGCCGCAATGCTATGTATATAAGCTCACAACCTCAAAATGAAATCATTAATGTATCTAATGACTTTATTGCTGAAAACATTGTGCGCCGAGTGAACAGATCACAATGTTTCACGATAATGGCTGATGAGACTACTGACATTTCTGGAATGGAACAAATGTCACTTTGTATTCGATACGTTGACCATGACAATCAGTCAATCAGGGAGGACTTCCTTCAGTTTGTACCAGTTATTGACGCCACCGGAAGAGGGTTGGCTGCCAAAATAATTGATACACTTAAGGAGATTGGGATCAACTTGAATTATTTAAGAGGGCAAGGATATGATGGAGCCAACGCTATGAGTGGGCAGTTTAACGGCATCCAAGCAAAAATAAGGGAGACCTACCCATTGGCTTTGTACATACACTGCAGTTCCCATGTTCTTAATCTTGTTATTACCCATGCATGCTCAACTCAAGGAATCAGAAACTGTTTGGGCACTGTGGGCAAATATTTGTTCATTTTTCCGATATCCTAAAAGGTTAAATGCATTAAAAGGAGCGATATGCCACTGTTCCTGAAACTGCTAAAACGAGGCTTAAAGCATTGTGTCCAACAAGGTGGTGGAGCGACATGACTCAATTGCTGTATTTTTGGAACTGTTTGATGCCGTCTTGAAACTATAGAACAGTGGAATAACAAAGAGGCCTCTACTAATGCTTAACAGTTGTTGTGTGCTATACAGAACTCCGAGTTGCTTGTGTCCTTATGTGTTCTAAATAAAGTATTTAGTATAAGTGCTCCTCTTAGCAGATTTTTTCAAGGTGAAGTGTTAGACATTGCGAAAGCATTTTCATATGCTGATGTAGTGGAAGACAGGATTATGAAGATGAGAAAAAACGCAGAAGAGGAGTTCACAAAAATATTTACGCAAGCAGGCATTAGAACTTCTCAATTGGATGTAACACTTGCCATTCCCCGTATAGCAAAGCACCAAAGACAGAGGTGCAATGTAGAAACTCATAGTAGTCCAGAGCAGTATTTTCGAATATCCATATTCATACCTTTCTTAGACAATTACATTACAGAACTGAGAGAACGTTTCATTTATCATAAACTGACTTTGCAGTCTTTCATGTGACTTCTGCCTGCAAGTGACAAGAAAACACCTGCCATCGAAGATGAAGAGGCAAAGAAAGTCTTAACAGAAATGTATTCTGGGGATCTTCAATGCAGAGAAGATAGTGCCATAGGAGAGAGGGCTGTGTGGTACGGCTTGCTTTCATCTCCAAACAAGAAATCGAGAGGTGATTTAGAAGTACTTCTGTTATGTGATGGAGATAAACTCCTTGCAATCCACTGCTTGCTGAAAGTGTTTGCCACTCTTCCTGTCACCACTGCAGCCAGTGAGAGGTCATTTTCATCATTAAGACGCCTGAAAGCCTACCTCAGAAATACCATAAGTGAAACTTAACTCAATGGGTTGGTTCTATTGAATATTCTTCATAGGGACATAGAAGTAAAGCCAAGTAAAGCCTAGAACATTGGAGTTTAGATTGTACCGCAACAAACCATTCGCTTGTTCATATTGTCCTTCTTCTGTAATTAGATGCATTTTTTCTTACCGCAACTTGCCCTTTGTCGTCATTGTGCTATCATTTGACTATCTCTGATTGACTGCCCGTGCCAATGCCCCGAAGAGGATCTTTAACGTGCCAGTAAATCTACTGGCACGCCTCCCTCGCATTTGCGCATCCTCAAATGCCAGCTGGCTATGCCAGGATGCGATCCTGCAACCTTGGGGACAGCAGGCGAGAATGTTACCGCTAAGCCACACAGGCAGTGTTAAAGACAGGCCACGGACTGGAAGGAAGAAAACACGAGAAGAAGCATGTGATTGACTCTGTGCTTCGATTGAACAATCTGCTATGAAGTCGATGCGTAAACGTGCTTCGGAACTCGGTATACCACGGACAACCATGCGAGATTACATGAAAAAAGACCTTAAGCTCAAACATTTTCGATCGACGTAATCGAACTATAGGATAGAGACCGGAATGCCCGTATTTTAGCATGCCGTTCTTTGTTTACTAAATTTCCAAATGCAGTGAACCGTGCCAAAGTTATGCTTCCAGATGAATGTGCTTTATCGTAGCTCACGTGCTAAACATGTTGTCTAATAATTTCTTATGTCACTAGCTGTTTGGTACAATGGGACAAAGAAATAGATTCTGGTGTACATTGCTTTTGATTTGCTATAACATGTAGAGTAATCACTTCACGGTGCGTAACACACTTCGGGAGCTTTAAATGTACCAGTGGATAACAAGAAATGGGAAAGCGTAATTATTTGCAAATACAGTACGCACAGAATAGTCCAGGTTAAAAAGTATAAAACAGTTTATTTAATTTATTTATTAGAGTTACGTAGCCGAGAACGCTAACGCGCTAGTTCATGCCTCGCTGGCATCGAGAGATCGTGGGTTGAAATCCCACCTCGGCCGTCCTGAAAATGCTTGGTTTCCCATTTTCATCACTAGGCAAATGCCGGGACGGGTCCTTTCAATATGCCCATGGCCGATTGCCTTCCAAAATCCCTTTCCTGACCCGTCCTGAAAAGAAAATACCTGGCCAATGGCTGCATTAATAAAATGATAAATAGAAACTTTTAATGCTTCTGTGGCGTTCTTCAAGAAAAGAGTGGCCTTTTCAAGCGTAGCTACATCAGGTTGGAAAATCAAGTAAGTCACTGCACTGTAGATCACGATCCAGCTCGCTGCGTTCATTGAGACATACTGTTTCTTCGTGATAAGAGGGGAAAACGGAAAATAGGTAGGCATTCGAGTCTGAATGGAATTAAAGAACTTCACGAATGTGGTTTGAACACGATGGGTGTCCAGCACCCTACTTGCGTGTGGCTAGACTAACTCTATTACCTGGTCAGTGGATTGGGCCTGAAGGCATTATAAGTTGGCCGCTACGTGCACCTCATTTGACACCTATTGACTATTTGGTTTTCCTGTTCAATTCAGGCTACTGTATTATTTCTATGCATTTCGAGCTCATGATCAAGTAAGATGATACGAAATTGTAAGCAATATTGATTTTGACATGTACTGAATCTTGTCATCTTGAATCTCTGTTTGTGAATTACCTCAACACTGAATTAATGAAAATCCACAGCCTGCTTCCAGTCTCCGACCGGGCCAGGAATGGAATGAATGAAGCCCCCATCTAGCAGCGAGGATATGAACTGTGCCGGCTGCCGAGGCCTGACGCACTCCTCTGGGGCAATGAATAAATGAATGACAGATGAAATGAAATGATAGTGGAGAGTGTTGCTGGAATGAAATTTTGACAGGGAAAACCGGAGTACCCGGAGAAAAACCTGTCTGCCTCCGTTTTGTCCAGCACAGGTCTCACATGGAGTGACCGGGATTTGAACCACGGACGCAGCGGTGAGAGGCCGGCGTGCTGCCGCCTAAGCCACGGAGGCTCTACCTCAACACTGAATACATTTTATTATTTTGTTTTACTTGCTCAACCCAGACTTCTGTACTATTGAGGGGCCGTTAGCCTAGATCAGGGTTTCTCAAACTTTTTCTGACCATCGCCCACTTTCGAGATTTATATTTTGTTTTCGCCCACTTCATTTCAAAAAACGCACAAATCTTAACATTAGTAACACATACATTCAAATGCCTAAATATAAGTTGAAAAATGAGGATTTTTACGGATGTTTCTTAATAGGTACCGGTACATCATGTTTATTTAGGTATAATTATGTACATTAATAATTTACAAATAATAGATTAAAAAAGGAATAACAATTAATGAAATGAATTAAAGAAAAAAATTAAATTAAAACTACATAAATATTTATATCTAATTAATTAAACAACATGAATACCTATGTCTAATTAATGTGAGGGATGGATTTGATGAGTATCAATCAATTTGTTGATGTCAGGGGCCATTTTTGTTAGAAAAATCTAAGATCTCCTCGCTTTTCAATTTCTATCCTATTTCTAGATTTCGTGGCAATATTATTTGACATAATTAAATTATTTGTTTGCAATTTTATTTTATTCCTTGCTTTTATAGGCAAGAAAGTCTCGGTCATATTGTATATATAAAAAACTGAATTATTTGCCCACCACTTTTTTTTTCTTCAAATCGCCCATCGAATTCATATTCTGTCAGTTTCACCCACTGGCGTACTAAAATCGCCCACTACTGGGCGAATTCGCCCAGTTTGGGAATCTCTGGCCTAGACGTTAAGACACATAAAACTTATCATCATCATCATCATCATTGTATTATTTCTATGTATTTCAAGCATATGATCAAAAATGGGACCATCTTCCTCGGTGCCCGGGTACTAATTGAGACCCCGGTTCTGAAGGTTCTGGGTTTGATTTTTAGCTCTGACAAATAATTGAATTGTTTAAGAGTTGAGGAATATACTCACCCTCACGAGGCAAGGGATGGGTTCAATTCCCTCTCCAACCAGCCAAAAGGTGGTTCCTTGTGCTTTCCCAATTCTACTCCAGGTTCATGCCAGGATTGTTCCTAATCTAAGGCCCTCCTAAACCTAACAACCATTACTGGAACATGCACTACTGCAGACATCACAATTACACAGTTTAACAGAGAAATTCTCAAGTTCAAGGGGCTTTTGACTACTATGTCTAAATCCCTAAATGAAACAATATCAACAACTCAAATGAAATAGTAATTCTCCATCTCACTGAATAGTTTTACCATGACGAATAGAAATAAACAGTGTCATCACTCCGCTACTTAAGCATTGTAGTTCATGGTCCAGCCAGTGTGTGGCGCGGAAGTCGCGATGAACCATAAGCACGTATGACAGTAACCCACGAGGTTAGTACTGTAATATCCTGTGCGCGAGAAGTCATATTATTCGAGGGAATTTGTTTCTTTGTAATAATTTACGAATGTCTGTGCAGTGCTTTGTGTGTGCAAACAACTAAGTTTTCTGTTGTTTCGGGAAAATGTCGTAATGGTTTGTTCCGGGAAGTAAATCGGGTTACGAAGAAAATCTGATGGTCGACATTTTTTCACACCGCCAAAAGAAACAAATCTGTTTTCGAAATGGGCGAGAGTTTTTCCGTGGAAGGATAAGCAATTGTCGATCAAAAATAGAATCTGTGACGAGCGTTTTTCGGAAGATTTAATTATTATAAAGGCGGACTGTTTCGTAGTGAACTATGAGAATGTGAAACTTCCTCGCGTGAAGTGGAAATTAAAACCAGGATCAGTACCTCAAATTTTTCAAAATTTACCGAAATATCTATCCACTGATGTAAAATCACGAAAGCCGCCCAGTAGGATACGGAATGAAGGCAGCCTTCCGTGGTTACTTGTTCTATTTCGTGCCATCCTTACCTAAAGCGAAAAAAATCCGTCTCGATAATAATAGGCCTAAAATAATAATAGTTGTTGATTCTTTAGGCACTTAACGACATCGTGGTCACGTATCCCCGTGTGTTTGGGTTTGTTTAGAATTCGTCTGATAACCTGTGTCATTATGATGTCTGTAGTAGTGTGTGTATTTGGAATTGAGGTCGGATTTGGGTAGGAAGCGGCCGTGTCCTTCAGTTAGGTACTGCCCCCGTAATTGAATTATATAGAGACCACGGTGGCTATATTTGAAATTATAATGAAAATTATGGTTGTCATAGTTATGACGTGGGTAGTCATGACGTAAGCACGGATGACGTAAATGTTATGCCAGCAGGCTACTTGAGCTGAGATTCTCAGTGACGTCAGCATTTAGTCGAGAATGTTCCAAGATGTACGACGCAGTCGCAGGAAACGAGGAATTCTGCTGAGGAAGAAACTATGCTATTGGAGGAGAGGCATGAACCAATGAACGATAGTTTAAAGGAAGACGGAGATTGCTGAAACTATGGTATTTTTATTACTTTTGGAATGCAGAATTGTGGAAATCCATTTGCAGTAGAAGCATTGATTTGGAATTTTGGTGAAATTTATTTTCAGTCTTTGAATTTTGAAAATCCGTCATGTATTAACGAAGTTGGAACTTTTAGCGATGACGTAGTATCTCGCTTTGGAAGGGATGGAAACGCCCCTCGAGAAGTTAATAAAAGGGCTTGCGCAGAAGAGAGGAGCCTCTTTCGTTCTCTGATCATTCTGAGATCTCATTCTCAGATCATCGAAGTATATTGTGAAAGTTCTTTTCTTATACATTCATTATAGTGAGACGTCGAAGTGAACAGCAGTGAAAAGAATCGTCTTTATAACGCGTGGCGAGGCCACTATATTAACGAGATCCAAGTCAAACTAGGTGAAGTTGAAACGGACCTTAGAAAGCTTCTACAAGTTTAGCTTCGAACAGTTAGCGGTCACCGATAAGCTAATTGTATTGTGCAGTGCTACATGCAGTTATAGAGAAAAGCTGAACAATTTCGACCGATTAGTTTAAAAGATATTAGCAGTTTTATACGACTGACAAAAGTGATTATCTCGCCACAAGAGATGCACTTTTGAATAGCCAGAATCAACGCAACGGCTAACGCTGCGAGTGGAATAGAAAGACTTCAGATTGCTTGGTTACAGAACGATACAGTATAATGGAGCAATTGAATACGGCAGTTTGTTCTTCTGACACTACAACCGAAGAGCAGATGGAAGGCTAAAAGGGCTTATTGCAATTGGGACATATTTCAACGGAGTAAGATAGCGACATGGAACTTCGCTAATTGCTATTCCACACAAGCGAACATGCGGTGAATACCATCTACACCCATGTTTCGTAATTAAAGGCTGAATACCATCGAACAGCCATGGAAACAATTTCATACTCTGAATATGAATAATTTCTTCGGAAATTTCTACAAAACTTCATGGCGATTGTCTACTGGAACTTCAGGGAATTTTTCAAGAGAGGTCAGGGGTGTCCCGACTCACAAAGAAGATTATTGCCGGAAGGATGTCTATTCGTCTTCGAGGAGCAGAGCGATTCACGGAGAAGGAAGCAGTTCGATTCTCCGAGGGTGCTATTTCCTATTTCGAGGATGGAGCTCAACTTTAACGTGGTGAAATGGATCCATCAGCAGTCTTCTTTGGGGAATTTTCCTCTGGAACGTCAATCGGCAGATAAGGTAGTCGTGAACGTTTATTGTATTTGAGTTTACTAATGATGTTTGAGCAACCATTTTTCCCATATTTTTATCCTCCTGTATTTTGCCCTATTTTCTTGTTGAGATTCTTATTCTCAGTATACCTTGATGAGTTATGCCGTTTTCGACGTTTTATTAAGACATTGTTATGTCATGGGCATAGTAAATGATTTTGAATCAGTTGAGACTGATATTTAGATTTTTCAGTAATTAATATTTTTTTTGTAGTCACGATTTGACTGTAAGTTAATGATTTTTATGGCAGATTTAAATTCAGACAGCGTGTCATTTTATTAAAGTAATTCAACCCCAGTTTAATTACTTTGACCAATTTTCTGTCATCATCAAGAAGGAAGAACATTTAAATGATTTTAGAGCGTTAAAATCTCTTACGTTGTCGACGATCTTGGAAATACTAGTCGTTATTTGTATTGATTGCAACACAGACATTTATCGTCAGTTATGAATGAACATTGCATTATAGACACTTTTGTGAAAGATTAACGTTAATAATGTATTATTGAATGCATTAAAGTCAAGTACTTTTGTTAGGAGTTTTTCTCAATTAAAGAATTATAGAACGATGTTTGCATTCCCCAGTCTAATTGGATTCTATTCGACTACTTTGCATTTTAGTCGCACTTTATTTGAAGATAGTATTTTTATACTACAATTTTTTTTAAAGATGTTAATCTTAAATTTTGATAGACCAGACAGGCGTATATAAGCGTATTCACTATTAAATTTGTTTGTGATTGGCAAGTTTTGACTTCATTTCGGTTCATGAATGAAATCCACGAATGTTAAATAGAAAAACAGTTTTGAAACAATTAATGATTATAAAAAATTTTAAGTGGAACTATAAATGTATAATCGCTAGTGCAGCGCGTGTTGAAAGTCGCTGAGGTATAATGCCCTTGAATATGAAGGAGGTTCCCACAGGAATAAATGTTAAAGAATTATTTGTGGAAGTTTTGTAAGTTATGTGGAAGTTTAATGCCATATAGATTAATATATGATGATTTTGGGCATATTTTTAATGCAGATTGTGCATTAACTTGTTAGCGAAGGATTTTCCGCTGGAGTAAGATTGTCATAGTTCGTTGAAAATTAATCAAGTGAATTACTGTTATAATTAACACGAGTTTTGAAAGAATTTGAGATAAGATTTTGAATGAAGGTTGCCGTCACAAATCATTATTAAAACCTTTATTAAACCAGATTGTGACACTAATATGTATAACTAACCTTCATTGGTCGATTATATTAAACAGGATTATAAAATTACCAACCGAATGAACATGTGGTTAATGTATTTATTAAATTAATAATTTAAACAATTTAAATGTTAATATTGTAAATAATTGCTGTAAATATTTTTGAAAATAATGTGGAACGAGAGTGATGTTAAAGGCGTGCTTATAATATTTTTATTGTCTTTGACAAATATTATAAACAATTTCTAATTGTTATAAATAATTTATGTGATTTTGTTATAAACATTTAAGAGCTAATTAAACATTTGGATTGAAGTTAACAAGTTTAAGAAATTAACATAATGATCCAATAGGATGTGAGCAAAGTACTTGAAAGATTTGCGTAAATATAATGTGAGTTGTCTTATAGACATTTAAAAGTTTGAGAGAACAAGCTGTATTCTTACGTAACATAGCGTGTGAGAAGGGAGTGCATTTGACCAGTATGCAACAGGCTGGAAGGTAGCCCGCAGCTGTGCCAACATCTGGTTCTCAGAGAGTGAGGTCGTACACACTCTGGCCTTGCGACTATAAATACCATTCTCATGTTTATTAAAAGGAAACCAAATGCTCTATATATGTCACACCCTGACGTCCTTCTCCAATCCAATAGTGTTATGAATATTACGTTATTTGAAGCTCTTGGGAGCTAAAATGTTTTATATCATGTTGTATGATAATTTTTGCAAGTCCTACTGGAGGACGTAGTCAGATTGACTTGGGCTACTGATAGCCACGTTGATTTTGTTGTGTTAGTAAAATCATACCCTTTATTAGAAATAAAGCTTTTGTACAGTTCAAAGTTCTCGTCTTCGTTTTGGTTCATTTTTAAATGTCATGGTGGAGATTATTGTGTGAACAGACTTTAGTGATCCTGTTGTCAACTCAAACCCCGAGATAATTAAGAGGTAAGTAACGGTAAGTATGAACCCCCGTCTATTTTGGTGTGTTCCACAATGATTTCCTGTGAACTTCTGTGCTCTTATCTCGATAGTATCTGTCAGTGCCATTTTCATTGATGTAACTGTGCCGGTGCGATTGATAATTGGCAATCCGATTGAGGGGGCGGATATCTGACAGCCTACTATCCAGGTAAACGGGGACAGTACCATCCTGGCATTTGCCTGGAGGAGAAGTGGGAAACCACGGAAATCCACTTCCAGGATAGCTGAGGTAGGAATCGAACGCGCCTCTTAATATTTTTGCCTCACGAGGCTGAGTGAACACCGTTCCAGCCCTCAGACCAGTATTAAATTTATTGGCAGAGCTGGGAATCGAACCCGGACTTCCGTGGTGATAGCCAAGTGGCCAAGAATGAGTCGGACATATAATAATGGCCAAACTGCCAATAAAATAAACGGTCATCCAATTCTTCGCTTCCGTTACCGTCCTCCTGATCTTCGGATATTGTTTCAACTTTGTCTTCAGTATCAGAGTCACAAATTCCTTTGAAATTACTGAATCATGAACTAGCTATTCGTTATCTTTCAGCAGAAGGTGACACGCTTCATCTGCATCCTTAGGTTTTCGTAAGGCGCAGTCTCCTTACTGATATTAACTAAGGCAACATACTAAGCCAAATAATCGTTAACATCATTGGGAGCGCTGGTACTATCAATCTCACGCTGACAACATGTTACACGTGCTAAAGTTATTTTTAGGCACGCTATTTCACAACTCCAGAAAAATGCTTACTATGGTTTGGTGTAAGATGTCACGAGACGATAAGATCATAACTTGAACTGTTGGCTTGATATTAAAACTAATATAACGAACCATAGAGCTGTCAGACCAATGCGCGACTAACGGAGGGTTTTAAACCATAATTCTACATGGGGACTGAGAATATTAATGCTAACTTTTTGACAGTATTATTCATAAGTCTAAACACACAATTTGTTGTAATCAGCGTAACCGCAGGCTTTGTAAAGAGGTTTACGAAGCCCAGCGCGTATCCCACTATTGAACAGCTGACTGTGAAGCGTTGGGGATCAGCGCCGCTAGCGCTAGCAGAGCGGGGCGCGGTTGAACTCGGTGAGTGATAACACTATTTATTTCTATTCGTCATGGTTTTACTATAAATGATGCGCTATTTATGTAATATCATAACGAGGAAAACAAAACATCTTATTTCGTACTCTGCAGTGGTTTGTTAGTTATTGTTGTTTTAAGGGACGGAACAGCGAGGTCATCTCTCCCTCTGCAGAGGCTACTCCAAATTTTAATAATATTTTCCTTTCCCGTTTCCTGTTAATCACTGGTGAGGCTAAAGCTCACGAAGTGTGTTATGCATCAAGTAGTCATCATCATCATCTTGCACAGTTGCCAGCCACTGGCCGGGTCTGTTTGGAACACAAGCCTCTCCAACGTCTTCTGCCTTCCCACCATCTCTCAGCCTCCACCCTTGTCCAGTCTTCTCCTCTCTTCCTCACGCTTTCTTCCACCCCCTTCAGCCACCTGTCTCTCGGTCTTCCTCTCGGTCTCTTTCCTTCCGACTTCGTCTCGTGTATCCTCCTGGGTATCCTCTTCTCCTCCATTCCTCCTTCATTAATTCTCTGGTCCTCTCATTTATTATTCTGTCCATCTTTGTAGCTCCAATACTGCTTCTCAAGAACCTCATCTCACTGGCCTGTATTTTGCTCTTCTCCCTTCCTTTCAAAACCCAGGTCTCCGAGGCATAGACTACGTCAGGATAGGGACATAGTACGTCCGGTATATGATCTTTTTGCTGTTCTGAGGGACATCCTTGCTCCATAACATGCTTTTCACACTCCTCCGGAATGCTTCTGCCTGTCTCCCCCGCTCATTTATTTCTCTATCGTTTCTTCCATTATCTTGTATCAGGCTTCCCAGATACTTGAAACTCTCCACTTTCTTCAGCTGTTCCCCACCAATTGTTATTCCCGTTGTGGTTCTTTCCTTCTTCCTTGTTGTGATCACCATCTCACTCTTATTTATGCTAAATTTCATCCCATCAAGTAGTAATGACTGAAAACGTCATAGCAATTCAAAAGCAAATCGCTCGTCCGTTTGGTCGTTGCCAGGCCCAAGCACCGACCATATCTCAATAGTAAAGGGTATGGCAGAGATGCTAGACCGAGTAAGCCCTATCCCAACAGTTAACTCGGCTGGTCGTTGCCCGCCGATTGCAACAAGGGAGCCGACGCGGACGGAGACATCCGTAATATATCGTCAACTGCCGATGTCTCGCAATGCAATTTGCGCGTACTTGTGACACTCGTGGTTCTTTCTCGCCCTCGTATATTCTAACTGACGTTGTTTTGTTCTCGTGAATGTTTTCATGTAGACTAACATATAATCCATTTAATCCGACGACAATTTGATGTTCTCTGTACTGCGGCATTCATGGTGAATGAGGTACATCTGTTTTACCGGAGTTTTCTCTGATATCAAGCTGTATTTATGAAAAAAGTGCAACACCCAGAACAATCCGCCAGCAGCCACTGCAATATACTGTATGTCCAACAATAAATTCCCCGAATTACGTTTATCTCCCAGTTACGAGTGAAATTTGTCGCATGTGTAGTGTAAGCAACTAACTTTTTCCGGCTGCATGTAGCATTTGTAAAGTAAAGAGGACTTTGTAGGTGACAAAAAAAACTTCTAAAATGATATTTTAGGCGTTCAGGGCTAATTGCAATATAAATCACAGGATCTTGTTGAAAAACCTGAATATACATAAAAATGGGTAGCCTATTGTATAACTCATAAATCAACATGATACATCGTGAGAGGACATGCCCACTTTTGCTGAGATTTCTGTAAATATTTTCTCTTGTTGAGAGATACGCAGTCTTCATGTTGGTAGCACAGATAGATTCAAGTTTATTTTGTTCCTGTCAGAGGAACTAGAATGTTCTAGATTTACCATTTCAGTCAAAGATTAACTTCATGTCTTAAAGAACTGTTTTTCTTTGTTGACTTTTGTGCATATTGTATTACTCGAAAACTTCTGGAGCAAAATACATTAAACTTTTGTTGCGTAATAATATCTCATTGAGAAATGGAAATACTTGTAGGATTGATGTTAATTCATTTGAGGGGCTTGAGACCTCTTGGTCATCAGCCCCGTATAGTTGGGTGTATGTTGAACTTGTCTGGCAACCTGTATTGCTGTGATGACTGTAGTAATGTGTGTAAATGTATCAAAGACAACGATGGGGTAGACGCTCCGGGACTTGAAGTAAGGCACTATGCCGGCAATTTCCTGTAAGGAGTGTCGAAGAACCACACTCAGGTTAACCACTGTCAGCACCGGGATTCGAACCTACAATATCCGTACTTACTGCAGCTTCCCTCGCGGCCATGGTGCACGTTTAACGAGACGCGGGACGAAATGCTTGTAGAATTTGGCTTCGAGTAACTATAACCCCCCCATTGGTCGATCCTGGCTACGCTACTGGCTGAATCTACACACAAATATCACGAATAAAGGATACATATGATCATGCTATGTACTATCGATTCCCGATAAGGTAATAATAAAAGGCGCTACTGTTCCTCAATGTCCCAATGTCTGAAGTTTCCTTTCCTTGCTGCTATGCTCACTGCCGTCATTGACGCACTCAGAAAATATAGTTAAGACTATTCTTGCCGACTTAGAGACTGCCTTTGATAATGAATCCTTCACTTTTTGTCCACAGATGCACTCATCATAGTCACAATAGGCCTCCCAGCTTAATGTTGACAGTCTAACAATAATGTTCCACTGGTCACTTAATTTAAAAATAGGTAGCTATCTAATGAAATCTACCTAAAAGCACTTGCCAACTGGGTACAGTTCACAATGGACTGGAAAATAGAGGACACATGAAGATATATACCTAAACTAAATTAGGCCTACTAGACACAGAAAGTCCACCTCACTGTAGTGATCAAAACGTTGTAATATAACCAGTTATTTTACTAGTGCTGCCATAATTTGACTTACAGCCAGGTACACAACACTTCCTAGGCATCTGAAATACCGGTACCGTAATTTAATGAAATATTAGTGAAGAATTTGTTGGTTAAATTCATTACAAGGCATTGGTTACACAAACAACTTAATACGGGAAATACTCACTTCTACAACTTTCCGTACCGTAGGTCTGATTTACCACGAGGAATTTCACGGGTGTTGAAATAGTTAGTACGAACTGCTTTTAGATGCTGTCATATCAAAATAAACGATATTTATGAATAAAACTTTGCATGTGGTCTTACGTGTTTATAAAATTTCCGGACTCAACTAAACGTTGCCAATTCTACCAACAGCACGGCTTGAGAATTATAGACGGCGATGATATTATGCTACATAGTTCATCGCCTGTCAAACTCATCCAGAACACTGAATGTAGGAAATAAACTTACAATGTGCAGGGGGCGCGGCCAATGCACGACATCAATTCTTTTGTTATTTAATCCACTTATAATTTTATTTCAGGTTCGAAATCTTGAGAATATATTCGCAAAGCATGAAGCTTTCATATAAGTTGATTTTTAAAAAGTCATGTTTTGAAACTTTTCTGCCATCACCTCCCCTTAGTTTTATGAACATTGGCCTACCGTATTATTAAAGTGCGACCCGCAACCAGACCCGAAGTTCCCACTTTGGCCCTCAAGTCCTTACAAGATGGGAACCACTGATCTACAGCTACGGTACTATTGTCAGATGCCTTCAGCTTTCAAATAGGGGTTTCCAAACAGAATTACTGTATATTTCCCTCCAAAAATACGGTAACGATAAATTACACGGATATCTAGTGTAGCTTCTCCACCTTCAATTTTATATTGAACACATGTATATGGAAAAAGGTTCTCATTTACGCGTTTTGACATTAATTCCGTGAACTATTTATAGTAACGGTTTATCTGTCTGATTAGCTGCATTTAAGTTTCAAACAACTAGCCACGTTCCGTGAACAACCAACAGAGCCCCTTTTCATATAACCTGTTGGTACTTTCCATCTCAAAAACTCTTCGTGATTTCCTCCACTTCTACTCTAGGCAAATGCTGGGATGGTTCCTAGTTTATGGCCACGGCCGTCTCTTTTCATATCCTATCGCCAATTTACAAATAGGCCTACAGACACTATTACAGCCAACACAATAACACATGTTATCCCACAACCCCAAAAGCACGGGGTTATATGACCACGATGTTGCAGCCCCTAAAATAAGCAACAACAACAGAAGTCGAACTTACGGCATAAGCGATTAAAAAACACTTTTCTGTACGTAAATAATGGATAATTATTTCAGAATTAATATCATGGCTTTAGCTGTTGTTTTATATTAATTTTAAGGGCTTGGATTATCTCGGTGGAAAGACGAAATCCACACACACCAAAGTACACGGGGCGGATGAATACGAAACGCAGCCATTTCAAGGAAGCAGCAAAAACAACCTGTCTTTCCTAGCTGTGTAATAGCAACCCGTCCAGTTGGAAAGAAAAGGAGAGTCCACGTCGCCTTATGAGCACGCGGGTTTTTTGGATTATATGTGATTAATGTGTCGAAGACCGTTGTAGCTGAGAATTCACTCTGATACTCTAAGACATCGGACTCCCCCGATTGCATATGCCAACTTGACTATTTATATATTGCACAGAGCAGATTTACATCGCATACGAGTGTTAACATTCAGCGTGTAATTAGTACTAAACGTGAAAGTTTCAAATGAAATTGATGTTAAATACACCATAAAGTAAATTAACTACACCAAATACACTGCAATAATATTGCCTAAAACGAATACAATATCCAGGCCAGAATTTGCCCTGGTCCAAGTTTGGCAGAGCCCTTGGAGGTGCGAGACCACGAGACGGGGAATATAATTTTCAACTTCCTGGAAGTTATTTTTTGGTCTCTGCCTTGCAATACGTCCAGTACCAAAGGAGATTTTAAAATCCCCTCCGTGGATAGTAAACCACGCAGCATTACGGAAACATATACCAACGGAAATAAATATTCAAGGGATATGACATAAAACAATGGGAAAATGCGTATCTCTCTACTGAAGGAAAACATAGGCCACATCTGACATATCGAGGGAAACTTAGACTAGATAGAACGCATTGAAACACTTATAGATACCTCACGACTAGAAGAGGCGGTACAAGCGCTCGAAAAACTCATAATACAAGCAAGAAACCCAAGGAATACACGTAAAGTTAAACAATTGTTTGATGAGGAGTCAGTGGCGTAGCCAGAGGGGGGGGGGGTACTGGGGACGATTTTTTGGCCTCCCCTCTCCCCTTGGTGAGATGTCGTGAGATTTTGCTTGACTCCCCTCCCCTAATCTCACGTGCGATTTTTCAAAATGCGTATTTTTAATGTAAATAAGTTAATCTGTGCTCGATTGCGTTGGATTTATTAAAAGAAAAAACAATTTGCCTATTTTTTAAGACTAGTTAAGACTACTGTCGACCAAACTATTATGTGCACTCGAGTTTGAAGGTTGTTTGTGAAGTAACCAATAGATCTACATAAAATCCAATAAAATCATCATTTTCGCCGTTCTATTTTACGTTAGTCCATGTAGGTTTGGAATTTTTATTTTATATTTTAATATTTTTATCGCAGTTGGAACACAAAATGTGCCCGTTCTTGAGCGTGTTTCAACCATGCGTCACATTTAGGAATTATCTCCAAAATCCGTCATCAGATCGAATCCAAATTTTAACACAATATACATTGGAATGTTATATAACTAGTTTATTAATTCGTTTAGTTTTCTGTCTTCTGCTTTCAGCTCACACGTAAGTCAAAATCAAAATGTCGGACCTGTTCACATATTTATGCAACATTTACGATACACACAATAGGCCGAAGTCATAAGTAATATTAATAAATGTTTTCAGACTCCTTTGCAGAGTTATAATTATAATTTATTACATTTATAATGGCGTTAATTGCACTGGCGGACTAACACAGAAATACGAATGCTACCAACTGTATACTCATGCCACGAGGACGTTGCTTTACAGTGTGTAAATGAAGTCGTAGAACACTGGTCTTTAGGAAAGTTGGCAACGTAGTTGTCAAATAAGTGCTAAATTACATTAAACTAACTATAGCAGTAGACCCTTAATTCGAGTAGAGGGGCAAGTGGAATCCTAGAATTTTGCATGCTTTATGGGACTACAGTTGGACTTACTGCGCTATAGCTGTAGTATCTGGCAATCTGTGCCAAATGAAATGAAAATCCACAGCCTGCTTCCAGTCTCCGACCGGGTCAGGAATGGAATGAATGAAGCCCCTATCTATCGGCGAGGATATGAACTGTGCCGGCTGCCGAGGCCTGACGCACTCCTCTGGGGCAATGATTAAATGAATGACAGATGAAATGAAATGATAGTGGAGAGTGTTGCTGGAATGAAATGTTGACAGGGAAAACCGGAGTACCCGGAGAAAAACCTGTCTGCCCCCGTTTTGTCCAGCACAGATCTCACATGGAGTGACCGGGATTTGAACCACGGACCCAGCGGTGAGAGGTCGGCGTGCTGCCGCCTGAGCCACGGAGGCTTCCAATCTGTGCCAAATATCTTAATATATTGAAGCCTTGCAAGAAGCTTTTTATGAGACTCTTTTTCGGGGTAGTGTACGGTTCATAATGAAGTTGCTAAAATACGCTTCTTATCAAATACAAGGTAACATAGCTTAACTATATGGCGGAAAGAAAAGAAAGTGAAGCCAAAATAAACAAAACAAATTTAATTCCAGAAAAAAGTATCAACAAACAAAGAAACAAGGAAAAACACTCCCTTAAACTTACACCCATAATTAATCAATGAAATAAACAAAATAAATGGTCTCTCCCCGAGACTTCCAAAAGTTCAGGACCAGAGATTTGGCCTGATCATTCTTCAATTAATGTGCGTGCGTGGTGTGATGAAGCATGCACTATGGTATGAGTACAGATACGAGATTTGGTGCCATCATGCTGTAGTCGTCAAACCACAAATCCGTATTTGAGATAGATTAGCGATGGGAACTAAACACAACAAAATATAAATTTACACTACCGACACTCACTAAATTTAATTAATTACAACAACGATTTCCGATGAAATCTGGATCAACTATGGCCAAAGCACAACAAGATTGCCTCAACTCAGGACTTCACAATATCGACACAAGAATGATTAACGTGACCACGACTACATAAAACAACAAAATGACCACGTGTCATTTTACAACAAAAACACAACAAGGTGTCAACCAGAATCAAAGATCAAGAACAATATGAATACACAAAATTCACAAAAATGCACTTATTTACAACAACGAAACATTTTCATTTGAACGTGACAACATGAAAATACCGCACAGGCGAGGAGAACTTCACACTTTAAATTTATTTCAAGACTTTAAATGAACAAGCAAGCTATATTTAACAGACTGGGTCAATGGCTAGGCCATTCCCCCTGCTCTAATTATGTCCAGAAATACCCAAGATCGGCGCTCAGTGTGGACTCTCATATCACCTGTCAAATCACCCTCGTGTTAACAACATCCCGGGCCAGCATTATGCCCAGCTCCAAGATACGACGAAAATGCAGCTGTCGAATCAGCTAACATGTGTGTGTCATAATAATATATCATTAATTCCCTTTGGAATTACAAGATCCAATTGGAATGGTTAAGGTCTCTGCGGAGCATCACTTACCAACCGTAACTGCAGCCGACGAAGACTTGGCAAATCTATGCCAATCTCCCGCGCATAAAATTCAAATTTTCACACACAGACACACAGTCACACAATATCACACGTTAGGGTTTGACAAACACCTGATATAAAATCACACAAATATTTTCCACACACCAGGCGCGTCTGATCTAAGTATTTCGACCGAAGAATAAAACCAAATACTAACATCAAAATCCAAATTTTAAATAAATAAATAAATAAATAAATAAATAAATAAAAGAACGGACGGTTCTTTCCAAAATCTGTCGCAACAAATTTAACTCAAATAAAATACTTGTTCACTTAAAACATCACTGCAAGGACTATTTTCCTTCCTACTATTTTATCGTTACATTTATAACCTTGGCCGCAATTCATGTGTACGCCAAACTAAAATATTCGCACATGTACATGGAGTACATGAATTACTATTACACAAATAAAAACATAATCAAAACTAGTAGTCACGAGTCCTCACGCATTTACAATTGAGTGTCGGGACACTACGTTAAAATCTACACAATTAAACAAGAATAAAAATCACAAGAAAAATATATACGATGTTCCCATGCCAAAATATCTACATAATTGATAAATCAATATTCAGTACTCATCCATAACAGCCCATCACGTCAGCGTATGTCACTTTCCATGGCCCACTGGATATTTACACTGCCATAGTAAACATTGCCGTAGATTGATCGGTCATCATCCCAGTAATCGTCCTCGTATCGATCATCTTGATGCCTTCTTAAAGATGGAAAATCAAAGTTCAAATTATGATATACTGTGCTTTCCTACTATAATTGCGATCAGAACTACTAACTTCACTCATAGTCCTAAGCAATTATTTACGGTGACAATTTCCATAAATAAGCAAATCATGCTCTAATTACACACGCACTGTTCACACGCATAAACATTTTATAACAATATCTGAATTGTGTATGTTAATGTATTTAGACCAAATGTCTACTCTCAAAATTATTAAGTTCACTGCAGAACGAAATCTCATCAGAGATTCAAAGTTTAAAATTATCACTCGGCTCTCATTGAGACCACAAAATAGTATCAGTCATCTCTCGTGGAGATCAAAATTAAAAGTGTCTTAACTTCGCTTAAACCAACATCATAAGTGTGTCAACTCGCGCAGATTGAACTCAAAAGTGTGTAAGTGCGCTAGCACAGCCACCTAATTTATACAGATCTGGCAAATGGTACTAGGGTGGGGACTATTAAATCACAATAAATCTAAGAAATCGGCGCACAGGCTTGCGAGTGGTATCAAATAATTTCTTTTTCCATGCAGGTTACAGCCCTGCTTTGCGGAATTAAATCCCGTCGTGAATTAATTCAATCCAGTTTTCCCTCGCTTTTTGATAGCACGCTTCTTTCCCGGCGAAAGTGGCTTCGTCCACCATGATTCGTAGGTTCATATTCAATATCGTTGCAGTAGAAACAAAACTCCGCCCATCTTGACGTCACAAAACTATCTTCTTCTCTCTTCCCCACTCAAAGCGCTCCTTGCCTAACGCTGCGAACAAAGGGTAACGAGTCCTTCACGGGACGCTTGCCTCTGCGTTCAGTGGCCTTGCTTTCCAGGAATTATTTGAATATAACTACCTGTATTCAACTTGCTCAATTCTTGCAACATCAGGTGCCCACTTCCTTCGACTTGACTGCTAACTCAAATGCAGCGTATAATAAAATATGAACAATTATTCTTTGACAATAATAATAAGGGTTCAATCTGTAGTACTCTGCTGGGTACATTTAGGAATGTTCAGAGTTGGTTGCCTAAATTCTAATTTTTGGTTGTAAGAGTTGATGATTAAATCTTATTAGGCCTATTAAAAGTATTTTATCACTGCCGAAAAATTACAAATAATGTAGGAAACATTTACATGATCCTAATTTTTCAGGTGGACTTTGAAACTAGGCATACTATTCTGACCGATGTATGGGTGCCAGATTACAACTTCGATAGCGGCAAGAGGAACTTGAAATTTCAACTGCATTGGTTAAATAGATGGAAGTGGTTAACCTATTCTCAAATCGATGATAGCGCTTATTGCAGACGTTGTGTACACTCTTCTTCTCATGGAGCTGGAGTAGGGCATCAGCCCTAGGGAAAACTTGTTAAAACCAAGTTCAACATGTGGAAAGATGCTGTTGAAGAGTTCAATAGGCATGAACAAGCTGAATACCACAAGAATTGTGTACTTCGGGCGAGCCAGTTCAAACTTATCACTAACAAGAAGCAAGACCCAATCGAAGAAAACAGGAAAAAGACTATTCCTATCACTGAAACAGTAATTTTGCGTGGCCGCCAAGGTTTACCTCTTAGAGGGCATCCAGACCACGTGCCCATTGCATTGAATGATGAAGAACCTATTGAAAATTATGGGAATTTTAGGGCTCTTCTTCGTTTTCGAGTAAGAAGTGGAGACGAGGATTTAAAATCTCATTTACATACAAGCAGCCGCAATGCAATGTACATAACCCCACAAACTCAAAATGAAATCATTAATGTATGTAATGACTTTATTGCTGAAAACATTGCGCGCCGAGTGAACAGATCACAATGTTTCACGATACTGGCTGATGAGACTACAGACATTTCTGGAATGGAACAAATGCCACTTTGTATTCGATACGAGGACTTCCTTAAGTTTGTACCAGTTATTAACGCCACCGGAAGAGGGTTGGCTGCCAAAAAAATTGATACACTTCAGGAAATTGGAATCAACTTGAATTATTTAAGAGGGCAAGGCTACGATGGAGCCAACGCTATGAGTGGGCAGTTTAACGGCGTCTATGCAATAATAAGGGAGACCTACCCATTGGCTTTGTACATACACTGCAGTTCCCATGTTTTTAATCTTGCTATTATCCATGCAGGCTCAAATCAAGGAATCAGAAATGCTTTGGGCACTGTGGGCAATATTTGTTCATTTTTCCGATATCCCAAAAGGTTAAATGCATTAAAAGGAGCGATAGATGCCACTGTTCCTGAAACTGTTAAATCGAGGCTTAAATCATTGTGTTCAACAAGGTGGTGGAGCGCCATTACTCAATTGCTGTATTTTTGGAACTGTTTGAAGCCGTCGTCGAAAGTCATGAAACTATAGCACAATGGAATAACAAAGAGGTTTCTACTAATGCTCAACAGTTATTGTGTGCTATGCAGAACTCCGAGTTGCTTGTGTCCTTATGTGTTCTAAATAAAGTATTTAGTATGAGTGCTCCTCTTAGCGGATTTTTTAAGGCGAAGGGTTAGACATTGCGAAAGCATTTTCATATGCTGATGTAGTCGAGGACAGGATTGCGAAGATGAGAGAAAACGCAGAAGAGGAGTTCACAAAAATATTTATGCAAGCAGGCATTAGAACTTCTCAATTGGATGTAACACTTGCCATTCCCCGTATAGCAAAGCACCAAAGACAGAGGTGCAATGTAGAAACTCCTAGTAGTCCAGAGCAGTATTTTCGAATATCCATATTCATACTTTTTTAAACAATTTCATTACAGAACTGAGAGAACGTTTCATTTCTCATAAACTGACTTTGCAGTCTTTCATGTGCTTTCTGCCTGCAAGTGACAAGAAAATACCTGCCATCGAAGATGATGAGGCAATGAAAGTCTCAACAGAAATGTATTCTGGGGATCTTCAATGCAGAGAAGATAGTACCATAGGAGAGAGGGCTGTGTGGTACGGCTTGCTTTCATCTCCAAACAAGAAACCCAAAGTTGCTTTAGAAGCACTTCTTTTATGTGATGAGGATAAACTCCCTGCAGTCCACTGCTTGCTGAGAGTGTTTGCCAGTCTTCCTGTCACCACTGCAGCCAGTGGGAGGACATTTTCATCATTAAGACGCCTGAAAACCTACCTCAGAAATACCACGAGTGAAACTCGACTCAATGGGTTGGCTCTATTGAATATTCATAGGGACATAGAAGTAAAGCCAAGTGATCTGCTGGATCAATTTTCTAAGAAGCCTAGAAAATTGGAGTTTGGATTGTAACCGCAACAAATCATTCGCTTGTTCATATTGTCTTTCTTCTTTAATTAGATGCATTTTATCTAGTTTATCGCAACTTGCCCTCTGTCGTCATTGTGCTATCATTTGACTATCTCTGATTGACTGCCCGTCCCAATGCCCCGAAGAGGATCTTTAACGTGCCAGTAAATCTACTGGCACGGCTCCCTCGCATTTGCTCACACTCAAATGCCAGCTGGCTGTGCCAGGATGCGATCCTGCAACCTTGAGGACAGCAGGCGAGAATGTTACCGCTAAGCCACACAGGCAGTGTTAAAGACAAGCCACGGAGTGGAAGGAAGAAAACACGAGAAGAAGCATGTGATTGACTCTGTGCTTCGATTGAACAATCTGCTATGAAGTCGACGCGTTAACGTGCTTCGGAACTCGGTATACCACGGACAACCATGCGAGATTACATGAAAAAAAGACCTTAAGCTCAAACATTTTCGATCGACGTTCGTAATCGAATTATAGGATAGTGACCGGAATGCCCATATTTTAGCATGCCGTTCTTTGTTTACTAAATTTCCAAATGCAGTGAACCAAGCCAAAGTTATGTTTCCAGATGAATGTGCTATTTATCGTAGCTCACGTGCTAAACATGTTGTGTGGTCCAAAGCGAATCCTCATTTTAGACTGGAGTTGGAAAGGAACCCACCTCACGTAATGATATGGGCCGCGATGACATCGCATCTGCTTGCACCGTACTTTTTGAAGGGACGATGTGGTTCTCCAACAACACCAGCTCCCTAAAGATGTTCGCCAAGAAGTCCTGACCTCCCCACACCTCACAACTAGTTATGGGGAACCATTAAGAGGCATGTATCTGCACGTCGTTATGCTACAAACGAAGAACTGCGCAATGCTGTTGAGGATGCATTTCGCACTATAACACCGGACATGCTCAGAAGTATGTCAAGAAGAACATGGAGGCGTATGGAACTGTGTTCACAGCATGATGGGGAACATACAGATATATCGGACACTACGTACGTTTTTTTTTCTCTGTCGTGTGTCCTCATGAGAGGCCGAGTGCAGGTCTTTCTAGTCGACGTTCGTGGGCGACCTGCGCGTCGGGATGAGAGATGGAATGGATGAAGATGATTGAAACCGGGCAAGAATGTGGAAGGAAGTGGCCGTGGCCTGTCAGAAGGTACCATACCAGCATTTGCCTGGTGTTGAAAATGGGAAACCACGGAAAACCATTTCAAGGACGGCTGACGGTGGGGCTCGAACCCACGCGTCTACCGAGTCATCAGAGAGCTTGGTCCCATGACCGAACGCTGCGCTTTAGCCAGCGTAGCCACTGCTGTCGGTAATACGTAAGTCACATATACCATAAATAACATTTGATACTAAAAATTTACAGGGGGACGTGAACTTCCCGCCCTCCCTGTACCTTACATGAATATTAACACCATTCACTTGTGTTAGTGTCCTTATTTTGATAATTTGCATGCGCGCACCATGCATTATTTTGTAACTATAATCCCTCCATTGGCCAATCTTTGCTATGTTTCTGGAAAGAACACACTCTGGTAACCGATGTCAGCGCCGGGATTCGAACCTACGATATCCGGACTTACTGCCACTGCCCTTGCGACCGTGATGTCCGTTTAACGAGCGTGGCTACACAGCGGGACGAATTGCTTGCAGAATTTGGCTTGAGTAAGTATAACCCCCTCCCCATTGGTCGATCCTGGCTACGCTACTGTACCACATCCAGCATACAGCCCTGATCTTACGCCTTCAGTTCTTTTTCGATCCGCGGCCCATTTCTTGCGTTGAAGAAATTTCGAAACCATTGAAGCTGTGGAAGTGGGTCTCGCCGAATTCTTTGCATCAAAACCCAGAGACTGGTACCGTCGTGGGATAAGAAACCTCGCTGAAAGATGGCTCAAGACCATAGAATCTGATGGTCTCTATTTTGAAGAATAGTTTAATTTCTTGTAAGAAAATTTTCCAAATAAAATTTTCTTTAAAAAACGATATTACTTACGAGACATCCCCTATACCTCCCTTGTTCGATTCTGCGTTAGGCTATAGGTGATACGCCAATTTCTCACGTTCAATAATAAGACTATTTTATATTTGTGGTTGTATGAAACATTGTCCGGAATTTTGGCGTCTTTTCTAGGAACCGCTCACTTAAAAATACAGTATATACATGGGAAACTACAGTACTTGTCTGTGGTTAATGACATATTTATATGTTATGGGCACAGCTACTAGCAGTGTAGCCTATAACTCAAGTTTCATTTTATTTTCTAACTATCCAATAAGAAGTTCTTATAATTTTTCTAAAGTACCGTAACTTTTTATCAGCCCAGGATAAATGAACAGCAGGAAACATGGCTTCATTTTGAGGCTCCCATTCGTGATTATCAGAAACCAGATCCACTACAAACGTACAGTGTGATACCGAATTTATGAAGAGTAATATTGATGGGAGGTTGTTTGCGCGCTGGCTCGTGCGATTAACAGCAGACGGGCTGGTGAAATCGGGTAAGCTGAGGGAACTCTTGGTTCCCGCAGCAAAGTGCCACAAAGTATGGGATGTAGTGCAAGATGCACTACCCCGATGGCGGTCCAGGCAGGGTGTACCAAGTGCCGGCTGGTGAACCTGACTTAGTGCACCCTCGTGAAACTCCACAACAGGCACGGCAAAAACCTAAAATGTTTGCTGGAGTTGAAACATAGTAGACAGCAGCGATTCAAATCCTGGCCAATGCATGTGCGTTCATGACATTCGTATTATTTTCAGATCACTATATTAACATTGGTGCATACTGATCCCTTTACTTACTGATACAACTGGAATGTGCGTGGGCTGGCATTGAGAGAAACAGCAATTGGGCCAATTTTCGCAACAGCAACTTGAAGAGCAGTTTCGTCTTGAGGTGGTAGAATAGCCCATGATGTTGTGTTTGCAGCTACCAGATTTCTTTTGTATTTACAAATCCCTCCCTGAAAATGTAGAAGCAAATAAAGGCTTAGCTACCACACAATGTAATACAAACGGAGGCTTAATTGCACAACTCAGTTGTTCACAACACACATGGTTTTTAAAAGACTTGAAATAATCATATTTATGAGTTACGCATTTGGTATGGTATGATGGAAAACTTTAGGGACGCTCTTTGGAATTATTAGCCTACTTTCGAAGTTTATGAGAAATGAAAGCAGCCTTATGAGATGTACACGGGCAAAATGTCCGTGTGTTTGTATGTCTGTCCCCCTATCAGTTTCCAAACAACGAAACCCAGTTGTATCAAATTTGGCACAGCGGTAGCACTAGTAAAGGACACCTCAGAGTCATGTTTCATATCGCAGCCATCTTAACGATAACAAACTGGCGGCCACCCGAGTGTACAAAACTTAAATCGAATTACAACTAAAATAATCATCGGATCTCTACCAATTTTTAGAAAAACAATTGGGAAGCGTCTGAGGCGCAAACTACAAAGACATCAGCTGAATACTTTCAAGATGATGGCCGCAAGAATAATGCACGTATTATAATCCATAACGTATGATCCAATGAACCAATACTCACAGTACTTGACTTTCAAGGATATTCATTTAGGGACGCTCTGTTACGTATCACTGGCACGTTAAAGATCCCCATCGGGGCAAAATTCCGGCGCCCTGGCGTCTCTAAAAGCACCAGTAGTTAAAAGGGACTTACAACCAATAAAATTATTATAATTATTATTATTATTCTGTTACGCAGCTTCCTTCTTGAAATTGTAAAATATAAAAATAAATAGCCCAACTCTCAACATTTAAGAGCTACAGTAATGAAAATTAGTGCCAAGGTTGGACCGTATAGGCCTATTTGGCTTTGTATGGCGAAAGCAAAAGAACAGAGACTCCATAATACAAGAAGGCGGCCATTCGAACTACTAGAACATTAAAATCGCAAACTCAGAAAGTAATTGCTTGATTAAGGCGAATATTTGCAAGAGATGAGTATCATAATATGGGTTCGCACTTGCGTTGTTCAAAAGTCTATCACACTGAATATAGCACACAGCAGCTATCATAAAATTTTAAAATAATCTAATAACTCTCAGAATCCACAGCCTGCTTCCAGTCGACCGACCGGTCAGGGACTGGAATGAATGAAACCTCCAGTTAGCGGCGAGGATATGAACTGTGCCGGCTGCCGAACCCTGTCACACTCCCCTGGGGCAATGATTAAATGAAAGACAGACGAAATGAAATTATAGTGGAAAGTGTTGCTGGAATTAAATTGTGACAGGGAAAACCGGAGTACCTGGAGAAAAACCTGTCAGCCTCCGCTTTGTACAGCACAAATCTCACATGAAGTGACCGGGATTTGAACCACGGACCCAGCGGTGAGAGGCCAGCGTGCTGCCGCCTAAGCTACGGAGGCTCTAATCTTAAATTTATAATAATATAGAAATATAGACTAGTAATAAGGTACAACCTTGTAAATCACCCCATATGCTAAGAGCAAAAGAACAGTGACTCCATACATCAAGATGGCGGCTAAACGAGCTATTAAAATTAACAAATAAGTGACACAGGAAATAATTGGACAGTAAGGCAAAACTTGGTAGAACAGGAGAATTGTATAAAAGGCCTCAATAGAGTTAGTAATAAATTAATCCCACTGAACATAGCGCGCAGCAGCCATCCAAAAATGTCATAATTTAAATATAAATAACTCTCTATGTTTTAGAGCTACAATAATGAAAATTAGTGATAATGTAAACCCTTTGTGGTATCGTATGACCTAAGCAAAATAACAGCGACTCCAAAATTTCAAAATGTCAGTTGGGCGTAGACTACTATTGAAACGTAATAATGAATCATACCGGCATCATAGCCGAGAGTGCTAAGGCGCTAACTCGTGTCACACTGGCATCGGGAGAGCTTGGGTTCCAATCTCACCTCAGCCGTCCTGAAAATGGTTTTCGTTGTTTCCCATTTTCGCAACTAGGCAACCGGGACGGTTCCTTTCCACAGGTCCACGGCCGACTTCGTTCCAAAATCCCTTCCCCAACCCTTCAATAATTAGAGCAAAGTTAGCAGTCACCTGGCCATCGGCCTGTCACCATCCCCAGATGTATCAGCTGACAAAGTGTGTGTCTGGGACTGATTGCTAGCCGTGTCCGTGGGTGAAGTCGAGTTGGGAGGGTAAGCGATTTAAAAAAAATAATTAATCATTCAGAATATACTGTAATTGCGCTATCAAAACGAAACTGAATAAGATAATAATAATAATGATAATAATAATAATATGACGTCCCATTTAACGCCGGGGTACCGGAATTTTGCCCCGAAGGTGATCTTTAACGTGCCAGTAAATCTACTGACACGGCTCCCTCGCATTTTCACACCCTCAATGTCAGCTGACTGCGCCAGGATAAACTGAATAAGAACAAGTAGTTCTGTGAGGAGATAAATAGCCTCTTTTCATATATCGCACTGCTCTTTTCCGATAAAAACTCCCCCCCCCCCCGGCTATTAAAAGGATTTTCCATGTGATGTATTGTGCCCAATTCTAGGAATGGGTATTCCAAGATTCAGACACCTAGGTATCAAGGGAAAGGCTACAGCCGCTTTTGAAAGTTGAGATATTTGAATATCGCGCTCCTTTCCTTCTAGATTGAAATGGAAACTTTATGCAGCCAAGAAGATGTTAAGTGACGTGGCAAATAGTAGCAGAGGTCGAGACTATATGGTGATTAAATACTTAGCCATGGAGTAGAGACTTGATACTTGGATCAGATTACTGGCACGGCCAAATGAAAGAGGATGCACTTAGTCTCAAGTGAATCAGACCAGAGACACCGGAGATATGAGGATTTACAGATTTCAGCGTGATCCAGCGTGGAGCCGACCGTTTTGTATAAAAGCCGCTCGGCCCAAGCATAAGCAGCTCACTTCAAACCAAGCTCTTGTAGGACAAGGTGCTGCTGCTACGTAGAGCCAAGGCACATGGTTGCCGAATCTACGCAGAAGATATCTTTGAATTGTGATAGTCACAAAAGTGCTACGATACGTGGGGAACGTAGTAAGTTTCCGGTAGAGGGAATCACTAAGGTGATTGTTATTTTTTACGGACATTGGTGAAACACTTTGTTTCTATATGGACATATGCTAGACTTTGTCTAGATATTATTCTGTCACAGTCCAGTAACAATAATTCAATACTTGGATATTTTAATCCAACTTGTCAGTTTCACAAATTGTAACTAAATAACCACTCAGATCTTTCAGTATATTGAAGGCCAGTCTATCACGGTGTTGTTCATTAGCCGACAAAGGGAAACTATATGTTGCTTCGCGCATGATAGATGGTGTGAAACCATGCCCAGGGAACGATCTTCAGAACAGCCGTTGATTGTTTTAGACTATCAGTGTTTTCTTGTACTGAAAAGATTACCGTGAGTTATGTTACAACTGACGCTTTTGAGAAGAGATCATTTGGATCTGACCCCATTTAAGCGAACTGCTATGGATTTAATTGAAGTCAATATTAAAATGGATCAGCAGTTACTTCAAACTTCAAGAAATATTTCCTCTGTGTCGTGCTAGACAGATTGTGGGTATATAATGGCGGCCGATACAAAGATTAGACGTGCGTGTCCAATAGGGCATGTACCTGGATAAATCTGGTACAGACCAGGTTCACTACGCTTCAAGACCAACGAGAAATGTAAGCCACATTTGACTTTTATATTATGCCTAGCTAATTGGAACAAACTCATTTTCTGCAGATGACCAACACATTTACTTTCTTCGTATTTAAATCTTGCATTGATTTACGCAAGACACATTAGGGTTATTCTGAGTATTTTCAGCACTCAACAGTTTAGGATCGATGACCGAGCATACCGAGCATTTATTTGAATGTTCATTTTGTTTGAGAATCACCGTAATCAGCCGATATAAGTGTAGAAGTTAATATTTATTTTTGTTGAGGAATGGATATTTTGTCCATATTCGAAGAGTCGAACATGTGGTTTTTTCACATAAGGAAATAATAATTAAACATATTGTAACGTGTTTTTCGAGGGTTTTTTATGCAACTGGCATAAGTCAGTAGGAAGCCATTCTATATTTATTTACGCGGCAAATTGTTCAGCCAAGAGAATTTTTCATGTTAATTTATTATTATTATTAATTTATTATAATTATTATTAAGGTATTTTCGGCGCATTTTATAAAAATTATTAGCATTCAGATAGGTTTTCTATGTCTTAGAAAACGCTATCAAGCAAATTATTACGAACGACAATATCATAGAATATTATGTGATTGCGGAATTTTACGGAGTTTTCGTCAGTTAGGGTATATCGAGAGACGTGACTCACTGGGAATTCAAGTACACGCTTAATCTTGTCGGAAAGCATGACGCAATCCTGGGTCGCAGCGTTCAGGAAAGGCGAATAGTTGGAACGGAAATCGACTTCATCATCGCCGCGCCGAGTGTAATGAACTAGAGGAGGGGAAGTAGCGGGGTGCAGCCAATCAGTGGAGACCACCTAAGCTGAAGTCGGATGAAGAGTGGGGATGCGACGGGTGCATATATCGTTCAGTGTTCCGTGGAACAACAACAATCAGTGTAGAACTTGCGGAGTGTGGTTGCACGCGGGAGTCGCTCCGAGGTTCGGTGGAGTTAAGGACGATCTGTATAGAATTTAACCAGTGCGGTTGTACGAGTGTTTGGGTCCGAGGTACGGACCATAGAATTATCTAATCTACCAGAATCTCATCAAATATCGACGAAGATGTCGACGTCCAGGAGACTGTGGGAAGCTCACAGCATCATCCAGTACGAGGGAAATGTTTCGGCAATTTCCAGTGGTAAGCGCTAATGACGCAGAAATACGCAATCTCTCATTTCTCTTGGTTTTATATTTCATATTTCAGTAACTTCATAGCTTGGGAATAAGACTAAAATCAATAATTTATCAGACTCCGTTTTCACGTAATTTTCTATCGGTAATATTCAAATCACAACGCTCCAATTTAAATTTTATACTTATTATTATTATTAATTTTGCTATACTTGTTTTATATAATAAATTCATTTCTTTTACAATGCAATCTTTGCTTTCAGTAGGTAGCATTAGATATAGACCAATTCCTTCTCCTGATACAATTGTTTGATGGGTTAATGATCAAATCATACCACGATCTGAGTGAATAGAGTCTTGAATGTGTTCTGCCAGAGCTAGACGTTGTTAAATACAAATTTATATTTCAACATTGCGTTGAGGTCTTGGCGCCCATTTAAACAACATAGCTTAGGCAAAGGTAAACAGTTACATTTTTCTCCCAACAGTTAGGGCTAGCGAAACTGCTACAATTGTCGCCGACAACTTGGGGCTGAAAACCTAATAACATTTGTGGAAGGAGAAGGGTATATATTTCTGTACCTGTATTTTCGGGGTTATTTGTCTTTATCAGTGTATATCATTATGGGGGATGAGAAAGAAAGACAGATGAGGTTACGTAGTGGTCATCAACTGGAGAGTGATGATACGAGCAGTATGTCGAGTGATGGCAGTACCGGGGTAGCGGAGGTAAATCCCGATACTGAAACAGGGAGTGTAGGTGGCCAACCAGAATTAAAAACTTTACTTCTCGAGTTCATGTATCAGAACAAAGTTAGTAGTGATGCCTTAAATGCAAAATTAGAACAAAACAGTAGGGAAAATAAAGAAAGTACAGAAGCTTTAAATGCAAAATTAGAACAGAATAATGCAAAATTAGAACAGAA
Organism: Meconema thalassinum; assembly: GCA_946902985.2. Taxonomy (NCBI): domain Eukaryota; kingdom Metazoa; phylum Arthropoda; class Insecta; order Orthoptera; family Tettigoniidae; genus Meconema; species Meconema thalassinum. The sequence continues at coordinate 1,303,898,498 of OX336389.2, read as the reverse complement.
TAATGCAAAATTAGAACAAAACAGTAGGGAAAATAAAGAAAGTACAGAAGCTTTAAATAAAAAATTAGAACAGAATAATGCAAAATTAGATAAGAACAACAAGGAAATTAGTGTGAAAATGGAGCAGATTAGAGGAGAAATCAGAGGAGTAATGGAAGAGAAGGTTAAAGAGATCATTGCAGATGTAGACAAGAAATTAGGAAAAGTACAGGAGGAGTTGGAAATTAGAATCAGTACACAGGCTGAAAATTTAAAAGAACTAGTGCAACTGGAAACACAGCAGGTCAAAAAGCAATTGGGGGGAGAAATTGACAAAATTCAGGTAGCTACTAAAGAGGTTAAGGAACAGCTGGGGGGTAGAATTGAGAAAGTCCACTCACAAATAGTTGCAGAAGTAAATGATTTAAGAGAGAGTAATAGAGAGAGCATTAGCAAGATTGAGGAGAAACAAGCAAAGCTATATGATAATGTAGAAGAATCAGAAGGAAACATTAAATTAACAGTAAACAGTATTGAGAGGAAGGCTGAAGAGAAAATCGCAGAATTAGAGTTAAAATTAAAAGCTAGGATCAGGCAAGAAAATAGTCAGAATAGGCCAGTTTTTGTGAATAGCACACACAGGGAGGTAGAACTGGGTAAGTTCAGCAATCGACAGGGGTGCCCAATGGAGTTCATGGACACTATAGAAAATAAATTCGGGGAGAGGTTGGAAAATGGTAGTATTGAGTGGTGCCAGGTAGTTGAAATTTTAGAACAAGTGTTTGTGGGGGAAACGAGGAATTGGTTTGCTCTCTACAGAGACAAGTTTACTGATATTAATGACTTTAAAATGAAATTCTGTGAAAAGTTCTGGAATGAGGTTATTCAGTCGCAGCATCGTGAGGGAGTAGTGTGTGGTAAATATAACCCTAAAGGAAGCTCCACCATGACCAAATACTTTTTAGGGCAGGTATTAGTGTGTAAATATCTGGATGGCTTGAAGGAGGAAAGTGATGTGGTGAGGTTGCTACTTAGGCACTTTCCCTATAGGATCAAGGAGGCTGCTTGTATCCAGAATGTAAAGACTATATCACAAGTAGAAAATTTGTTAAGCACATTTGATGCACTAGGGAGAGGGGGTTATGAGGACAATTTCAATAGGAACCAGGGTAATAATAATAATAGACCTAATGAAGCCAGGCATCAAGAAGTTCAAGGGAACGGTGGCGAAGGGGCCAACGCTCAAAATAGAAATAATAATAATCAGCTAAATCAGAACAGAGGAAATGGCTATGGTAATCAGTATCAAGGAAGGAACAATGATTTCAGGGGAAATCAAGGGAGGAACAATGATTACAGGGGAAATCAAGGGAGAAACAATGATTTCAGGGGAAATCAAGGGAGAAATTATAATGACAATAATTACAACCAGAATAGGGGTCAAGGAAGAGGACAGCCTAGTGGTAGTAATATACAGCCAAACAATGACAACATAGCCCAGAACAACCAGACCAGTTTAGTAGTTAGTAGTACTACGGCCAGCTGTAGCGGTTCTTTAAACGCGAACCAGGCTGCGAAGTAAGGTCAGAATCTCAGTCTGTAGCATGCCCTGTCCATACAATTATACAGGAACCCTATGACCTAACTGTAAGAAATGAATTATTACATGAACTAAATGATGAAGGTATTATTCAGGAAGTGGTTAGTAAGAGCCCCATAGTTAAATTTAACGTGTCCGAGGCGTACACAGATGTTTTAATTGATAGTGGTTGTATGAAGAGTTGCATAAGTAGTGCATTTTATGATAAAATGAAAGGAACTGGAGTAAATTTTGAGGAGATGCCAATTAAAAGCACTTTTGTTATCACAGCTGTTGGGAAGAGATCTAAAGTAATTTCTAAGCAAGTTTTAGTAGACATTAAAATTAATAATCATGTAGAGAAGCAGATTTGCCTTGTAATTCCAAATTTAGTATTCAGTGTTATCTTGGGTTCAGAGTGGCTAAGTAGAGTGTCTGGTAACTTATGTTATGATGTAGGGAGTTTGAAATTTAAATGGGGAGATTCTGAAGTAGAAGTAGCGTTCAATGACCATATTCAGAGGAGTAGTATTGTAGGTGTGATTTGTACTTTAAATGAGATATCGCCAGCCGTAGAGCGGGGTTCTCCATGTTTTGTGGGCAGTGTGATTACGAACGGAAGTCTAGAGGACTCGTTACGTGATGCTGCATTTCAGGGTAATATAGAGGTGGAACAATGTGTTCGGCTCTATGATGTGTTATTGTGTAATAGGAGAGTTTTTGAGGATCGCATTGGTATGGCCAATTGCTATACACATTCATTGAACGTTATTGATAGGTCAGTATTCACAGGACATAGATATCCTGTACCTTTCGCTTATCAAAATGCAGTTGAGGCACAAATTAACCAGGTGCTTGAAGATGGGATTATTGAGCACTCTAACAGTCCGTATGTTAATTCTTTGATCACGGTACCCAAGACCGACGGCACGGTTCGTATTTGTTTAGACGCTCGTTTGGTTAACAGTAGAATTAGTTCAGATCAGCTGAAATCTATGTCAATAGAAGAATTAATGCAAACATTTGAGGGGAAGAAGTATTTCACTTGTGTAGATTTGAGTTCCAGTTTTTGGCAAGTGCCACTTATGTACGAAGATAGACCATTTACAGCTTTTAGTCATAAATATAACCTTTATCAATTTTGTAGAACACCTTATGGGTTAAAGAGTAGTTCAGCAGCTTTAATTAGGGCTTTAAACATCGCATTAGGGGATGACTGAGGAGAGTTTGTAACCATTTACATTGATGATATGGTAATTAGTTCACGCAGTTTTGAGGAGCATCTACGTCATTTAGATATAGTTTTTCAGAAGTTAGATCAGGCAGGGTTCACTTTGAAGCTGTCTAAGTCGTCATTCTGTCAGTCAGAAGTGACATTTTTAGGTCATAGAGTGTCGAGTAGAGGTGTAACACCAGAAGAAAGTAGGGTTAATAAGATACTTAACGCAGAGGTGCCACAGAATGTTAAACAGTTAAAAACTTACCTGGGAATTTGCAACTTTTTCAGGAGGTTCGTTCTTAAATACTCTGGGTTGGTAGAACCATTCAGGGAATTGCTTAAAAGTGGGACTCGGTGGAGATGGGAGTCCAAGCATGATCAGGCTTTTAGAGCGCTGAAGGAAGGTTTTGAGAAAGCTGTAGTGCTGAAATATCCGTTAAAAGATAAAGAATATGTGGTTATGACAGATGCTTCACATATAGGCATTGCTGGAGTATTATGTCAGAAAGATGATGAGGGTAATCTGTGCATTGTATCTTTAGCCTCGCGAGGACTGACAGCAGCAGAAAAAAGATACACGATTACTGAGTTAGAGCTTTTAGGTATTGTTTTCAGTTTAGGGAAATTTAGAATGTATTTAGTAGGGGGGAAATTTGAGATCCACACAGATCACCATGCATTACTGTATATGAGGACTTGTAAACTCAGTTCTAACAGAGTTAGTAGGTGGATTCTTGCTCTGCAGGAATACGAATTCACAGTAAAATATATTAAAGGTAAAGATAACATTCTTGCAGACATGCTATCGAGGGACACTAATTTATGTAGGGATTATCCTGTGGTTAAAGCAGAGGACGGTATTTTAATATGTGCATGTGTGGACAGTAGCAACAGGGCATCGTTACAGATACTGAGAAATAGGTAGGTAGAGCAACGTGATGACGTTCATTTAAGGGAGCCACTTGCAAGGTTGGAAGCAGGTGACGCAGTAACATTTATAGTTTCCAAACGTATTGGCAAAACAGCATATGTGCTGGAGAATAGTGAGGGAAACAGATTATACGGAACGTATAATATACATAGTCTACGAAAATATGTGTCCTAAAGTGAGTGTGTTTAGCTGGCGAGCCAGCCTATCAAATGAGTAAGTGTGGTGTCTGGTGCGTGCAAGATCTGGTCTTCAAGGCAGGCGTATCAGAAGTCGCACAGGGGGATAGTATGTAAGTAAATGAGAGTTGTTAAGGTACAGGGAAATATGACGGGATTGTCGGATGCTCTTGAGCACTAAAATGTCTCGATACACCAAGGCCAGAATTTGGTAGCGCTGGTGAATTCCCATTTGCCTCCAAGAGATGGGTGAACGCTTGGACAGGGTATTTTTGCTTAAGGCGTCCACGAGGCAAAAGATGGGCCATCAGAATGCGAGACAGTCCTTCATGAAATGCATACATATCAGCACACGTGATTTCTGTTTACTGCCAAGCCATGTAAGATTTGTAAGTGTGTAATTTAAGGTAATTTGTACAAAGGTATTATTTGTGTCAGGAGAACTGGTCTGTGTTGAGAACTAGTATTAAGTAGAATATGGTCTACGGGAACTTAACAAGACAGGGCGATCACGGCACAGAAATATTTGGGGTTATATGTAATGCGCATTTACTGTTTTTTTTTCAGAAGTCAATATTAATTTAATCTACTTTAAAGAGAGATTAAGTATTATGGTCACGAGGCGCTGCCACAATAGTGTGATCGTGTGCTCAGTGATAAGTGAGATTAAATTTCACCATAAGGAAGGCACCTCCAGTGAAATTAGGTAGTTCTATGGAGATATAAATATATCAGAACACCTTCAATGCGTGTGATATGACATCATAAATACATAGTGCTCACACATTAATTATGTCTATTTCTCCAACATAGAGAAATTGAGAGGCGGAAATATCAGTGGAACACTATTCTATATGTAAAACATTGGACTGGTTGCAAAGTGCAATCCATAGTGACAACAAACTTTGACGCAAAGTGCGTGAAGAAAAATTATGAGTGTATATATCTGTAATTTAGGGTGATTTCATTTATGTAATATGTATTTTGGATGGGGTTTATTAACGTGTCTGGGATAATCGGATAATGGACCGTCGTCACGGTAAATCATCCGATGATCCGAGGCGAATATGTAACGTGTTTTTCGAGGGGTTTTTATGCAACTGGCATAAGTCAGTAGGAAGCCATTCTATATTTATTTACGCGGCAAATTGTTCAGCCAAGAGAATTTTTCATGTTAATTTATTATTATTATTATTAATTTATTATAATTATTATTAAGGTATTTTCGGAGCATTTTATAAAAATTATTAGCATTGAGATAGGTTTTCTATGTCTTAGAAAACGCTATCAAGCAAATTATTACGAACGACAATATCATAGAAATTATGTGATTGCGGAATTTTTCGGAGTTTTCGTCAGTTAGGGTATATCGAGAGACGTGACTCACTGGGAATTCAAGTACACGCTTAATCTTGTCGGAAAGCATGACGCAATCCTGGGTCGCAGCGTCCAGGAAAGGCGAATAGTTGGAACGGAAATCGACTTCATCATCGCCGCGCCGAGTGTAATGAACTAGAGGAGGGGAAGTAGCGGGGTGCAGCCAATCAGTGGAGACCACGTAAGCTGAAGTCGGATGAAGAGTGGGGATGCGACGGGTGCATATATCGTTCAGTGTTCCGTGGAACAACAACAATCAGTGTAGAACTTGCGGAGTGTGGTTGCACGCGGGATTCGCTCCGAGGTTCGGTGGAGTTAAGGACGATCTGTATAGAATTTAACCAGTGCGGTTGTACGAGTGTTTGGGTCCGAGGTACGGACCATAGAATTATCTAATCTACCAGAATCTCATCAAATATCGACGAAGATGTCGACGTCCAGGAGACTGTGGGAAGCTCACAGCATCATCCAGTACGAGGGAAATGTTTCGGCAATTTCCAGTGGTAAGCGCTAATGACGCAGAAATACGCAATCTCTCATTTCTCTTGGTTTTATATTTCATATTTCAGTAACTTCATAGCTTGTGATTAAGACTAAAATCAATGATTTATCAGACTCCGTTTTCACGTAATTTTCTATCGGTAATATTCAAATCACAACGCTCCAATTTAAATTTTATACTTATTATTATTATTAATTTTGCTATACTTGTTTTATATAATAAATTCATTTCTTTTACAATGCAATCTTTGCTTTCAGTAGGTAGCATTAGATATAGACCAATTCCTTCTCCTGATACAATTGTTTGTTGGGTTAATGATCAAATCATACCACGATCTGAGTGAATAGAGTCTTGAATGTGTTCTGCCAGAGCTAGACGTTGTTAAATACAAATTTAGATTTCAACATTGCGTTGAGGTCTTGGCGCCCATTAAAACAACATAGCTTAGGCAAAGGTAAACAGTTACATTTTTCTCCCAACAGTTAGGGCTAGCAAAACTGCTACAATATTTAAGGAAATAATAACAATAATAATCCAATAATAATAATAATTTTCATAATTTTTCTAAATAATTATTGGATCTTACATTTTCTAATAATCACATTCGTTGAGAGAGAGCTTAAGGATTAGTTTAATCCTTCCTAGTTTGGAACAGGTGATTTTCCGAAAGCTAGTGGATAGCGCAAGCCCGTATTCCACCAACATTATAGTTCTGGTTGAACAGTTAATATTTGCATTGAGCAAAGTATATTTTTCAGATAACACGGAAAGGCATGAAACAGGAAGCCAATGATATCTGTATCAATTAGGATTTTTTTTGTGTGTTTATATAAAACCATGACGTAGGCACACATTCGAAAGTGAAATAGAGAATATCACAAGTGTGGTAACTTCACGGTTTGAACTGAATGGTAAAATAAAATAAACTTGTAAGTTTATAGATCTTCCAGTTTTGATAACAAGCAGAGGCTTGATTTATTGTATAAATTTTGGGAAGAAAATTTATGTGTGTGGAGTAGTTGAAATGCCATTCCCAGGTGCGCATGTTTAATTCGCAGGAATGAGGAGGTTTTTTTTGAGCATCAATCAAATAGCAGGTTCGATGGCTCAGGTTTATAGGAGGAGTATTGGAACCACACATTTCGTCGAATGAATGACCAAACCATCAGTAATTATTTCAAACTTGTTTACGTATTCCATTAATACTTTGGATTTTCTAGAACCCGGTTTTGTCATGATAAAATTGTATTCTTCTTCAGAGGAAGACCTTTGCCGTTGTTGTTGGGATATTGTGTTCTTACACAAATAATTGAATGGGCCACTGCCAATTAAAAAATAATTCTGTATCCACGAATTACTTAAAGGATGTTTTCAATCCTATTGTCATGAACTAAATGAATTTATTATAAAGCTACAATTCTTATTTCCGCATTCTGTTCAAGAATTGCAAGTTGTGAAAGTTACTAAAATAGCAACAAATATAAATATTTTTCTTAATAATAATTCCAAGTGGAAAATCGGATAGTTGAATGGTTCAACAATTTTTCTTGATCAAGCTGATGATTCAGAAATGATATTTCTTTGGAATTTGAAGTTCATAATCGAGTCACTTCTCGAAATGTTTAATTTTGGAAGAATAATAAATTTTGTTGTGCTTCGCACAGTTCTTCGATGCTATGCTCAAGGGTCAAATACTTTTCAGATGTTGTTATTAATATGTGTACATAATTAGTGTTGGGTCAAAGATAATATTTTTGACAATATTTTTGAAACTGGAAAAATAAGTGGAAGTTTAAAAAAAATCTATAAACAATTATAAACAGTGAGAATTTCTACGAGTGTTAATATCATGTTAGAAATTCAACCAGTGAACTACAATATTTCCAGTAAAGACAATTAAATTTGAACTGGATTTCATCGTAAATAATTGATATAATTTTGGAACACAGTCTACAGGACTGATAATCAGACTTGTGTCTCCAAAGACAATTGTTCAATGTGTTGGAAAATTTCTGTACATTGTGTAAATAGTAGTGTGTGCTGTCGCACTGGAATTATGTTACCTTGAGCATCATTTTGCAGTCAATTTTAAAATTTAGAATAAAATGAGATAATTTTACATGTTGTGTTATGCCCAGTTGAATCTCCTTCTATCCTTATTGTTGCATTGAGCCAAAAATCAGTAAAGCATTTTTTTTAATTTTGATGTCTTTTTTTTTTGCGATTAGCTTTAACCCATCTGGCGCCCCGGGATATTTTGACTCTCGTGCTGACTGATTCTTGGTAAAATGCATATGTGGTCGTGCGGACTCCGGTCTAAACGGGCACATAAAATAAGATAGAGAGAGAAAATGGCTTCGAACGTGGGGCCCGAGTTAGACACGGTCAATCGCATGCCGATTTAAATTGTGATAATTTTTTATAGATATTTTGGGAGTTGAGAGATGTCTGGTTTGGATGAATAAATTAGTAGGAAACCCAATTAGTGGGGAAAATTAAAAATTAACTGTGTTAATAATTAGAATGGGTTTGATTATTTTGATAATGGCTTAACCATTAGGGCGTCAAGTAAATTCAGTAGTAAACGTTCGATGACTGGACATACGCATTAGTAGAATCCAGGTGGAGGATATTTGAGGACTTGCATATTTTTCTTGTGATATTGTGGTAAATTTAATTCGTAAAAGTAGAGAAGTTTTTTTTCCATCGCATCGACATTAGGACAAATCTCATTTTATTAGAGTGTTCCAATTAGCTATTCATATTTCTTGTTCTAGTTATAATCTTGTGTCTGCCAACATGTATACCCCTAAGTTTTGACTAACACTGAAAATTATGGAAGAGATGATGAGGATGATGAGGTGTTTGGAAGAGAGTTCCAAAGAAGCTGGACTGCGTGTAGCAGCCATCATGAAAGAAAATACAGAGGCTTTGGAAAAGAAACTTAAAGAAGATTCCGATATGTTAGAAAGCAGGTTAAAAGATAACTTAAAAGATAATTTAAATAGTAAATTTAATTCTATGGAAAATAAATTTAAAGAGAATTCCTAAATCTTGAAAATGTCACTTGAGGGTAAAATGACTAAATTATGCGAAAAAACACATGAGCTCGAAACTTCATTAGCTACTAACGCAAGTTTAATGGACGAAAAATTTCGCGATGCCGATCTAAGATCCCAAAGATTAGCTGATAGGATAGAAAGTGGTCTTAGGAAAGTTGGTGAAGACATATGGTCAACCTAGAAGTCAGAGTGAAGAAAGAGAGCAATGAGATGGCAACTCTAGTTGTTCAACGTTTGACAGATCAATTCAAAGAACTCGTAGTGGGAGAAATAAGAGAAGGTGTGATTAATGAATTACAAACTGAAATTAAAACCACAGTTATCGATGAGATTTAAAACACACTCAAGCTGGAGAACCAAGATGGAGTCAAGGAGATTAGAGAATCTTTGTCATCTCATATTCAAGTAATTTCCAAAGATATTCAAGCGACTCAGAAGGACATATCAGATATGACAGGGTCATTGAAGAGTCACGAGGCTGTTATGAACCAGATATCCACTGATGTCAAGGAGAACTATAAGGAAACAGAAGAAATAAAGAAGGAAACCGAAGGGATTAGAAAAAAGGCCGAAGAAAACCATAAGGCAATTGAGGCTATGAAAACCCAAGTTAAGGACGAGAAACAGGCTGACCATCTGTTGAAAATGCCAAGTATAAGAGGAGAAGAACAGATACAGGTAAACCTAGGAGCAGCTAGAGGAAATGATAGTCAAAGACAGGATGAGGCCAGGACAGTATTTCAATCCAACCCCATAACTGTATTCAAGAATGGAGAGGATATGCCTTCTAAATTTTCAGGGCGAGATTCTGTGACACCCGTAGAATTCTTGAGAGAAGCAGATTCCAAAATCCCTAAGGAAAGACAAATCCGAGTGATAGGGAAATTTTTGGAAGGGCCCGCACTTCTCTGGTTTAGAGCATTCAGGTCCACTCTCACCAATTTTGAGGAGTTTTCTCGTGGGTTATTGAAAAAATTTTGGTCCCCGGAAACCCAACAGCAAGTCAGAGCAGAATTATATTCGAAGAGATTTTCGACGTCACAACCTACTCGATACTCTTCGTACTTTTCTGGACAGCTTTCTAAACTTCAACATTTAGATCCGCCGATGCCAGATACTGAATTAATTACTGCATTAATACGTCAGTTTCCAGCAGAAGTCCAAAGAACTTTGATCGCTGCTAACATTTATAATATGGAGCAATTTGACGAGGTATTGCAGAAACTTGATCACACGAACGCTCAATTCTTCCATTAGAAGGGAGGAAAGAATGGCAACGCTGTGCACACTGTTATGGCCGACAGTTATTCCCAAACACCTCGAGAGATTCGAGAGGGGCGAGAAGAGAAAACGCCGAGGGAAGAGCCTGATAAAAGAGGATGGAATCAGAACACTAATTGATACAGTTACAAGCCTAATGCGAGACTAAAGGGTGGATATCGATATGACAATCGATGGAGAGAGCCAAGGAATAATCAAGGAAGATACCAGGAAAGAAGGTACTATGGTAGAAACAATAACTACAAAAACAGAGGGAATGAGAACACTCGTCAGTCCAATGAAGAGTTCAATAAGGAGACGAGGAAGATCTTGGAAGAAAGACACCTAGAAAACTCGCAGTTCTTGGAACAGAAGTCCAATGAACCAGGTCCATCGGGAACACAGCAATCCCGGGGGAATTAAAAAAACTTCGAATTCACAGTAGGAGATAGAATTTTAAACATTTTCACTTCCAGGATTATTAAATGGCAAACAGAGGATGATGACTTAATTCAACATAATGACGAACGGAAAGAAATGGGTACAAGAATTAAACTGCCAATCATATCATGCGAAGTATTCGGCATGCCTGTCGATCCTTTAATTGATACTGGGGCTATGCTTTGTCTTGTGAGCGAGAAGCTTTATATTCTGTGGAAGCTCAAGGAGAATTTAGAGGAGATTCCAGTATCAGGAATTAAAATCCCAGGAATAATACCCAACAAAATATCGCTGTGTAAAACACAATTATACTTATGTGCTACTATTGGAGGATATGATTTCCGACATGTGTTTGTAGTAATGAAGGACATGGCTTTTGACATGATCTTGGGAGCGGATTTCATCCAGAAATATCGAGCTGTGATATACATGAAGACAGAGACGGTCAGATTCCAGTATACCGAAGAGATAAACTTCGAGGGAAAGGAAGAGGAAGACATCGAGGGAGACGCTCAATGGTCTCTGATTTTTCGGGAAGCTGAAGGAAAAGAAGTCTACACTGAGAAGGGGTCCCCAGAGCTAGGGAAAATTTTGGAAGAGTACCATGATATTTTTGATATTAAACCTGGTGAAATTAAAGATTTTGAATATCGAATTCGTGTAACTGATGATGCACCTTTCCATGCTAAATTGTATCCAGTAGCGGAAAAGCATCGAGAAAAGGTAAAAGTGCTTATCAAAGAGATGGAAGGTAACAATGTGATTGAAAAGTACACTACCTCTTATGTCAATCCATTAGCAGTAGTGTCTAAGCCGGATGGAAGTCTGGGACTGTGTTTAGACGCGCGAAATTTGAATTCAAGATTACTGCCAGAGTATGACAGACCACCAATCATTAGGGAACTGTTAAGGAAATTCCAGGGCAAGATCTGGTTCTCTAACATTGATCTCAATTCGTCCTACCACCACATTAGGCTTAGTGAAGATTCCAAAAAGTTTACAGGGTTTATGTTTGACCAACAGACATATGTATTCCGCCGTCTACCATTTGGGATCAAAACATCTGGATCTTCTTTGATCAGAGCACTGGAACAAAATTTGAGTCCTGAAGTAAAAGAGATAGCGATTCGTTACATAGACGATATCCTAATCGCATCTGAGACTAAGGAGGAACATTTGATACATCTTCAGATGTTATTCGCAGATTTAAGAAAAGCGAACTTTAAAGTAAACCTTCGAAAATGTCAGTTCTTTCAGAGGGAAATAAAATTTTTGGCCATATTTTAGATGGTGAAGGATACCGTCCCAATGAGACAAAGATACAAGCGATTGCGAATTTCCCTAGACCTACTAGGGTGAAAAATGTCCGCAGTTTTCTCGGAACATGCCAATTCTTTGCAGGGCATTGTCCAAGCTTCACCAAGACAGTTGCTCCCTTGCAGGAATTATTGAAAAAGGGAAACAAATGGAATGAAGATTGCGAACAATCATTTCAAGATGCCAAGAGGTTATTGGTAAACAGTGTGAAATTAGGGTATCCTGACTTCACCAAGAATTTCATCATAGAATCCGATGCATCAACCGTAGGGATTGGAGCTATTCTTCTTCAAGAAGATGACGATCACAGGAGATATTACCTGACTTTCATAAGCAGGAAACTTCGTCCATCAGAAAGGAACTATTACACCACAGAGTTAGAAGCCCTTGCTGTAATCTTCGCGTTGGAGTCTTGGAAGAAAATGTTAATTGGACATTCAGTAATTGTGAGGACTGATCACCATGCATTGGAGTTTATCTTAAGAACAAACTTTGCCAGTGATAGAATAACTAGATGGTCACTCTTTATTCAACAATTCAACCTAGTTATCGAACACACTCCTGGAAAGTTGAACATTGGGGCCGATTTATTGAGTAGAGCAGTGGAGTCTACATCCAAGGTTTTTCAAGTTAACCTGACGCATGAGGATGAGGATACCTTAAGAAGGTTAAGATTGTTACATTTATCCCAGAGGAGAGACCGACGTCTTAGAAATATTTTTCGTTTTCTACAGGGAGATATGGATCCCAATGACGATGATTTTGTGGAAACTGAAAGAATTTCAAGAGATTATTTGATGTTAGATGGTCTAGTCTACAGGTTTGCAGATCCCGACCATACGAAGCTGAGGGTAGTGGTACCTCCACGAATGCAAACACCCATTATTTGGATGGCGCATCGAATTGCAGGTCATGCTGGAGTAGATAAGACAGTCAACTTGATACAAGAGAAATTTTCATGGGAGCGAATGCGACAAAATGTCAGGAACACTATTCGGGAGTGCGACTTATGCCAAAGGAGTAAATATAATTCTAAATTATTGAGAGAATTACCAAGGCCTATTATTCCTTCTAAGCCTTGTGAAATCTTTGCGACTGATCTTTATGGTCCTCTCCCAAAGTCTAAAAGAGGTAACCGATATATTCTGGTGACCATAGATGTTTTCAGCAAATACACTATTTTACACACAATTCAGAAGGCAAACGCAAAATATTGTGCGAAGAGAATTAGAGACAGAGTAATTCCGGAAGCAGGCAAACCGGAATTCCTTTTATCAGATCACGAACCCCAATTTACATCTTTAGAATTCAGGGCCGTCATGAATAATCTTGGGATTAGACAATTGCTTTGTTCTATCAGACATCCTGAAAGCAATCCAGCAGAACGCGTGATGGCTGAAATATCTAAATTTTGCCGCCTCTATTGTCCAAATGAGCATTGGAAATGGATGGATGTTCTCACTTTAGCATCCGAATCCATCAACTCTACGATTCATGAGAGTACTGGACAGATTCCCATGTTGCTTCATCATGGAATTAAACCAACAAGATTATGGGATCGAATCATCTCTATTCCACCCGAGATTGAACCTAGTCGTCAGAGGAGGGAGACTCTAGCTTTAGACAAGTTGAGGAGCCAAGATGAGAAAAGAAAGCGCAGAGTGAGAGGAAAGCGTTTTCGCAGACCCTTGCGCGTAGGAACTCTTGTTTTAGTAAAAAAATCCTACACCCTCCGACGTGCAAAATCGAGTGTACTCGAAGTTTGCAAGCCTTTACGATGGACCCTATCGTGTTGTGGAAGTGAACAACAATGGTGGCTATAAAATCGCCAATACACGAACTGGTAACATCGTGGGAATTTATAATGCAGCGAATTTGAAGATTTATTATTCAAGAACCAGAAGATTTAATGAGTAGATAGGAAAAATAAAAAATTTTCAATTTTTATTTTTTTTGCTAGGTGTGGGGTGGATATGCCCAATTCTAGGAATGGGTATTCCAAGATTCAGACACCTAGGTATCAAGGGAAAGGCTACAGCCGCTTTTGAAAGTTGAGATATTTGAATATCGCGCTCCTTTCCTTCTAGATTGAAATGGAAACTTTATGCAGCCAAGAAGATGTTAAGTGACGTGGCAAATAGTAGCAGAGGTCGAGACTATTTGGTGATTAAATACTTAGCCATGGAGTAGAGACTTGATACTTGGGTCAGATTACTGGCACGGCCAAATGAAAGAGGATGCACTTAGTCTCAAGTGAATCAGACCAGAGACACCGGAGATATGAGGATTTACAGATTTCAACGTGATCCAGCGTGGAGCCAACCGTTTTGTATAAAAGCCGCTCGGCCCATGCATAAGCAGCTCACTTCAAACCAAGCTCTTGTAGGACAAGGTGCTGCTGCTACGTCGAGCCAAGGCACATGGTTGCCGAATCTACGCAGAAGATATCTTTGAATTGTGATAGTCACAAAAGTGCTACGATACGTGGGGAACGTAGTAAGTTTCCGGTAGAGGGAATCACAAAGGTGATTGTTATTTTTTACGGACATTGGTGAAACACTTTGTTTCTATATGGACATATGCTAGACTTTGTCTAGATATTATTCTGTCACAGTCCAGTAACAATAATTCAATACTTGGATATTTTAATCCAACTTGTCAGTTTCACAAATTGTAACTAAATAACCACTCAGATCTTTCAGTATATTGAAGGCCAGTCTATCACGGTGTTGTTCATTAGCCGACAAAGGGAAACTATATGTTGCTTCGCGCATGATAGATGGTGTGAAGCCATGCCCAGGGAACGATCTTCAGAACAGCCGTTGATGGTTTTAGACTATCAGTGTTTTCCTGTACTGAAAAGATTACCGTTAGTTATGTTACAACTGACGCTTTTGAGAAGAGATCATTTGGATCTGACCCCATTTAAGCGAACTGCTATGGATTTAATTGAAGTCAATATTAAAATGGATCAGCAGTTACTTCAAACTTCAAGAAATATTTCCACTGTGTCGTGCTAGAGAGATTGTGGGTATATAATGGCGGCCGATACAAGGATTAGACGTGCGTGTCCAATAGGGCATGTGTCTGGATAAATCTGGTACAGACCAGGTTCACTACGCTTCAAGACCTACGAGAAATGTAAGCCACATTTGACTTTTATATTATGCCTAGCTAATTGGAACAAACTCATTTTCTGCAGATGACCAACACATTTATTTTTCTTCGTATTTAAATCTTGCATTGATTTACGCAAGACACATTAGGGTTATTCTGAGTATTTTCAGCACTCAGAACAGTTTAGGATCGATGACCGAGCATACCGAGCATTTATTTGAATGTTCATTTTGTTTGAGAATCACGGTAATCAGCCGATATAACTGTAGAAGTCAATATTTATTTTTGTTGAGGAATGGATATTTTGTCCATATTCGAAGAGTCGAACATGTGGTATTTTTCACATAAGGAAATAATAATTAAACATATTTAAGGAAATAATAATAATAATAATCCAATAATAATAATAATAATTTCATAATTTTTCTAAATAATTATTGGATCTTACATTTTCTAATAATCACATTCGTTGAGTGAGAGCTTAAGGATTAGTTTAATCATTCCTAGTTTGGAACAGGTGATTTTCCGAAAGCTAGTGGATAGCGCAAGCCCGTATTCCACCAACATTATAGTTCTGGTTGAACAGTTAATATTTGCATTGAGCAAAGTATATTTTTCAGATAACACGGAAAGGCATGAAACAGGAAGCCAATGATATCTGTATCAATTAGGATTTTTTTTGTGTGTTTATATAAAACCATGACGTAGGCACACGTTCGAAAGTGAAATAGAGAATATCACAAGTGTGGTAACTTCACGGTTTGAACTGAATGGTAAAATAAAATAAACTTGTAAGTTTATAGATCTTCCAGTTTTGATAACAAGCAGAGGCTTGATTTATTGTATAAATTTTGGGAAGAAAATTTATGTGTGTGGAGTAGTTGAAATGCCATTCCCAGGTGCGCATGTTTAATTCGCAGGAATGAGGAGGTTTTTTTTGAGCATCAATCAAATAGCAGGTTCGATGGCTCAGGTTTATAGGAGGAGTATTGGAACCACACATTTCGTCGAATGAATGACCAAACCATCAGTAATTATTTCAAACTTGTTTACGTATTCCATTAATACTTTGGATTTGCTAGAACCCGGTTTTGTCATGATAAAATTGTATTCTTCTTCAGAGGAAGACCTTTGCCGTTGTTGTTGGGATATTGTGTTCTTACACAAATAATTGAATGGGCCACTGCCAATTAAAAATAATTCTGTATCCACGAATTACTTAAAGGATGTTTTCAATCCTATTGTCATGAACTAAATGAATTTATTATAAAGCTACAATTCTTATTTCCGCATTCTGTTCAAGAATTGCAAGTTGTGAAAGTTACTAAAATAGCAACAAATATAAATATTTTTCTTAATAATAATTCCAAGTGGAAAATCGGATAGTTGAATGGTTCAACAATTTTTTTTGATCAAGCTGATGATTCAGAAATGATATTTCTTTGGAATTTGAAGTTCATAATCGAGTCACTTCTCGAAATGTTTAATTTTGGAAGAATAATAAATTTTGTTGTGCTTCGCACAGTTCTTCGATGCTATGCTCAAGGGTCAAATACTTTTCAGATGTTGTTATTAATATGTGTACATAATTAGTGTTGGGTCAAAGATAATATGTTTGACAATATTTTTGAAACTGGGAAAATAAGTGGAAGTAAAAAAAAATCTATAAACAATTATAAACAGTGAGAATTTCTACGAGTGTTAATATCATGTTAGAAATTCAACCAGTGAACTACAATATTTCCAGTAAAGACAATTAAATTTGAACTGGATTTCATCGTAAATAATTGATATAATTTTGGAACACAGTCTACAGGACTGATAATCAGACTTGTGTCTCCAAAGACAATTGTTCAATGTGTTGGAAAATTTCTGTACATTGTGTAAATAGTAGTGTGTGCCGTCGCACTGGAATGATGTTACCTTGAGCATCATTTTGCAGTCAATTTTAAAATTTAGAATAAAATGAGATAATTTTACATGTTGTGTTATGCCCAGTTGAAACTCCTTCTATCCTTATTGTTGCATTGAGCCAAAAATCAGTAGAGCATTTTTTTAAATTTGATGTCGTTTTTTTTGCGATTAGCTTTAACCCATCTGGCGCCCCGGGATATTTTGACTCTCGTGCTGACTGATTCTTGGTAAAATGCATATGTGGTCGTGCGGACTCCGGTCTAAACGGGCACATAAAATAAGATAGAGAGAGAAAATGGCTTCGAACGTGGGGCCCGAGTTAGACACGGTCAATCGCATGCCGATTTAAATTGTGATAATTTTTTATAGATATTTTGGGAGTTGAGAGATGTCTGGTTTGGATGAATAAATTAGTAGGAAACCCAATTAGTGGGGAAAATTAAAAATTAACTGTGTTAATAATTAGAATGGGTTTGATTATTTTGATAATGGCTTAACCATTAGGGCGTCAAGTAAATTCAGTAGTAAACGTTCGATGACTGGACATACGCATTAGTAGAATCCAGGTGGAGGATATTTGAGGACTTGCATATTTTTCTTGTGATATTGTGGTTAATTTAATTCGTAAAAGTAGAGAAGTTTTTTTTCCATCGCATCGACATTAGGACAAATCTCATTTTATTAGAGTGTTCCAATTAGCTATTCATATTTCTTGTTCTAGTTATAATCTTGTGTCTGCTAACATGTATACCCCTAAGTTTTGACTAATACTGAAAATTATGGAAGAGATGATGAGGATGATGAGGTGTTTGGAAGAGAGTTCCAAAGAAGCTGGACTGCGTGTAGCAGCCATCATGAAAGAAAATACAGAGGCTTTGGAGAAGAAACTTAAAGAAGATTCCGATATGTTAGAAAGCAGGTTAAAAGATAACTTAAAAGATAGTTTAAATAGTAAATTTAATTCTATGGAAAATAAATTTAAAGAGAATTCCTAAATCTTGAAAATGTCACTTGAGGGTAAAATGACTAAATTATGCGAAAAAACACATGAGCTCGAAACTTCATTAGCTACTAACGCAAGTTTAATGGACGATAAATTTCTCGATGCCGATCTAAGATCCCAAAGCTTAGCTGATAGGATAGAAAGTGGTCTTAGGAAAGTTGGTGAAGACATGGTCAACCTAGAAGTCAGAGTGAAGAAAGAGAGCAATGAGATGGCAACTCTAGTTGTTCAACGTTTGACAGATCAATTCAAAGAACTCGTAGTGGGAGAAATAAGAGAAGGTGTGATTAATGAATTACAAACTGAAATTAAAACCACAGTTATCGATGAGATTTAAAACACACTCAAGCTGGAGAATCAAGATGGAGTCAAGGAGATTAGAGAATCTTTGTCATCCCATATTCAAGTAATTTCCAAAGATATTCAAGCGACTCAGAAGGACATATCAGATATGACAGGGTCATTGAAGAGTCACGAGGCTGTTATGAACCAGATATCCACTGATGTCAAGGAGAACTATAAGGAAACAGAAGAAATAAAGAAGGAAACCGAAGGGATTAGAAAAAAGCCGAAGAAAACCATAAGGCAATTGAGGCTATGAAAACCCAAGTTAAGGACGAGAAACAGGCTGACCATCTGTTGAAAATGCCAAGTATAAGAGGAGAAGAACAGATACAGGTAAACCTAGGAGCAGCTAGAGGAAATGATAGTCAAAGACAGGATGAGGCCAGGACAGTATTTCAATCCAACCCCATAACTGTATTCAAGAATGGAGAGGATAAGCCTTCTAAATTTTCAGGGCGAGATTCTGTGACACCCGTAGAATTCTTGAGAGAAGCAGATTCCAAAATCCCTAAGGAAAGACAAATCCGAGTGATAGGGAAATTTTTGGAAGGGCCCGCACTTCTCTGGTTTAGAGCATTCAGGTCCACTCTCACCAATTTTGAGGAGTTTTCCCGTGGGTTATTGAAAAAATTTTGGTCCCCGGAAACCCAACAGCAAGTCAGAGCAGAATTATATTCGAAGAGATTTTCGACGTCACAACCTACTCGATACTCTTCGTACTTTTCTGGGCAGCTTTCTAAACTTCAACATTTAGATCCGCCGATGCCAGATAATGAATTAATTACTGCATTAATACGACAGTTTCCAGCAGAAGTCCAAAGAACTTTGATCGCTGCTGACATTTATAATATGGAGCAATTTGACGAGGTATTGCAGAAACTTGATCACACGAACGCTCAATTCTTCCATCAGAAGGGAGGAAAGAATGTCAACGCTGTGCACACTGTTATGGCCGACAGTTATTCCCAAACACCTCGAGAGATTCGAGAGGGGCGAGAAGAGAAAACGCCGAGGGAAGAGCCTGATAAAAGAGGATGGAATCAGAACACTAATTGATACAGTTACAAGCCTTATGCCAGACTATAGGGTAGATATCGATATGACAATCGATGGAGAGAGCCAAGGAATAATCAAGGAAGATACCAGGAAAGAAGGTACTATGGTAGAAACAATAACCACAAAAACAGAGGGAATGAGAACACTCGTCAGTCCAATGAAGAGTTCAATAAGGAGACGAGGAAGATCTTGGAAGAAAGACACCTAGAAAACTCGCAGTTCTTGGAACAGAAGTCCAATGAACCAGGTCCATCGGGAACACAGCAATCCCGGGGGAATAAAAAAAAAATTCGAATTCACAGTAGGAGATAGAATTTTAAACATTTTCACTTCCAGGATTATTAAATGGCAAACAGAGGATGATGACTTAATTCAACATAATGACGAACGGAAAGAAATGGGTACAAGAATTAAACTGCCAATCATATCATGCGAAGTATTCGGCATGCCTGTCGATACTTTAATTGATACTGGGGCTATGCTTTGTCTTGTGAGCGAGAAGCTTTATATTCTGTGGAAGCTCAAAGAGAATTTAGAAGAGATTCCAGTATCAGGAATTAAAATCCCAGGAATAATACCCAACAAAATATCGCTGTGTAAAACACAATTATACTTATGTGTTACTATTGGAGGACATGATTTCCGACATGTGTTTGTAGTAATGAAGGACATGGCTTTTGACATGATCTTGGGAGCGGATTTCATCCAGAAATATCGAGCCGTGATAGACATGAAGACAGAGACGGTCAGATTCCAGTATACCGAAGAGATAAACTTCGAGGGAAAGGAAGAGGAAGACATCGAGGGAGACGCTCAATGGTCTCTGATTTTTCGGGAAGCTGAAGGAAAAGAAGTCTACACTGAGAAGGGGTCCCCAGAGCTAGGGAAATTTTGGAAGAGTACCATGATATTTTTGATATTAAACCTGGTGAAATTAAAGAATTTGAATATCGAATTCGTGTAACTGATGATGCACCTTTACATGCTAAATTGTATCCAGTAGCGGAAAAGAATCGAGAAAAGGTAAAAGTGCTTATCAAAGAGATAGAAGGTAATAATGTGATTGAAAAGTACACTACCTCTTATGTCAATCCATTAGCAGTAGTGTCTAAGCCGGATGAAAGTCTGAGACTGTGTTTAGACGCGCGAAATTTGAATTCAAGATTACTGCCAGAGTATGACAGACCACCAATCATTAGGGAACTGTTAAGGAAATTCCAGGGCAAGATCTGGTTCTCTAACACTGATCTCAATTCGTCCTACCACCACATTAGGCTTAGTGAAGATTCCAAAAAGTTTACAGGGTTTATGTTTGACCAACAGACATATGTATTCCGCCGTCTACCATTTGGGATCAAAACATCTGGATCTTCTTTGATCAGAGCACTGGAACAAAATTTGAGTCCTGAAGTAAAAGAGATAGCGATTCGTTACATAGACGATATCCTAATCGCATCTGAGACTAAGGAGGAACATTTGATACATCTTCAGATGTTATTCGCAGATTTAAGAAAAGCGAACTTTAAAGTAAACCTTCGAAAATGTCAGTTCTTTCAGAAGGAAATAAAATTTTTGGGCCATATTTTAGATGTGAAGGATACCGTCCCAATGAGACAAAGATACAAGCGATTGCGAATTTCCCTAGACCTACTAGGGTGAAGAATGCCCGCAATTTTCTCGGAACATGCCAATTCTTTGCAGGGCATTGTCCAAGCTTCACCAAGACAGTTGCTCCCTTGCAGGAATTATTGAAAAAGGGAAACAAATGGAAATGGAATGAAGATTGCGAACAATCATTTCATGATGCCAAGAGGTTATTGGTAAACAGTGTGAAATTAGGGTATCTGACTTCACCAAGAATTTCATCATAGAATCCGATGCATCCACCGTAGGGATTGGAGCTATTCTTCTTCAAGAAGATGACGATCACAGGAGATATTACCTGTCTTTCATAAGCAGGAAACTTCGTCCATCAGAAAGGAACTATTACACCACAGAGTTAGAAGCCCTTGCTGTAATCTTCGCGTTGGAGTCTTGGAAGAAAATGTTAATTGGACATTCAGTAATTGTGAGGACTGATCACCATGCATTGGAGTTTATCTTAAGAACAAACTTTGCCAGTGATAGAATAACTAGATTGTCACTTTTTATTCAACAATTCAACCTAGTTATCGAACACACTCCTGGAAAGTTGAACATTGGGGCCGATTTATTGAGTAGAGCAGTGGAGTCTACATCCAAGGTTTTTCGAGTTAACCTGACGCATGAGGATAAGGATACCTTAAGAAGGTTAAGATTGTTACATTTATCCCAGAGGAGAGATCGACGTCTTAGAAACGTTTTTCGTTTTCTACAGGGAGATATGGATCCCAATGACGATGATTTTGTGGAAACTGAAAGAATTTCAAGAGATTATTTGATGTTAGATGGTCTAGTCAACAGGTTTGCAGATCCCGACCATACGAAGCTGAGGGTAGTGGTACCTCCACGAATGCAAACACCCATTATTTGGATGGCGCATCGAATTGCAGGTCATGCTGGAGTAGATAAGACTGTCAACTTGATGCAAGAGAAATTTTCATGGGAGCGAATGCGACAAAATGTCAGGAACACTATTCGGGAGTGCGACTTATGCCAAAGGAGTAAATATAATTCTAAATTATTGAGAGAATTACCAAGGCCTATTATTCCTTCTAAGCCTTGTGAAATCTTTGCGACTGATCTGTATGGTCCTCTCCCAAAGTCTAAAAGAGGTAACCGATATATTCTGGTGACCATAGATATTTTCAACAAATACACTATATTACACCCAATTCAGAAGGCAAACGCAAAATATTGTGCGAAGAGAATTAGAGACAGAGTAATTCCGGAAGCAGGCAAACCGGAATTCCTTTTATCAGATCACGGACCCCAATTTACATCTTTAGAATTCAGGGCCGTCATGAATAATCTTGGGATTAGACAATTGCTTTGTTCAATCAGACATCCTGAAAGCAATCCAGCAGAACGCGTGATGGCTGAAATATCTAAATTTTGCCGCCTCTATTGTCCAAATGAGCATTGGAAATGGATGGATGTTCTCACTTTAGCATCCGAATCCATCAACACTACGATTCATGAGAGTACTGGGCAGATTCCCATGTTGCTTCATCATGGAATTAAACCAACAAGATTATGGGATCGAATCATCTCTATTCCACCCGAGATTGAACCTAGTCGTCAGAGGAGGGAGACTCTAGCTTTAGACAAGTTGAGGAGCCAAGATGAGAAAAGAGAGCGCAGAGTGAGAGGAAAGCGTTTTCGCAGACCCTTGCGCGTAGGAACTCTTGTTTTAGTAAAAAAATCCTACACCCTCCGACGTGCAGCATCGAGTGTACTCGAAGTTTGCAAGCCTTTACGATGGACCCTATCGTGTTGTGGAAGTGAACAACAATGGTGGCTATAAAATCGCCAATACACGAACTGGTAACATCGTGGGAATTTATAATGCAGCGAATTTGAAGATTTATTATTCAAGAACCAGATGATTTAATGAGTAGATAGGAAAAATAAAAAAAATTCAATTTTTATTTTTTTGCTAGGTGTGGGGTGGATATGCCCAATTCTAGGAATGGGTATTCCAAGATTCAGACACCTAGGTATCAAGGGAAATGCTACAGCCACTTTTGAAAGTTGAGATATTTGAATATCGCGCTCCTTTCCTTCTAGATTGAAATGGAAACTTTATGCAGCCAAGAAGATGTTAAGTGACGTGGCAAATAGTAGCAGAGGTCGAGACTATTTGGTGATTAAATACTTAGCCATGGAGTAGAGACTTGATACTTGGATCAGATTACTGGCACGGCCAAATGAAAGAGGATGCACTTAGTCTCAAGTAAATCAGACCAGAGAAACCGGAGATATGAGGATTTACAGATTTCAGCGTGATCCAGCGTGGAGCCGACCGTTTTGTATAAAAGCCGCTCGGCCCAAGCATAAGCAGCTCACTTCAAACCAAGCTCTTGTAGGACAAGGTGCTGCTGCTACGTCGAGCCAAGGCACATGGTTGCCGAATCTACGCAGAAGATATCTTTGAATTGTGATAGTCACAAAAGTGCTACGATACGTGGGGAACGTAGTAAGTTTCCGGTAGAGGGAATCACAAAGGTGATTGTTATTTTTTACGGACATTGGTGAAACACTTTGTTTCTATATGGACATATGCTAGACTTTGTCTAGATATTATTCTGTCACAGTCCAGTAACAATAATTCAATACTTGGATACCGGGTGAGTTAGCCGTGGTGGTTACGGCATGACTGATGGCAGTCGCTCACATCCGGGAGGCGAGGAGGTTCGAATCCCCCCGCCGGCAACCTTGAAGATGGTCTTCTGTGGTTTCCCATCTTCCTTCCAGGCAAATGCCGGGGTTGGTCCCTAACTATAGGCCACAGCCGCTACCTTCCAACTCCTCGCCCTTACATTCCAACTTCCCTCCTTCCCTCCCCAACGGTACTTGTAGCTTACCCATTGGGTGTCCGTCTCGAAGCAGCTACAAAACTGGCGAGCCGAACATGTCCTCGGACACTCCCGGCACTAAAAGCCATACGCTAAAAAAAAAAAAAAAACTTGGATATTTTAATCCAACTTGTCAGTTTCACAAATTGTAACTAAATAACCACTCAGATCTTTCAGTATATTGAAGGCCAGTCTATCACG
The DNA here is from genome assembly GCA_946902985.2 of Meconema thalassinum. Classification (NCBI taxonomy): domain Eukaryota; kingdom Metazoa; phylum Arthropoda; class Insecta; order Orthoptera; family Tettigoniidae; genus Meconema; species Meconema thalassinum. Next base: position 1,303,874,523 of record OX336389.2, on the reverse strand, counting down.
GTGTTGTTCATTAGCCGACAAAAGGAAACTATATGTTGCTTCGCGCATGATAGATGGTGTGAAGCCATGCCCAGGGAACGATCTTCAGAACAGCCGTTGATTGTTTTAGACTATCAGTGTTTTCCTGTACTGAAAAGATTACCGTGAGTTATGTTACAACTGACGCTTTTGAGAAGAGATCATTTGGATCTGACCCCATTTAAGCGAACTGCTATGGATTTAATTGAAGTCAATATTAAAATGGATCAGCAGTTACTTCAAACTTCAAGAAATATTTCCACTGTGTCGTGCTAGACAGATTGTGGGTATATAATGGCGGCCGATACAAGGATTAGACGTGCGTGTCCAATAGGGCATGTATCTGGATAAATCTGGTACAGACCAGGTTCACTACGCTTCAAGACCAACGAGAAATGTAAGCCACATTTGACTTTTATATTATGCCTAGCTAATTGGAACAAACTCATTTTCTGCAGATGACCAACACATTTATTTTTCTTCGTATTTAAATCTTGCATTGATTTACGCAAGACACATTAGGGTTATTCTGAGTATTTTCAGCACTCAGAACAGTTTAGGATCGATGACCGAGCATACCGAGCATTTATTTGAATGTTCATTTTGTTTGAGAATCACGGTAATCAGCCGATATAAGTGTAGAAGTTAATATTTATTTTTGTTGAGGAATGGATATTTTGTCCATATTCGAAGAGTCGATCATGTGGTTTTTTCACATAAGGAAATAATAATTAAACATATTTAAGGAAATAATAACAATAATAATCCAATAATAATAATAATAATTTTCATAATTTTTCTAAATAATTATTGGATCTTACATTTTCTAATAATCACATTCGTTGAGAGAGAGCTCAAGGATTAGTTTAATCATTCCTAGTTTGGAACAGGTGATTTTGCGAAAGCTAGTGGATAGCGCAAGCCCGTATTCCACCAACATTATAGTTCTGGTTGAACAGTTAATATTTGCATTGAGCAAAGTATATTTTTCAGATAACACGGAAAGGCATGAAACAGGAAGCCAATGATATCTGTATCAATTAGGATTTTTTTTTTGTGTTTATATAAAATCATGACGTAGGCACACATTCGAAAGTGAAATAGAGAATATCACAAGTGTGGTAACTTCACGGTTTGAACTGAATGGTAAAATAAAATAAACTTGTAAGTTTATAGATCTTCCAGTTTTGATAACAAGCAGAGGCTTGATTTATTGTATAAATTTTGGGAAGAAAATTTATGTGTGTGGAGTAGTTGAAATGCCATTGCCAGGTGCGCATGTTTAAGTCGCAGGAATGAGGAGGTTTTTTTTTGAGCATCAATCAAATAGCAGGTTCGATGGCTCAGGTTTATAGGAGGAGTATTGGAACCACACATTTCGTCGAATGAATGACCAAACCATCAGTAATTATTTCAAACTTGTTTACGTATTCCATTAATACTTTGGATTTGCTAGAACCCGGTTTTGTCATGATAAAATTGTATTCTTCTTCAGAGGAAGACCTTTGCCGTTGTTGTTGGGATATTGTGTTCTTACACAAATAATTGAATGGGCCACTGCCAATTAAAAAACAAGAAGTTCCGTGAAGAACTATACAGCCTACTTTTCATGCCAATGATTATTCTACAGAATATGAACCTATCTAGAATAATGACGAAATTAAGTTGCTAATATCGAAATTTCCAATTAGTTCGAAATACTGTATACCTGGCATAATGTATCCTAATAGAGCACTACAGTTGGCAGCCCTGATGACTGAATATATTCTTAGTTCCGTCTCTTAAGGTACAAAATACAAAATTTGGTTGAAGTCCAATGAATAGCATGGACGTTACACGCAGTTAAACATTGGATCTAACAGCGCGCGTAAAATCATGTTGGCAACAATGTCATGCATGTATTGGTCAGAAATAATCTGAAATTATATGATCTATTGTTGTGCCAATTTTGAATGAAATCCATTGGTTAGTATAGAAGTTACATGCATTTTAAAATTGGACCTATCAGCATGCTTAGAATCATGTTGGCAGCACTGACGTATATTAGTTACTCCAAATTCGTCTAGAATGCCAGGTACTATACGTGTGCAAAGTTTAGAGCTATTGGCTTGCATACTTTCTGATGTATTGATATTAGGGTAACAAAAATAGGGACAGCACATATTAACAGTTGGCCGCACTGGTTGCTCCTTAGAATACGCATAGTCATATCTGTTATGGTACACATAGCACATACGAAATTTGGTTGAAATCCAAATGATAGTATGGAAGTTACATGTATTTATAGTTGTACCTGTCAGCAGACTTAGAATCATGTTGGTAGCACTGACGTATATAAGTTACTCCAAATTAATATAGAATGTCAGGTACTATACGTGTGCATAGTTTAAAGCTGTCGGCTTGCATACTTTCTGATATATTGGTATTTGGATAAAATAAATTAGGAGCATTTATTAACAGTTGGCAGCCCTGGTAGGTCTGAAGAATACGCTCAGTCATATCTGGTTATGTACACATACAACATACGAAATTTGGTTGAATTCCAATTGATAGTATAGAAGTTATATGCATTTAAAAATTGGACCTATCAGGAGGCTTATAATCATTTTGGCAATACTGCCATGTTTAGCCTCCTGGAAATTAAACTGAAATATTATGATCTGTACGTGTGCCAATTTTGAAATAGCTCCCATTCATACTTTCCAAGATATCCAACATGGAGCTCAAATTTCAATTGCGATTTTTTAGCAGTTGGTAGCACTGACATCATTTTCAAATATGGCCGTGAGATATTCAGGTATAGATCTTTACTCCTACCAAATTTTGTTTCGATTGCTGCAGCCGTTTAGGAGTTGATAGGGGGGGACACACACACAGCCAGACAGACAGACAGAAGGACAGACAGACAGACAGACAGACAGACACACATTTGCCCGGTCTCATAAGTCTACTTTTTCCTCATTTTTGCAAAATGTGAAAAGTAGGCTAATAATTCTGTATCCACGAATTACTTAAAGGATGTTTTCAATCCTATTGTCATGAACTAAATGAATTTATTATAAAGCTACAATTCTTATTTCCGCATTCTGTTCAAGAATTGCAAGTTGTGAAAGTTACTAAAATAGCCACAAATATAAATATTTTTCTTAATAATAATTCCAAGTGGAAAATCGGATAGTTGAATGGTTCAACAATATTTTTTTTTGATCAAGCTGATGATTCAGAAATGATATTTCTTTGGAATTTGAAGTTCATAATCGAGTCACTTCTCGAAATGTTTAATTTTGGAAGAATAATAAATTTTGTTGTGCTTCGCACAGTTCTTCGATGCTATGCTCAAGGGTCAAATACTTTTCAGATGTTGTTATTAATATGTGTACATAATTAGTGTTGGGTCAAAGATAATATTTTTGACAATATTTTTGAAACTGGAAAAATAAGTGGAAGTTAAAAAAAATCTATAAACAATTATAAACAGTGAGAATTTCTACGAGTGTTAATATCATGTTAGAAATTCAACCAGTGAACTACAATATTTCCAGTAAAGACAATTAAATTTGAACTGGATTTCATCGTAAATAATTGATATAATTTTGGAACACAGTCTACAGGACTGATAATCAGTCTTGTGTCTCCAAAGACAATTGTTCAATGTGTTGGAAAATTTCTGTACATTGTGTAAATAGTAGTGTGTGCCGTCGCACTGGAATGATGTTACCTTGAGCATCATTTTGCAGTCAATTTTAAAATTTAGAATAAAATGAGATAATTTTACATGTTGTGTTATGCCCAGTTGAATCTCCTTCTATCCTTATTGTTGCATTGAGCCAAAAATGAGTAAAGCATTTTTTTAATTTGATGTCTATTTTTTTTTTTGCGATTAGCTTTAACCCATCTGGCGCCCCGGGATATTTTGACTCTCGTGCTGACTGATTCTTGGTAAAATGCATATGTGGTCGTGCGGACTCCGGTCTAAACGGGCACAGTATACTAAATAGTTTTTAATACACGACCTAGTCTCCTCCAACACCATTGCGTATGCAGGATTTCCTTCGGGGGGGGGGGGGTTCATTAATAAAATAGGGTAATTGTGCACATTATTAAAGGGGCTGATGACCTTGCTGTGCCGTCCCTTAAAACAACAGTTATCATCACAATTAAAATATTTCGATTAATATTCATAAAACACAATAATTAAATAACCGTTCTCTATGCATGAAAACTATTTTAGGCCTTAGGCCTATTATTTTTTCGACACAATGAAAAGATGAAAAAAGAAATGAAAAATACGGAAAACAGTAACTTAATATTGAAAGTGAAACGATGCAGTGGTATCATCATGACCATAGTTACGTGGTTGCTTATAATATTGATATTATGTGAGAGAAATATAATGTTTTGCTCTCCGTGTTCCTACAGCCATTACTATTGACTCTCAAAATCTCCCCAACTTGATGACTTTATCCGTATCATTAATTGGAATAAATTGCAGAAACTCCTCATGTACTGAATTATCTTTAACAAAACGGACATACGATGAAAGCAACCCGAAACGACGTGAAAAAGGTTACCGATCGCACACTTTAACAGTAAAACTGATCCATGGCTAGCTCCAACGCTGAAGGAGTCGTCTCGCTGGGAGTAGAATGCAGGACATTTACCAAGTGAGGAACGTGATCACATTTAAAATATATACATGAGTAAGAAGCCTCAATAGCGGTAGCGTAAAACAGGTGATAGATGGGACAATATAAAGATTCAAGTAAAGAAATGTCTCGGGGGGGGGGGGGTTACGCCACTGCTAGAATGTATACATTTCAGTATCCGCGAGATGGCATCTTTATGTGACGCGCCACGGGAGTTTAATTTAAGTAAAATCAAATGCACGGCTTCTATGATTTACGAAAAGTAAGCTACAGAATTTAGTGCCATTAGATTATGATTCTTATAATAGCCTATCATACGAATCCTCTCTACAATCGCTAGAATAGGGTACGTAAAATTTTAAAAAAGGTAGGGTTTTAAAATTTCGAGCTGATGCTGTCTTGAATTATTGAAAACAATTGATCATGAGATATCTCTACACTAATGTAAGCTTTGAATAGAGATTCGCTGGACTTTGTTTGCATCACTGCTCGGGTGATTAAATCACTAGAAAAATCATTTGAAATATTTGAAAATCACTTGGCCGCCATGCTGTTTTTGTGTTTCTCAGGATTTGGAAAGTCACATGTATGTACTTACTTAATAGTCCTCTTTCACCATACAAAACTTCAGATTGATTGCTTAAATAGTTTCGGAGATATTGCGAACAGATGGAATATATTTTATGTACGCCATATTGGAGTGTATCATATATAGGTTATAGAACTCTATGCCAGAAGATGAATATTATAATGATAGTTCATTACACAAACCTACATTCCTATCGCTTGATTAGGACACGAGAAATAAAAACGAGATTTAAAAGAAATTGCACAGCCTCCATCTTTAAGTTTTCATAAAATTCCATTAAATTAGACGTCAGTAGGCTATATTAAGGCTTGTATGAAGATATACCGTGCCAAGTTTCACAGCGCTCGGATGAACAGTCGCAAGAAATATCCATTTAAATATTTACATTTCGCATCGCCACCAAATTGGTTTTGTGCTCTCCGGGTTATTGAATGCTCCATAGGAGCACTTATGTTAATTGCCTCTATCAATATACGAAATTTCAGTTTGATTGCTGTAATAGATTCGTAGATATTGAGAACCGTCTAAATATTTCGGATGGTCGCCATGTTGGATTGTTTTATACGTGGACCAAGAGATACCATTAGATGAAGGTTATTGCTTTGGTTCATTATTCAAACGTTCACTTCGAACCTTGATTAAGACACAAGAAATATAAACTTATTTTTTAAATTTCGCACAGCCGCCATTTTGGGGTTATGAAATCAATTAAATTTAATTAGATGCCAGTAGATTAAATTTTGTATGAACATTTACCGTACCAAATTTCACTGCGCTTGAATGATTAAATATTTTAACTTCGCTTGGCAGCCATGTTGGTTTTGTGATCACCGGGTTATTAAAAGTCCCATAGTTGAACTTAAGTTCATAGCCTCTATCAACATACAAAATGTCAGTTTGATTGCTATAATAGATTCGTAGATATTGAGAACCGTCTTAAGATTTCGGATGGTCGCCATGTTGGATTATTATATATGATGGTCTTAGAATTAAGTATCATTATATGAATATTATTGCGTAGGTTCTTTATTCAAACTTTCACTTCAATCGCTTGATTAGGACACAAGAAATAGAAACTTAACTTTAAAATTTCGCACAGCCGCAATCCCAAAGATATAAAGACAATTGAACTAACCAATACATTAAAATTTGTATAACCATTTCACGTACAAAGGTTCACTGTGCTCGGATGGTTAAATCGCGAGAAGAGTCGATTTAAATGTTTCAACTTCGCTTGGCCGCCATGCTCGTTTTGTACTTAACAGGTTTTTGGAAGTCACATAAATGATTTTCTAGTGGTACCCTTTATCACCGTACAAAATTGCATGGTGATAACTGCCAATGTTGCGGAGATAAAGAATACCAGTGAAATATTTCGCGCGACCGCCATGTTGGATTGGTGAAACGTGTTAACATTTGAAAGGCACGGTCGAGGTTGGACTTACACGTGTTTCATGTTATTAGGGGGGGGACACACACACACACACAAAAGGTGATCTCATTAGCCTAATTTTATCATAAATGAAAACTGATTACAACGCGCGGCGGCAATATTGAAAATATAGAATACTAGCGGACCCGTGCGAGAAATCTCGCATGTTCATAAACCACACTTTCCCCGGCGTCCCTACGGCCAAAATGCGAACTGAACAGCAATGATGCCGCGTATTTTCCTACAGCAACAGTATTTGCAAATCGCACACTTCTTACAAATGTGAAGTGGACAGCAATTATGGAGCGTATTTTCCTACAGCAACAGTATCTGCAAATCGCACACTTGGTACATTTTTAAAGTATTTTTTTAAGAACTTATAGATATTTATGAAATTAGAGGGCATTCGTCACTGTTAATGTCTATTCTCTTTCATTTGAATGCTTATTTGTTACGATCGGTCGCTTGTGAGCGCCGCAGGAGGGATCTATTCTACTGAAATAATATGTATATGATGATGGTGATAATGAATAATTCAAAATAGGCTATAATGAAGCCTTTTTTTTCGTGTAGCCTCCTGAGAGGCCGAGTGCAGGTCTTTCTAGTCGACGCCCGTGGGCGACCTGCGCGTCGGGATGAGAGATGAGATGAATGGATGAAAGTGGGCAAGGATGTGGAAGGAAGCGGCCGTGGCCTGTCAGAAGGTACTGTCCCAGCATTTGCCTGGTGTTGAAAATGGGAAACCACGGAAAACCATTTCAAGGACAGCCGACGGTGAGGCTCGAACCCACGCGTCTAGCGAGTCGCAGAGAGCTTGGCCCCATGACCTAACGCCGCGCTTGAGCCAGCGTAGCCACTTCTGTCGGTATTGAAGCCATAATAACGAAAGTTAATAGTGGTCTAATGTAGAAACTTGTAAGTGACTTCCTATGACCAAGACATAAGAACAGCAACTCTATACATTCAAGATGGCTGCTGAGGGTATTCTTAAATGAGAAACTTTATCTGCAGAAGGCACATGTGAACGATTCGATACGTTCAAGATGAAGTAAGTTACAGGGTCATCATTTTAAATCCTCACTGGACGCGCCGCTAGGTCGGTAGTGTTTTCATGTTAGGGCATATAAATACTTGTCTCCCCGCCTAATGTAATTGGGCACAAACAATTTGTATTCACCGACTGAAAAGCTTTCTTCATTAGAAGAAGGCAACACTGAAAAATGGCTTCTATCACTTCAATAACCACTGGTATAGTTAACTATCCCGCCAGATCGCCCGATGTAAATCCGTGTGATTATTACTACCCTGCCAGCGAATTGTTGCCGGTGGTGGAAATCGGAACTAATGCGCTCCGCCCAGCCACACGCCTGGGATAGGCGTGCAGTCGTCGCCAGCCAAACCTCATCGCATGCCGTGTGTGTGCATGATTCGTGCTGGGTCGTGCGCTGTGCGGTGTGTTCTCATTGTATGACTGTACATGCGTTCCATGGTTTGCCCCGCACTCGCCCGCGGTAATGTACAGTATACACAACAGCCACGCTCTACGTCTAGCGGTAACAATTCCCTGGCAGGGTAGTACCTCCGGGGAATGTTGAAAAGAAAGGTGTATGCAAACAATCCTCACACAAGTGAGCAGTTAAAAATAAAATATTCGTCAATTTATAACGAACGTTACCCAGGGAGAAATTCGCCGTGTGTCTGCAAACTTGTTTACGAGGTGCCAGGCATCCATGCGAGCTGACGGACAACACTTTGAACATTTCCTGTAAAACCAGATAAGTTTGTAGATAATTATTTTCACTAGAAATTGCTATTAAACGTCTGAATGTTGACGCGAAGTAGCGGGGGAGAAGTCGCGCACATTTTACCGGCCAGCAAGCGGGTGTCAGTGCGGGAGCTTGCCGACTCTTGGTTGGTATTGCAAGGGAGATTTATTTTGATGCGCCGGTACTTTTCTTGTGTTGGAATCAATTCCACTGGGTGAAAGACCGGAATGACAATAAAACTTATTAAACAAGGAGTCTTATGAGGTACAACTCTTAACGTTCATCACAATACAATTCAATTTATACTGCGTGAGACGAACAAAGAGTTATAACTAGAGGTGTTAGTTTTTGTTAATTCGCGATAAAACGAAAAGTCATATTTAGAGGTTAGGATGTTTTATTTTCACGTATTTACATGTTTCGTGCCGCCCAGGAGTGAAATTAAATCGCGAAATAACGCGAATTTTGTGAATAACACCACAAATACCACAATCTGCGAAATAAAAACAAATTTTCATATTTTTCCCCCACACCAATCCGAACATTTTTGTCCACAAGCCGATAATCGAATTTGGTTGGTGTTCAATTCGAGAGAATGATCTATTGTATAGTTTCGCGTGGGGTAATACTACGATATACGTCATATTACGATATACTGTCGATATTCTCGTTACTCGTTGGATTTTAGCGCTGTGGTAAACAGCTGTTATATCGCGGCGTGAATAGTTTGGCCGACTACCTCCAAAAGGTTATGTGATAGTTGTTCATAATGTAAACTACGTTTGCCTCCTGTTACATCGGTAGCGAGTGTAAATTATAGTAGAGAATTCTATATAATTTAATAAAAACGTGGGCAAATTGTGCGTTATCATCGAAGCTAGTGTGTTATTTGCGTGAATCAGTTGGCGACCACGTGTTCGTCGTATTAGTTCCGAACTTAGCAGTACAGGAAGATGAGACGCGACGTAAATTAAATATTATGACACGAATTCAGAAATAAATTTTGCGTGTGGTTACGAATTTATACTGGCGTGTGACTACAGCCAACCGTGTGATAACAGTGTTTGTTACTGGGCATCGCTCAGTTGAGTTTAAAAATGCCGAAGGTAGCTGTTTCTGCCACAGACAGACTTAAAGAATATAAGAATGAAGGATTTATAATTTCTTGTGGCATTCTTATGTGCAAATATTGTGATTGTCGGTTAGATTATCGCAGGAAAGATGCATTAGACAAACATTGCAAATCGGAGAAGCATTCAAAACGCCGAGAAAATTCGCGTCTTGAAGTTAGTGTTCCTAGAGTGGCCACCTTGAAAGAAACATTATCAAATGCTAGTCGTATGAAGGATATGAAAGAAGAGTTTATTTTGGACACTACTACTGCGTTTGTGGAAGCTAATATACCAGTAGAGAAACTAGACAATCCTGCTATCCGTACTTGGTTTAATAAGTACGTTCGCGGAAGTGAAGATTTACCATCAGCAAATCAGATTCGTCAGAAATACATCCCCATGATTGGTGAAAGAAGGAGGGAAGAAATTAGGGAAGATATAAAAAACAAAGACGTGTTTCTGCTATGTGACGAAACAACTGACAAGAATGGTAGGTGTGTTTTCAACATTCTTTTTCGTCCATCAGTACCATCTACTGAAATGAACACCCATCTGGCTGCCTCTGTTGTTCTAGATTCTGCCAATAGCGTAAATTGCTCCAATGCGATATTAGACACCTTGAATTCCTATGAAATTGAACGGGAGCGTGTAGTGGCAGTAGTTACGGACTCAGCACGCTACATGACAAAATGTGTAACTACTCTTCAAGGATTGATTGAAGAATTAAGTCATGTCCAGTGCTGGGCTCATAAAGTCAATCTTATCGGCTGCGTATTTGAAAACGAGCTGGACGAATTGAACATGTCTATAGTAAAGACAAAGAATGCCTTTTTAAATACGCGAAAAAGAAAAAGCAATTACGTTGCATTTCTAAGGGAGAAATATGAAAACACAGAAAAAGAGAATGAAATTCTAGCTTTCCCAATGCCTGTATGTACAAGATGGAATTCATGGTTTAAGGCTGCAATGTATATGGCCACGCATGTGGAAGATCTGGTAGAATTTTTCAAAACATTGGAAGATTCAAATTCTGGGGTCAAATTTTTCCAACAAGCATCGACTTCAACAATACAATTTATACAATTACAAGCATTGTATGTTTCTGTTGTTGGTGCCTCTCTTATGGACTTGCTTAATTTCTTGGAGGGATCTAAGTACCCAACAATTCACTTACTGGCTGGGAAGCTAGATGACCTTGAGGTAAAGCTCAAGCTATTAGGCGATGGTGGAATGTTCAATCATACGATCCTCCAGAACTTGGAACAGCTTCCTCAAAAGATGCAGATAAAGGTTAAGTCCAAGCTTACGTGTGTTGCCCAGTCAGCTCTAGTGAAAGTCAGGACTTTAAGGACCACGGATCCAGCCAGGAAGACTGTAGAAGCCATCGGGTCATTGTTTGATCCTCGGCTTGCACCTAAGAACGTATCTCCCACAGAACTGCTCCAATTTAAGAAGAATGCCCCATTTCTTACGAAGATGGAGTCTCAACAGTTTTTAGAGGCTCACAGCATTTACCTGACTGCAATCAAGAACCAACTGCGTCATGAAGATAATGTGATTGTTCCAGAGATCCTCATGGGATTAAGGCCTGCTCACCGAGACTATGCAACAGCTGCATTAAAGTGTGTGTGGTATCCTTGTTCAAATGTGGATTCTGAAAGGTCATTTTCGAAATACAGTCTCATAGTAAGTGATAGGAGGCGAAAATTGACAGCTGCAAATGCTGAGACTTTAACCATGATCTACTTCCAGTGATTTCACCGCAGTATTTGGATAAAACTGAAAAAGGTATTCACAGAAATGTGTTTCGAGATGGTGAGTGTAAAATAAAAATGTGACTTCCATATAAGTATTATCTCATTCTTCCATAGCCATGTTTAACGTTTTACCCTGCTGTTTTGTTTTTTACTTTGTTTTATTAATTGTTTACATTTTTAAATGCACTTATTGTACAAACCTTATCGCTTTCCAAATTTTAACATGTCATCCCCCGAAAAAATAATAAAAACACAAAACACCACCTTTTGAATTTTAAATCAACAAATCTTCAAAAAAATAACAACACTTTCTAACACCTCTAGTTATAACTATTCCCATACAGAGTTTTTGTAATTCTCTCCCGCCTGTACAAGGGCTCTCGTCTCTTACATTAGCCAAAAGAGGGAAGGTGGCTCGAGACAGCATAATGTTGAGCCACATCAATTTTAGCAGAGGAGTTTTATTTTCAAAAAACAAATTATTGGGTGTGTGCAACTACAATGCGCGACGATATTTGAGCGTGACAACGTATACTCGGACTGATTTGTTTAAACTGTCGCTCTTGCGAAATTTCAGCTTCGTATATTTTTTAATTAGCCTATGTATTTTGCGGAACGGAAAGTTCACAGGCGAAATTAACAAAAACCGAGTTGCACTTCCAGGGAAACTCCAAAAACAACCACTCTTCTCTGAAGTCTTAACTCAACACGACTCGACAGTTTGCTGCTGGCTGTATCTGGGGTAATATGTTCACCCGCTAGCTAGGCTGTAACTGGAGTGATAGACTCGCCCCTAGCTAGCTCGTAAACTGTCGCCTCAGTATTTGAATGGGGATTGTTGGAAGAAATGAAAACGTAAAAACACTTATAGTGTGCGATGTATTGAAGATAGAGATATGCTCTCGTGGACGTTTTGTAGAACTCTTCATACTGAACAATTCTTACACTCATAGTATATATATTTTTAACGGTTTGCCCAGCGTAAGCTTAAAAAGCGCTCGGACGCCATGTGTTTTTTCGTCTTTTTCACTGAAATCGATATTGCTCGGCTTCCTTTGATCACAAATAAATTACTTTTCTACAGAAACCTTCCTCGAGATATCCTTTACAGAATGGTGAAAACCGCATCAAAATCCATCCATAGGATGACATCCAAAAACGACAGTAGCGACACTCGAGCGCAGCAACAGAAGAGAGAGAGCGTTGCAGCAGAAGAGATAAAACGGAAGAAGGAAGGAACATTGTAGTTTTACGTGACCGTTAATCTCGAGATCATAAGCCACGGGACATCCTTTTTACGTGGAATCCAAACCACAGGACATGGCATTTCACTTTGAAAATCTCGCATGCATTGACCGGGAATCGAGCCCGGTACGCCGTGGTAGAGATAAAACGATATCGTCACCTTTCATTTTTCCACGAACGTCACTGTATCCAACAATTTATTTGACGTTGTCACGTCAAAATACAATATTTCTTAATTTGCACGCTGTAAACAATTTTGAGAAAGTATAACACTTTGTTCATGCAATTACGTGTACTGTATATTCTTTCATTTTTGTTGTAAGAGAGATGTTTGTGGTTTGCCAACCTTTCGTCATTACTCGCTGTTTTTCTTCAAAAGTGACGACTCCAAACGAAGGCGTACAATAAAGACAGGAGGTACAAATGATGAACTTCTGAGAACTCACTTGCTCAGGCGTTTCCTAACTAATACATGTATATTGATAACCAGGGTTTGGATTTTTAGGTGCGCACCTTTTTTCTTATGGTAAATGAAATCTGTTCGGAATGATATCACTGTGTGAAATTTTGTTTCTAGTTGCGAAAAGAGGCATTTTTCACGCACCTTTTTCCCTTTTTTGGGGCCTTTATCCCCTTTTCCCCCAACCATGCCCATATTTCCCCCCTCCCTCTTTCTCCTTTTTTTTAAGTTTAATTCCAATTTATTCTATAAGAGTTCTAATCAATATAAAGTATTTAACTTTCAATTAATGTCTCCTCAGCTTGCTGTGTACGTGCGAATAGTAAGCCTACCTCTTTCAGTAAACACAGCGCAAGAGTTGAAAGCACACCTCCAACAAAGGAAAATAATTGTGTGTTCGACAAAACCTCTTTCTCTTGCTTTACCGCTATAATGTAGCCCGCAATAATGAAATTGACAATGCGTGTTTATATCCAACCAGAATCAGTAGCCTGCTGTTCGTGAATGTCAATTTGTTACTGGAGGTGGAGGCTGGTGACGCAGAGATGTCAGCAACCACACCTGCGTAGTTCCGAGAGTTGAGACTGGGTTCTGCTCGAAGCTACTAGAAATCGCCGAGACTGTAGTTCCAGCATGAATGAGAACATTCTGGTAATTGTCGCGGTGTTATAAGAGAGTGTGGACAGTGAGTGAGTGAGCGCAAGAGTGAGTTGTGTGATGGTCGCATTGAGTTAGCAAGTGAGCTGGTGTTGGCACTTTGTTACATTAAACGAGTGTACTACTAGATTTTACCATGCCACATTGATTTGTGTGCAGCTCTTACTCAAGCTGGAATTCCACTCAATAAGGTAAACTATCCAGCCTTCAAGGGATTTCTTGAAAAATAAAGATGTTAATGCCCGATGAGAGTACTTTAAGTATAAACTATATGGAGCCTGTTTACCGAGAAACCATACAAAGAATCAAGGAGAAAGTGTCTGATTGCGATGTGGGAATCATAGTGGATGAAACCATAAACTCAATGGAACTATATGTTTTGAATATTTTAGTTTTTCCCTTAGCAGGGGATAGCGTTAAGCCCATGTTGTTAAAAATGTATGAGCTGTAGAAAGCCAATGCCAGTATAATGCAATCAATTATGGAGTTCTGCCAAAAACTCTGGCCTGCTGATATCGAGTTTGAAAAAATTATTCTTGCGGTTACAGACCAGGCTCCATGCATGGTTTCAGCTGTTAACCAATTGAAACCTTTATTTCCTAAGTTGAAGCATGTGACATGCTTGGTTCGTGCCCTTCACAGGGTTTGTAAATCCATAAGGAACGAATACGACATCGCAAATCAATTCATCTTTGCCCTGAAGAAGATTCTTCTGAAAGCTCCGAATTGTGTTGTTGCCTACAGGGAAACCACTGGCCTGCTCCTACCAAATTTCCTGGTCATTACTCGCTGGGGATCGTGGATTGAGTGTGCTGCTAGGTTGTGAGAGAATTTTGACAAAATTAGAGAGTTTGTGCTTTCTTTGGATCCAGCCGACGTAGGTGCAATATCCAAGGCACAGCAACTTCTGTTAACGGGTAAAATACATAATTTGCAGACAGAACTATATTGTGTCCATAGTTACAAGTACCTGACTGCAGTTATTAGAAGAACGATTAGAAGAACAAGGTCCGGAAAAGGAAAAACAATGGGATATTTTTACTTCCATGAGGGAGCAGTTAGATGGCTTTGCCAAAGACAAACTTGAGTCTAGTCTTCAGAAAAACCCAGACATTGTGGAATTCGCCACATCTGTCGAGTTACCATTACGAGTGAATACAAGGTTTGCCCCACTGGTTTCTGTGGATGTCGAAACAAGCTTTAGCACCTACAAAGTCATTCTATCTCCCAATAGAAACAGACTTCCATTTAAAAATGTGGAGATGCTTATTGTCTTGAAGTACAACAGCTTCATGTTTTTTTCCTTCTTTTGATGAGCGATTTGATGTACTTGTTTGTAATTCAATAAACTAGAATAGAGGAAAGAGAAAATTAGTTAAATAAACTAGCACCTTTTTTCCCCCTTTTATTTACCTTATTTGAGCACCTTTTTCCTTCCTTTTTTCATCTGAAATTTGCACCTAAAAATCCTAACCCTGTTGATAACATTTATATGAGGTCTGTGCAGAAGCTGTAGATGTGGGTAGGAGCACTCTCAGCCACGGGGAGACTGGGGAGCAAGTAGTCCGCATACCCCTCCGCATATCAACTTCTCCCCACTGATGATAGCGCGTTCCTCCTCCTCCAATTCTTCTTCCTACTCAAATCTCAAACTTACCATCACTTGTGTCTCAACTGGTCTTGAAATGGCTCCTCTCTCCTCCCAAACGCCATTGTTGTCGCGAGACAGGCAGATAGGTATCTGCTACGCAGGCTGTTCCAAATCCACGAGTTCGAGTACGCGTACACGCGAGTACTCAACAGTGATGCCCGAAGCACGGTTGGAGTGGGACTGGGGTGATAGTTAATACATCACTGGGCGAAGGTCATAGTACAAGTCCATGCGCTTCCACCGCTTAGTAACGGCCGCCCCTACAGCAGAGCTGTATTGCATATTGCAGGTTTACTCACACAAGGCGGCGAGTACTCAGCTGCTCACGGGCGAGCTGCTCGGCTGGAACAGCCTGTAGCTACAGCAAGCGAGTAAGCGACTTGCTCGTACTGGAACTGCGAGCAAGAGAAGCCTTCGTGAGCTGCTCACCTCCTGATATATGTATTATCGCATTTAAGTACTGGTGTTTCTTATTACACTAATCTGTAGTCCCAAGTATCACCAAAGCAAACGAGCAGTCATTTTCTACACCCAGTTCAACCTCACTAGCCGAACAAGAATGAGTTTACCAGGATTATTTGATTTACATTTACCGCGGTCGATGCACTACAAAAACAAACATCACCGTGGTAAACTGCTAATCGAGTATAATGTACCCGACCCTAGTTTCAATCACCCAGCAGAATAGCCAAGAGCCTTAAATCATGCTCCATGACATTGGGGAGCTGCAGTTCGGAGATTCGAGTTTTGAATCCCAGCGCTGAAAGCGGCCGTCCTGAGTGTGGTTTCCCTCACGTACTTCGATAGATACTTGAGGCAAATGCAGAGCTGGTACCTGATTTCAAGTCCCGGGGCACCTACCTCTATCCTAGACCTTACTTCTGGTAGTTACAATAACACACATTATTAGGCCATCAGTCAAATGCCATGCCTTACACAAACAAGTACACGGGAGTGATGACCCAGGATATCCCAAACAACACCAACAAGAGAAGCTAGAACAGGAGAAATTGAGGGAAACACATAATGTACTAATTGAAATACAGGCAAGAAGAAATGATCAACGTTACCTTCCCTGTGTATGGATAGTCCTCTGCACGAATGAGCCCAAACTTTCTAATATAACGGAGGGTATTCCTCAAGGATCCACCACCGCAGCCCAGATTCCCCTCGCTTCTGCTGCAGTCCAGAATTTGCTGCTCACTGAAATAATAAAAGCAGGTTAAGGGATTGCAGATTGGTTAGTTATACATAATTCTAATATAGGCTATACCGGGTGAGTTAGCCGAGGTCGTTACGGCATGACTGCTGGCAGTCGCTCACATCCGGGAGGCGAGGAGGTTCGAATCCCCCCGCCGGCAACCTTGAAGATGGTCTGCTGTGGTTTCCCATCTTCCTTCCAGGCAAATGCCGGGGTTGGTCCCTAACTATAGGCCACAGCCGCTACCTTCCAACTCCTCGACCTTTCATTCCCACTTTCCTCCCCAACGGTACTTGTAGCTCACCCATTGGGTGTCCGTCTCGAAGCAGCTACAAAACTGGCGAGCCGAACATGTCCTCGGACACTCCCGGCACTAAAAGCCATACGCTAAAAAATAGGCTATTTGATGAGCCGCAGAAATTGCAGAGATATAAACATGTTGAATTGTAGTTCCTTCAGTGTTTCTGAAAGGAACACGTCAATGACAGGCGGAACAGTACACCTATCCCCGTAACATTGAGAAGAACATTTATTAAAACTAGGACCATCTTGCCATGCCTTTAGGCTAATGTTTCTTCGATCACAGTTCAACACACAGTATTTACTAACCTATTTTCATCATATGAAGAATTAGACTTCTGAGATCGGTTTTTGACCATGTGTGTGTGTTCCCCATATACAGTGCATTCGCTTACGGGTGGGGCCTGTTTGCCTGCAGTGCAAGGAAAACCGGCCTCACCCGTAAGCGAACGCACTGTAAAATCTAAACGGCTAAAGCGATTTCAATGAACCTCGATAAGAACATAGTACTATTTTGTCCTACCCCGACCATGGCTTTCAAATTTTAATAAATTTCACCAATCCAACATGGGGGCCGCGTGAAATATTTCAACGGTATTCTATATCTCCGAAACTATTACTGACATCACCCTGAAATTTTGTATGGTGATAGAGAATACTAAAACACTTTGAAACCTGTTAAGTGCAAAACCAACATGGCGACCAAGCGAAGTTAAACTATTTAAATGGCATTTTCTCGCGATTTAATCATCCAAGCAGTGCAGTGAAACTTGGTACGTTGAATGCCTAAACAAGATTTGATTTACTGACATATAATTTAATTCAATTGTCGTCATAAACTCAAGATGGCGGCTGTGCGATATTCCCCCCCCCCCCTAACCATGTGATCAAAGTGAACGTTTGTATAATGAACTTGCGCAATAAGCCATTTTTCAGTGTTGCCTTAGTAATCAAAATTTGATGTTTTTCAATCGGCCAACACGATTGTGCCCAATTGTAATGGGTGTTTCCCTAATCCTGAAAACAAAATTACATGAGATTAATATATACACTTGGATGACCAGCTTCGATCGTCAAGCAATCATCATCAGATCCCTTACACTTAGGCTATTAAACCTATGTCTACAAGTATGGATGATTGCATTTACAATATCTACACTTATTGAGTTGTAGTAGCGGTAGTGCTTAAACTAGCACAACAAGTCGAGATTTGTTAGTTATATGTGATTGTTATTAAATGATCAGGTTAGAGTGGATTGAGAACTAAGCTGCTTGAGTGATGTGCGGTCCGGTTCAGTGCAGGCAGTGACGAGAGAAGCTGAGTGAGTAAGTAAGTAAGTAAGTAATAATCCCTTTCATTATCATCCTTAACATTAGTGGCCACTACAGCCATCACATTAACGCGGGTTATAAGACAAAATTCTATACACACCAAAGTACATGAGGCTGAATGACAACGATGTCCAAGCCCTTCAAATGAAACAACAACTTATTATTGGCAGTTGATATCAATGTCACGCTTCTTAAAATAACAATCCCCACTACCACACCAAGTAAGAGCTACAGTAAATTACTCTGAGTACTTCTACCATCACTGCTCTTATTCCACGTCTACCACCCTCAAGAGGGCCATATTATTGTATGATCTGAACTATCACCCGGTCATTCCAAGACTATGATGATTAGGATTGCCATATTGAACGAGTAGCTACTCTACCTGAGATCCAGAAATTTTCCTGTTTTCTTGAAAATTTGCCCCTCGATGCTACTGACGATGCTGAACGAATAGCAGGAGCCACACCTTCCTTGGTTCCAGTCGGGAGTAATGAATCCTCTGTCAGTCCAGTTGATCTAAACAACAGAGAGAATATATAACTACTAGGCTATTTCATTGGAGTTGTGTTAATGGGAATGTTGAGACTGTAGTAAAGTTGCCTCACTTTCCTGGTTAACGTGCGGCTCGCCTTTGAAATCTAGCTGGGCGGATATGTTTACATTCCATGGCTGCCTGGAGCCAAGGCTTTCCCAGCGCGAGGCACAGCGTTGTCAGCTTTCCACCGTAGCCACTGAGAGCAAGCAGCGAGACTGGACAGAACTACGTGCAGATGTGCAACACTGGACACTTGACACCTGCGTGACACGTGAGCTGGCCGCTAGGGCGAGACTTTGGAGTCAACGTGGATTGATAGAGGAAGCATTCTATTGGTCAACAGCCGTCAGCTATTGGTCAGTAGCGACCAATGGATATTGTTAGCGCCTTTGAGTCGCCGCTCGTTAACCAGGAAAGTGAGGGAACTATAGGCTACCCTGGCAGAGGCACTGGGGAGGTGTGGTTCTCCCTCAGTGGCGTCCTCTGTCAGAGTATTAGGGCCACGTGATGCAACAACGTGTGAATAATGTTCTCATGGTCTCAGAATAGGTCACCAAATGTGATATCCATCATCCCTGTTCAGGCGGGGGTTCAGAGGTGGGGCGGAAGGGTCTTGAATAAGAGCAGAGTCATTGTATTGGCGTTCTGTCAAACAGAGAAGCAGTTGTGAGGTTCCAGTCATGTTGACGGGCGTTTGTGTAGGTAACTGTGTATGTACCGTGGTGTCTGACTTACTTTGAAGAGTAGGAAGATGCATTGCATTGCACTGAACACCTCCTGTAAACAAGTGTTCAGATCTCAGAAAGTAAACGCTGTAGGACGCATGTTTATTAGATTTATTTCGTATTTTTATGCATACTATCACCTCCTAAAATAGTGGATACTTATTTATAACAGCCTGTATATTAAAGTAAATCACATGATGTAATTGAGTGATAATGAAACAAATATAAAAATATGAATAAAAACATGCAAAGTTAGAAATGAAGACGCTAGATGAAGTTGTTCGCATGAGCCGACTCAGATGGTGGGGTCATGTGATGAGAATGGGGGAGGAGAGATTACCCAAGAGGTTAATGAGTTCGGCTGTAGAAGATAAGAGAAGCAGAGGTAGACCTAGGAGGCGATGGTTATATTCTGTTTTGAATGATTTCAAAGTGAG
The DNA here is from genome assembly GCA_946902985.2 of Meconema thalassinum. NCBI lineage: Eukaryota > Metazoa > Arthropoda > Insecta > Orthoptera > Tettigoniidae > Meconema > Meconema thalassinum. The sequence continues at coordinate 1,303,854,657 of OX336389.2, read as the reverse complement.
AGGTGTACAGTAGAAGCAGAGGAGGTCGCAGTGCTAACTGCTAATAGGGGATCATCGAGGCGACTTGTTTGCAATCAGAGGCTTGCAATCTAGACTGGGCGCTGAAAGCCAAAACAGTCTCAAATGAAAATGTATGTAAGTATGTATGTATGTAAACAGGAACCCATCTCTTCTCAGTTTAACTTCACAAGGTTGAGAGTATCCCGGTCCCCCCTCAGATTAGAGTTAAATTTCTTGGCAGAGCCAGGAACTTGAGCCGCAATACGCACCCTGAGTCTACAGAAGGTGGCAAGACAGATGTAGAAGGACTAAGATGGGAGTTCAGTTCAAGGAAGAATAGACGTAAAAGGATTGTGGAAATGACTCAAGGAAATAACAGTAGACGGAAAAATGAAATATGTGGCTAAGAAAGTGTATAACTGTTTATGATGATGATGATGATAATTCTTGTTTTAAGGGGCCTAACATCGAGGTTATCGGCCCCTAATGATCTGGGTGATAGCGAAAATGATAATGAAATGGAAACCAGAACAAAATTATCGAAGACTGAAAATACGTACAAAAAGGAACTCACATGGAAACAACTCACAATATGGTCCTACAAAAGGGAATTTAGAACGAAAAGTTGCACAAAAAGAATAGATTGAAAAAGACCCACAAAACGTAGGCTAGATTCAAAATACGTACAAAATGCAAAGTAGCGCCGAAATACTTACAAAATGCAACTGAAATTCAAAATACTTACAAAATGCAAATGAGATCGAAAGTACGTACAAAATGCAATTGAGGTTCAAAATACTTACAAAATGCAATTGAAATTGAAAATACACAATGCAATTCAGATTGAAATATCCCAGTTCCAATCCAAATTATTCACAAAGTGCAATTGAAATTCAAAATCCTTACAAAATGCAATTGAAATTGAAAATGCTTACCAAATGTACGGTAGATTCAAACAACTCATGTGGATTGACAATACTTACAAAAAGCAATTTAGATTGAAAATACTTGACAAATGTAATTTAGATTCAAAATACCCACAAAATGCAATTGAGAATCAAAATATGTGCAAAATGCCCACCAAACAAAATGCAATTTAGATTCAAAATTCGTGCGAAATGCGGTTTTGGTTGAAAATACTTAGAAAATGCAATTGAAATTCAAAATACTCACAAAAATGCCCTGACGCCTGCATTGAAAGACTTACTAAAAAGCAATTTAGATTTTCAATCTTTACAAAATGCAATTGAGGTTGAAAACAATCGCGAGATGTAATTTAGATCGAAGAGACTTACAAAATGCAACATAGATCAAAAATGCCTTAAAAAAAACGGTAAAAGGGAATTTAGATACACGGTGATTCGAGTAACAAAAAAGTGCGGGAATCTTAAAGAGAATAGGAAATAGAAGGAAAAGAGGAGAGGAGAGGGGAGAGAGGAGAAGGTCCGCCCCAAAGGGAAGGGACAAAAAGGGGAAAACGGACCCAGCTCAGGAATCCCTCGGGGTCGCCAACGCCCGAACTCACCAGCCGTGAGCCCCTGAGGGTGTAGCATTTTCGACGGTGCACCAGAAGTGGTGGGGCTACATACACCCTGCCTCCTTAAGGGCCTTGAGCACAAGGCAGGAGGTAAAAGGAAAAGAACAAGAAGGCTGACCCCTCACAGAAGGAGGGTATCAGGAAAGATGAGACAAGGGCCAATTAAGGCGGGAAAGTGAAAGACTCCCTAGGCCTCGGATAACCTAATACCGTCGGGGTCGGAAGAGAACAAGAGTTGACCAAGGAAGGTCGACAGGAAAGAAGAAAGAGAGGAGCCCGGCACAAGTGAGTGGAAGCAATGCCGGACTCAGCTGGGGCCCCGTGGTCGCCAACCAAATATAACTGTTTAGCATTAGTCAAGAATCATACCTCCTCGGGGATATCTGGATGGTCAGCAAGTTTAAGTTCTGCAACTATGTCTTTTCCTAAGCGTCTCTTGCGACTTTTCGTAAGTCGCACCATTTTTGTAATATACTGCTTGACATTCTGAAACAGAAAAAACTTATGAAATGCGAACTTGTCAAATCTCCAACAAATCCCAATTACAGTAAATACGACTATTTCATACAGGATCTATTGTGTTTCACCCGATGAATTGGGGAGCCTCGGTACAAACTACTGTAAGTAGGCCTACAGTGTGGCCTGGTTGGACATCAGCAAAATCCAGTGGCGAAGCTGGAAGGGAATCTCTGAGCCTTAGAATACCCATTTCATTCTCAAGGAATATGCACATTCAAATTTTCCTATTTTTCATTGGCATAGGCAAATTAAATCTCTAGTTTTCGGTATTATATTATGTAGCCACGGTGGGATTGACGCCAGCTTCTCAGCGCGGGACTGAGCACGTAGTGATGTGCGCGAGTGACGCTTGGACTCGCGAGAATCGAGTCTATCGGTTCCGAGTCTGAACGAGTAACCCATGCGAAGGACTAGAGTCTCCACGGTGACGTCACGATCCGTACTTACGATATAGGACACAATGCGGCAAAATTCCCAACACTCGCTAAACTTGCAAACGACTTTTCTACTAGTCGTTTGCAAAATGCACACTATGCTTCATATTATAACGACTGAGCAATGATAAAGAAAGAAATATAATAAAAATCAAGTTAAAAAAACTCCTCGCCGGGAATAGAACCCCAGCAAGCCGGGTGAAAGTTAGCACCTTTAACCACTCAACCAGAGATCTCGATAAGTATACTTGCGTTATCAACAGCGATACATACTACTGCTTAGCAAATGATCACGTTGAAGGAAATTTCTCTTTAGTGTATTGCGTTCTTTCATTCTGTCATCAATCCACTTCTTGCCGGTTTCCAATTTTGAATATTCTATTGTATCACTGTGCATTAATGGGAAACGAATACAATACTTGGCCTAGGCCAGGCATACCGACATTACTATACATCGTGTTTTTCCATACATGGCTCACAGATACCGCTGACAGCGTCCTCGGCCTCGATTCCGGACTCGAGTACCTCGAGTTTTATGTTTCCAGACTCGATTCTTCGCGAGTCCACTCGCAACCCATCACTACGTGAGCAGCCAATGAGTCTCCTTTGAAACAGGCTCAAGGGTCTGTTGGTAGAGAAGGCAATTGCGCCAAGCGGAAGGTCGATAGCTGAATGGGTCAGCAGAGAGCCTATTAGGCTCCAAGCAGTGCATGCGTGAAGCGGGCGGTATCTTAGCGCGTGTATGTTCGTTTGTTAGTTTTAAAACTTGGATCAGTGTAGTGTATTTAAAATCAAGACCATTTTCTTCGTTGTCCTATGAAGAGAATATTTTTTGAACGGCCTAGAAAGAATCTATATCAAGAAGCAGTGCGCCTCATAAGACTGATTCTTACCTTTCCTGTTTCTACTGCTTCGAGTGAACGAAGTTTGAGTGAATTGAAGAGAGTTGAGACGTTTTTAAGGAACTCCATGTCAGATTCTAGACTGAGCAATTACTGTCGACCAAAATATTATGTGCACTCGAGTTTGAAGGTTGTTTATGAAGTAACCAATATACCTACATAAAATACAATAACATCATCATTTTCGTCGTTCTATTGTATGTTAGATCATGCAGGTTTGGAATTTTTAATTTATATTTTAATATATTTTATCGCAGTTGGAACAAAAAAAAGTGCCTATTTTTAAGCGTGTTTCAACCATACGTCACATTTAAGAATTATTATCTCAAAACTCCGTCATCAGATCGAATCCAAATTTTAACACCGTATACATTGGAATGTTTTGTAACTGGTTTATTAATTTCAAAATTTTGTGTGTCCAAGAAACAAAGTTGTTATCATTTTTGTAAGGTAACTTTCTCTCGGCTCGGGGTGGTTGGAAAATGTAGTTCTTGGTCGCGTTGCAATCATTATACTTCAAAAGTTTATGATGTATGACTGTGAAATACGTAAATTAATTCACTTATTTTATATCGGTTTGTATTTGTGCGGGAAAATAAAACATGGTTCCGCAGCTAGCCGATACGGGTAAAGCTGTTCAGCGTTGCCGAGATGCAGCCCATCACTTCCGAGTGAGGCACGCCATGATGCGTGATGGGCTCCAGCGCGTGCATGTTCGATTGTGAGTTTTAAAACTTGGATCAGTGTAGTGTATTTAAAATCAAAACCATTTTCTTCGTTGTCCTATGAAGAGAATATTTTTTGAACAACGGCCTAGAATTTTTTTATCAAGAAACAGTGCGCCTCATAAGAATGATTCGAGTGAACGAAGTTGGATTCGATCTGATGACGAGTTTTTGAAATAATAATTCTTAAATGTGACGCATGGTTGAAATACGCTTAAAAATGGGCACTTTTTGTGTTCCAACTGCGATAGTAAAATATTAAAATATAAATTAAAAATTTCAAGCCTACATGAACTAACGTACTTATACAATAGAACGACGAAAATGATGATGTTATTGTATTTTATGTAGGCATATTGGTTACTTCATAAACAACCTTTAAACTTGAGTGCACATAATATTTTGGTCGACAGTAGAGTACTCTTTCTATTGAGAAGAGTTTGGTGAACTATATTTCCAGGGATGACATCTTCAAAGAACGCATCATTGATATCTTTGCTGGGCGAAGAACACGACGACTGGAGTTAATCTACAAAAAAAAAAAAAAAAACTATAAAGTAGAGACTTTAGAATACCCTGTTGCATGAATGTAGCTTCGCCAATAGCAAAATCCCTTTCGTGTTCGCGAATTCATTGTGCCCACTCTGCATAGTAAGTGTGGTCTGCCTACCCTTTTTTCGTCACGCTAGCTGCCCTGCCTCTGTTCATGTTACCTCTTGACGTGGGCAAAATCCTACCCGTTACCAGGTCCCGTGTTGGTGGGCACTTTGGCCCGCGTTGTCTAGTTCGTTCACTGACAGATCGGTTCCCCATGTGCTTGCTTGTCTTGTCGGGCCCAGTGCCCGTGTTCGCTTGTCTAGTCAACCACACTGCCCGTGTTCGTGACAACCTACTCCGTATCGCGGTTTCATTTCCTTTGTTTCTTCTACGTTTCTTTTATAATAATAAAAATAATAATAATAATAATCTAATAATAATGATAGTCAAATAATAATAATAATAATAATAAAAAAACATTTCTAAATCGAAATAATCAGCTTCAAAACCAAGTAGCATCATATCCGTTCTTACTTTCTTCATAAATATAGCTTTTCCTAACCCCACAACGCAAATAAAATTGATCACATTTTTAAATTTAGGCCTACTACAGTGATATTCTTTTGCTGTAGCGTGGCCGGCGGCCAACTGCCGGGCGCGCGCGTCTGCCACCAGCCCACCGAGCTCGGGCCGCAGGGTTGCGTGAGGCGGTGACGAGCTAACCAAGGTCATTAAAGTCATTAAGTCACTAAACTGTCATCAACGAGGGTGTGTAGTGTCAGCGCACAGATAATAAGGTAACATAAACAACAGCTGCAAGATTTAATTAAAGATGCACAGATGGTTTTTTTATTTCTTAGGAATTTGAATGACCTCACGTCACCAGTTAAAGGTAAGAACTTATCTTTTCACAGAAGATACTAAAAATGTTCTCCTTCAGCTGACAGACAGTAACTTTGGAAGATACATCGATACATTATGTAGCTACTCCTGCACCCCTCTGCGCTATTACTGTAATTAATCGAAGCACGGACCTAAGCCCGTTTGATGTTTAATTGTGGGTTATTTTAAAATACAAAGTGTACAGATCTATTACCTGTACTCCAGTGGGTCTGGAGAACAATATACGGCAGCAGATATCCCTCACAACAGAAGGGAATCACAAAAAGTAAACGCTAATTTATTTACACGAAACAACGCCTGTCTGTCAGCTGAAGGAGAACACTCTCAGCATCTCCTGTGGAAAGGTAAGTTCTTTAATCATGATTTGCTGGTGAATTAACCATTAATTAATGTACTTTATTACGGTTTCCACCTGCGCCCAATCCTCGGTGCGAGCTCGGTTGGCTGGCGGAAGGCACGCGCGCCCGGAGCCAGCCGCCGCCCCCCTCCAGCAAAAGAATCACCCTGTATATCTTGCCATTTCAACTGTTCTGCAGAAGTTTGGCTGGGAACTGGTTGATTATCCACCGTACAGTTCTCATCTTGTTCCCAGCGATTTCCACTTTTTTCTTGCACCTCATGAAATTTCTGTTTTCCGGTCAGCATTTCCACACAGACGAAGTTGGAGACGACTGTTATATACACGCTGGTTCCATTCGCAGGCAGCAGACTTCTATGACACAGGACTACAAAAGTCGATACTACGCTACAACAAGTGTCTCAAATCGTTTGGTTCCTATGCCGAAAAATAGCTGACACATTGCTGTACCTGTTGCCAATAACGTTTTGCATATAACTATGTTCTCTTTTTCTTTAAATAGGGAAACACTTTCTGGATGCGCCTCGTAATTTCGGTTTTGCATCGAGAGGAATTCATTGGAACGTTAGAAAGGTACATCCATCTACCATCTTGAATGTGTAGATAGTTAATCTTGCGCCTTCTGCAGAGAAAGCAGTTTATGTGCGACTGCAGACTTCCCGCGTTTCGGCATTGCAACTATAATAAATAGTACGGGGGGCGTGGTGGCCCAGCGGTCAAGCTGTTGGCCTCTCACCAAGGTGGACCAGGTTCGATTCCCGGTTAATGCATGTGATATTTTCGAAGTGAAATTGCTGTAGCTGTTGTAGTTCGGATTCCACGTAAAAAGGAGGTCCCGTTGCTAATGATCGCATGATTAACGGTCACGTAAAACTAAAAGCTTCCTTCCACTTTATAATAAATAGTGGATTGTGGATAAACTTATGAATGGCATACATATTCAACATGGCGACTGCGTGCTATATACAATTTGATAGTCTTAAGACCAATGCAAGCCAGGTATCATATCTTTTTCTCTTCCCTTACAAAGTTTCATTTCAATGGCGAAATTGGGTCCTGAGTTATTGATTTTGAAGTTTCATTAGTATTCTCAGCCACCATCTTCAATAGATGGCGGGGGTGTTCTTTTGCCTTTGGCATACAAAGCCCATACACGGTTCTTCTGTAATGCATATTTGAGATATTGTATCGCTAAAATATGTCGAGTTAGCGCCATCGTGATGCTGTTATTTTGACTTGGCCATAGCATGCCACTTACAAGGTTCTACCATTACAGATAATTTTCGTTCTTGTAGCTTTAAAAATACTTAAAAATATCTACCATAGAATGCTTTCAGTCGGTCAACATGATTATGCCGATTTATTTGTTGGGGAGTAATAATGAAAATGAAAATCCACAGCCTGCTTCCAGTCTCCGACCGGGTAAGGAATGGAATGAATGAAGTCCCCATCTAGCGGCGAGGATATGGAAGTGTGCCGGCTGCCGAAGCCTGTCGCACTCCTCTGGGGCAATGATTAAATGAATGGCAGATGAAATGAAATGAAATGATAGTGGTGAGTGTTGCTGGAATGAAATTGTGACAGGGAAAACCGGAGTACCCGGAGAAAAACCTGTCTGCCTCCGTTTTGTCCAGCACAGATCTCACATGGAGTGACCGGGATTTGAACCACGGACCCAGCGGTGAGAGGCCGGCGTGCTGCCGCCTAAGCCACGGAGGCTTCTGGGGAGTACTAATATTTAAACTAAATAACCTGAAAGAAATATTACTTAAAATATTTATCACTTAATTAACACATGTTTTGCACACACACACACACACACACACCCCCACCTCACTTTTTCCTTTGCACAATAAAGTGTGTTGAGTGATATATATTTCATGTAATATTTGTTTTAGGTTAGGGTGTTGAAATAATTGTACACCCCGCCTAATATAATTGGGTACAACTGTGTTGACCGACTGAAAAGCGTTTCACGATAGAGATGTGTTTCCTATATGAGACCTCGATAACATTAGTCATAAGACTATCACACTGCATATAACAAGTAATCGCCATCTTGAAAATATAAGACATTAATATCGATAATCCACTATTATAGTGTAATATCTTCAAAGTTGAGATATTATTATTATTATTATTATTATTATTATTATTATTATTATTATTATTATCATTATTAGTTAAGTCAGTGGGAAATAGTATAACCACCCACACTATTTCTTTTATAATTGTATTATTATTAACATTGTATATTGGTCGTTGGTGAGAGTAGAAAGGGTTCACATTTAATTAATTAATTTCAAAAGGAAGATTTATAAACGTATACGTAATCATGATCATTTGTACGAAATGGCAAAGCAAGTTGAATACGTAGCAATTTTAAGTCAGTTAGGAAAACAGGGAAGTATGTTGCAACGATCGCTCAACGCATCTGCTAGCTCTCAGCGGGAGGGATTCTAAGAAGAAGGGAAGACAGGGAAGAGACTCTACTCGAAGGGCCTTTCTGAGAATAAGGTTCAAGGCAGGTCAAGTCCATCCCAGACAAGGAAAACTTGATACTCAACGACATATACATCCTTATTTGACTACAAGACCACCGATTCTTAGAACCCAGCCAACACTGTAAGGGACGAATCGCAGCTGAGCTTCATCACGGATCGTTGGTGGAAGGAGGACTTCGATTTGAATGAAGAAGTCTGATTGGTGAGAGCTCATGGGAGTGAGGGTGAAGAATGTTTTTATAAGACCTTGCTCTGGACTCAAAGGCCCCACTTCGTTATTTCTTCGAGAGATTCCTACTATTGAGTATGGATGACTTCAGTTAAATATCATCAGCAGTACTTCGCTTACAAGTTGAAAGTATGCAGGGACATATTCTGTTCATGCTTACATATAATGTTAGCCGTGTCTTGGGCTAATCATTATTAAAGTGATTTTAGAAGTCAGATCTTCATCACTACATCAACTTTAATCAATCAGATATCACTTAATCTACAACCTCGTGATGGCAACTTTATCCAGCATCAGATTGCAGCATTGCTTTGTATCACGCAAAGCAGACCAGAAGAATCCAGCATTGGTGAACGTTTACGACAAAATTACGTATTTCTCTGTTCACTATTTTAATTTGTGATTTGGGCATCTTAAATGTAAATTCTCAGCTTTTGGAATAATCTTAACGTAATGTCTCCGTCGGCACTTGCATCTGGCCACCTCGTCAAACGTAACTTCATTAAATCTTCCTTTCTTATGTTTAATATATCTTGTTCTATTAGTAATGTCATTAAAGTAAATTCCTTAAAATCATTCTGCGTATTTCCTCCTAGTATTTAGAATTAACTATAAGATGACCCCTATCTTCTCTTGGTAAATATCATTCTGGTTGGAAGCATAAGTTTCCCCACGGGCTGAGCTCCAAGAATCTGTATAGCCGAGGTATATTATGGTAAGTTTGGTCACATGTATATTTCGATGTCCATATGGTAATTGGACACGATGGCGCCCACCCGGTAGAAAGGTTTATAGTGGTTTCACCACGGTACTTCAGGAAAACATAAAACATTACATGCGGTTGCCAAGTGGTACCAAGCTAGTGATAAACATCACAATAGTTACAACGACAAAACGCCGCAGCAAGTAGATAGATAGATATAATTATTTTGTTTGACCAGATTAGGGCCATCTAACCAGATTATTCAATTGATACATAATGAACAATACAAATACTAAAGTAGGTCGTCTCACAGAAGAGAGTTTCTCTGCAGAAGGCACAAGATCAACGATTTCGTACCGTACATTCAAGATGGTGGATCGACGTACATTTCTAATGTTACAACCAATTATTGTGGATGCAATAGCGGAATTGCTACGAAACTTAAAAAACGAAGAGTCTTTTGTAGGGTACAACCATTAACGTTTAACCCAACAATATTCAATAAGCCTACACTGCTTGTTAAGGACAAAGAGTTGTAACTATACACATATAGTACATTTACGAGAAAGTAGGCTGTATGTTCTTTACTGAACATCTTGTTTTAAATATGAAATTTCGTCAAAATATTACGAAATCATACCTCTTTCTCCCCTTAGGTTCTTACAAACTTCCATGTTGCCATTAGTGGTTGAAACACTGAACATGTCATGCTTACCAAATCTGCCAGATGGTTATCCTTAAGTTTGTAAGAGTGGATGCCCTGAGCTGCAGCCGAGTTGTGTTTGTCGATGAGCTGGAAATTTCTCTCCCAGTTTTCACGTCGACTGTTTTCTAGAAGTTGATATTTGAATGTTTTATTGTGACGAGCCTGTAAATAAACACAGATATTTGAGATATGATGAATAAGTCGGTCACCTCATAGACTTCCTTCTTGTATCCCGCATCATTGTTATGCTCGTCAAGTCATGGGGCAGCTGGAAGTCCAGAGATCGATGCTGACAGCGGCCATCCTGAGTGTGGCCAAGGGTACCTATCCAAATCTTAGATCGTAAAAATCACAGGTTCACATACTATTAGAGTCACCACAGAAACACAGGTTGTCAGGCAAAATTAACATGCACCCTAATACACGGGACTGATGACCAAGATCGCCTAAGTCCCTAAAATGAATTAACAATATAAACACGATTCTGTTGTTGATGATTCTTTTAGGGGATTTGCGATATCGTGGTCATGAATCCCCGTGTACTTGGGTGTGTGCAGAATTTGTCTGACAATAGTGACACACTGTGATGTCTGTACTAGTGTGTGTATTTGTAATTGAGGTAGAATTGGGTAGAGAGTGGCCATGGCCTTAAGTAAGGTACCATCCCGGCATTTGTCTGGAGTAGAAGTGGGAAACCACGGAAAACCACTTACAGGATGGCTGAGGTAGGAATAGAACCAGCCTCGTCTCAGTTTTGCCTCTCGAGGCTGACTGTACCCCGTTGTTGGCACAAGCACCACGAAACTCTATAACTCGTATGGAAGTGAAGAAAGTAAACCCCTGCGTATGGTTGGTTGGTGTCCCGAGTCTACCAACGACTGGATGATTAATTCTGATGGAATATTTACTGGACTTTCAACATTTAAAAGATAATACTAGGTTTTGCAGAGGATTACAAGCGAATTGAGGTGAACGCAAGAAAAGAGCTCATTCTTGTTCGAGACAGAAGTGATTATAATCCGCTCAAGGGAGCAGCCACTCTAATCGATTCAAAGATTGAACTGCATCGGATATTGTAGAAAGTAACTCATGTTACTTTTTCTGATCAAAACACTCTATTTGCTCAACATTGTCCAAGAGCATATACATCATAACTCATTCAATTTAGAAGCAGGGACTTCTACGAGTATAATGTTTTGCAAATTTCTAATAAGCATGGTTGGTCTTAAAATACCTCGCGATAGTCAGAATGTTCACTCTACGTTTTTGTTGGTTTTCAAACCGATCGCAAGTATCAGCAAGCCAAAGATGTCTCACAATTGGATGATATTAAATTGTAAACCATGTGTCTTTATCTGAATAGTATCATGTTCCCTAAGAAGCTTTGGATTTAAATTTGATAAAAATAAATTTGGAACATTATACGACATGTACTGTATGTAAAATTCCAGTCATCATATCAAAAAAAAAGAACCGTGTCCGCTGTTTACACCAGAGATTTATAAAGCTGAAGCACCGTTGGTTGTGTTGGACTACTCGCATCTCGAGGAAGCTATGAAGGAAGCTCCCGTTGATATTCGTCTGGACTCTAAGAGTTTGAAACGACTGAAAATATTCCAGAAAAACCAACAGCTTATTGTTTGATTTAACACGACATGCACGTTTTGTATCACCCGCTGTCCAATATTGTGACCAGACTATAAATACAACGCATGCAAGCATAACCCTCCTCAGTCATGGATGGTGAAAAGAGAAACGAGGATAAAGCTTCAGTTCATCGTGTCGGACAGCTGACGGATTCCTTGCTCGGCAAATGTGATAGTGCTCACCTCGTCGGGAAGCTCTCTAGTGAGTAACGTTATTGTTGCCTATCATTAAAAAAAAACAATTTCTTCATGAAATGCCATAGCATCTTATTCCCTATCTACCAGCTGGATTAGTGTCCCCCACAGGTGGCCATTGATTTCAACTGGGATAAGCTACAATTACACCTGAAAATGTCACCTGACGTTGCACAACAATTCACTTAGAAATGGCAAGCTATAGTCCACGCCACTTGAAATAAGTTACCAAAAGATAACAATGTAGCCAACTTTAAGATCTATCCCCTATGCCTACGTGCATGTTGGTTTACGGTTGAATTTCTTGAAGTTAAAGTGTGTGTGTGTTTTTGTTTTGTTTTTTGTTTTGTCAGCACAGTGTCGCCAACCCTGCTTAAAATCTCGCCATCTCCAAATACGACAATACCACTAAGATTTCTTACCACACAGTTGCCGACAGTTGACTCGCGATAACTCCCAGAATGCATCGCACTCAATGCGTCCGACATTATAGTACTTCTACCACTGATGATTAAGGTTGCCCATTTCATTGAATAATTTCACAGTTTTCTTTGGAAAAAGACAATTATAAAAATGTAGCCTATGAGAAGATAAGCACATGTTCATCTATAGCTCCCCAGAAAAACTGGAATAATCCTTGAGTAAGTATTAATGTTTCTGTACTTATGCATTTTATATGATGGTTTAAAAGGCAATGTAGAAGAGCTAACTTTAAGTGAAATGTATTTTCGTAAAAAGGCCTTTATTTAGTTTGGATAATTTGCGATACGTCTTACATGGATGAGTGAATGTTTGGTGTTAAATTATGTAAGTTGGCAACATCGAATGTAGTGGCCATGTTGGTTTTAGTAACTTTTTCAAGGTGGGTTTGCTTATAATTCAAAGAAATTCGAGCAAGTAGTTCATATTATACATAGGGCGTGATGGTGCAGTGGTCAAGCTGCATGCCCATCACCAAGACGGACAGAGTTCGATTCCCAGTCAATGCGTGTGAGATTTTGGAAGTGAAATATCACGTCCTGTGGATCGGATTCCAAGTAAAAAATAGAGATCCCATGGCTTATGATCGCGAGATTAAAGGTCGCGTAAAACTACAAGCTTCCTTCATACCATAACTTACAATACTTACAATGCATATTTTGGTGGAAAGGCTACCCCATTCATTGTATTCTGACCGGCAAAAAGGAATGCACAGACGCCAGCCCGCGCCAGCTCTCGCCAGCTGTCCCAGCCTCAAAAGCCGGAATATCATGCACTATTAAATGAATAAATATGCATGCAAAATTCACTAATTATTGGTCAAATATGCATCACGTTTCAAAAAAATATGCATTATGAAATAACTACGGCAATTACGATCACTCCGGATTATTTAGCGTTTTTATTTTGAATACAGTATAAAGAAAATATGCAGCCTCCGTGGCTTAGGCGGCAGCACGCCGGCCTCTCACCGCTGGGTCCGTGGTTCAAATCCCGGTCACTCCATGTGAAATCTGTGCTGGACAAAACGGAGGCAGACAGGTTTTTCTCCGGGTACTCCGGTTTTCCCTGTCAAAATTTCATTCCAGCAACACTCTCCACTATCATTTCATTTCATCTGTCATTCATTCAATCATTGCCCCAGAGGAGTGCGTCAGGTCTCGGCAGCCGGCACAGTTCATATCCTCACCGCTAGATGGGGGCTTCATTCATTCCATTCCTGACCCGGTCGGAGACTGGAAGCAGGCTGTGGATTTTCATTTTCATAAAGAAAATATGATCAGACGGACATATAACTAAACCTTTTTAAAATATATCAACTAAGAAACAGCTCTAGTGTGTTACTTTATGGAACTTCAAGCGGTGTTCACCATCAATATTTATTTTATTATGTTAATTTTTAAGTTAACAGTGATTTTTTTTCTAAACAAAATTTAAGGGGTAGTCTCAGTTGTAGTCGTCCTGTTATTACTTTATGGGCTGACATGTTAAATGAAAGGTTGCATTGGGTTAATTTATTAACTCATTAATTCATTAACCTTCAGCTTTTTCGATGCCTGGCTGGATGTAAAATAGTTCGCTATTTTCTTCATCCTTCAAACCTAACCACACGCACAAACTAACAACCTACCCCAGCTCCAAACTCTAGCCTGCGTGCTTATAAGAACAGAACTTCCTTTTCACGTTGTTACTTATTTTTGCCTAAACAAGTAAATTTCTTCGAATAAGGCAGCAATTACATAAAGCTTTTGTCGAGCAGAAAATAATATGGCCTATTGTTTCGATTATGCTGCTGAGTGCCGAGTTGCCGACCAAAAGAAACTGATTCGATTTAAATCGAGGATTACTCGAAATCTCCTCCAGCTGTTGTGAACAGCGCGTTGACGCCAGCTGATCGATCAACTTTCAAGTCGGAAGTTATATTTGCCGGACTAGATACAAATGTACCAATATTTTTTCTATAGTTTTCAAATATTTAAGGGGTACGCGTGCCCCCGCATTCCCCCTGAAAAAATGCCCTGAGTATAACTGATAAATAATTTTAAGTCATTGAATTTTTTGAATGAAAATAATTTTACAATATTTACATAATGAATGCTGAATGAAAATAATTTATATTAACTTGCAAAACCACTAAAACCTACTTGGTATTACAATAATTTCAGCATTATTCTATGAGAGACTCTCGGAGTCCGAATCGAGATAATATACGACTTTAAGAACATGAAGTATCAAAAATCACTTCAAAACAAGAGAAAATTAGAATATACGCCCTTCTCAAGCATAGATATGCACTTAAACATGCAAAGGAGAAAAATATGATACACTGTGCTAAAATAACCAAAATCTTTATATAATATATAATACGCTAAGCATTTGTTGCACATGCATCTCCATGATAATATAGGTAGTTAATAGTCCAGTCAGTGATTTTAACCCATCATGCCGAGACGTAAAACGGATATAGATCGTAGTTCATTGACATCGTAAAGAAGCGCTTATCACACAATGCATTCTCAACTGTTCCCGGGCGAAGCCGGGCCGGGTTGTTAGTCTTATTATATAATATGCTAACGTGTATGTTTCACAAAATTCAAGCTCCTAAACCAGAGGGAGTTAGGAGGTGTGATTTGTACCAAAATCTTCCAAATTGTCTCAATAGTACAGGAAAATCTTGCATTTCTTGAAAGGTCAACGAAAATATTTGTATTTGTTTATAAAGTGCCTTTAAACAAATAAACAAGACGATAGCCTCTGGCAGAACTGTGTCGCGTACAGCCGCATAGCACTAGAGCCAGGCGGGTAGTCTGTACACATGGGGTGCACACAACCCATTGTGCAACCCGCAGCAGTGATGAATTGCTCTCTGATTTCATAAATATACACAATTTGTTTTAAAAGTGGATTTAAACAAATAAACATACAGTATTAATAGAAGCCCGCATAACAGTAAAGTCAGGCGGTTGGTTAATACACATGCGAGAGTTCTCGCACGGGGCAACTAGTTACTGTAATTATATAATACGCTAAGGTGTATGTTTCACAAAACTCAAGCTCCTAAACTAGAGGGAGTTAGAAGGTGTGGCTTGTACCAAAATCTTCCAAATCGTCTCAATATTACAGGAAAAATCTTGCATTTCATGAAAAGTCAACGGAAATATATTCATTTGTTTGTTTATAATTTGTGTTTAAACAAATGAACAATACGATAGCCCCTGTCAGAACTTTGCCACGTCCAGCCTTCATAACAGTAAAGCCTTGCGGGGGTGTGTGTACACATGGGTGCTCACAAGTAAACTACTCGTATAGTAATAATGTTATTGGTTTTACGTCCCTTTTAACTACGGAGGCCTTTAGAGACGCTGAGGTGCCGGAATGTTTCCCCGAAGGGGATCTTTAGCTTGCCAGTGAATCTACTGACACAGCTCTCTCGCATTTGCGCACCCCCAAATATCAACTGACTGCGCCAGGATTTGATCCTGCAGGGCGCAGCAGGCGAGAAAGTCACCGCTGCTCCACGCAACCAGTCTACAAGTAACCGATCGTAACAAATGAGCATTCAAAAGAAAGAGAATAACCCGCAGCAGTGACGAATTGCACTCTGATTTCTTAAATACCGACAGTTTGCTTAAAATGTTCGATTAAACAAATAAATAATTCGATAGCCCCTGCCAAAACTGTCACGTCCAGCCCGCATATCATGAAAGCCAGGCGGGTGGTTTAAAACATGCGAGAGTTCTCGCATGGGTCCGCTAGTTTGCATAAATATGCAAAAATATGATTTTGCATGAACTTCAGGGCCTTACTAATGGCGCATAATTTATTGATTTAGTATTCAATATAACTAAAAGCCACACTCTGCCTCTAGACATTTTCGGTAACGACATAAAGTTTCCTCTGTGCCTAAAAAAATACCATATAGGATACATTCCTAAATTTTCATTAGAAACCAATTCCGGTCAGACAGTTTAGACCCCCTGCCCGAAGCCCCAATACCTAAGCACGAATTGAGTTCCTCGTTTCTCAGTGTTGTTATAAGTGCATGGTTAATATTGTATGATGAGGCAGAAGACTTACCTTATAGTCGTCCCAGTGACGATCCAAGTGTGGTGATAGTGCTGTTCTGCTTCTAGGTAGAAAGAAACACAAGAAAATTAAAGTTACTGACGTCAGATCCATTGCTCGTATGTGAGCACAGACTATTAGTGGAATGTTGCTGACCAACACTTACAGCAAAATGATCCGCCTACACATCAGATGTTATTGAGTTGCGGCGCTTATTGACCTATTGCGTTACATTGTCCCCACACACACGCACACACATCAGCTGATCTGATGTTAGAAACAACATCATGTATAGGCATATTTCGTTTGCATAGATAATATGCATACATAACCTGGTCGAAGCGTGGCTTTCATCCCTGTATAAGCGCACAATATTAAGAGTATTCTGTGAACGTTCTAGTAATATTCAACAATACTAGTTGAAACCCGTCAAAACACGACAGTCAATGAGAAAATATTTACTGAAGAATTTCCTTACATACATTCTTTGTACGATTACTTTTTGGCACTGTTGAAACTTTAAGGGCGTCAAAAGATCGCACTCTCGACTTTGCAACTTACTGCTGGCCATGACTGAAAACGTGATGAGGCAAATTAAGACCTATTCGTTCCAGAGTTTCCCCTTGAGCTTTATTTATTGTGATCAAGTATGCCAAGCAAAGCTCTGACGAGTCTGACATGCTATATACAGTATTGAAAATGGGCTACAATCTTCTTTAACCGAGACAAGCTGTCGTTCTTTCGAAGATGAAGTCTTTGCGGGAATCCTACAGTATAACACGGTGCGGTTGTGCAAAAGCAGCTCTTCCTCGCACTTTGCAAATGTGGTGGTTGCGTGACGTGACGTATCGGTAAGGTTCTTAATTATTACTGAAACCTTCTCTTGTTCTTTCAAAAAAATACGAAATTTTTATCAACTTCCTTTCTTTTCAAGGCACCAGTAACTTCGATTTATGTACATAGTATTTTCGAAGAAGAAGTTATCGTCAGAAATTTTGATTTTACTGTATGGTATTTTGATTAAACAAATTATCCAAAGAATAAATAATACTTAACAACACTACTGTCAAGCATAATATTTTTGCAACAGTATCCTTTGAACCACCGCTCTCGATCACCTAAATACAAAATGACCTCGGAAATGAATTCTACTGACCTAAAAACTTTGGAAATGAGTCGTTATAATCATATGTTTGCTGTCATTGTCTGCACCGCCCCCATAATTCCGCCCCGGGGAATTCACTGGCCCCACCCCATACCTCCTATAACAAAACCAAACCCAGAAATGAATTCTGCGCCCCAAAATACCTGGAAAATGATATGCATCAACCGAGTTTTACAGTTTTTGACCCCCCGCCTCTTGTAGCACCGCCCCCAATATTGATAGCCCCCAACACTACCCCCTAGAACAAAAACTACCCCAGAAATGAATTCTACACCCCCGAAAACCTTGGAAATGAATCGTTATAAGCACCAGTTTGCTATCATTGTGTGCACCGCCCCCATAGTTCTGCCCCCCCCCCCCCCACGATTCACTCCCCCCACCCCTTACTCCTTAGAACAAAAACTAACTCAGAAATGAATTCTACGCCCCAAAATACCTTGAAATTTATATGCATCAACCAAGTTTTACGGGTTTTGACCCCTCGCCCCCTGTAAATGACCCCAAAAATGAACCCCTTGCCCTCGAAAACATTGGAAATGATACTAATTGATTTTGCCCATAAAAAATAAATACGAATTTTTAACCCATAAAATAAGGGTACGCGCCACATCACATGTTTGGGGGGCTGTAAAATATTAAACAGAGGGTGTACAGAATGCCTCCGTGGCTGAAAACGTTCCTTATGGACCCCTTAACGTAACTAAAAAAATAGAATCGTTTTTACCTCGATTTGAACAATACTTCCCTTAATCCACCGGACTATGAAGGGAGTCTCAGAAAAGAGTAAAGCCCCACTTCGTATTTAAGATGCGTCAGAGCCCCCCACATTTAGACATTTGAGGAGAAAGTCGTTCCCTTAGGCTATGTATGCCATGTGCTATGTTTAAAATGAATGTTATACAGCCAGAATTGCAACCCTTTTCAGTTCGGAGTGTTAATTATGCTTAATGACATAATTTGAATGAGATTAGCTTAAATCATCATCGTATGTTCGTTACGAAAAAAAAACATAACGGGAAAAATACGATATGTCATAAACACCCGGGTCCTAGTAATGGTATTCAACAAGTTCGGATTGCATTCTAAAAACTATCCGCAAATTTACTTCAAACATTATCCGCTATCCGCAAAGCCATGCAAACTATATCCGCGTGGCGAAGATTTTTGCTGATATCCCCGGGTCGTTATAATCATTTGTTTGCTGTATGTGCAGGGCTTTAGTTACAGCACATTGTTTCATGGAGATTATTCCTGTTCATGAACTCTAAAACGCCGCTTGCCATTGTGTTACGCAACACGTGTGATTGCTTGTACCAGCAACATGTTCTGCCCCAGCTCAGTTCACGATACTTTGCGACCTAGCGCGGACCAACCACAGGTGAGAGCACTGCTTGCTTGCACTTCTTTCTCATGTGGAACACTGTGTGATTTTTAGTATGATTTTCCTGGAAGTTTGTTGTTGTTGCTTCATTTGAGGGGCTTGGATATGGTGGTCATTTAGCCCCGTGTACTTGGATGAGTGTGGATTTTTTCTGATAATCTGTGTTATTGTGATAGCTGTACTAGTGCGTATATTAATTTTTAATGCAGATGAGGATTGGGAAGGAGGCAGTCTCGGCCTTAAGTTAGGAACCATTCCGGCATTTACCTGGAGTAAAAGTGGTATACCACGGAAAACCCCTTCCAGGATGACTGAGTTGGGAATCGAACCCACCTCTTCTCAGTTTTTGCCACACGGGGCTGAGTATACCCCGTTCCAGCCCTCAGACCAGAATTTAATTCCTTGGCAGAGCCAGGAATCGAATCCGGGCCTCTGCGGTGACAGACATTACGCAACGAGACTGACTTTCCTGGATGTATATATCAGATTTGAAGTACAGTATGTACTCAACAAATTTCTTGTAGCCTATCATCAGTTCGCCATATGCCTCGTGATGTAGTACAGTGGTTAGCGTTGTTGGCTGGCACGCAGGAGGCCCGGGCTCGATTACCGACTCTGACAAGTAATGTAATTTTAGTAAGGGGTACTGGAACGGTCTTGTTATCATGTAAATCGTCCAAGTGATGCCAATGTCGAATCCTTACACCAAGTTGAGCCACGGGATTACCAATTTTGCGTGGAATCCGAACCACAGGACATGATATTTCAATTCGAAAATCTAACATGCATTGACCGAGAATCGAACCCGTTCCATCTTGGTTAGAGGCAAGGCGATGTTGATTCTTTTAGGGGCTTTGCGACATCGAGGTCATATAGCCCCGTATACTTGAGTGTGCGTGGAATTTGTCTGATAATTTGTCTCTCTATGATGTCTGTACTAGTGCGTGTATTTGTAATCTAGGTAGAATTTGGGCAGGAAGCGGCCGTGGCCTTATGTTAGGTACCATCCCGGCATTTGTCTGGAATAGAAGTGGGAAACCGCGGGAAATAGCCTTCTAGGATGGCTGTCTCTTCTCAGTTTTGCCTTACCAGGCTGAGTGTACTCCGTTCCAGTCCTCAGACCAGAATAAAACTTCTTTTCAGAGCCGGGAATCGAATTGCGGTGACAGCCAAAAATACTATCCAGGTGAGAGGCAAGCAGATTGACCACTGCACCATCACGTCCAGAGTGGTGAATATCAGGGTTGGGCATTTTTTTTAAAGTACAGTACCGTAACTAAGTTACAGTTACCGTTGCTTACCAAAATAGAAACGAAGTTAGTTACTTTGAACGAAAAGTAACTGCAGAGTCGAAGTAACGAAATGTTACTTTATGTTCGACCCTGACTATTATGTGTCTGAAAACTGTATCATAATGATGGTCATTATAACACTATTATTCATTATGAAACAGTTTCTCCCACCAATCTCAGCTCAAGAAACAGTTGTTTGACCAATTAGATAAGGATACCTTCGCGCATACTCTCAAAATCCAACATGTCTATATAAATTACCGAAAGTGCACCGTCCATATGATCGCGTAAATAAACTGGTGAATATGAGACAAGAAATAGCACTGTACCTTAATATACCTAAATCCAATTTCTACTCAGCGCGTTGATTTCAAACGACTACGGTGACAGTTTTGCTGAATACTGGTTGACGATCTGTACATCTGGCATTGAAGCACACAGAGCGCATGCGTCGGTCGCCCAGAGAGCTTGGAACACGGAGATATGCTACCTAGCGCACCACCCGATCACAAAATTCTAGTTACTGAACAGATATTTATGAATATTTATAGTTAGTTATTGTTGTTTTAAGGGGGCGGAACTAATATGAATATTTATGTTAAAACATGTCATAAAGTTATAATTATCGTCGAACATAAACAGTCGTATGCAACTCGCTAAAGCTCGTTTTATAAACATACTCATGTCTTAATTATAGCCATTATAGGCTCGTTGCATAATGTACTATTCTGTTACTTTTGTATAAAAATTAAGTTGCTTTTTTATTGATTTTTTTCTTTTTACAATCCGACAGCAATTTGTGTTGTCAGAGAACACAAAATAGTTAATTTAAATAATACGTCTCTAATAGTACATTATGCAAAGAGCCTATAATGGCAATAATTAAGACAAGAGTATGTTTATAAAACGAGCGTAGCGAGTTTTATAATTTCCATACGAGTGTCTTAATTACCATTATAGGCGAGTTGCATACGACTGTTTATGTTCAACGATTATTATATAGTACATTATGCAACGAGCCTATAATGGCTATAATTAAGACACGAGTATTTTTATAAAACGAGCGTATTCGAGTTTTATAATTTCCATACGAGTGTCGTAATTACCATTATAGGCGAGTTGCATACGACTGTTTATGTTCGACGATAATTATAACTTTATTATATGTTTTAACATAAATATTCGTAAATATCTGTTGAGTATTGTCACTAGAATTTTGTGATCGGGTGCTGCGCAGGGTAGGATATCTCTGATTTCCAAGCTCTCTGACCGACCGACGCATGCGCTCTGTGTGCTTCAATGCCATATGTGCAGATTGAGCACCAGTATTCAGTAAAACTGTCACCGAAATCGTTTGAAAACAACCCGCTGTGTAGAAATTGGATTTGGGGATATTAAGGTACAGTGTCTCATATTCACCAGTTTATTTACGCGAACATATGGACGGTGCACTTTCGGTAATTTATATAGACATGTTGGATTTTGAGCGCATGCTCGAAGGTATCCTTATCTAATTGGTCAAACAACTGTTTCTTGAGCTGTGATTGGTGGGAGAAACTGTTTCATAATGAAAAATAGTGTTATAATGACCATCATTATGATACAGTTTTCAGACATTTAATTGTCAGGGTCGAACATAAACTATTTTATGTTCGAACATAAATATTTATCAATATCTGTCAAGATTTCGTGAGTTTTATGTACGGAACAGAGCGCATGGGGCGCAGAGAGTACCTTGTATTTGACCATGGCCTCCTGGAATACCCCACTTTGACACTACACACAGTGAAATTTAAGATAGGAAGGCCGTGGAAGTCAGCTCATGTGTAATGCTATCCTTACCTAATTGGTCACACAACTGTTTCTTGAGCTCTGATTGGTGGGAAAAACTGTCTTATAATGAAAACGTGTACTATAATGAGCCTCATTATAGTACAGTTTTCTGACATATAATATTTACATTTCGCCAGGATCGAACATAAAAAATTACAGCCTGATGGAATGTAGCCGAAAGAAATAAGAAACCCCTATTGAAGTCAAATTGGCAGATCAAAAGCTAAAGGAAGTAGGAGACTTTAGCTACTTGGTATAACAAGTAGGTTGGCTCAGGCAAGGAATGCATTTCTGCAGAAAAGAATTCTGTTGACAACAAATATAGATTTAGGTATTAGAAAGTCATTTTTGAAAGCGTTTGTCTGGAGCGTGGCACTCTATGGAAGTCAAACTTTGACTGTTGGTGCAGGAGAAAATAGGAGAAAAGAAGCCTTTGAAATGAGGTGTTACAGGAGATTGAAGGAAGGAAGATTGTTTTACGCGACCGTTAATCTTGAGATCATGAGCCATGGGACCTCCTATTTACGTGGAATCCGAACCACAGGACATGGCAATTCACTTTCAAAATCTCACATGCATTGAACGGTAATCGAACCTGGTTCGCCGTGGTGAGAGGCCAACAGATTGACCGCTGTGCCACCACGCCCCTACAGGAGATTGATGAAGATGGGTAGATAAAGGTAACAAATGAAGAGGTATTAAGATGAGTTGGAGAGTGGAGAGATGTTTCTGGAGACTGCTAATGAAGAGACGAGATAAGTTGGTAGGACACATACTAAGACACTCAGGAATAGCAAACTTAGTTATAGAAGGAAGGGTTAAGAACAAGAACTGTGGGGGTAGACCAAGGTTAGAATATGTTAAACAGATTGCCTCGGATGTAGGGTGTGGTAGCTATGTAGAGATGAAACGATTAGCTCAGGACAGGGAAGCATGGAAGGCTGCATCAAACCAGTCAAAAAACTGAAGACTGAAACAACTACAATAACGATATAGTTTATTTTATTTGAACGGAATGGTGTATTCCAATAATACGATAAAACAGAATGAATTGGCATTGACTAACAGATTTCTATGAAGATGGTCTGCGATTGATTCCCGGCTCTGTCATGAGTCTCTAGAGGACAGTTGAAAAGAGTGATGAGTGGTGGGTTCATATCCTACTGTCGGCCATTATGAAAAGTGTTTTCCCAAAGAAAATTAATATTGTGGCTGCCTCATTCCCAATTTAAGTTCCTAGTTACATCCACATGCTCAAGTACGATCACTACACTAACCCAGGTTATCAGATTCCACACACACTCAAATACCTGATCTGATGACCATGAAGCCGCAAGCCCCAATGAAACAACAATAAATCGCTCGGGCCGGCGTTCTTTAAAGGTTATTTGCCTCTGTTCTGTGTTCACTCCTTGCCCGTCACATGCGTCTAGGATAATCTCTGAACGGCATTTTGGAGAAGTAAGGAGCAATTTCGTTTTTACGTTACTGTCAAAGTAACGGCGTTACAGTTACTTAATGCAATTGGAACTGTCGGGATGCTACCTAACTTAAGGCTAAAGCCGCTTCCTACCGAATCTTACCTCAATTACAATTACACACACTAGTAGGCCTACAGACATCACAGTAACACAGGTTATCGGTCAAATTCTACACAGACGCAAGTACACGGGGCTACATGACCACTATGTCGCAAAGCCCCTAAAGAATCAACAACAACGATACCGAGCTCTGGTTTGTTTTATTTTTGTTGTTTAATTTGAGGGGCTTGGGTATCGCGGTCATTCAGTCCCGTATACTTGGGCGTGTGTAGATTGGTCTGATAACCTCTGTTATTGTGGTGTCCGTAATTCAGGTAAGTATTGGGAAGGAGGCGGCCGTAGCCTTAAGTTAGGAACCATTCCGGCATTTGCCTGGAGTAGAAGAGGAGACCACGAGAAACCACCTCCAGAATGGCTGGTGTGGGAATCGAACCCACCTCTTCTCAGTTTTAACTCATGTGGCTGAGTGTACCCCGTTCCAACCCTCAGACCAGAATTACATTTCTTGGCAGAGCCGGACCTCCGGGAGGACAGCCAAGAATGCTAGCCGCTACACCTCGAGGTGGCTGGTTTGTTTTAAAAACTATTGTCAGACATTTATAAACATTTCTTCTCGCTTAGCCACCAACGTACAGTACAATCAATTACAAAAAAGGTTTCTTGCTGCCTAACTTTTCTGTATTAGCATCCGAGAAAAAAATTATCATGTAGTATTTAAGAAATATAACTTTCTCCATGTGGAATAATTATTGCCCAGGGAAAGAGTATCAACATCAGGCAATCTATAAAAAAATATTCGTCTCTTTTGGTCATCGATTTTTATATATCGCATGGTAAGTTTCTTTATCTGCAAAAATATAGATCCACACTAAAATAACTTTGTTGCTGTTGTTGTTATTGTTGATGATTCATAGTGACATCGTGGTCATGTAGCTCCATGTACTTGTGTGAGTGTGAGTGTGTGTGTGTGTGTGTGTGTGTGTGTGGAGAATTTGTCTGATAACCTGTGTTATTGTGATGGCTGTAATAGTGTGTGTATTTATAATTCTCCACTGGTTGCATGGCGCAGTGCTAACGTTCTCGCCTGTTGCGCCCAAGGTTGCAGGATCGAATCCAGGCCCAGTCAGTTGGCATTTGAGGGTGCACAAATGCGAGGGAGCCGTATCAGTAGATTTACTGGCATGTTAAAGATTCCCTTCGGGGCAAAATTCCGTCAATCCGGCGTCTCTAAAAGCCGCAGTAGTTAAAAGGGACGTAAAATCAATAATATTATTAGTAGTATATGTAATTCAGATGAGGATTGGGAAGTAGGCAGCCGTGGCCTTAATTTAGGAACCATCCCGGAATTCGCCTGGAGTCGAAGTGGGACACCACGGAAAACCACTTCCAGGATGGCTGATGTAGGAATCGAACCCGACTCTTCTCATTGTTGCCTCACGAGGCTGAGTGTACCCCGTTCCAGCCCTCAGAACAGAATTAAATTCCTTGACAGAGCCGGCATTCTATTTTCTTGTGTTTCTTGCCTACCGACATAACATTCGCCTTTCAAATGCTGATTGTCATGCCATATTTCCCACATTTCTGTTCAAATTCGAACATGTTGGCTTTTATGCTTTCTATGGAGTCTGCGTTACAACCTGGTCATCGGCATAAGCCGGACTGCTTACCTGGTTTCCACCTAATTAAAGTCCACCCAGCCAGCTTATGACCTTCAGTAAAAGGTCAATATACAATCTCTACTTAGTATAAAACAAAGTCCCCGATTCTTGGATGTCACGGGTAATCTCGAGAACCACTGGATGGATCTTGATACGGTTTTCACCATTCTGTAAAGGATATCTCGAGGAAGGTTTCTGTAGAAAATAATTAATTTATGATCAAAGGAAGACAAGCAATAACGATTTCAGTGAAAAAGTCGAAAATAAACCGGCGTCCGTGCGCTTTTTAAGCTTACGCTGGGCAAACCGTTAAACATATCAATATACTATGAGTGTAAGAATTATTCAGCATGAAATGTTCTATAAAAAGTCCGCGAGAGTATATCTCTATCTTTAATACATCGCCCACTATAAGTGATTTTACGTTTTCATTTCTTCCAACAATCTCCTTTCAATTACTGTGGCGATAGTTTACCGGCTGTCACGTAATGCATTCGTAACTGTTCCCGGGCGAAGCCGGGGCGGGTTGTTAGTAAAAAAAACAGGAACAGTGAAAGATTACAGCCTTACCTCACTCATATAAAAGTTTTCAACCAAAAACTCATCCAATTACCAACTCTCACTGCGCTCCGCATCCTTTATCTTGGTACTCTATTGTAAGCCTTCTATAAATCTACAAAACACGAACACAACTGTCTGCTCCTCTCGTAAAATTGCTCAGTAACTTTGCGCATACTAACTTGATCCTGCCATTCTCGTTGTGGTCTAAAGCCACACTGGCTTTTATTCATGTTTCTCTCGGGCAATGATCGAACTTTCCTTTCTACTAGCCTGAGTACATATCAAGGAAATGCCTCTATAATTGTTACAATCTTTCCCGTTATCTTGCTCATAAATTGAGGCGATTACTGCTTTTGTCCATTCCGAGGGTACCTTTCTTAAATCCCTTGCCAATTCGATTATCCTATGTAACCATTTCATCCCTGCTTTCCCACTATAGGCTACTATACCATTTCTGGCCAAATTTCATCTACCCCAGCCGCCTTGTGACATTGGAGTTTATATACCATCCTATCTACTCTCTCAACCGTGATCCTGTTTCCATCCTCATTCTCCTTCTGCATAATCACAAAATACATCACGTAAGTTTCTATTTCCATATAGCAAATTTCCGAAGTGTCCTTACCATCTTCCCAATGCTTCCATTGCATCTATAATGAGCTTCCCAGAATTATCCGAAACACTGCTTATTTTTCACTTTCCTCCATTTCTAAGTTTCTTTATAACACTCCAAGAAGGTTTTCCTGCCGCTTGACCTAACGTTTATCTCCCAATACCACCAATGATGAATGTTCGTATACATTAATACCAGTTTAGTATATTACACGTCGGGTGAGTTAAAATGAGAAAATTAAGATTGTTAAGTCTTGCAGTAAAATAACGTTATTAGATAGTCAGCCCGAAGGCTGGTTGGATTCTCAAAACGTACCGCCGTTAGGTTATGTGGGTAGATACCCACAAAACCCCAAAGCAG
This sequence comes from Meconema thalassinum, assembly GCA_946902985.2. NCBI lineage: Eukaryota > Metazoa > Arthropoda > Insecta > Orthoptera > Tettigoniidae > Meconema > Meconema thalassinum. The sequence continues at coordinate 1,303,827,810 of OX336389.2, read as the reverse complement.
CGCTATATTGAGGCGTACTAGGCTAGAAGAGGAGTGAGGTAGTTTGTTATTGCTTTCCTCACTGAATCAGAACAGCAGTACTAACCCTATGAGTAGAACCTTTCACAGCATCGACAGGCACTGAGTGTGCTCTGAATGCCATTAGTCATTACTAAGCACCTCCCACACCTCAGTAGCTTCCATATAATCACAGTCATGAGTGAGACTGAGACAGTGGTGAAAAGTCACATTTTACTCTAGCCTGTGCCAATAGACAAATGCAAATGTACTGCATTCATCAAGAGATGGCAAACAGGCCATGGTAAAATAATATGGTTATGTAAATGAGTGAAAAAAAAATTAATCGACACCGTGATTCAAAAAGTTGGAAGTTCAAAAGTTTTAAAAGTAGACCAGTAGTCCTAATAATAGAATAATGCATTATTATTTATTATTAGCTATTACTAACAATACTAACTGACATTATTGTGAACTGTAGCACCTTAAGGAGTAAGCTAAGTTATCGCACAGACAAATGGGCTATTGTCACAACGCATATTTGCATGTGGAGTCGGGGTGGTGTGTAGTGCCCAAAACATGTCTTTCGCGTGCACGAATTTGGTCTGTAGCTACCCCTGCCGGCCGTCAGACCAGATTTAAATTTCTTGCCAGAGCCAGGAATCGAACTCAGGGTCTTTGTGATAGGAGTCTTAATACATAGGGCCTACCTCTAGCTAGACCACGAAGGTGGAATATGAAGGATGTGTACGAGTAACCAAGGATTAGTCATTAGTGCAACACGCAATAGCAGATATTAATGTATGGGACGTCATGGTACACCTGAGGTGAAAGTCTGTCGAGTCCGGTGGCCTGTAAATGACCCCTGACCACATTCCAACTCTTTGTCCAGTCCTACAAACTCCCTTCCGTGATGTGTCATCCCAAGCATTCATCCGCACTTCCTTGCTTCCGGTCCATCGTGGCCTTGAGCGGACACGAGTGTATGTAGACTACGTTTCAACCATCCGCCGCACCGTCCGTGCCCCCACCATCACAAAATAAAAGTACCGTATACAACCTATGAACGGGCCAAAAATTACAGTTGCTGTTATTAATTCATTTTAGGGGCTTGGGACATCTTAGTCATCATCCCGATGTAGTTGGGTGTATGTTGAACTTATCTGATAACCTTTATGTGTGTGATGACTGTAGTAGTGGGTGTAGCTGTATTAGGGACAGGGATACGGTAGGTGACCCGGGATTTGATTGAAGCAAGGTAGTATCCCGGCATTTGCCTGGAGGGAGAGTGAAAAAAACGAGGAAAACGCACACTCAGGATAGCCGCAGTAAGGGGCGGGATTCGAACCTGCGACCTCCAAGCATGCTGCAGCTGTCCTCGAGGCCGTGGTGCCCCCGGCACTTAGCCCATTAAGGGCCTAGGCCTACCAAGCGACCGCTGCCCGGCCATTTGGCCTGCAGATATTGGGGTGATGAGTGATCAGCGCATCGGGTCCCCTCGGCCGTGAATCTTGGTTTTCGTGATCAGGGCGCTGCCTCACTGTCAGACGGCTACACAATTGTCCTCACGAGGCTGAGTGCACCCCGTTCCAGCCCTCACGTCAGTTTCTAAAATCCCTGATGGAGCCGGGAATCGAACCCGGGGCTTCTGGGTGAGAGGCAAGGGCGCTACCCCCAACACCATGGGGCTGGCAATTTTGCTAAAATTACATAACAATATAGACTGGAGGCGAGAATAAAAGCGTTTTTGTTGTTGTTGTTTAATTTAGGGACTTTGCGACATCGTTGTCATGTAGCTCCGTGTACTTGGGTGTGCGTGTATGTAAGCTGTCTGATAACCTGTGTCATTGTTCTAGCTGAAGTAATGTGTGTATTTTTAGTTGAGGCTAGGATTTGGAAGGAGTTGGCAGTGGACTTCAGTAAGGAACCATCCCGGGATTTGCCTGTAAACCACGGAAAACCACTTCTAGGACAGGTGAGTGGGAATTGAACCCATCTCTTCTCAGTTTTGTCTCTCGAGGCTGAGTGTACCCCGTTCCTACTCTCAGACGAAGAATGAATTTCTTGGCGGAGTCAGGAATCGAATCCCGAACCTCTGGATCCGAAGCCTCAATATGCACCCCCAAGACCATATAATGTTGCTGTTAATTAAATATGAAGAGCTTGGGACATCTTGGTCATCAGCCCCGTGTAGTTGAGTGTGTGTCGAGCTTGTCTGATAACCTGAATTTCTGTGAGGACTGTAATACATGTAGTATGTGTAGCTGTAGTAGATACAGGGATTAGGTAGGCGCCCCGGGACTTGACGTAAGGTACTATCCCAGAATTTACCTGGAGGGAGTGTGGGAGAACCCGTGAAAATAGCACACTCAGGATAGACGCTGTCAGAGCCGGAATTCGACTCTCCAATCTCCGGTCTTATTGCAGCTGCCCACGCGGCCGTGATGCATGATTTAACGAGCACGGCTACACCGCGGAGTGAGACCATAAAAGACGGCTCAAGATTAAAGCATCAGATATCCGTCAATAATGTGTTCATTTTACCACAACATTGTATGGTTGTAGTAGTTTGATTTTGTTTTTAGCGTATGGCCTTTAGTGCCGGGAGTGTCCAAGGACATGTTCAGCTCGCCAGAGTTTGTAACTGCTTCTATGCGGACACCCATGGGGTGAGCTACAAGTACAGTACCGTCACGTGTGGAGTGTTGTCTGGGGGAGAAAAGTCTGAATGTAAGGACGAGGAATTGGAAGGTAGTGGCTGTGGCCTATAGTTAGGGACCAACCCCGGCATTTGCCTGGAAGGAAGATGGGAAACCACAGATAACCATCTTCATGGTTGCCGGTGGGGGGATTCGAACCTACTCGTCTCCCGCATGTAAGCGACTGCCTGCAGCCACGCCGTAACATCCACGGCTAACTCACCCGGTTATGGTAGTAGTGATTGTTGCTTTAAAAACGGCAACAGCAAAGTCATTGGTCTGTAAAACAAAATACCATCAGGTGATTGGTAAAATATAGAGCACAAACAAAGTAAAAACAGTGACATAATTTACTGTGAACAGGAAAATCCAACAAATTAACTACTTTTTAAAAGCCACTTTCATCAACATCTAAAAAATCAATTACCCCTGCACAATATGGCGTGTGAATATCCCTGGCAGCAATACTGGCAAAACCAGGAACGTAAAGAGCAACGATGGGCCCTAGGACTATAATTTTTGGTCCTTACATACTTATTCGTCACGTAAGATTGTCCTGGTAGTATCAAATTTGCATTGTTAGCCTACTTTAATTTTTGAAAAAAAAAATGAAAGTAGACTTATGAGATCTACATGGGGCAAATGTTCGTGTGTCTGTGAGTGTCGGTCCCCCTCCCATCATTAAAAAAACGACGAAACCGAATTGAACCAAATTTGGTACAGAGGTAGCACTTGCTCCTCTGTGTCATGTTTTATATCGCTGCCATCTTAACCAAAACGAAATGGCGCCCACACAAATGTTCAAAGCTTATATCAAATAACGACAAAACTAATCATCGAATCTCTTACAAATTTTGGAAATGGATATACCTTCATATGAGAAGCGTCTGTCTCCTAAATTACAAGGTCATCAGTCAAACAATTTCAAGATGGTGGCCGTGCGAATCATGCAAGCATTATCTCTACTTAGTATAAAACAATGTCCCCCATTCTTAGATGTCACGGGTAACCTCGAGAACCACTGGATCGATTTTGATGCGGTCTTCACCATTCTGTAAAGGATATCTCGAGGAAGGTTTGTGTAGAAAATAATGTATTTATGATCAAAGCAAGCCAAGCAGTAACGATTTCAGTGAAAAAGTTGGGGGGAAAAATGGCGTCCGTGCGCTTTTTAAGCTTATGCTGGACAAACCGATAAAAATATCAATATAGGCTACTATAAGTGTACGAATTGTTCAGCATGAAACGTTCTACAGAAAAGTCCGCGAGGGCATATCTATCATCTTCAATACATCGCCCACTATAAGTGTTCTTACGTTTCCATTTCTTCCAACGATCTCCATTCAATTACTGAGGCGACAGTTTACGAGCTAGCTAGGGGCAAACTGTCGTGTTGAGTTAAGACTTCAGAGAAGAGTAGTTGTGTTTGGAGATTCCCTAGAAGTGCAACTCGGCTTTTCTTCATTTCGCCTGTGAGCTTTTCGTTCCGCAAAATACACAGTCAAGTTAAGATTGGACGGAAGGGGGATTTGTGTTTTATGAACCTCGCCATTCTTAAATTACGTCTGACAAGAATTCGTTGCACATGCATTTCCATGATAATATAATTAATAGTCCAGTCAGTGATTTTACCCATCATGCCGAGACGTAAAACGGATATAGCCTAGGTCTTAAACCATTGACATCTGTTCCCGGGCGAAGCCAGTGCGGGTTGCTAGTAATCCATAAATTACGATCCAATGAACCAATGTTCACAGTATAAGGCATTCTGATAGTTGTATATAAGGACCATCTGTTGTCAACGTGACAACAACATGAGACTGTATGTTACGCGCAGCCGCCATTTGAAATTATACAATATAAAAATAAATAACTCTGAACACTTAAGAGCTACTATATCGAAAATTAGTGACATGGTAAGGCCGTGTATGTGGCCTTGTATCACCAAGGCAAAACGCCAGACTCTCTATACAACATTAAAATCGACAACTCCGAATGAATGTGGGCAATTAATACGAATCTTGCCAAGAGGTGAGCATCATATTAGAACTCTAACATGCGTTAGTCAGAAGATTATCACACTAAATATAGCGCACAGCGGCTATCTTGAAAATTAAAAATAAATTAATAACGTTCGATATCCTAGTGCTATAATAACGAAATTTTTTAATGAAATAGAACCGTATAAGTCGCTTCGTATGTCCAAAGCAAAAGATCAGAGACTCCATAGATTCAAGATAGCGTCTAGGCGTACTATTTAAGTATATAAATTACTGTAGTAACTCAGGGCGAGATTGCACAGTTGAGGCGAAACTTGGTAGAAATGGGGTATTATATACGAGGCGTCGGTAGCGTTGGTGATAAATTAATCGCACTGAATATAGGGCGCAGGGGCTATCCTGAAGTTTCATAACTTAGAAAAAAATAACTTTTTGTGTCTTTGAAGTCCAATCACGAATCTTAGTGGCAAGCTAGAAACCTATTTGGAGTAATCGTATGCCCTAATAGGGAATCATTCAGAACGTAATTGCACAATTAAAACGAAACTTAGTAAGAAAGGAATACCTTATAAGGGACCTTGCCGAAATACGCCATAAGAAAAACAATACAATGCGAGGCGGTCATCTTGAAAATATATAATATGATAATGAATAACTCAGAGTATTTTTAAGATACGATAATGAAAATTAACACTAATGTAGAGCCTTGTAAACTTCTTCCTATGACTAAGTAAAAAAAAAAACAGTGACTCCATTAGTTCATGATGGCGGCTGGACGTATTTTTGAAACTCGAATATCATTAACTCACGATATAAAAGCACAATTAATGCGAAATTTATTGGGTTAAAAGTATCATGCAAACGACCTCGCTACCATTATTTATATTAATGTGATACTGAATTCAATGCGCAACAGCCTTCTTGAAATTATAAAATATTCATACAAATAATTCAATATATTTTAGAGATACAATATCTTAAATTAGAATTAATTTAGAAGCATATATGGGCTTTGTATGCATAACCCTATCACCCATACTTGTAGACATAGATTTATTAGCCTAATTGTAAGGGATCTGATGATGATCGCTTGACGATCGAAACTGGTCATCCAAGTATATTTATCAATATCTGCGTGGAGCAAAGGCTTTCCGCAGCTCGAGGCACAGCGTTGTCAACTCTCCATAGTAGCTGCAACTTACTCAGCCTCGACTGAATCTACAGCCTTCCCAGTGCCTCCACATCGCTAACAATGACACAGACGAACACAACTTACACTGAAATTAACTAAGGAAAATGTCTAGCGTTTTATCTAAATAGCCACTGAGAGCAAGCAGCGAGACTCGACAGAACTGCGTGCAACTGTGCAACTCTGGTGACCTTTCAAGCGAGCTACCAGCCAGGACTCTATGTGGCCTGACAGAGCAAGTCAAGAACCATCAGCTATTGGTCAACAGCGAGCAGTCATAAATATAGTTATTGTCGGCGCGTTTGAGCCACCGATCGTTAACAAGGAACTTGAGAGGACTATACTTAGCTATGAACGCTGGCCGTAAAAGCGTAAGCTGTTATATCAGCAATTGCAGTTCCAAGGAATTTTCTCCGGTGTGGTATGGGAGCAGATCCAGTGTCCTGGCGGAGGGCATACCCATTAGCCCATTCTCAGAACAACAGTTAACTACGGTATATATTTAAACGCAGAACTCTTTCAAACTGTAGTAGATGTCATAAAAGAAGGCAAGGAATCGGAATGATGCATGATAAACTGCTGAACTGAATGCAATACGGTAAGCCACCTTCTGTAGTCTCGAGGTACGTTTTGAGACTTTCGATTCACGACTCTGCCAAGAAATATCATTCTGATCTGAGGGCTGGAATGGAGTAGGCCTACACTCAGCCTCGTGAGGCGAAACTGAGCAGAGGTGGGTTCGATTCCCACCTCAGTCAACCTGAACGTGGTTTTCTGTGGTTTTCCACTTTTACCCTATGTAACTGCCTGGATGTTTCCTAACTTAAGAACACGGCCGCCTCCTTCCCAATCCTCATCTGGATTACAAATACATACACTTCTACTGACACCACAATGACACAGGTTATCCTACAAATTCTACACATACCCAAGTACACGGGGCTAAATGACGACGATGTCCAAATCCCTCAAATGAAACAACAACTATAACCTGGTCCACCCTACTGGGAGGAAAGCACCTTTACCGGAGAGTCATAACGTCCAAAGTACGCAGGAATCTGGGATTCATTGTTCATATTAATGGGCATCGCCATCTGGTGGAAGTAGCTTACTGTAGTTGCACAGTTCATGTAGACTGCACGTGTTTCTCCATGGAGAACTCTTGTCTTGGTCCATGGCGAGAAAGTATGACATTATATGTCTTGGCCTCACTGTTAACAATAATACTGGTGCTGGACAGGATTTAGGAAGTGTTGGTTGTTAATGTTGGCAGCATGAACAAATGAATGTATGTAAGACAGGCCTTCATGGCGACGGTTTTAAGTTGAGTCGCTTTTTATGTATTCCATTCGTGTTATGTTTGTTACCGGTATTGTAATGCAATTTAAGTGCAATAAACCTAATGATAGCATCCGGTAGAATCAATGTACATTCTATTGTAGTTCTTAACGCTACCAGACTAACATTTAAGTTATTTTATACATTAAAATTGGTCCTCTGGGTCCGACAACTTCTTGGCCACGGCGACATGTCCGCTCTGATCACCATACACCAGTCCCTGAGAGTAGTGCGTCCAGGAACCAGGCCAAGGGGGTCCAGTGGGACCACGGCACATGTTCTCCACACTGCGGCTCTTAGGTACGTTGGATTTACCCCGGACATCTATCTCTGGGCTTGATGCCACACCGGGAACATTGGACTTGGTGCGAGACAGCGGTGTCTTCCTGATCTGATGTTTGGGATCCTGCTCACTCGACGAAGAGGCTGGCAAAGGCAAACTGACGGATTTGCCTTTCAGTTGGTTACCAGGACTGGAGTCGCGACTGTGCATGCCCCAGGCTTGCAGCTGGCGTTGAGCCTGCTCCACTAGACGCTCCGTCACAGATTTGTGTGGCAGTGGTCCTCGCTCTGGGTGATTGTACTTGCACTTATTGCCATACGTACACTTCTTGCCGTACGGGCACGGGGTAGGGGGGTCGCCCCGCTTAGACGAGTGCCGCAGGAAAGCATCCAGCGTGGGACCTGATCGGCCCAGTGGATCGTCAGGAGGCATGCATCTGTCATTGACGAAGGAATACATGAGGATCCGCTCCTCCACCACGCGACGGAACTCTGGACTCTCCTGAACGAGGTCTCGGTAGTTGTCGTTTGACACCACGATGCCATCCATCTCGGCAGCCAGCTTGAGGATATAGCGGTCATCGTAACACACCATGCGCTTGCCTCCCACGAGGGAGTGAACACCAGGCACCGGTCTCTCTCCAACTCCGTCAGGATTTCCTGGTCTGTAACAGGATTGTCGGGTCGCGACGACTCCTTGCGCCATTTCGGTACAAATACTGTGTTCTCCTTGTGACCTTTCGCTCGGAACCAGATGAGACACAGCTTGATTCCTCGGCACGAGAACACTTCTTTATTACCATGGCTCATGGCGACGTTGCTGCCGTCGATGACGATGGGTCTGAGCGGGCACACATCGTCGTGATCGGCTGGAACGGAGGAGGCGGCGGTGGCCGCCTGCCGAGGGGCCTGCGCTCCCAGCTTCATGAGTTCCTCGAGCAGCTCGTTCTGGCCGGGATTCGGACCCAGCTTGTGCAATGCGGCCTGCACCCGACGCTCAGAGTAGCCCAGCTTCAGTCCGAACTCCACCCGTGCCGTGTAGGCCTGCAAGTTCACATACGTAGCGTGTAAGATGGCCACTACAAGGCCAGATGGGATTATGCTGTGAAAACAATAAGTTTTAAGCCATGTAGTCAATGAGATGGAGGTTGACCTCCTCCAGACATGGATGAATTGGGCCAACATCCAGGCATACGTGTGAGACGAAAACATATTAGGTTAGTGAACGAAAACGCGGAGAAAATACATGACTTGTTTGCAGTTCATCTCTTGAAAAAAAACATCACAGAAGTACGATGTGTCGAAATCGGGTTTTGTGTTTCTCAACATTGAACTTCAACAGGATGAAGACAAAACATTACTTTCAGATGTTGCATCGAAAGTCCAAACGTTCGTGGAAACGCTGTGCGACGAGGGCGGTGAGGATGACTCGAGCTACGACTCGGACCTTGAGGGTGATGATGTATCTTGCCACCAGGACGTCAGTCGGACAGTGTCGGACACGCTGGGGGAAGAGTTCGCCGAGTATGTCTTTCTCACTCGCATCACAAAATGCATGCATCTGTATTTCCTTCGAAACTGGAGAACTTAAAACAAATCGATCAATCTGAATATATTTGACATCAGATAGCTGAGAACTTAACTCACACCAGGTATCTCTCAATGATTGTGGCAAGGGTTGGTCCCATTGCAAATTATGCGACCACAATTCTTGCATAAACAGTTTAATACCAATAACGTAAGGACCAATGAGACCAATTGGGTCAAACATGTCCAGACAATTCATAAGGATGAGTGGCCAGAAGAAAGAAATTCAACCTCTAAAACCTTAATATCGTTGGCAGACTCGGACAATTTTATTGGACGGTTTTCAAGTTTTAGTAAGCTTATAAGGGTTGTGACCTACTGTCGAAGATTCATCTACAACGTCAGGCATTCTAACAGAAGGACTGGAACTTTGAGCGGCGATGAGTTGAAGACATCCTTGAAGATCTGTATCAAGATGTCACAACGTTCTGCTTTTTAAGAAGGAGATTGATGCTCTAAAGAAGAAAGAACCTATATCGAGGAGCAGCCGTCTTCTTAACCTTAAACCATTTCTGGACGAAGAAGAGGTATTAAGAGTAGGGGGAAGATTGAATAAATCGTTTCTGACACATGAAACCAAGCATCAAGCGATTTTACCTTCAGAACATCATCTGACAACCCTCATCGTGGGAGAAGAACATTACCGCTTTTCTTCATGCCGGACCAGAACTGATTATCTCCAGCTTACGTCAGCGATATTGGATCCCAAGAATTCGGCAGGTAATCAATCAGACCAATTCTTCACAAATGTCTGCAGTGTGTCAAACTGAAGGGAGCGGTAAGAACACAGTTAATGGGACAGCTTCCCGATGTTCGTGTCCAAGCTTCTCGTCCATTTACAAATGTGGGCGTCGACTTTGCCGGGCCTCTTATGATATTGCTCTTTTTGTATGTATGTGCACTAAGGCAATACATACCAAGTTGGCTTCCAGTCTATCATCCAGTGCGTTCATAGCAGCCATGAAACGATTCACAGCCCGTAGAGGCAAATGGAACTAATTTTGTCAAGGCTAATAAGGAATTGCAGAAGTTTCAAGGACACTTTTCGTCTCCATCTTTCAGGAAAGATTTGGAAAACTTTGCAGCCAGTGAACAGTTCCGATTGCATTTCATACCGCCTGGCTTCCCACACTTTGGTGGTCTTTGGGAAGCAAATATAAAATGTTTAAAGTATCATCTCAGACGCATTGGATCAAATTTACTCACCTATGAAGAGTTATGTACCTTGGTGTATCAAATAGAAGCGTGTCTGAATTCAAGGCCTTTAACTGTGTTAAGTAATGACCCTGATTATCCTCTTCCCCTTACACCTGGCCATTTCTTGATTGGTTCTCCACTAGTATCCTTTCCTGAACCCGATTTGAGTGATGTTCCAATGTCTCAGTTAAGAAGATGGGAGAGATTGCAGCATTTCTTGCAGTATCTGAGGAAGAGATGGTCCACTAGCTACTTGAGTGGTCTCCAGCAGCGGCTGAAGTGGAAAACAGTGCAACCTAATGTTCCTGTCGTCATTGTTGTGCTCGTGAAGGATGAGAACATTCCACCTCTCCAGTGGAAGATGGCGGTGGTGGCAAGGACGTATCCTGGGAAGGATGGACTGGTGAGGACAGTGGACGTAAAAACATATAGGGGGATGTTAAAGCGTCCTCTAAGCAAATTGGTGCCTATTCCCACAGAAGAATAGTTGATCTTGACAGATCAAGGGGGGCAAGATGGACAGGATTTAGGAAGTGTTGGGTGTTAATGTTGGCAGCATGAACAAATGAATGTATGTAAGACAGGCCTTCATGGCGACGGTTTTAAATTGAGTCGCATTTTAAGTATTCCATTCGTGTTATGTTTGTTACCGGTATTGTAATGCAATTTAAGTGCAATAAACCTAATGATAGCATCCGGTAGAATCAGTGTACATTCTATTGTAGTTCTTAACGCTACCAGACTAACATTATGAAACAACAACTATAACCTGGTCCACCCTACTGGGAGGAAAGCACCTTTACCGGAGAGTCATAACGTCCAAAGTACGCAGGAATCTGGGATTCATTGTTCATATTAAAGGGCATCGCCATCTGGTGGAAGTAGCTTACTGTAGTTGCACAGTTCATGTAGACTGCGCGTGTTTCTCCATGGAGAACTCTTGTCTTGGTCCATGGTGAGAAAGTGTGACATTATATGTCTTGGCCTCACTATTAACAATAATACTGGTGCAGTAAACAGAAAAAATAACCTTTTTCAACGTGGTTGTTGTTGATTCATCTAAGGGCTTCTGTGGTATTGTGGCCATGTATTTCCGAGAACTGATAACCTGAGTTATTGTGATGGCTGTATTAGTGTGTGTATTTGTAATTGTGGCTAGGATTGGGTAAGAGACGGCCGTGGTCATAGGCGACGTTCAACGCGAACTCACCGGCTTTGGATTCATCGTTAGCCCCTATTTATCGCCCAGCAGGGAAGCGTGCTTTAAACGGGAGCCACTATTTAAGTTTCCAACTTCGAAGTAGCCACGAGGGATCGGTCAGTACGTCTGATGTCTAGAGAAAGGAAGCCGACACGGGACCTTCATAATTACTTGGCCGGAACTTAGCGGCAGGATTATGGGGATGAAAGGCTTGCGACTAGCTATCCATTCACCGTCACGACTACACCATCCTGGCATTTGTCCGAAGAAGAAGTGGGAAACAATGGAAAACCCCTTGTAGTATAGTTGAGTTGGGAATCGAACCCACTCTCAGTTCTGCTGCAGGAAGGACTCTCACACCAGATTATTATTATTATTATTATTATTTTTATTTTTTTGCCGGGCCATGAACCCGGACGTAAGAGATGACAGCCAAGAATGTACCACGAAAGGGTCCAAAGAGAAAGAGCATTATGTCTAACCTCAGGGTTGCGCAAGGTACTTTTCAAAAGTAACTTCGTTATTGTTACCGTTACTTACCATAAATATTAACGACAATACAATTACAATTATGAAAGTAACGAATCGTTCCTTTTTATTTATTCTTGTATAAAAGATATAGTTGCTTAATAACATTTACCCCCTCCTATAATTTACTTGATTGAACGGAATGGTGGATTCCAGTGATATGGAAAAACGAAACCAACTATCACAAAACAACATTATCACTACAACGCTAAAACAACCCGGCGCTCGTCGTGTGGTAGCCACAGGCGGCTGCACCTTATGTGCTGAAGTGCTGCAGCACATTGTTCTATTTAAAAATAAATTACGTTTATAATATTATATACAGCGCATTAAAAAAGACGTCAGCCAAAGAATAGGAAATATCTCAACTCCCCTCACATCTAGTCGTGCACTCTACTCTGCTTCCAGCACTGGCTGTGTAGATCGCAGCTCAGTGAGAATTCTCAAGTTTATTGCCAGCAAACATGTAATCTGCCTTTTGCGCATGCGTGCCCCACATTTTCGTTATGCTGTTGGGACAACAGCCAAGACATCACAGTGATTCTTCGTTCAGACACAGAGAGGCAGCACTCGTCACACGAAATGAGAACGTGGCAGGTGGAATCAGCTGTAGCATTTATAGCAAACAGAGAAAACTATTACAGGAAGCCATCAGCTGTTCCCGCCAGAATATTGTGATCTTTAAAAATTACAGAATGTCTAGTTTGTACATTTCACTATAACAAAATAACATTATAGCGTTGCTGGTTCCTTTTTAATGCTTTTGGTAACAATGGGGAGTTCTGGTTTTGCGCGCTTACACCAAATGAGTTCATGAATACGAGTACAGTATGTTGTCATTTCAGGTGTTATTGTGTGTTTAATTAATGTTGTAAGAGGAATGTATATATGTTGAGTTTGGTGGCGTGTTTGTGCAATATGGAAAACTCTGTGGAGAGTCTCTTAAGTGTTTCTATATGTTTCTAAATTATTATTCTTTTATCTTGGGAGGGGGGGGGGGGGTGAGTTACACACACAACTGATTTTCAGCACGAGCCGCCACTGGTGGTAGCACATCTCATTTTTTTAAAATAATTAAATTCATGAAAAGTGAGTAATATGTAGTAATAGTAATAATATTAACAATCATAATCTCTACTTAGTATAAAACGAAGTCCACGATTCTTGGATGTCACTGGATTTGATGCGGTTTTCACCATTCTGTAAAGGATATCTCGAGGATGATTTCTGTAGAAAATAATGTATTTATGATCTAATGAAACCAAGCAGTAACGAATTCAGTTTTTTTTTTTTTTGTCGTGTAGCCTCCTGAGAGGCCGAGTGCAGGTCTTTCTAGTCGACGCCCGTGGGCGACCTGCGCGTCGGGATGAGAGGGAATGGATGAAGATGAATGAAACTGTGCAAGGAAGTGGAAGGAAGCAGCCGTGGCCTGTCAGAAGGTACTGTCCCAGCATTTGCCTGGTGTTGAAAATGGGAAACCACGGAAAACCATTTCAAGGACAGCCGACGGTGGGGCTCGAACCCACGCGTCTACCGAGTCAGCAGAGAGCTTGGCATCTTGACCTAACGCTGCGCTTTAGCCCGCGTAGCCACTACTGTCGGTAACGAATTCAGTGAAAGAGTCGAAAAAGAAACCTGGCGTCCGTGCGCTTTTTAAGCTTACGCTGAGCAAACCGTTAAAAATATCAATATACTATGAGTGTAAGAATTGTTCAGCATGAAAATTTCTACAAAAAAAAAGTCCGTGAGAGCATATCTCTATCTTCAATACATCGCCCACTATAAGTATTTTTACGTTTTCATTTCTTCCAACAAACTCCATTCAATTACTGAGGCGACAGTTTACGAGCTAGCTAGGGCGAGCCTATCACCCCCAGTTACAGCCTAGCTAGCGGGCGAGCCTATTACCCTCAGATACAGCCAGCAGCAAACTGTCGAGTCGTGTTGAGTTAAGACTTCAGAGAAGAGTGGTTGTGTTTGGAGTTTTCCTGGAAGTGCAACTCGGCTTTTCTTCATTTCGCATGTGAACTTTCCGTTCCGCACAGTCAAGTTAAGATTGGATGGAAGGGGGATTTATGTTTCATGCCCTCGCCATTCTTAAATTACGTCTGACAAGAATTCGTTGCACATGCATCTCCATGATAATATAATAAATAGTCCAGTCAGTGATTTTAACCCATCATGCCGAGACATAAAACGGATGTAGGTCGTAGCACATTGACATCGAAAAAAAAAAGCGCTTATCACGTAATGCATTCATAACTGTTCCCGGACGAATCCGGGGCTGGTTGCTAGTAATAATAATATCAAGCTATCGAAATACCGATGTCTTGCATGCACATGCTTCTTTAAGTTAACAGCGGAACTGTGACTGCTCTGTATTATTTCTCCACCTGTGCACACTTTACATCCGATTTTAAGAAATGAAATATAGGCTACTGGCGTATGACGGCCAAGGCATCACTTTCTCTTCTTTCTGCTCCATAACAATGGCACAAATCAGACACAAACACGTTTTAACTTCATTATCACCAGAGAGGTATTACCTCATGGATGATTTTATTAAGGCATTTGGCGTACATCAAAAATGTGACAGAGGATCGGTTCCAATTCCTTCCCCTCCCCAAGCCTTTTAAACAGGTCGGAAATAAGTAATAAAATTAATCTTTGTGTTCTCAGGCTCTTTAGTAGAAAGTGTGTTTCTCAAAATTGACCTAAAAAATCATGCCCGAAATATAGCTGCTACAGGAGCTATTTGGCACATTTTATACCAAGAATGGCTCATTAATCCTGATTGAGGGTCGAGCCTAATCTCTTGCAGGCCTTTTAGATGGGACGGAAGAGCATCACAAAAGACTGCGGGAAGTTTTCTATTCTCAGTCCTCCAAGTAAATGGTTTACACAGGGACATGTCAGAATTATTGTGGCTCAAAGAGCATTTGGAACGTTTATAGCACCAGTACGGGGAACATATAGGCGCATGTATAGTTCCCTCACATTCCTGGTTAACGTACGGCTCGCCTTTGAAATCTAGCTGGGCGGATATGTTTACATTCCATGGCACCTGGGACCAAGGTTGTTCCAGCGTGAGGCACAGCGTTGTCAAATTTCCACCGTAGCCACTGAGGGCAAGCAGCGAGACTGGACAGAACTATGTGCAGATGTGCAACATTGGCCACTGATACCTGTCGGAGACACAAGCTAGCCACCAGGGCGGGACTTAACAGTCCACGTGGGGTGATAGAGGAAGCATTCTATTGGTCAACAACCGTCTGCTATTGGTCAGTAGCGAAAAATGCTTATTGTCGGTGCGTGCTACTTACTGCCTTACGTTTGAGTCGCCGCTCGTTAACCAGGAAAGTGAGGGAACTATAGCCTACTCGAACCTTTCAAATCCATCATCAATTCACGGGTCGTTTATGGTTATTGGTGTGTTGAAGTTGGGCTGGTGCATAATGGAGAGGTTGTTGGTTCCATTTCCACGTTCTATTGACAACTGATTGCTCCATCTTGAAAACGTAACGAGGATTTTCGTTACTCTTAGTAGTAACGGCTTCACGGTTACTTATGTGAAAAGTAACGTTGTTACCGTAAAAATTAACTGTTACTAGGAACGCTGTTACTGCTAGGACTACACTGTGGGGTTGCCAGCGACCCGACCGTTCTATGATATTTTCTGCGCATGTGCCAAATCCCGTTAGTTTGCTGTTATTTCGTCCACCTTCAGTGTTTGAGTAATTGTTGATGTCACTACAGTATTGTCATCGTTTAAACCAGGGGTCTCCAAACTACGGCCCGAGGGCCACATCCGGCCCGCGGACAGATTTTGTCCGGCCCGCGGAGAGCTAGCATACTTGAAAACTCCTTTTAGAGAACATATTTTTTATAGCAAATTAAATTTAGTTTACTGAAGTATTCTAATTTTATGTTGAATAATTATTAATATGACATCTACATTGATATGGTCATGGGCTAACTACTCATAACATTGTTGTAGGCATATTGTTATTGTTTTTGTGACAAGTTGGATAAAGAAACACAGAATTGTAATGAGTAAAGACATGTATAACATGCAGACATATGAAATACTAATGAGATTTATGTAATTGAGATTTTCCACTGACAATAGTTTGTAGTTGTGGACTAATTTTACTTGTACCAATTATTAAAAGAGATTTAAGATGCTCATCAGTTAATTTAGATCTGTAAACATTTTTTGTGTACTTCATTTTGGAGAAGGTCTTCTCACACAAATAAGTAGTACTGTCCCCGATAATCCGGATAGTAGGCTGTCAGATATCCGCCCCCTCAATCGGATTGCCAATAATCAATCGCACCGGCACAGCTACATCAATGAAAATGGCACTGACAGATACTACCGAGATTAGAGCACAGTAGTTAACATGAAATTATTGTGGAACACACCAAAATATACGGGGGTTCATACTTACCTTTTACTTACCTATTCAATTTAATCTCGGGTCTGGGTTTTCAACTGGATCACTTAATAGTATGCCTTCACAATAACCTTCACCACGATATTTAAAATGAACCAAGTCGGAAACAAGAAAATTTAAACTGCACAATAATTTATTTCACATAAAGAAAAAAAAAAAAAAAATTTAACAACAAAATATACGTGGCAATCAGAAGCCATTGTCAATGCAACCATGTCCTCCTGTAGGACTTGTAGACTTCACATACAAAAATTCAGCTTTCTCTAGCTCAAAAGAACGTAATAATAACAACAATACACTTTGGAATGGATAAGGGAGCTGGGACGAGACATTTAGCATTTGTTTCCTTGTTCATGAACTTCACATTTTATTTATAACCGCAAGGCTGCTATGTAGATGACCTTGGCCTCTATCATTCAGTTATCTGGCCACCTGCAATACACCCTGCACCGTGTCGCATGCTTGCTTCGTCAAATGGACGCACCTGTCCAAGCAATGTTAGCATATGCTAGTTACCTCAGAGCCTAGCTCCTTTTCAAAACACTTTAAATGTTCACATTTCAACTCAAATATTATCACGCAAATCTTTTAAATGCTCCGTTCAAATATCAATGGATTACTCTAATAATCCCAAATCTTGTTTAATTGTATATTCCAATTGTTGAACTAGCGTTGTTTAGAGTATAATAACGAAAACGCTTAATGTTTATAACAAAATGTTCATTAATTATTTATAACATTTTAAATTGTTTATAACATTGTCAAACGACAATTGAAAAATTTATACACGCCTCTATTAATCCCGTTCGTTTCAAATTATTATTAAAGATATTTACATAGTTATTTACATTATTTATATTATTTATATTAGAAATACATTAAACCACACGTTTATCCGGTTGATAATTACTTAAATCGTGGTGATATAATCGACCAATGAAGGTTAGTTATATTTAAATTTTAGATTCAGGTTTAATAAGATTTAATAATTATTATTTGTGACGGTAACCTCCATTCAAAATCGTTATCTCAAATTATTTAAACACTCTTGTTAATTTTAACAGTAACTTCACATGAATAATTTTCAATGGACCTGAACAATACACTCAGCGGAAAAATACCTCGCTCAAAACGCACAAAATTGCACAAAAATTGGCCCATAATTCATCATATATCTCATTATATATGGCATCAAAATCTTCCACAATACACACAAAAAACCTCCACTTATAAATTCATCATCATCATCATCATCAATATTACTGTGGGAACCTCCTTCACTTATTAAAGGGCATTATTCATCAGCGACTTTTACACGTCCACTGAACTAACGATTATACATCCATAGTTCCTCTTTAAAAATTCTTATATTCATCAATTGTATCGAAAACTGTTATTATATTTAACCTTCGTGGGTTTCATTCATGAATCGATATGAAGTAAAAATTTGCCAGTCACAAATAAATTTAATAGCAAATACGATTAGACACGCCTCCCTGGTCTATCAAAATTGAGATTAATATCATCAAAGTATCGCAGTATAAAAATACTATCTTCAATCAAAGTTCATCTAAATAGTCGAATAGAATACAATTAGACTGTGGACTGCAAACATTATTGTTCCAATCTAGAATTGAGAAAAACTCCTATCAAATGTCCATTACTATAGTGTACTCAATAAATCGTACTCAAAGTTCATATTTCATAAAATTGTCTATAATGCAATGGTATTTCAAAATTGACGATAAATGTCTATGTTGCAATCATGTTCATAAAACGACTAGTATTTCTAAGATCGTCGATAAAGTAGTAGATTTTAACGCTCTAAAATCTTTTTTATCATTCTTCTTTCTTGAGGATGACAGAAAATTGGTCAAAGTAATTTACTGAATAGAATTACTTTAATAAAATGACACGCTGTCTGAATTCAAATTTGCCATAGAAAATCGTTAACTTTACAGTTAAATCGTGACTACAAAAATATGCAAATTACTGAAAGAATATATAATATCAGTCTCAACTGATCCAAAATTATTTAAATATGCCAATGACATAATAATGTCTCAATAAATCGTAGAAAAAGGCATAAATCAGCAAAGTGTACAGAGTACAGAAATATCAAGCAAGAATATGGGGCAAAATAAATGGGACAGAAAATATGGGGAAAATGGTTGCTCAGATATCGCTAAATGGCTCAAATAAATCAAGAAACGTTCACGACTACCTTATCTGTTGATTGAAGTTCTAGAGGAAAATTTCCAAAGAAGACTGCTGTTGGTTCCATTTCACCACCGTAAAGATGTGCTCCGACCTCGAACCTGGAACCTGCGCCCTCGGAGAATAGAACAGTTTCCTCCTCCGGAAATTGCACTGCTCCGTGTAGACGATAGACATCCTTCTGGCAAAACTCTTCTGTGTGAGCCGGGTCCACCCTGGCCTCTCTTGAAAGTTCCCTGAAGTTCTGGTAGAAATTCGCCATGAAGTTCATTGCAATTATTTCCGCAGAAATGTTCATAATTGTGGAGTATGAAGATATTTCCACTGCCATTTGATGTAATTCAGCGATGAATTACGATGCATGAGTGTAGTTGGATGTTCACTACATGCTCGCTTTTGTAGAATGACGATTAACGAAGCTCCATGTTGCTATTTCACTCCAATGATGTATCTCCCAATTGCATTAAAGTTTTAGTCTTCCATCTCCACTTCCGTTATAATAATGGTCGAAAGTACTGCCAGATTATATAGTTCCATTGTTGAATGTAGCGTTGTATCACCAAATGTAATCTTCAGTATCACGGTTGCAATACATGTGTCAGCCGTAGCGTAGAATGTGGTATTATAAAAGTGCTTCTCAGGTGTCGAGAAAATCACTTTTGTCTGCAGTCTTAAAATGCGAATATCTTCCAAAGTATAATAGTGAAAATGTTCAACTTTCGTACACGCCTCAATATTGTAATGCACAATTGAATTAGCATAAATGCAGTAGCTAACTCTTGATAGATAATCTTGTAGACTCGTTTATATGTGCGCTCCAACTTCGCCTAGTTTTAGTAACCGTAAAATTGCACTGCTGCACGCTCAATGCTTGTTCGATGCTGTGGGCTCTACCACACTTGCTAATGACGACTTGCTTCACTGAATAATATATACTTGTTCTATCAGAATTAAGAACTCGAAGTCTGACAATATGAGAATGAGAAAATGAGCCATGAGCCCTGAGACATGAGACATGAGAACTTCCTCTCTGCTGTGCAAGGCCTTTTATCAACTTCTTAAGGGGCGTATCCATCCCTACCATAGCTTGTTCCTCCGTCATTGCTAGAAGTTCTAACTTTGGCTATACTTGACGGATTTTCAAATTTCAAAAACTCATAATTAATTTCTTCATAATTCCAAATCAATGCCATAACTGAAAATAGTTTTCCACAATTCTGCATGCCAAAAGTAATTAAATATGGTAATTTCAGTAATCTCCTTCTCCCTCCAAGATATCATTCATTGGTTCGAGCCTCTCCTCCAATAGCGTAACTTCTTCCTCAGCACAATTCCTTGCTTCCCTGCGACTGCGTCGTAAATCTCAGATCCTTCTCGAACAAAATCATGACGTCACCAAGAATCTCAGCTCATCCAGCCTACTTGCATGAAGTCTGCGTCATCCGTGCCTACGTCATGAATATACACGTCACAACAATGACGACCATAACTTTATTCACATATGCCAATACAGCCACCGTGGTCTCAGTATAATTCAATTTACGGGGGCAGTACCAAAAACAGAAAAAAGCCCACGAGCAAATTTATGCAAATTATCAAATTGTGTCAGTGTAAGACTCTTATAAAATTCCAACAAAGATGAGTTTTGATATTTGTTCTTAATTATATCACTGCACTGTAGTTCCATCATTTCCATTTGAAGTTCCGGGGCTAGGGTTTCAATGTCAGTATCAAAAGGATCCTGAAAAATCTTAATTTGATTCGCAAAGGCATCGAAGTCCGAGAAACGAG
This sequence comes from Meconema thalassinum, assembly GCA_946902985.2. Lineage (NCBI taxonomy): Eukaryota > Metazoa > Arthropoda > Insecta > Orthoptera > Tettigoniidae > Meconema > Meconema thalassinum. Next base: position 1,303,807,327 of record OX336389.2, on the reverse strand, counting down.
TATCAAAATTTATTTTCAAAGCACTCAAAGTTTCGATTGCAAAATCGATAGGAAACTCAGTCTCAGTGGTGTGGCTGAATATTTCACATGTTTTAAAATGTGAAAAACATTTACTTCGTTTTTGTGATTGAAACAGTATCAATTTCTTCCGGAATGATTTGATATTAGTATATAAATCAGGAAGATGCTGGTTTTCTCCTTGCAATCTCAAATTCTGTTCGTTCACATGTTTTGTCAAATCAACATAGAATGCTAACTTCCACAACCATGCGTTGTTTTGTAATTCAGTAAGAGGGCGATGCTTTTCATTCAAAAAAATTTCGATCACTGCTCGAAGTTCAAAAAAGCGCTGAAGGACTTTCCCACAACTAAGCCAACGTACGGCAGTATGATAAGGTAAGTCATTTTCTCCAATCTCTTCAATAAATTGTCGGAATTGTCGGTGATTCAGCCCAAAAGATCTCATAAAATTAACAGTTGATATGACTGGTTTCAGAACTTCAGACATATCCAAACATTTTCCGCACAAAGACTGTTGATGAATGATACAATATAAGACTAATGGTTTTGAACCACCGTCATTTACTACAGCCTTTGACACAAGAGCGACCACTCCTTTATCTTTCCCACTCATGTTTTTGCCTCCATCAGTTGTAATACATTTCAAGTATTTCCATCGAAGGTTCTTTTGATTAATGGCCATTTCAACTCCTTTAAAAATATCTGTACCAGTAGTTGTGCCATGAATACTATACATATCAAGAAGTTCTTCATGCACTTCATAGCTTTTATCTACTCCTCGAATATAAATCAACACCTTAGCAGTATCTGACACATCCGTTGACTCATCCAAGGCCAAAGAAAACCACTCAACATCTCCATTTTTGTCGAACAGTTGAGAGGATATATTTTCAGCGATGTTTTCTACCCTTAGAGCCACAGTGTTTGCTGACATAACTTACTGACAGTTTTTAATAAATTTACCTTTTCAGGGCACATTTCTTCGGCTGCTGCAATTATGCATTCTTTGATCATTTCTCCATCGGTGAATGGTTTTCCACGTTTTGCAATTTCAAGAGCCACACGAAAGCTGACACGAGTTGCAGCCTCTTGTTCGGTTTTGAGTTTTGTAAATGAAGATTGCTGCGATTTCAATCCGCGCTTCATAGCTTCGAATTTTTCTGTCCGCAAACTTCCTGTATATTTTGAGTAATTTTGAAAATGTTTTGTTTCATAATGACGTTTAATGTTATATTCCTTGAGAACGGCTATGCTTTCATTGCAAATCAAACATAGCGCCTTGTTACTGGACTCAATTACGAAATACTGAATGTTCCACTCATCTTTGAATTTTCTGCATTCACTATCAATTTTTCGCTTCTTTTCCATACTACTAAATCACTCACAAAAGCAACAATTCAATTCAAAATACTGTTACAAAGATGTCTTAAACTTAAACATACACAAACACGTTTTAAGGAGGTACGCACTATTTTATTTCACAACAGTGTCATAGGAACTGACTTGTGGTTGCGCAACTAGCCTTCTTATATATTCCAATTACTGCCATCTAGAAGTGAGTGGAAGACACCAGAACTCTCTCGAACCAACGAGATTAATCTGTACGTGCTATTAGCGCCATCTGTTGGCGATAGAAGGTACTACCTATTTCCGCTTGTGTCCACCAGATGTCGTGTCACGTTACTCCTCGTGGCTCGTACTCTACGACTAATCTAGAAATTACAGATAATGACAGGAAAATTAATAATATGCAGTGTTGCCGTTTTGCGGACTTTAGTCCGATTTGCAGCCTTTTTTCAACGTTGCGTACTTTTTCGGACTTTTTTTTTCATCAGTGGACTATTTCACTTTTTACCACCGGCAACAATGATAATATGGTTTTGGCCCTCGGAACTTACTGGAGTAATCAGTATGGCCCTAAGGCTGGAAAGTTTGGAGACCCCTGGTTTAAACGATTATAATATTTTGTTACACAGTAGGCCTATTACTGTGTTAAGGTCACATACGACCCACGGTGTGGTTCGTGTAACAGTAGCCTATTTTATACAAGGTACAGGGTCATTATCTATGTGCGCCCCGATAAACACGGCAAGCTAAGCCGGCTGTGACTGGCGCAGATCGCGGGCGCGCGTACACGGTTCAGCCGGTGGGGACGCGCACTTTTTCACTTTTACCAAACATGTTCAATAATGTGTACTTACAGTGCTAGTAGCCGATGCTGAAAATGTCCTCCCTCTCTTGTAACACACACCTGACATCTTCTGATGAAAACAATCTCATCTAATATTTTTTCTCTAAGAACACAACGTTGTCTGTTAACTTTTTTTTATTATTTACGGAGCCTGTTTTCTTGAATCGTTTAGCGAGCCTCCTAATTGTGCTGGCATTGGGCACAGGTCTTCCTGGAAACTTGATTCGAAATTTTCGTCTTGTTTCGGAACAAGACTTTGTGCTTTTCATATACGAATAATGGATATACACACGTTCACAAAATGTGAATTGGTGTTTAGGCATGACCAACAATCATAGTAATCACAATACTCACTAAACGTGCAACACTAACGTCTAAGCTTTGCAGATACACGTCCATATGAATTAAAAAACACGTGTGAACTAACTATATGAGTCAGCGGAGCGCGCCAACAACCGGCTGAACCGTGTACGTGCGCCCACGATCTGCGCCAAACAAAGCTGGCTTAGCTTGCCGTGTTTATCGGGGCGCACATAGATAATGACTCTGTAACTTGGTACTTTATCTTATATTTCGCAGAGGGGCTGTAATGAACAATCGTGTGCTTTGTATTTAGTGTGAATTCATATATGGACGTTTTAAAATAATGTTCCTGCATACATTAGAATAGTTATAATTTCGTCCCGTGGCGTAAACGTGCTCGTTATATCGTGCACCACGACCGCATGGGCAGCTGTAGCAAGTCCGGAGATCGTAGGTTCGAATCCTGGCGCTGACAGTGGTTATCCTGAGAGTGGTTTCCCCCGGTTATTTTCACATTCCCTCCAGGCAACTACCATGATAGTAGGCTAGTGTTGCGGCTGTGAGTTTGTTTCGTCGCCTCGCCGCGTGAGTCACAGCCGCTCCCGGGCTATGCTCTGCCTCTGTGTGTTACCTGCGCCTTACGCAAGGGGCTGCGAGGACAAAAGGGATGGTCCAGAACATTCGTGACCCAGCCAGTGATGGAAATCTCGAGAAGCCGTGAATCCTAGACGGTTCTAGAAGCATTCATTGAGTCACCAGCCTGCTATATAACAGCGACGTGGCCAGCGAGGGACGGACAGTGTTTTTGAGCTAGTGCGTGTTTTTACCTAAGCGACAGTAGTGTGGGGACGTGACGTGCGACGTTACGAAACCCAGTGAGGATGATTCTCCAGACAGCGAAGCAGTGTGAATCATACGGAGGGACTGAGTTTTGAGGAGTGTGTACTTACCTAGTGCTACGGAGATATTGTGGTGAATTGCGAAACGCCGTGGGCTGTTCCCTAGCCAGCGGACAGTGGAGCAGTGTGTAGCAGACTCGTAAGTAACCTAACGGTAGTTTGTGTACTCAAGGGAGTGTACAGGTATTTCGGTGAGTGACAGACTGGCTAGACACAGGTCAGCCTAATTAGTGAACGGACAGCTGCTCGAGACAGTGAAAGGGAAGTGTTCTCAGTCAGAGAGGAACTAGAGTGAGATACTAATTGCTTGTATCTGTTTATTGTGCGGTGTACTGTAACTTGCTAAGACCTGCAATAAAATTACTATTTCTTTGAAAGGACCATTGTTTTGTGCTTCTACCCACCGTAATCCAGTTAAAGAAAGTGCCACAAGGGGTGGCACGTAACATTTTCTTATTTCAAGTCCCGGGGCACCCACTCCCTCCCTGTCCCTAATGCAGCAACACACATTACTACAGTTCTCACATAAATACAGGTTATCAGACACACCCAACTACACAGGGCTAATGACCAAGATGTCCCTAGCCCCAAACAATGTTTGATGAATTATTAACTCAACAAAGAGTTATAATTTCTCAAATAAGGAGAGTTGAACGTTTATTTTCAGTACATAAAGGCAACTTTATTAATCAATATTACTTATTTGCTTCCTCGGCGCTACAGCCCTGGGTGACCCTTGGCCTCCTTCACAATACACGTCCAAACTTCTCTCCGAGGCATGTATTGTGTTGCTTTTTCTTCCAGGGTAGGGTTGTAAGCCATAAGCCCAACCCCCAACCTGGAGGACCAGGGAACCTTCTGTCAGGGTTACCATACCTTAGCTGAGATAGTCTCGTTTTAAGCCGCCAGACACTCGCCCTCATCCGTCCCCATAGGTGTAGGATTTGATGGTTTCATAAGAAGGCTAGCCTACCAACTAGAGCATTTCTCAGTACTTAATAGAGGCACCTACGCAGCATTAGTGCTTCCACTGAGACTCATTAACCATCCATTTACCCTCCCCATTTTTCCTGGCTTGGGACCGGCATCGAATTGAGCGGGATTGCTCCCCCGATGGCTGGATTTATTAATCAATATAATGCATGTACAGTGAGTTACTCTCATGACTCGTCCGGCCAGCGCACCGAGCTTATCTCCCGTTGACTCAGCACTCCCAGCTCAGCATGCATAGCAATAAGAAGAGAACAGCACTTGGCTCACTTTATCCGTGCATGACATGAGATAACAATTAAAATGAAGAAAGGAAGAATTTATAAACTAAGGTCGTACCTTATGACAGGAGATGTTGGAAATGTTCTCCTCCTACATCCACACATTTCCGGCATCGTCTTAGGAAACTCCGATTCAAACGCATAAGTTCGTCTTCGGTAATTGAGGCTATTTCTCTCCGGATATGTTCTTTCAGTTCGTCCAACGTGTGAGGGTTTCTTGCATACACTTTATTATTTAAGTTCCCCCATAAGTAAAAGCCACAAACTGTTAAATCTGGGGACCGTGATGGCCATAAGTCCGTACTAATAACACGGTCTTCAAAAATTTCCTCAATTAGGTTTAATGTGCGGTGGCAGAGTCTTGCTGAAAATATTCACTTCGACAGTCAGTGTCAGTCAGTTCGTCAAAAAATGGTTTTAGTATATTATCCCTGTATCTTTGTGCATTAATTGTGCCCTGAAAAAATATAGGTCCTATAATTCTGTATCCATTCACTGCGCACCATACTCCGACCCGTTCGTCATGAAGAGGAAATTTCGTTATGCGATGGGGGTTTTCTGTACTCCAATATCTGTTATTCTGCGTCGAAACATAACCGTGTAAATGGAACCAAGCTTCGTCCGAGAAAAATATTAAGCGTGGATCAATTGTTTCATCATGAACGTTTCGTAACATCCAATTACAAAATCGTACCCGCTTATCATGAACACGTGGATGCTGTTCGTGTACTACAGTAATCTTGTATGGCTTCAGTTTCAACATTTTCGTAGCCCGCCATGCTGATGTCTTCGAAACCCCGGCTTCTTGTCCAAGTCGTCTTAGGAATTTTGTAGGCGTATGTTCTAATCTTTATGAGATGTCATTTACTTTTTTCTCATTAAGTACACGTTTTTTAACACTTTGCTTCTTATCGGGTAAAGAACCAGTTCCTCTCAATTTGTTTACGAGATTACGCACGGTATCTCTATGTGGAGAACGTAAACCTGGAAAATGTGTTATGAAACGTCTAACGACTTCCTTGCAAGACTCTGTTTTCACATAATTATCGTACATAAATACCCTTTCCTCTACCGTGTACACACGTGAAGGCATTATGAGAATTATACCCCAAGTAACACTTCACAACTCGAGAACTGTTGGAGCGACAGATCAACACTAACTTATAAGCACGGACCAGAACTGGGAAGTGCGCGCTGTGTAACAGGTAGTGATCAGCCAACGCGAGGCAGATAGCTCGATGCGCTGGCCGGACGAGTTATGAGAGGAACTCACTGTATAAGTGCATACAAATGAGGAAGAGCATTAATGTGCCTCTGTTGAGTGAGAAGAGAAACACTTTTCTTTAAGTCGCTTATCCTCCAAGCTCGGTTTCACCCACGGACTCTGCGAGGGATCATTCCTCTACCGCCACAAGGACAACGTCTTGGAGCTGGACAAACTTTGTCAGCAGACACAACTGGGGATGGTAATAGGCCGATTGCCCAAGCGATCGCTAACTTGGGTTTAATGGAGGAAAGGTCAGAGAAGGGAGAGGGAAGTCTTATTAATCAAGGAACCGTCCCTGCATTTGCCTGGGGTGAAAATGGGAAACCACGGAAAGCCATTGTCAGGATGGCCAAGGTGGGGTTCAAACCCACGCTCTCACGATACCAGTGAGACACGAGGTAGTGCGTTAGCGCTCTCGGCCACCGCGGCCGGTAAAAACATGCAAACTAAAAAGAAAAATTTCAAATGAATTCCTGTTACTTTTTAGATTTGGGTCATCAGTGACCCCGCAGTGTGATTTAAGTCCTAAATGTGTCACGATGTGGTTCTAGGGTTAAGCGTTTAATACACACCTACTAGGTTCCAAAAGTTCCCGGAATTTGGTAATAATATAGAAACCACATACCTTAAACACTATAGCACATCAACCCCTTCAAAATAGTTCCCTTCCACAACAACACACTTTTGCCAACGTGTGTCAAGTTCCTGGAAGCAGCCCTGGGAGCCATTTTGTAAGACCAGTTCTAGTGCTCTTGTCGCGTTAGCAGTGACTTCAGCATTTATGAATCTCCGTCCTTTCAGATGACTTTTCAGACGCGGAAAGAGAAAGTAATCAGATGGCGAGAGATCAGGTGAGTATGATGGCAGCTCTAGAGCAGTTATGTTGTGCCTAGCAGGAAAGCCTTTGACGATGATTGCACAATATGCCGGCACATTGTCATATAAAAGCAGGGATGGTAAAGAGAACGAAATTAAAATGAAAAGGAGTGAAATTAGATGGTTTAAACACACAAAAGTCTGGAATGAAATCATATGTGAAGAGGAATTAAAATAAAAGTATGCTAATTCGAACAGTATTGGAAGGAACGAAATTAAACGTGATTCGTAGAACTGCAGAACTGGTTTAGTGAATGAAATTCTAAGAGGAATTAAATTTGGAATAAAATGTGAGGAGTGAAATGTGAACATTAAAACTTCATTCATAATTTTTTTAAAAGAAGGAAATGCATGGAGTGAAACTTTATGTGAATTAAATCTGGAATGAAACTAATTCTTGAACTCGGGATGAAATTATATGTGGAATGAAATTCATTGTTGAACAAGGAATGAAATTAAATGTGGAACGAAATTAAACCATGAGGTTGGAATTAAATTAAATGCGGAATAAAATTTAATCTTGGGGTCGGAGTGAAATTAAATTCGCAGGTTGATTGAAATTAAAGGAATGCAATTCAATTTTTGGGTCGGAATGGAATTGAAAGTGGAATGAAACTTAATCCTCAGGTCGGAATGAAATTAAATGTGGAGTAAAATTATACCTTGGAATCGGAATGAAATTAAATGTGGAATAAAGTTAAATCTTGGTGTCGGAAGGAAATTAAATCTCATACTCGGAGTGAAACTAAGTGTGGAATGAAATTAAATCCTCAGGACGGAATGGAATTAAGTGTCGAATAAAATTAAATCTTGATGTCGGAATGAAATTAAATCTTCGACTCGGTGTGAAATTAAATGTGGAATGACATTAAATCTTGAGGTCGGAGTGAAACTAAATGTGGATAGAAATTAAATTTTGAGGTCGGAGTGAAATTAAATCTTGAGGTCGGAGTGAAATTAAATCTTGAGGTCAGAATAAAATTAAATCGTCGACTGGGAGTCAATGATATTAAATCTTGAGGTCGGAGTGAAATGAAAAGTGGAACTAAATTAAATCTTGAGGTCGGAGTGAAATGAAACGTGGAACTAAATTAAATCTTGAGGTCGGAGTGAAATGGAGTGTGGAACAAAATTAAATCTTGAGGTCGGAGTGAAATTAAATTCATACAATTCAATTCGATTCCGGCTGGAGTGAAATTCAATTCATACAATTTAATTCTATTCCGGCCGGAGTGAAACTAAATCCATACAATTGAAGTCCTGGGACACCTACCTCATCCCAGTCCGTAATACAGCTATACACACTACTATAGTCATCACATAAATACAGGTTATCAGACAAGTTCAACTCACACTCAACTACACGGGGCTGACGACCAAGGTGTCCCAAGCCAGTGACGATGTGTTTAAGGATTATCAACAACATTTAATTTTACCATGGTTTGGAATAATTTCCCATATTATTAATCAGGAAAGTGGTAAAGAGCAAGCATCGGAACTTTAGGAATAATGTATGCTACACCGTACTTGTTATCGGCCTCTTAGATCGAAGGTACGAATCCCAGCGCTGAAAATCGCTATCCTGAGTGTGGTTTCTTCTCGGATCTATGCACACTCCTTCTAGACCAATACGGGAATTGTAACTTATTTTAAGTCCCAGGGCACTTACCCCAACCCTAGCCCCTAAACATTACACTCGCATACACACATACTTAACTTGAGTCACTACAGAAACATAGGCTATTAGACAAATTGAACACACACCTTATTACATGGAGCCCCCCCAATTGTCACCTAACAGGTCCGGATTCGATTTCAGGCTCCACCAAGAAATTTAATTCTGGTCTGAGGATTGGATCGGGGTACAGGCAGCCTCGTGAGGTAAAACTGAGAAGAGGTGGTTTCCACTTCCCAGTTCAGTCATCCCAGAAGTGATTTTCCGTGATTTCCCACTTCAACTTCAGGCAAATGTCGGGATAGTTCTTAACTTAAGGCCACGGCCGTCTCATTCCCAACCCTCGTCTCAATTACAAATAACTTACACACTCTTCTACATACACGACATTAACACAGGTTTTCAGACAAATTATATATCTCTCTCTATTGAACCCTTATTAATCTGCGATGAATAAGTATTCATGATTTATTATTATTATTATTACTGATCGCCAGCCTCTCACCGCTGGGTCCGTGGTTCAAATCCCGGTCACTCCATGTGAGATCTGTGCTGGACAAAACGGAGGCAGACAGGTTTTTCTCCGGGTACTCCGGTTTTCCCTGTCACAATTTCATTCCAGCAACACTCTCCACTATCATTTCATTTCATCTGTCATTCATTTAATCATTGCCCCAAAGGAGTGCGTCAGGCCTCGGCAGCCGGCACAGTCCATATCCTTGCCGCTAGATGGGGGCTTCATTCATTCCATTCCTGACCCGGTCGGAGACTGGAAGCAGGCAGTGGATTTTCATTATTACTGATGCCCAGGCAGTATATTTGGAAATTGACAAAGGGGAAGCCAAGTTAGTGTGTTGCAATGATTACCACAGAGGCAGGCTTGGTAGTTATTCTTGAAGACGACCGGGTAAGCCGAGTTCAAGGACAAATTGTGTAACAACGCGCACCGAAATTGGAGTCATTAGGGGATGGTCACGAGTGAGTTTCAACCGACCTAGGATTGAATCACCCAATCAGATGAGACCACGCCAAAACCACACGATGGGTGGCGTACCATGTAAAAAAAAGGCGCGGAAACGCATATCTAAAGAACCGCCGATCCGAAATAATTCCGCATAAGTGCGCTGAGACGTTTGAATAAAATGATGAAGATTGATACTAGTCCCAAGTTTGTGAGATGAAAACTCTAGAATATTTTTCTTAATTCTCCCCACTCCATCTCATTCTGTCAGTTTCCAATAAATTGATCGAGGAGAAGCTGTATCGAGGACAACTTTATTGAGCTCTGGTGAGCAAGGTTCACGCCTGTGTGCGTCACGATTTTCAGCTCTTAATGGGCAAGACTTTACTAACATTCCAATTAGTGCTCAAACCGAGCAAGGTTCACGTAGAGCAGTGGAGATATCTAGCGAGATAAGGACTGCGAGACAGTCATGTTTAAAACTTGTTTTTCAAGCCAGTGACGATGTGTTTAAAAATGTATAATTTATGTAAATTTTGTATTGTATTTTTCAAGTGATAATTGTGCGTGTGTAAGCGAATGCTAAGATAGGGAAAGTCTTCGATCATTAATCGCATAGGACATAACGTGAGTGAAAGTAGTAACTCACAGCGATTATAGCCAGGCAAATTTTATTAACATTGAAAATTTCTGTCCAAGAGACTACGCCAAGATGTCCGACGTTTGGTCAGGAGACGGAATGATGTGCATCGCTTCTTCGACGACGTCGACGATGGAGGGCTAATTTCTCGTAGGGAAATGAGCCGGGACGGAGGTTATATGTTCTGCAAGCTGATACGGTGATGTACAAAAATTGATTTACTCAATATGTAGTTAGATAAGGCGTGGGAACGTTGTAAATAGTTCATTTATTCTTTTTCTTGTGTAGGTTTTTTTTGTGCACCGACACTAGTGTTTTAAATGTACGTTGGCGCGTGGCCAAAGTTGTTTGTTGTTTATTTTTTTCTTTGGAGTCATATTTAGTGTACACGGCGCGTGTACTTGATTTTATCCATGCGGATGCGAAACTCGTTACATTCGATAAGTGGTGCTTTATTCAAGTTCATATTTTGATAGGAAAGGGAGGTAATTTTTGTAAGATGTTTGCTGAACAGGTTATTACTAGGGATAGGAATTTTTCGGTGATTTCAGAGTGAAGAAAGCGGTATTTTAAAGTGGCAAATTTGGTGGTTTCAAGTGCACTTTTCAGTACTTTCAAAATGTTAAATTTTAGGCGGGATTTTGTAAATATCATGGATAACATAACACATTTCAGTCATCCTTCAAAGTATACTTCAGTGAAGAGATCCAAATTCTCTTATGACAAACTGTGACACATATCACTTAACTTGCTAGTGTAAGCTGAAAAACAAAAATTCACAGTTAGCGTTTGAACAGGGTATCAAAATGGTTTTCAACACAGTTTCTGAGAACTTTGGAAACACAAATGTCATTCCTTGCAAAACTCGAACAATGTCTGTCTTGGTCCTGTCGTGCATCTGCTTCTTGTTTAAAGTTTGCAGTTCGTTGTATCCTCTTATGACCTCACTTTTTTCCAGTGTTCCACAGAATGGCAACTTCTTAATTTTCTTTGCAAGGTCCTCATTGATGTTCATTGGCACTATTTCTGCTGGATCAAACGCACGCATTTGTAAATCTTGTTCCCAGGGTTAATGGATCTCAGGCTGATTAATATTCTAAGAACATGGGCCCCAGCGTTTACTAAAACTGAATGTATTTTCTCTCTTTTTAACACATTTCCACAACCCTCTAACAGCTCCTTAATGTTGGTACCGTAATTTCCAGAAATAGCAAGTTTTTAAGGGCTTGCTGAATTCTCCGTAGATGTCCATCTAGAAGGTGAACAGTCTGATAAGACTGGCCTTCTAATAAAGGGATGAGTTCAGTGATGTCTGTGCCAAATTCTTTGAATCTCATGTATTTCGTCATGTGAAACATTGTTCAGGAAATCAACACCAAAGTTATCAGTCCCTACTACTTCGTTCATAAATTGCACAAGATCTTTCAAGTACTCTGACAGGTACACCACAGAATGAAACCAAGAAGACCACCTGGTTAAGACTGGTTCAGGAAACTGTGGCACATTTGGATATGGATACTTGCCATCTAGATATTCATGTCTGAAAGGCGCACTATATGACGCCACGTGTCGAGTAGTCACTAGGATGAAGGGGCAGGCGACCTTGCTATTCTGGCCCTTAAAACCTCAATAACTTAGCAACTTACCAGGATGACCACCCAGATTGATATGCAAAAAGCGAGGTCCGCTAACTACCATTAAGTTTCCGATCATTCCTTGTTTGTTGGATGCTCTCCATGCAGTCAAGTCATGAGAGAAAATTACCGCTACTACACTCGCACAAAAACGAGCCTTTGTCGGCTTCTGTGACAAGGATATTTCAAATGGGCAAGGTGGTCTCGCTACGATGGCATTAGGGCAAAACCTGGATGAATGCCAAGATGCAGAAGAAAGTAATATTCAGTAGTTAGATTTCGATAAAGACGATCATGGTTTCAGACATAAAAGTGATGAGGATATTGTACGGAATTTGACTGTTGGTGAGGTAAACTGAGATCCAGTGCATGTCAAGTGAAGGAGTGATGCAACGGAAATCCCGAAAGTTCTCACAGTCAAACTAGTGTGTCTATAGTCACACTTACCTCTTACATAGAAAATCGAGATGAATTTTCGTTCTCATATATTGTTTTCTTCAGAATTATACAATCTAAAATTAGAAAAAATAAACTATCTAAGAAACAAAACGTGATGACAGTCATTTCTCTTAGTTTTTAATATTGGTATAGGCCTAATCCACGTAGTGTCTCTTACAATACTATGTTATAAAGTATTATAATTTTGTTTTTCTGCATTTTCTTAAAATACATTTCAATATTTTAACCAATAGTTTTCTTTTTGCTAGGCTTAAAAACATTACTGCAGATAATTCGCGGCTTTCAAAAATTCGCAGAAATTCGTGCATTAATTGCCGCGAATTATCGGAAGTGCACTACAAAGAAAAAAACGGAAAAAGCTAAAATTCGCGTTTTCATGCAAAATTAGCGTTTCATGCGAAATTCGCGAAAATTCGCGAGCTCAAAAACATTTATTTTTGCAATTTTTAGGGTTATTATAACACATTATCACCTGTGAATTACTTCTTTTCAAAATTAGCGAAATTCGCGAACGCGAATTTTTCCTATCCCTAGTTATTACTCATATTAGGGTTGCCGAGCGCAACAAATTAAGATGTAATTGTAGAACACCTTAATTCTATTTTTTTAGATTTTTTTGAGTCCTTTTCAGGTTCGTTAGTCACAGCCTCGAACGGAAGCGCAAGCTGGTGGAAAAATATTTATGTCATTTATTTCAGGTTTCTGTCAAACCCATGCGTGTGATTCTGTGTGTGCTCTTGTGTCAAGTGTGTGTTTTGATTCTACGTGATGAGGGGTAGATGGTGCTACCGCCCTCATATTATTGTTGTTGTTGTTGTATTTTCATGGAAAGGCAGTGCGCTCCGAGGAGGCTACTGTACCTTGTCCTTTGCTGATTCTTGGATTTCCTAGGGGAAATGCTGAGATTTATTTTGTTCTGACACACACACACACGTATATATTGTACTTTGGGGCACGCTTCTTCGAGACTCGATCCCGTGCCTTGGGAGGTCGAGGTTATTGACACGTGGGTTGACAGATGTGCAGATTTCCACTTAGCGCCCGTCTAGCCTTGGTGACTTATTTTGTTAGGCAGTCCTGTTGTCCGACTGACCCCTATTAAGCTATCATTAGCAAACCTGTTCTTTTATGATGGTTATTTGGACCATAATTAATTGGGGAGTTCGCCACGTTTGTTACGGATTATTACATGTCGTATGGATGGAATATTGTGTTAATGATGTAAATGTTGGCTTTGAGCCTAGTGATTTTCTATGACTCAGTTCATGTTTATCTGTGTGTGACGCCCGTGTGGCGTAGTTGTATTTACTTGTAAAAATGACGGCGGTCATATGTGTATTTCCTTTGTTGGTCACGTGTTAACTTACTTGTGTTGATTTTTGAGAAGTCCTAATTTTAGGCAGTAATGTTTTGCTACGGCAGTTCTTGATTCCAATTTCAAGCGGAAATTATTTGTTGTTTATTTAGTATAGGAAGTGTCGGTTTAGTTTTAAGTTGTGTATAGTTGTTCCCCGCGTCTGTCTAGCTCTAAGCAATGCGGATTCGTCTTCTGAAAGTTTATCCGGATGATGACGAATCATGCATTCAATTGTACTCATCGTTAAGCATGTAGAACAGCACACACGTATACATATTGTCATTGCAGATTTTGGGACATTTGGCCCGATTAATAATCTCTCCTGAGATTAGGCCTAGTTTATGGCAATTAATTTATTCAGTGGGAGTCATTTTGGGAGTTTTGTTTGTTTATTTCATTTTTTAAATAGCTGATCTGTCATTAAATTCGTTTGTTTTAATCCTGGCTTCACTTTTTCCTGCATGTTATTTTGTTATATATTACCCTGCATGTTATGGAAGCGCTTTAACAACAACTCACGAAATGGACTGTTACACCCCCCGAAACTGAGTCTCATAAGCTTATTTGCAAGTGTTCATAAAACAAAAATGGCTGCCCAAGTGGGGATTGTTGTTGTTGTTGCTTTGCTGATCTCATATTTATTTCGTTGAGAAGTGATGCCAGGTCAAGCGGGCAAAAGTAAATTCAGTAAATTGAGGCGATGTTGTACCGCCATGTGCATTAGTAAAATCACTGAGTTCCTAAAGTTAGAAATATTGAACAAGGTTAGAAGTTGATATTGCATTTGTTATTAACTTGTTCTGGCGCCCGGCATTAAAATTAGAAAATTTGCATATTATTGAACTCAGTCAAAGCAGGAAGGTGTTGCCTTATATTTTACATTTAATTAACTTCGGTTAATTGGTGTCGTTCGTAAATTCTGTTGGTTAGGAATTTAAAAGCAGATCACAAGGGAGTTATTTGTTGTTTGGAAATAAGAGTCATTATTCAGTAAATTTTGATTACTGAAAATTTTATTAAATTAAATCAGTAGTATTTAAATATCATGACATGTGTACGTGTGTATGACTGAAATCCCGGCGCATGACCCTGTTTTTCTCTGGTTATATTTGTGTATTGTGCGATGGCTAGCATCGAAGAAATCAAGGTATTGTTAGAGCAGATGTCTATGCAGATGTCCGCGAAAACGGAAGAACAGTTAGAGCAAATGTCCGCGAAAACGGAAGAACAGTTAGAAATTCAGCGTGGACACAGTGACAAACAATTATATGAATTACGGGAGCATAGTGATAAACAGTTAAATGACATTACGGTCCCATTGCAGGTCCAGAAATCGGATACCGATAAACAATTAAATGAACTAAACCATAAACTATCAGAACAGGCAATAACACAAACAGAGCAGTTAGAAAAGATCACCCATGACATAAACCAAAGTACTAGGGTAGAATTAGAGAAACTGGCAGATGAGGTAGCGGAAAATAACGCAAAACAATTAGGAGAAATTAAGAACTTGGAATCCAAATTCGACAATAAACTCATACAATTTGACGAAATGGTAGCCGATAAATTAAAACAAATCGAGGCAGCATGCGTAAACAACACGGCTGGAATAAAAAGCACACAGGATAAATTACAGGAACAGATTAATTCAGTCGATAGTAACGTACTCGAATTAATAAAGGAAATCGATAAGCTCGAAATCAAAACAGAGAAAGAACGTATGCACTTGCGTGAAAACCTAGAAGACCAGCTAAATAAAAATCAGGAAAACTTGGAAGACAAATTAATTAAAACCCAGCAGGTAATACGAGAAGAGGTCGGAGAACAACTAGTTAAAACACAAGAGCAAATACAAGAGCAAATACGAGAGGAGCTAGAGAAGAATCAGGAAAGGAGCGAAGAAAAAATTAGCAGTTTGAAGAACAGGATCCGGAAAGATTGGGAGCAGCAGGTAAACGAAACTAAAGAAGACAGGCTGACGATTTTAAAGCGCCTAGGCGAATACAATTCTAGAGTGCAGGCTTTGGAGGAAAACATGAAGTCCAAACTCCAAGAACACACAGATCTCATAATTAAAAATGAGATAAGGTCATTAGAAAACGCAACTTTATTCTCTGCAGAAAACACAGTAGGCAAACAGGGAAGCATTGGAAGTCCGGTGGGCTTGAAGTTGGCTGAGGATACGAGCCGAGGTCAAAGTCCTAAGATAACGAGCGACACGTTCCAACATTACAGAGGGGAGACGTCAACACCACAACCCTGCTTGGCACCTGCCCAAGTGATACAGGTAATTAGGGGGAATGATTTCAAACCCGATAAATTCAGGGAGAACACAGGATCCACTCCCAAAGCATTTTTACGTCAGCTGGATGACTACTTTAACGATCAACAAGTCAGTCCCGCAAAACAGTTGCGAATTGTGGAGAAGTTTTTGGAGGGCCCAAGCTTAATCTGGTTCCAGAGTTTTAAATACACATTTACCGACATGGCACAGTTTAGAGAGGCGTTCTTGAGAAAGTTCTGGAGTCCTTCTTTGCAGCAGGGGTTGAGAATGGATTTATAAACTAGGAAATATCACAGCACACATCCCACCAGATTTTCCGAATTCTTTAGCCAACAGCTGGTTAAATTCCGGGATTTTGACGACCCCCCTACTGAGGAAAATATGGTTTTAACCATTGGTAAGCAGATTCCTATGAATATTCAGCAGTTGTTAGTGGCCGGTAATATTAAGACCACAGTTCAGGCTGAAGAGTTACTCCGCCATCTAGATGAGACGAGTATGGTTAGTCCGCAGACAGGGAGAAGGAACATGGAGTGTGTAAACACAGCTAAAGTGGTTCAAGGACACCAAACCAATCACAACCAGAGTAACCAAACAAAAACACAATCTACCGGGACGCAATTTACACCAAGACGGCAAGAGTATGATGGCCGAAACCAATTCAATCAAAATAATAGGAACTTTCAGAATCGCCGAGATAATTATAATCATAATAATCAGAACCAGCATAATCAATGGACGTACCGGCGAGAGTATACCAACTCGAGGGGGAACCCAAGGCAGGGTAGACCTTACCAAAGGAACGGAGATGGCAGGTGGAACAATACGAGGAACTATCGCCAAGATAATCAGGGAGACTATCGCAATGATTGGAATGAGCGGTACGTCGAATCACAGAAGTATTTGGATGAGTTAAATGCCGAAGAGATGGAGAAAGAGAAGTGGGGACGTGCGATGGCGAATAGGCAGAGCCCGGATAATCACCAAGGAGCGGGGGCAGAAAGCTTATTACGACAGCAGGAGAGGCGCGATGACAACCGGTGGAACTCAACGAATGGGTCCCAGGATTTAAAAAAAACAGGAATGAACCAAAACCAGATAGCCTGAGAACGGAGGACACCAGGGAGCGGGAGGAGTTGATTGTTGCAAACATAGAAGAGTGGGTAGCATTCCCGGACGATTGCCTGGATGAAGTGGTGAAGAACCGAGAAAATGTCATCAGACAATTACCGATTATTTATGCACGTCGTGGAGGTATTAGAGTGAGATGCTTAATTGACACAGGTAGCCAGGTGAGCTTAGTCACGGAAGTATTGTTGAAGGAAATCGGAAGTAAACAAACCGTTCCAATTATGCTTGTACCATTAATGAAAGTCAGAGGGGTCATTCCTGACAAGACCATAGTTTGCAAGCATCAAGCATATTTAGACCTGGATATATTAAACCACACATTTTCGCAAACATTCATCGTGATACCGAAGATGAATTATAACGTCATTTTGGGAGCCAACTTTATCTGTGATTTTCATGCTGTAATTGACTTACATAATAACACTGTGAGTTTCAAACAAGTTGAGGGGTTGAATCATGTGGGTTTGAACATGGAAGAAAGTCCACTAGAGAGAGAGGCGAATACTTGGGTTATTGAAAAATGCACTAATGAGGCGATCGGAGATAAGAACTTGACGGAGGAACGAGTAAGCCAGTCAGCAGTGGTTAAAATTGACAGTCGAGATATTTCGCAGGAACTTTCGGTACATTTGGCGGAAGAAGAAATTAGCGGATCCAAATTTGAAATTTTACTTCAGGAGCGGCTTAAGGAGGCAATAGTAGGGGAACCTGATAGAAGAAAATTAGAATAAATTTTGAGATATCATAAAGGAGCTTTCGACACCATCCCTGGAAAAGTTTTAAATTTCCAGTATGCCATGCAAGTTACCGACTGGACCCCATTTAAGAGTAAATTGTACCCGATCCCAGAGAAACATTTTGCTCAGGTGAAGGACATCATTAGTAATTTATTAGATTCCGGCATGATAAGAAAAGCAGCAACCCCGTACTTAAACGCAATATTGGCTGTGGCCAAGCCAAATGGATCAAATAGATTATGCCTAGACGCACGAGGTTTGAACAGTAAACTGCTAGTTGAGCATGACCAAGCACCAAGGATCAAGGATGTATTGAAGGGCTTCCGTGGGAAGAAGATTTATTCTAGCGTCGACTTAACAAATAGTTTCCACCATCTTGAA
Source organism: Meconema thalassinum (assembly GCA_946902985.2). NCBI lineage: Eukaryota > Metazoa > Arthropoda > Insecta > Orthoptera > Tettigoniidae > Meconema > Meconema thalassinum. The sequence goes on along the minus strand of OX336389.2, from coordinate 1,303,789,237 downwards.
CTTGAAGAAAAATCCCAACTATTGACGGGTTTTTTATTCGATAACCAAAGTTATATCTGGTCTCGCATGCCCTTTGGTGTAAAAACAGCTGGATGTGCATTGATAAGAGCACTAGACAGGAATCTGACTGAGGAGGTCAAGAGCTTCACTACGAGATATGTTGATGACATACTTATTGCATCAGAAACAATGGAGGAACACTTGGTAAACCTAAACAAACTTCTGGATAACTTGAGAACCATGAATTTCAAAATTAATTTAAAGATATCGCACTTTTGCCAGAGCGAGATTCTGTATTTGTTCACATAATTGATGTTGAAGGCGTGAGGCCTAATCCGGCGAAAATTGATGCAATCAAGAAATTCCCCACACCAACTAAAGTAAAACATGTAAGAGCGTTTTTGGGAGTGACAGGTTTCTTCAAGGAGAATTGTCCTGGATACACGGAAACAGTAGCACCAATGCAAGAGATGCTAAAGAAATCAAATCGATGGTCGTGGAATGAGGAGTGCGACAGGTCGTTTAGAGCTACGAAAGACTTACTGGAGAACTGTGTGAAGCTAGGGTATCCAGACTTCGAGAAGAAATTTATAATTCAAGCAGACGCTTCATTGATTGGGATCGGTGCCATGCTGTACCAAGAGGACGCTGATGAACCCAAGAAAAGATCATATTTGGCGTTTACGAGTCGTAAATTGAGGAAGCACGAGAGGAACTACACTGTGACAGAGCTTGAGTTGCTAGCGATTTTGTATTCACTTCAACAATGGCGCAAGATGATTTTCGGTTATTCCATTGTTGTCAGAACTGACCACCATGCACTGACATTCCTATTCAAGACGACGATGGCAAGTGAGAGAGTTACGCGTTGGTCCATTTACATACAGCAGTTCGACATTACTATAGAGCATTGCCCTGGAAGGATGAACATCATACCAGATGCTTTAAGCAGGAGTCCTGAAGATGAGAACGAGATAACAGCGGAAGTTCACCATATAGCACTAACACCTAAGGCTCGTGAGTTTTTGGACAAACCAAAGGAAATTCAGAAGGAACAAGAAGAAGACCCATGGATGATGATGATGATCAAATTTTTTCAGGAAGGAACTACAACCAGATTCACCTGAATATCGAGAAGCCCGTGCCAAGGAAGCGAAATTTCACTACTTGAATAACCTTTTGCATAAGTACGTGGATGAGGATCACACCAAACTGCGAATTCTAGTTCCAGCATCATTACAGAGAGGATTGACGTGGCATGTCCACGAGAGCCTAGCACATATCGGCACGGACAAAACAGAAGCGACAATAGGGGATACTTTTACTTGGTCTAAGATGCGATATACCATTGTGGAAGTAATAAGAACTTGTGACGCGTGTCAGCGCACTAAACCAAACAACTTCATTTTGAAACAACCTCCAAAACCATTATTACCTCAAAAACCATGCGAGCTGGTCGCTATTGACTGTTTTGGCCCTCTGGTTAAGGGAAAACGAGGATGCCGACACCTTCTTGTGTGTGTCGATGTGTTTTTCAAGATGGTAGTGTTATGTCCAATCCAGAAGACGACATCGAAGCAAGTCCTCAGCAGAATTCAGAACAAAGTCATTCCGATGCTTGGGAAGCCGGAATTCATCTTATCGGACCATGGTACTTATTTTACGAGCAATGTTTTTAGGCAAGGTCTAGAGAGCCTAGGGATAAAACATGTTTTGTCGAGCATTCGCCATCCTTGTGGGAATCCGAGCGAGAGAACGATTCACTGTGTTGCCAAGTATTACCGAGTAATGATTCCTAATGATCATAATAAGTGGGTTGACAAAGTAGGAGATATTGAGATGTGCATGAACACTACTAAGCACGAGTCGACGGGTCAAGTCCCACTAGTTGTACACCACAACAGGTTGCCAGAGAGATCTTGGGACAAGATTATTCCATTCCCAAGGGATCCATTATTAGCACATGAGTTGCGAATTCAGCGAACGAGAGAGCACATGAGGAACCAAGCGGACCGAAGATTGAGGAGGTACAGGGGAAATAAATTTCACCGTGAATTACAGGATCAGGAGCTAGTGCTTGTTCGAAGACCACCGATATCTGATCCCAAAAATAAAGTATTTGCAAAGTTCTGTCCAAAATTTATTGGCCCGTTCCGCATCATTAAGAATTTGGGTAACAATGCCTACAGACTTGAAGAATTGAGCACTGGCGCTAAATCTGTCTTCAATAGCGCGAATCTCAAGCCGTATTACAGAAGAGAACCATTTGACGAATAATCAGGACTATGAGTGCAGAATCATTATTGCAGAATTTTATTTCGAGAGCCAACACTCAAATGTACGTGGCCGTGTAGCGCATGGGGAGAGCGTGCTTTGTTTGTAAACAAGACAGCTGATCCGGCAGGAGTGGTAATCATGTGAGAAAGAGGGGAGGTCTAGCGAGAAGTATGAACCACATTCCGGCATGGAGTGCGCACACTAATTGGGTCAGTGGAACGTACACTCAAGCAGTCGAGTGAGGTACTTAAGAGATGTTGTCGTTACTACTGTGGATATTGTTTTAAAATCCAAATCAATCACTTGCTTCGAATTTCAAAACCTTGCTGAGGATAAATGAACCCTTATTAATCTGCGATGAATAAGTATTCATGATTTATTATTATTATTATTACTGATGCCCAGGCAGTACATTTGGAAATTGACAAAGGGGAAGCCAAGTTAGTGTGTTGCAATGATTACCACAGAGGCAGGCTTGGTAGTTATTCTTGAAGACGACCGGGTAAGCCGAGTTCAAGGACAAATTGTGTAACAACGCGCACCAAAATTGGAGTCATTAGGGGATGGTCACGAGTGAGTTTCAACCGACCTAGGATTGAATCACCCAATCAGATGAAACCACGCCAAAACCACACGATGGGTGGCGTACCATGTAAAAAAAGGCGAGGAAACGCATATCTAGAGAACCGCCGATCCGAAATAATTCCGCATAAGTGCGCTGAGACGTTTGAATAAAATGATGAAGATTGATACTAGTCCCAAGTTTGTGAGATGAAAACTCTAGAATATTTTTCTTAATTCTCCCCACTCCACCTCATTCTGTCAGTTTCCAATAAATTGATCGAGGAGAAGCTGTATCGAGGACAACTGTTTTGAGCTCTGGTGAGCAAGGGTCACGCCAGTCTGCGTCGCGATTTACCGCTCTTATTAATCATACTAGTGACAACTTTATTGAGCTCTGGTGAGCAAGGTTCACGCCTGTGTGCGTCACGATTTTCAGCTCTTAATGGGCAAGACTTTACTAACATTCCAATTAGTGCTCAAACCGAGCAAGGTTCACGTAGAGCAGTGGAGATATCTAGCGAGATAAGGACTGCGAGACAGTCATGTTTAAAACTTGTTTTTCAAGCCAGTGACGATGTGTTTAAAAATGTATAATTTATGTAAATTTTGTATTGTATTTTTCAAGTGATAATTGTGCGTGTGTAAGCGAATGCTAAGATAGGGAAAGTCTTCGATCATTAATCGCATAGGACATAACGTGAGTGAAAGTAGTAACTCACAGCGATTATAGCCAGGCAAATTTTATTAACATTGAACATTTCTGTCCAAGAGACTACGCCAAGATGTCCGACGTTTGGTCAGGAGACGGAATGATGTGCATCGCTTCTTCGACGACGTCGACGATGGAGGGCTAATTTCCCGTAGGGAAATGAGCCGGGACGGAGGTTATATGTTCTGCAAGCTGATACGGTGATGTACAAAAATTGATTTACTCAATATGTAGTTAGATAAGGCGTGGGAACGTTGTAAATAGTTAATTTATTCTTTTTCTTGTGTAGGTCTTTTTGTGCACCGACACTAGTGTTTTAAATGTACGTTGGCGCGTGGCCAAAGTTGTTTGTTGTTTATTTTTTCTTTGGAGTCATATTTAGTGTACACGGCGCGTGTACTTGATTTTATCCATGCGGATGCGAAACTCGTTACATTCGATAAGTGGTGCTTTATTAAAGTTCATATTTTGATAGGAAAGGGAGGTAATTTTTGTAAGATGTTTGCTGAACAGGTTATTACTCATATTAGGGTTGCCGAGCGCAACAAATTAAGATGTAATTGTAGAACACCTTAGTTCTATTTTTTTAAGATTTTTTTTGAGTCCTTTTCAGGTTCGTTAGTCACAGCCTAGAACGGAAGCGCAAGCTGGTGGAAAAATATTTATGTCATTTATTTCAGGTTTCTGTCAAACCCATGCGTGTGATTCTGTGTGTGCTCTTGTGTCAAGTGTGTGTTTTGATTCTACGTGATGAGGGGTAGATGGTGCTACCGCCCTCATATTATTGTTGTTGTTGTTGTATTTTGATGGAAAGGCAGTGCGCTCCGAGGAGGCTACTGTACCTTGTCCTATGCTGATTCTTGGATTTCCTAGGGGAAATGCTGAGATTTATTTTGTTCTGACACACACACACGTATATATTTTGCTTAGGGGCACGCTTCTTCGAGACTCGATCCCGTGCCTTGGGAGGTCGAGGTTATTGACACGTGGGTTGACAGATGTGCAGATTTCCACTTAGTGCCCGTCTAGCCTTGGTGACTTATTTTGTTAGGCAGTCCTGTTGTCCGACTGACCCCTATTAAGCTATCATTAGCAAACCTGTTCTTTTATGATGGTTATTTGGACCATAATTAATTGGGGAGTTCGCCACGTTTGTTACGGATTATTGCATGTCGTATGGATGGAATATTGTGTTAATGATGTAAATGTTGGCTTTGAGCCTAGTGATTTTCTATGACTCAGTTCATGTTTATCTGTGTGTGACGCCCGTGTGGCGTAGTTGTATTTACTTGTAAAAATGACGGCGGTCATATGTGTATTTCCTTTGTTGGTCACGTGTTAACTTACTTGTGTTGATTTTTGAGAAGTCCTAATTTTAGGCAGTAATGTTTTGCTACGGTAGTTCTTGATTCCAATTTCAAGCGGAAAATATTTGTTGTTTATTTAGTATAGGAAGTGTCGGTTTAGTTTTAAGTTGTGTATAGTTGTTCCCCGCGTCTGTCTAGCTCTAAGCAATGCGGATTCGTCTTCTGAAAGTTTATCCGGATGATGACGAATCATGCATTCAATTGTACTCATCGTTAAGCACGTAGAACAGCACACACGTATACATATTGTCATTGCAGATTTTGGGACATTTGGTCCGATTAATAATCTCTCCTGAGATTAGGCCTAGTTTATGGCAATTAATTTATTCAGTGGGAGTCATTATGGGAGTTTTGTTTGTTTATTTCATTTTGTAAATAGCTGATCTGTCATTAAATTCGTTTGTTTTAATCCTGGCTTCACTTTTTCCTGCATGTTATTTTGTTATATGTTACCCTGCATGTTATGGAAGCGCTTTAACAACAACTTACGAAATGGACTGTTACACCCCCCGAAACTGAGTCTCATAAGCTTCTTTGCAAGGTTTCACTATATATGCATACACACTCAGCCACGCGGATGAAATTACCACGATGTTCATGCCCCTAAATCAAACAACTAAAATGAAACAACACCAACTCCATTCACCCACTTGTATTTATTTATTTATTTATTTATTTATTTATTTATTTATTTATTTATTTATTTATTTATTTATTTATTGTCGAGTGAAGCGACCGTTTGGCTCTTCGTCTGTGTGGCCTTAAATTTATTTGTTACGCAGTCACGATCAAAAGCATTGTTCGATTTTTTTTTCGAATTTGGTAAGACTGTTCCTTGAAGTCATTAAAAATGACGTAAGGGTTTTTTTAATTTTTGATTCCGTTTTAAGATGGTGGTCGTTTTAACGGTTCTGTTTCATATTTTAATGTTCAGTTATTATCAACAATTCTAGCCAAACGGTTCATGGTATAAAATTTGAAACCTACCTTCACTCTCGAGAGTAAAATTTTCTACAACATTGGTCTCGTACTATTTTGGCTTAACTGTAATGGCTTACTGGCAAATGAACAGCAAAGGTCAGAAATAAGTTTATAGAAGTGTGTGTGTACCACATGCATAATGTCTCCAAAAGGAAAACTGCAAGTACTAGAGCTAAGGAAGCTGGTAGAAAACAAAAAGGGCGGGGGGACTAAAATATGTATAAGAAAGGGAACAAGTACATGATTTCATCCCAGAATATCCTCCATTATACTGTAGTGTTATGTGCATAAGGTTGCCACATTCGCATGTGCATATCCCGGCACAGTTAACCTACAATAGAGTCGGGGCCACGTATTTGTGTCGGGTGGAGTATAAGAAGAGCACTTTGCAGCTGGCCTATGTGGAACTGAACTACCCCTCTGATTACCACTCTGGGAACGCTGTAGGTAATATACCGGTGCCTCAATGAAATTTCTTTCCTTTCCTTTACAGATACAGAAACAGCATGGCTTGGGCCCCAGTCTCTGCATTTATCATCGTTCTAGGTGAGTGCTTGATGCCGTCGAAGTAGTGCATGTAGGCTATGTTCATTTCATCATGTGTCGTATTAACAATGGATCATATTAACAATCCAATCATAATAAGTGGGGATGGTGATTGCTTTTTAAGGGGCAGAACATTGACGCCATCCGCCCCTCGATCAAAATAAGATAAAACATGTAAAGTCGGAGAAACATAATAGTTCAAACAGAAAACGTTTAGGGCATCCTCGGCCCGTACAACAACGCCAAAGACATGAGAACACCTTCGCCGTAGTAGTGTCCACGTCGGCTTGTAGTGGCAAAATATTACCATACCAGGGAGACATACCATGCACAGCACTGAAGATTCGTGCCAATAGAGCGTTTGCATGGCCATAAAGGATGTCGGCAGCCACATGAACGTACGAGGGCTATTTTTTAAGTAAGGGCCGTTTTTTTAATTAACCGAACATTTTATTTTGAAACCACATTTATGTTTAGGTTTTACATACCTTCCTCTATTTTTCTACATAGTTGCCTTGTTTATTTAGGCATTTGTCATACCTTAAAACCAAGTTCTGAAATCCCTCTCCATAAAAGTTTGCCGCCTGCTCTGACAACCAAGAATTCACGGCTGTTTTCACTTCTTCGGGGTTTGTTTGGATTTGACGTTGACAGGAGAGGTTGAGTGTCGCCATTCCATTGACTGTTGCTTGGTTTCAGGGGTGGATTGGGATACCCATGTTTCATCTCCAGTGATGACTCGACTCAACATGTCATCCGCTTCTTGCTTCTTCCACCTCTTTTTGCAGCTGAAACGTCATCTTGGTGAGAAGCGCTTCGCCGACGATGAAGAAGTGAAAACAGCCGTGAATTCTTGGTTGTCCGAGCAGGCGGCAAACTTTTATGCAGAGGGATTTCAGACCTTAGTTTTAAGGTATGACAAGTGCCTAAATAAACAAGGCAACTATGTAGAAAAATAGAGGAAGGTATGTAAAACCTAAAAATAAATTTGGTTTCAAAATAAAATGTTCGGTTCATTAAAAAAACGGCCCTTACTTAAAAAACAGCCCTCGTACACTATATTGCGATGTGACCGGCACCAAGCGCATACGTAGGCTAGCCTACAGTAACTGTCGCATAAACTATCGCGTTGCCGGTACCAGTAGCTCCAAATTATCTCAGTAGCCTTCGCGCTTGTAAATGTTTTGATCACCTTGGAACGTCATTTCTCATTCAGTGCTCATGGTGTAAGTTAAAGTTTTCTTTTGAACATTTTGTGAGCGTCGATGAAGCGCATTTAGTGAAATGTAACACATAGGCCCACTCTCCATAGCAGGTTGATCTCTGTACCACCCGGTCACTCATTTGCTGTTGCCCTCGTATGTAGGCCTACATGGCGAGTCGGGTCATTATCAGCTAATATTGTTTTCAGTTGCAATTGTTACTACAACACTTCCAAATGACCCCTGCTAGAGATCTCACTTAGACTTCGTACTCATGAGGGTCCCTTGTAAGTTATGCTGCAATTCCTCTATATTGCATTCTGAGTAATTGATTTTGAATATTTGAATAGTATGCCCACCCACCATCTTGAATTCATGGAGTCGTTGATCTTATGCCGTTTACAGAGAAGGCCTCTTATGGGAGTGTTTGCAATGCTTTTTACATTCTAGCTTTAATAGATGGTGGGTTATTGATTTTAATAGCTTGTATTTTCAAGATGGTGGCGGACGCTATATTCAATATGACAGGCTTATGACTAGAGCTAGCAAGGTATGTTTAAAATTGCTTCTAGTTTACCAAATTTCGGGCTAATTGTACGACCACATCCTGATGAATTGATTGTAATGTTTCAATAGCACGTCCACACGTCATCTTGAATTCATTGAGACTTCAACCTTTTGCCTTGTATATATGCAGCATCTTGTGTAAGTCTACCTTCTTGCAAAGATTCATCATTGTAGCTCAAATAGATTGAGTGTTATCGATTTTTTTAACCTATATTTTTGTGATGGTGGCTGCACATCACATGTGGTGTGATAGTCTTCGATATGATGACTAATGCTATCGAGGCCTTCATTACGGTACACCTCCTATACCAAGTTACATGGCGCACAATAGGCCTACACCCTGAGTTGTTCATTTTAATGTTTAAATACGGTAGGCCTACATGCAGTAGGCCTATGCCAAGCTGTCATCTTGAATATATGAAGTAATTGGTCTTTTGCCTTGGACATACAGTACAAAGCCACTTTTACCCTACTGCTAATGTTATTATTGTGGTTCTATAATATTAGACCTAATAGTTATTTATTTTACATTCTATAATTTCCAGACAGGGGCTGCGCAGTCCGATAAAGATGTCAACTGTGTTAAAATTATATGTTTGCTTGTTTCAGTGCTCGGGAGTGTCAGCACAGAACGTCAGTGCACGCCACAGGACTATGTCAACTGTGTTAAAATGGCTGATCCTTTATTAACAGAGCCCACTCTTATCTTCCCGGACAAGCTGGTTGATATTGATGACTTGTGCAGGTAGGGCGACTCAACCACAAGGAGTTATAAGTTACTTGTAGTTGGCATCCAGTGCCAAAGCATGACTTTTTCACAAGTGTAGGCCTACGCAATCAAAGCAAATTAAGTCAGAAAGTCTTTACTTACAACAAGCAAATATGCATATTTTCAGGAGAAAGAAAAAGGCATGGACAACAGCATAACTTTGAATGTTTCACCTAATCAACTGATCGCCTCATAGTTTGGTTTTTATCCTACTTTCGATTTAGCTTATGATCCAATGAATTGCTCACTGTACTTGGCATTCAGGTAGTATTACATAAGGACCCTCTGTTACCAAAGTGATAATTACAGGAGACTGTATGCTACGCGCAGCCACCATCTTGAAACTATTAAGTATAACCATAAATAACTCTCAACACTTAGGAGCTACAGTAACGAAAATTAGAGCCAAAGTAGGACCTTTTACGTGGCTTTGTGTTGCCAGAGCAAAAGAACAGACTCTCCATAGATCAAGATGGCAGCTGTGCGAACTATTAGAGCATTAAAATCTATGTCAGAACATAATTGCGCAATTAAGACAAATCTTGGCGAGATGAGTATCTTATAAGGGTTCTCACATGCGTTAGTCAAATGATTATCTCACTGAGTATAGCATACATCGGCCATCTTGAAATTTTAAAATAAACCTATAACTTTCAGTATTTTAGAGCTATACTAACGAATTTTAGTAATAAGGTAGAACCTGATAAGTCACTTCGTATGACCAAATACAAAGAACAGCGACTCCATACATTAAAGATGGATGTTAGGCGTAGTCTACTATTAAAATACACAAATTAGTAACTCACGATATAATAGCACAATTAAGACGAAAATTGGTTGGAGAAGAGCGTTATATAAGAGGTCTCAGAAGCATTAATTATATTTTTTTTTCACACTGAATATAGCGTGCAGTGACCATCCTGAAATCTCATAATTTAAAAATAAATAACTCTCTATATTTGAGAGCTACAACAATAACAACGAAAATTACGGATAAGGTAGAACCTTATATTTGGCTTCGTATGCCTAAAGCAAAATAACAGCGACTCCAAATTTTCAAGATGGCGTCTGGACGTATTTTGATAAGGTAATAATGAATCATTCAGAATGTAATTGTGCATTTAGAACGGAACTTAATTGGAACAAAGTACCATATGAGTGACATTGCTGAAATTGGCTATAAGAATAACAGACTGAATACAACGCCCAGTGGCCATCTTGAAAATATACAACGTGACAATGAATTACTCAAAGTATTGTGACGCTACAACATCGAAAGCAAGTAGCAATGTAAAAACTTGTACGTGGCTTCCTATGACTAAATCAAAAACACAGCCACTCCATATGCTCACGATGGCGGGTAGGCGTATTCTCAAAACTTGAGTAGCCTATAATTAGATCATGATATAGCAGCACAATTAACGGGACATTTGGAGAGAGAGGAGTAATATGTAAAAGACCTCGCTAGCATTAGTTATGAGAATATCACAGCGAATATAGCGTGCAGCGACCATCTTGAAAATATACGGTAACATATTGATATTGATAATCTATTATTTATTACAGTTAACTTACAATGACGAAGCGCAGCAAGTACGGAATTTAATCTCAGATAGGAGGCTTTTTCTGCATAAGGTGCAAGATCAACGATTCAGTACATTTTAAATGGTGGATAGATGTACTTTTCTAATGTTAGAAACAATTCCTTTGGATGCAAGATTGGAATTAACATGAAACTTAGTAAACGAGGCCAGACACTGCATAGTACAACTCTCAACGTCCATCACAAGAATATTCAATTACGGCAACTGCTTAAGGACAAAGAGATAACTACAGTATATCCATAGTCTACATTTAAGAGAACGAATGAATGAATTTATACGTTCTTTCTTTTGAAAATAGAGTATAGGCATGCTCCACCACTGGAATGGATATATGAGTATACAGAGATCCGAGGTTTAAATCTTGGTGCTACCAGCAGCTTATTCTGATCTGAGTATGGTTTTCCCCAAGTTTTTCACTCTCCAGATGCCCTAGGCTATTTCAAGTAGTTCCGAGGCACCTACCCCTGTCCTAGAACCAAATACTGTTACAAACAAACACACCCTTAATTTGTTTTATATCATGTTGCATTATTAGACCTACGTAGAATTGTTTGAAGAAAAAAAAACTAAGTTACGGCAAACAGTATTGATTTCAGGTATAAGTGTTAAAATGTTAATTAGACAACCTCGTGATGTAGCGGCTAGCATTGTTGTCTGTTGGAGTTGTGGCTTCAGTCCGACAGCCTCCCTACTTGGACATGCCACTCTACTTTGAAATAGCAAGTGTTAATAGTGACTGATAATTTCTGAAAAATGTTTCAAATATTGTATAATGGACAGACCAAAGTCAAATTTTTGAAATTTTATATTTGACATGAATTTACAATACCTTATAGAAATTTTAGAAGCCAGTACTCAATGTTGCCTAGTTAAATAATAAAATTGCTTTTCAGCCCTGAAATTCCCAACATGCACTAGAAGGCAGAGTATAACTTCGTTAGCCTATATTCCACATGTGATATCCTACCAGTAGTTCCTAACAGAATATGGTGAAACGTAGGACTGGCCCAACACAGCAAGGGACGTCAAAATTATAAGGTAACCTGTGTCTGTTCTAGGAGATGGAGGCAGTTTGTGCAATGTGTGAAGACATACACCAGCCGTTGTTTCACAGAAACCCAGCAACAAGACTTCATAAAAGCCGTAGAGAGTCCGGTGGATTTGGTTCATCAAATGTGTACCGAGACGCAGTATCAGCTAGGTATCATATCTCTCTGTTACTATATAAATAATAGTACACTGTATGAGTTTAACCTGCAATTCATTACGGTATGGATTCAAAAGTATGTTGATGCCTTAAATATTCCATCTTCGAAAATCAAGTACGATACGGTAATCCCTATAGCCTATATATAAAAATGAAAGTTTGTCTGTGGTTTTCTGAATTTCCACGGAAATTTGCGTTATTAACGCGTTTCAGACTGTTTTATGACAGATGCGCGCAAACTAAAACTTTTGTCTCTCGGCCTGTCTTCTGTGTACAACTTTGTTCCCTTATAACTCGAGAACGGCTGGGTGGATCCATCAGAGGCACGACACCAATTATTGATGTAACTCTTCTCCGTAACGCTCATAAAAGGGGACCTACTCCCTTAAAATACGTGCTGAAATAGGCGTAGAAGGACGAGACAAAGCTCATTTTCAGCCCCTCAATGTTTATTAGATATAGTTCACTGTATCATTAGACTGTGATGTGCGAGGGTCCATGTGAGTGTGCCAGGTGACAGACTGTTTGAGTGATAGTATTTTGTTGTTGGTAGAACTTAAGTTTTTTTTTTTTTCGTTAGTAGAATTTTAGTATTTGGTTGTTAGTAAAAGGTTAATATTTTTGTTAGGAGAATGGCTCTATTACTTTATTCTGAAGGGGAGTAGCAGCCTTTCAGAATAAATCAATTCTTTACTTTTCTTATAGACTGTAAAGATATTGATAACATTAGCCAACTAATGGCTACACTGTGTTCTGCTGCAAGGCTGAAAGCAACAGGAAATTACAGCCGTAATGCTATTCCCGAGGATATGCACCTCTCTATGCATAATTACATGTGATGATGCCTACTCTCTTGTAAAATTCCAATCCGAAGGTAAACTGGTCCCCCGTTCGGATCTCCGGGTGGGGACTACTCGAGAGGGGGTTAACATCGCTGAAGTGACAAAGAGGACATCTGACATTCTACGGATCGGAGCGTGGAATGTTAGAAGTCTGCTAGGCAGTGGAAGGTTAGAAAACTTAGAAAGGGAAATGGATAGGTTGAGGTTGAATTTGGTTGGGATTAATGAAATGTGCTGGCAGGAAGAACAGGACTTTTGGTCAGGAGACTAGAGGATGATCATTAGCACTAAATCAAGCAATGGCCAAGCAGGGGTTGATCTCATAATGACTAGGAAACTTGGACAGCAGGTGGAATATTATGAGCAATATAGTGAACGGCTTATTGTAGCTAAATCAATACAAAACCTGTGTGCACCACAGTGGTAAAGGTATATGCCTACAAGTCAAGCTGATGATGAAGATGTTGAAATGGTCTATGAAGAAATAGATGAAATTCTGAGGTATGTCAAGGGTGATGAAAATGTTATAGTAATGGGAGATTGGAATGCTCTGGTAGGAAAAGGAAGAGAAGGGAAGACAGTAGGAGATTTCGGATTAGGTGAAAGGAATGATCGAGGAAGCAGGCTGATGGAATTCTGCACCGAGCATGAGTTGGTCATAGCTAACACCTTATTCAATGACCACAATAGAAGAATATACACATAGATGAGACCAGTAGATAAAGGGTGTTAACCAAATCGACTTCATTATGGCCTAGCAGAGATTTCGAAACCAGATTTTGGATTGTAAAACATATTCCGGTGCTGACATAAACTCTGTCCACAATCTAGTTGTTATGAAATGTAGATTAAAGTTGAAGAAACTGAAGAAAAGTCAAAAGCCAAAAAGGTGGGCAATAGACAGACTGAAAGAGAAGGATGTAAACGAAAGATTCAAGAGGAGTATAAAGGAAGGACTAATGAAAAACCCTAAACAAACTTCAATTGCAGACGAATGAGCACTTTTGAAGAATGAAATAACAAAATCCGCAGAAGAAAACATTGGTAGGAAAGAAAGAATAGGAAGAAAACCGTGGATCACTCAGGATATAACTTACTAGAATTAATGGATGAAAGGCGGAAACACAAGAATGTAAGAGATGAAAAGGGGAAAGCAGAATACAGACGTCTGGGAAATGAAGTTAACAAGAATTGCAAGGAAGCGAAAGAAGAATGGTTGAAAGAGAAATGTGCAGGTATAGAAAATTGTCTGAAATTAGGAAAAGTAGACACAGCTTATCGAAGGATTAAGAATACTTTTGGGCAAAAGAAGACTTAACTGCTGTAATGTTAAGGACACAAATGGAAAGACTCTAACAGATAGGGAAGGAAAGGTTGAGAGATGGAAAGCTTACATAGAGTGTTTGTATAAGGGAAAGGAGATTGAGAATCATGTAATGGAAAGGGAAGAGGAAATTGATGAGGATGCAAATGGATATTTAATATTGAGATCAGAATTTGACAGAGTGTAACGTGTTTTTCGAGGGGTTTTTATGCAACTGGCATAAGTCAGTAGGAAGCCATTCTATATTTATTTACGCGGCAAATTGTTCAGCCAAGATAATTTTTCAGGTTAATTTATTATTATTATTAATTTATTAGAATTATTATTAAGATATTTTCGGAGCATTTTATAAAAATTATAAGCATACAGATAGGTTTTCTATGTCTTAGAAAACGCTATCAAGCAAATTAATACGAACGACAATATCATAGAAAATTATCTGATTACGGAATTTTACGGAGTTTTGTCAGTTAGGGTATTTGAGAGACGTGACTCACTGGGAATTCAAATACAAGCTTAATCCTGTCGGGAAGTATTACGCAAGCGGGCTCGCATCGTCAAGAAAAGGCGAATATACGGAACGGAAATCGACTTCTCCCTCCGGCGGAGTGTAATGAGCCAGAGAAGGGGAAGTAGCACATGGGGTGCAGCCAATCAGTGGAGACGACGTAAGCTAGTTGGGACTGAAGAGTGAGGGAGCCGACAGGTGCATATATCGTTCGACGCGCCGTGGAACGAGGAGATTCTGTGTAAGACGAAAGCAGTACGGTTGGACGCGGGAGTCGCTCCGATGTTCCGTGGAGTGGACGACTAACTTTTGTAAAACTTAACCTGTGTGGTTGTACGAGTGTTTGGGTCCGATGTACGGACCATAGAATTATCTAATCTACCAGAATATCATCAAATTTCGACGGAGATGACGACGTCCAGGAGACTGTGGGAAGCACACAGCATCATCAAGTACGAGGGAAATGCTTTGGCAATTTCCAGTGGTAAGCGCAAATGACGCAGAAATACGCAATCTCTCATCTCTCTTTGTTTTACATCTCATATTTCAGTAACTTCATAGCTTGGAAATAAGAGTAAAATCAATTTATCAGACTCCGTTTTCACGTAATTTTCTATCGGTAATATTAAAATCGCAACGCTCCAATTTAAATTTTAAACTTATTATTATTATTAATTTTGCTATACTTGTTTTATATAATAAATTCATTTCTTTTACAATGCAATCTTTGCTTTCAGTAGGTAGCATTAGATATAGACCAACTCCTTCTCCTGATACAATTGTTTGTTGGGTTAATGATCAAATCATACCACGATCTGAGTGAATAGATTCTTGAAGGTGTTCTCCCAGAGCTAGACGTTGTTAAATACAAATTTAGATTTCAGCATTGCATTGAGGTCTTGGCGCCCATTAAAACAACATAGCTTAGGCAAAGGTCAACAGTTACAATTATCACCCAACAGTTAGGGGCAAGCGAAGCGGTTACAAGAGCATTGGAACACTTGAGTTGATCAGGTTATTTCACTTGGTGTGTAGGATTTATTAGACAGGTGAGGTACCCTCTGATTCCAAGAAGAATGTTATCATCTCTATACAGAAGATTACCATATAATCAGCTTGATTACTCATGCTTCAAAGATCCTGTCTAGAATAATTTACAAGAGTATTGAAAGCCAGATAGAAACAGAGTTGGGTGAAGATCAGTTTGGTTTCAGGAGAAATGTCTGAACAAGGGAAGCTGTACTAAGTCTTAGGCTGATTTTGGAAGATAGAATAAGGAAAGATAAGAGAACGTTCATGGCATCTGTCGACTTAGAAAAGGCTTTTGATAACGTTGATTGGAGTAAGTTATAGATATTTTGAAAACGATTGGAATAAAGTACAGGGATAGGAGGGTGCTCTACAATCTACACAGAAACCAGACAGAAGTCATTCGAGCTGAAGGACATGAGAGAGAAGCTGGTATTCAGAAAGGTGTAAGGCAAGGCTGCAACTTGTCACCCATACTTCTCAATCTTTACAATGAACAAGCAATGAAGGCAATTGGAGAAAAATTTAAACTGGGAATGAAGATTCAAGGAGAAATAATTTCAACTCTGAGATTTGCTGATGACATCGTCATCTTGGCCGACACGCCTGAGGATTTGATTGAGTTTTTGATTAGTATGGACTCCGTCTTGCGGAAAGAATTCATGATGAAAATTAATACGTATAAAACAAAAATATTGGAATGCGGCTGAAATAAATCAGAAACCTCTATGGACCTCAAATTGGCAGGTGAAAAGCCAAAGGAAGTAGGAGACTTCTGTTACTTAGGAAGCAGAATAACCAGTGATGGGCGAAGCAAAGAGGATATAAAAAGTGGGTTGGCTCAGGCAAGGAAAACTTTTCTACAAAAGAGGAATCTATTGACATCGAATATATATTTAGGTATTGGGAAGTAATTTTTGAAAGCATTTGTCTGGAGCGTGGCACTCTATGGAAGTGAAACTTGGACTATTGGCGCAGCAGAAAAGAGGAGAATTGAAGCGTTTGAAATGTGGTGTTACAGGAGAATGGTGAAGATTAGATGGGAAGATAGGGTTACAAACGAAGAGGTATTGAGACTAGTGGGAGAGGAGAGATGTTTCTGGCGACTGCTAATGAAGAGAAGTGATAAGTTGGTAGAACACATATGCCCAGGAATAGCAAGCTTAGTTATGGAAGGAAGGGTTGCGGACAAGAACTGTAGGGGTAGACCAAGGTTAGAATATGTTAAACAGATTGCCTCGGATGTAGGGTGTGGTAGCTATGTAGAGATGAAATTATTAGCTCAGGACAGGGAGGCATGGAGCGCTGCATCAAAACAGTCAAATGACTGAAGATTCAAACAACAATGTCAGAAACAAAACTCGGGGTCCCTAAAGGGTCCTCAAAAACACATTTTAAGGTCCTAAAACGAATAGTTTCTGAGATATTCCCAGAAAACTAATTTCATGTAATAAACTAATGAAGGAATGCAAGTCCGTTACCATGGCAACAGTATCTCAAGAGGTGACATCCAATTTTTCATCTACTGTACTTCTGTAAAAGGCAATGCCACACCATTTAATATATTTCTGTAAAAGTTTGCAAATTGCTATACGGTTTCCACGGAACCAACTTAGGCTCGAAAATTAATCAATACGCATAATACCCTGGATTATTTTCACACAATTTACACATGCGATATGTTGTATGGAAGGCCTACTATACTGTATCTTCAAACAGCAATATTATTTTCAAAAATTCTGGAATTGAAATTGTATTTTTTTGTGGCTTTTAGGAATTGTGGCCATTGAAGGTTAAGAAAACTGAATTTTCATACCCCACAAGCCTTTTAAATTTATTAAAGGTGTCTTCATGGGGATGGGGACTTTACACAATGGTGAGGGTCAGTTTTTATATGACGTGTACTGCGTTTCTTCTAGGAGTGTTTCAATTTTATTTTCACTTTAAGAAGGGCTTGTGAGGTAAATTTAAGTATTTTTTTATTTTTTGTCGTCAAACGGCTTTATCATAAGGAAGTTGTTATTTGATGCTGTGTGGTTAACATATCCATTGGCCATCTGGGTGATTTGATGTATCAATAGAGTTAATATGCATCGTGGCCACTAGGTGCCTTTGCTCTCGCATAGATATATACAGTACTATATACACTTATCTAGAAAACTATGTAGAAATAGGCTATATGAATGTTTGTTCAATCAATTTTCAATGTTGTTTTCTTTTTTGTGTGTTTCGGACTGATTTTTGATGGATGCAAGCAAAAAGTGGTTTTGTCTGTCTGTCTTACTGTGTATCTTTCTGTACACCTATAACTCGTGTTCGGTTGGAGCATCGTAAAATTAGGTATGGTATCCATCACAGGCTGTCATTTATATAACTCTTCACTGTTCTTCTCATAAAATTTTTCAAAATACACGCTAAAATAGGCAAAATATAAGAATTATCCTACAAGGATGACCAAAGATTATTTGAGCCCCTCAATATAAGACACAAAGCTCGGAAGTCTATAATGTAACTCTGAAAACCTCATTTTAAGGCCCAACAATTAACAGAGTCTGTGATATTCCCAGAAAATTTACCTCGCTGTGATAAACTGATGAAGGAATGACAAGCCCCTAACCATTGAAACAGTAGAGCAATTGATGACGCCTGTCTCTTAATATCGAAGACCGTTCGAAGAACGGGTACTTCTGCTAGTGTTTAATAAAATTGAGTCCTCAAAAGAGAGACATAAAATATGCTTCACTAAAAGCCAAAGGCAACTCAATACGGGCCATGGATTGTTAGTTCCATCTGTCTTTCCTCCCAGAATGACCCTGAGACTCATTTCTACTGTAGGCTGAGTGAACTCCAAGGTCATTCACGCTTCTATAAGGGTTAGTTTTTATTCGAATATCCACTAAACACGTGAAAATCAAACCCTCTACCTTCCAGTTAGAAGCCCAGTCCCACTAGAGATTGAGCTATGCAGTCTTCATGCTTCACTACAAAGCAAAATTAAAGTAAAATACCGATATTAACGAGTTTCATCTTCGAAAAGAAAAACATCATATGTTGTACGGTACTGGTACGTCAAGAAAGTAAGTTCCGTGTGGTAAAAGAAACAAAACAAGTAGCCTACAGACAAACTATTTCTTGCAAAACAAATCAAAAATTGTTAACTATCTCTCCACATACCGGTAGCTCCCACCATTTTGGAGGCACTTGTCATAGCGTAGTTTAAGTTTTGGTATGCCTTCTTCATAAAATGTTGCCACTTGTGTTATCTTGAAATTTGCGGAAAGAGCAGAGAGGGTAAACCTACGGTTGTCCGTGACGGGTTCTTCAACTGCACGAACCGCATCTTCATTAACCAACGATGGACACCCTTTTCGTTCGTCATCATACACTTGATCACGTCTTTCATTGAAATATCGGACCCATCTCCTTACCATGGAATCACTCATTGCATTTTCTCCGGGTAGGCCTACACTTCGCAAATCTGTCAATGAATGTCAACTGGTTTAGAGTTCTTCACATTCTGAAAACGAATGGCAGACCTAATCTCACAAGCGGCGGGACTTACAATCAACTCCGCCATTCTAAACAAGCACTGTAAAGTGTAAACACCAGACAGCGATCTCTAAATGGCGTCATCTACTTGACTCAGAGCAACAACCATGCATGCGATTGCAGCGACACTGGAGCGAAATATAGTAACAGAACTTACTTTCTGGACGTGCCTAGTATTAATTATCACTGACATCTGTAGAGAGCAGTGCTTCCATAGCTTAGGCGGCAGCACACCGGCCTCTCAGCGCTGGGCCCGTGGTTCAAATCCCGGTCACTTCATGTGAGATTTATGCTGCACAAAGCGGAGGCAGACAGGTTTTCCTCCGGGTACTCCGGTTTTCCCTGTCACAACTGTCACTCCAGCATCACTCTCCACTATCATATCATTTAATCTGTCATTCATTTAATCATTGCCCCAGGGTAGTGCGACAGGCTTCGGCAGCCGGCACAGTTCATATCCTCGCCGCTAGATGGGGGCTTCATTCATTCCATTCCCTGACCCGGTTGGTCGACTGGAAGGATTTTCATCTGTAGAGAGCAGATGAGTCAGATGAGTTCCTCTTGGTTTCAATTTGAAACGTCGTGAGGCCTGGAAAAAGTTTACGGAAACCCTTCACCGCCAAAGCTCCTCTTCGTCCATTTGGAAAGCTATCGAGTCTCTTAACTGTAATGGACCTCGACAATCCCCCCCCCCCCCCCCCCCCTGCATCACCTCCTGTTAATCTCCATTGCTTAGCAACTCTCACTTCCGATTACGTATCCCTAGTATTCAAATTCCCATCGCCCCTGATCACCCTCACTTTCAAACCCTCATTCCCCCTTTGAAATTTCTGAGATTGACCGCGCAATTCTCCCCAAAAAATCCTCTTCTCCTGGTCCAAATGCTTCGCTTGTTGCCTCCCTCCGCTCATAAGGTGCTACTCTCTTTCTTCAACTCTATTCTATGTGGTGCTCCTGTACCTGTGACCTGGAATATCTTTCACTTAATTCCAATCCTCAAACCAGGCAAAAATCCTTCTGACCTGCTGAGCTACAGAGGTCTTGTCTTAGGCTCTTATCTCCGAAAATTGTTCCAAAAACTCTTACTTAACCGCTTAACTTGGAGTATGGAACACTACTTCCCAAGTATCAGTTTGCTTTTCGGAGCGGTAAAAGTACTGCGGATGCCCTTACTCTTTTTATCACTGACCTTGTTTTAGCACGCAGTCGAAAACAATCTATGATTGCCGTTTTTCTAGATATACAAGGTGCCTATGATAATGTCGACCTTGCCCTACATTTCTCTAAACTGCACTCTTTTAACTTTCCCAGATGTATACGTCATATCCTTCTATAATTACTAGGGGCGTGGTGGCTCAGCGGTCTAGCTGAATGCCTCTCACCAAGGACCGGGTTCGATTCCGGGTCAATGCATGTGAGATTTTCGAAGTGAAATGCCATGTCCTGTGGTTCGGATTCCACGTAAAAAGGAGGTCCCGTGGCTCATAATCACAAGATTCACGGTCACGTAAAACTACAATCTTCCTTTTCCTTTTTCTATAATTACTCACGAATCGCCAAATATTTTTGAAATATTAAGATCCTACCCACTTGATTCGTCATACTTCTCAAGGTTTACCCCAGGGTGATATCATTGCGGGTTTTTATATCTTGTTTATATTGCTAATCTTGAACCATTAATTACTCCTCATGTTGTAACGTGTTTTTCGAGGGGTTTTATGCAACTGGCATAAGTCAGTAGGAAGCCATTCTATATTTATTTACGCGGCAAATTGTTCAGCCAAGAGAATTTTTCATGGTAATTTATTATTATTATTAATTTATTATAATTATTATTAAGGTATTTTCGGAGCATTTTATAAAAATTATTAGCATTCAGATAGGTTTTCTATGTCTTAGAAAACGCTATCAAGCAAATTATTACGAACGACAATATTATAGAAAATTATGTGATTACGGAATTTTACGGAGTTTTGTCAGTTAGGGTATTTGAGAGACATGACTCACTGGGAATTCGAATACAAGCTGATTCCTGTCGAGAAGTATTACGCAAGGCTGGGTCGCAAGGTCTAGAAAAGGCGAATTGTTGGAACGGAAAACGACTTCTCCCTCTCGCGCGCCGAGTGTAATGAGGCAGAGGAGGGGAACTGGCGGCGTGCTCAGCCAATCAGGGGAGACAACGTAAGCTGGAAGACGGTACCGTGGTGGGGGAGCCAACAGGTGCATATATCGTTCGACGCGCCGTGAAACGAGGACTATCTGTGTAGAACTTGCGGAGTACGGTTGGAAGTACGTGTCGCTCCGATGTTCAGTGGAGTTAGTGACTATCTGGGTAGAACTTGCGGAGTACGGTTGCAAGTGCGTGTCGCTCCGATGTTCAGTGGAGTTGAAGACTAACTTTTGCAAAACTTAACCAGTGCGGTTGTACGAGTGTTTGGATCCGAGGTACGGACCATAGAATTATCTAATCTACCAGAATATCATCAAATTTCGACGGAGATGACGACGTCCAGGAGACTGTGGTAAGCACACAGCATCAGCAAGTACGAGGGAAATGCCTTGGCAATTTCCAATGGTAAGCGCAAATGACGCAGAAATACGCAATGTCTCATTTTTCTTTGTTTTACATTTCATATTTCAGTAACTTCATAGCTTGGAAATAAGAGTAAAATCAATTTATCAGACTCCGTTTTCACGTAATTTTCTATCGGTAATATTCAAATCACAACGCTCCAATTTAAATTTTGTACTTATTATTATTATTAATTTTGCTATACTTGTTTTATATAATAAATTCATTTCTTTTACAATGCAATCTTTGCTTTCAGTAGGTAGCATTAGATATAGACCAATTCCTTCTCCTGATACAATTGTCTGTTGGGTTAATGATCAAATCATACCACGATCTGAGTGAATAGTGTCTTGAAGGTGTTCTGCCAGAGCTAGACGTTGTTAAATACAAATTTAGATTTCAACATTGCATTGAGGTCTTGGCGCCCATTAAAACAACATAGCTTAGGCAAAGGTAAACAGTTACATCTGTCACCCAACAGTAGGGGCAGCCAAAACGTTACATTTGTCGCCGACAACTTGGGGCTGAAAACCTAATAACATTTGTGGAAGGAGAGGGGTATATATTTCTGTGCCTGTATTTTGGGGGTTATTTGTCTGTATCAGTGTATATCATTATGGGGGATGAGAAAGAAAGACAGATGAGGTTACGTAGTGGTCATCAACTGGAGAGTGATGATACGAGCAGTATGTCGAGTGATGGTAGTACCGGGGTAGCGGAGGTAAATCCCGATACTGAAACAGGGAGTGTAGGCGGCCAACCAGAATTAAAAACTTTACTTCTCGAGTTCATGTATCAGAACAAAGTTAGTAGTGATGCCTTAAATGCAAAATTAGAACAGAATAATGCAAAATTAGAACAAAACAGTAGGGAAAATAAAGAAAGTACAGACGCTTTAAATGCTAAACTGGAACAAAACAACGCTAAATTAGAACAAAACAGTAGGGAAAATAAAGAAAGTTCAGATGCCTTAAATGCTAAATTAGAACAAAACAGTAGGGAAAATAGAGAGAGTAATGAAACTTTAAACGCCAGATTAGAACAAAACAGTAAGGAAAATAGAGAGAGTACTGATACTTTAAATGCTAAATTAGAACAAAACAGTAGGGAAATGAGTGACAAATTCGAACTGATTAGAGGTGAGATCAGGGGGGTGATGGAAGAAAAGGCTAAAGAGATTATTGCAGATGTAGACAGAAAATTAGGAAAAGTACAGGAGGAGTTGGAAATTAGAATCAGTACACAGGCTGAAAATTTAAAAGAACTAGTGCAACTGGAAACACAGCAGGTCAAAAAGCAATTGGGGGGAGAAATTGACAAAATTCAGGTGGCTACTAAAGAGGTTAAGGAACAGCTGGGGGGTAGAATTGAGAAAGTCCACTCGCAAATAGTTGCAGAAGTAAATGATTTAAGAGAGAGTAATAGAGAGAGCATTAGCAAGATTGAGGAGAAACAAGCAAAGCTATATGATAAAGTAGAAGAATCAGAAGGAAACATTAAATTAACAGTAAACAGTATTGAGAGGAAGGCTGAGGAGAAAATCGCAGAATTAGAGTTAAAATTAAAAGCTAGGATCAGGCAAGAAAATAGTCAGAATAGGCCTGTTTTTGTGAATAGCACACACAGGGAGGTAGAACTGGGTAAGTTCAGCAATCGACAGGGGTGCCCAATGGAGTTCATGAACACTATAGAAAATACATTCGGGGAAAGGTTGGAAAATGGTAGTATTGAGTGGTGCCAGGTAGTTGAAATTTTAGAACAAGTGTTTGTGGGGGAAACGAGGAATTGGTTTGCTGTCTACAGAGACAAGTTTACTGATATCAATGATTTTAAAATGAAATTCTGTGAAAAGTTCTGGAATGAGGTTATTCAGTCGCAGCATCGTGAGGGAGTAGTGTGTGGTAAATATAACCCTAAAGGAAGCTCCACCATGACCGAATACTTTTTAGGGCAGGTATTAGTGTGTAAATATCTAGATGGCTTGAAGGAGGAAAGTGATGTGGTGAGGTTGCTACTTAGGCACTTTCCCTATAGGATCAAGGAGGCTGCTTGTATCCAGAATGTAAAGACAATATCACAAGTAGAAAATTTGTTAAGCACATTTGATGCACTAGGGAGAGGGGGTTATGAGGACAATTTCAATCGGAACCAGGGTAATAATAATAATAGACCTAATGAAGCCAGGCATCAAGAAGTTCAAGGGAATGGTGGCGAAGGGGCCAACGCTCAAAATAGAAATAATAATAATAATCAGCTAAATCAGAACAGAGGAAATGACTATGGTAATCAGTATCAAGGGAGGAATAATGATTTCAGGGGAAATCAAGGGAGAAACAATGATTTCAGGGGAAATCAAGGGAGAAATTATAATGACAATAATTACAACCAGAATAGGGGTCAAGGAAGAGGACAGCCTAGTGGTAGTAATATACAGCCAAACAATGACAACACAGCCCAGAACAACCAGACCAGTTCAGTAGTTAGTAGTACTACGGCCAGCTGTAGCGGTTCTTTAAACGCGAACCAGGCTGCGAAGTAAGGTCAGAATCTCAGTCTGTAGCATGCCCTGTCCCAACAATTATACAGGAACCCTATGACCTAAATGTAAGAAATGAATTATTACATGAACTAAATGATGAAGGTATTATTCAGGAAGTGGTTAGTAAGAGCCCCATAGTTAAATTTAACGTGTCCGAGGCGTACACAGATGTTTTAATTGATAGTGGTTGTATGAAGAGTTGCATAAGTAGTGCATTTTATGATAAAATGAAAGGAACTGGAGTAAATTTTGAGGAGATGCCAATTAAAAGCACTTTTGTTATCACAGCTGTTGGGAAGAGGTCTAAAGTAATTTCTAAGCAAGTTTTAGTAGACATTAAAATTAATAATCATGTAGAGAAGCAGATTTGCCTTGTAATTCCAAATTTAGTATTCAGTGTTATCTTGGGTTCAGAGTGGCTAAGTAGAGTGTCTGGTAACTTATGTTATGATGTAGGGAGTTTGAAATTTAAATGGGGAGATTCTGAAGTAGAAGTAGCGTTCAATGACCATATTCAGAGAAGTAGTATTGTAGGTGTGATTTGTACTTTAAATGAGATATCGCCAGCCGTAGAGCGGGGTTCTCCATGTTTTGTGGGCAGTGTGATTACGAACGGAAGTCTAGAGGACTCGTTACGTGAGGCTGCATTTCAGGGAAATATAGAGGATGAACAGTGTGTTCGGCTCTATGATGTGTTATGGTGTAATAGGAGAGTTTTTGAGGATCGCATTGGTATGGCCAATTGCTATACACATTCATTGAACGTTATTGATAGGTCAGTATTCACAGGACATAGATATCCTGTACCTTTCGCTTATCAGAGTGCAGTTGAGGCACAAATTAACCAGATGCTTGAAGATGGGATTATTGAGCACTCTAACAGTCCGTATGTTAATTCTTTGATAACGGTACCCAAGACCGACGGCACTGTTCGTATTTGTTTAGACGCTCGTTTGGTTAACAGTAGAATTAGTTCAGATCAGCTGAAATCTATGTCAATAGAGGAATTAATGCAAACATTTGAGGGGAAGAAGTATTTCACTTGTGTAGATTTGAGTTCCAGTTTTTGGCAAGTGCCACTTATGTACGAAGATAGACCATTTACAGCTTTTAGTCATAAATATAACCTTTATCAATTTTGTAGAACACCTTATGGGTTAAAGAGTAGTTCAGCAGCTTTAATTAGGGCTTTAAACATCGCATTAGGGGATGACACAGGAGAGTTTGTAACCATTTACATAGATGATATGGTAATTAGTTCACGCAGTTTTGAGGAGCATCTACGTCATTTAAATATAGTTTTTCAGAAGTTAGATCAGGCAGGGTTCACTTTGAAGCTGTCTAAGTCGTCATTCTGTCAGTCAGAAGTGACATTTTTAGGTCATAGAGTGTCGAGTAGAGGTGTAACACCAGAAGAAAGTAGGGTTAATAAGATACTTCACGCAGAGGTGCCACAGAATGTTAAACAGTTAAAAACTTACCTGGGAATTTGCAACTTTTTCAGGAGGTTCGTTCTTAAATACTCAGGGTTGGTAGAACCATTCAGGGAATTGCTTAAAAGTGGGACTCGGTGGAGATGGGAGTCCAAGCATGATCAGGCTTTTAGAGCGCTGAAGGAAGGTTTTGAGAAAGCTGTAGTGCTGAAATATCCGTTAAAAGATAAGGAATATGTGGTTATGACAGATGCTTCACATATAGGCATTGCTGGAGTATTATGTCAGAAAGATGATGAGGGTAATCTGTGCATTGTATCTTTAGCCTCGCGAGGACTGACAGCAGCAGAGAAAAGATACACGATTACTGAGTTAGAGCTTTTAGGTATTGTTTTCAGTTTAGGGAAATTTAGAATGTATTTAGTAGGGGGGAAATTTGAGATCCACACAGATCACCATGCATTACTGTATATGAGGACTTGTAAACTCAGTTCTAACAGAGTTAGTAGGTGGATTCTTGCTCTGCAGGAATACGAATTCACAGTAAAATATATTAAAGGTAAAGATAACATTCTTGCAGACATGCTATCGAGGGACACTAATTTATGAAGGGATTATCCTGTGGTTAAAGCAGAGGACGGTATTTTAATATGTGCATGTGTGGACAGTAGCAACAGGGCATCGTTACAGACACTGAGAAATATGCTAGGTAGAGCAACGTGATGACGTTCATTTAAGGGAGCCACTTGCAAGGTTGGAAGCAGGTGACGCAGTAACATTTATAGTTTCCAAACGTATTGGGAAAACAGCATATGTGCTGGAGGATAGTGAGGGAAACAGATTATACGGGACGTATAATATACAAAGTCTACGAAAATATGTGTCATAAAGTGAGTGTGTTTAGCTGGCGAGCCAGCCTATCAAATGAGTAAGTGTGGTATTTGGTGCGTGGGAAGATCTGGTCTTCAAGGCAGGCGTATCAGAAGTCACACAGGGGGGGGGGGGGGGTAGTATGTAAGTAAATGAGAGTTTTAAGGTACAGGGAAATATGACGGGATTGTCGGATGCTCTTGAGCACTAAAATGTCTCGATACACCAAGGCCAGAATTTGGTAGCGCTGGTGAATTCCCATTTGCCTCCAAGAGATGGGTGGGCGCTTGTACATGGTATGTTTTGCTTAAGGCGTCCACGAGGCAAAAGATGGGCCATCAGAATGCGAGACAGTCCTTCATGAAACTCATACATATCAGCACACGTGATTTCTGTTTACGGCCTCGCCATGTAAGATTTGTAAGTGTGTAATTTAAGGTAATTTGTACAAAGGTATTATTTGTGTGAGGAGAAATGGTCTGTGTTGAGAACTAGTATTAAGTAGAATATGGTCTACGGGAACTTAACAAGACAGGGCGATTACGGCACAGAAATATTTGGTGTTATATGTAATGCGCATTTACTGTTTTTTTTTTCAGAAGTCAATATTAATTTAATCTACTTTAAAGAGAGATTAAGTATTATGGTCACGAGGCGCTGCCACAATAGTGTGATCGTGTGCTCAGTGATAAGTGGAATTAAATGTCACCATAAGGAGGGGACCTCCAGTGAAATTAGGAAGTTCTATGGTGATATAAATATATCAGAACACCTTCAATGCGTGTGATATGACATCATAAATACATAGTGCTCACACATTAATTATGTCTATTTCTCCAACATAGAGAAATTTGAGAGGCGGAAATATCCGTGGAACACTATTCCATATGTAAAACATTGGACTGGTTGCAAAGTGCAATCCATAGTGACAACAAACTTTGACGCAAAGTGCGTGAAGAAAAAATATGAGTGTATATATCTGTAATTTAGGGTGATTTCATTTATGTAATATGTATTTTGGATGGGGATTATTAACGTGTCTGGGATAATCGG
The DNA here is from genome assembly GCA_946902985.2 of Meconema thalassinum. Lineage (NCBI taxonomy): Eukaryota > Metazoa > Arthropoda > Insecta > Orthoptera > Tettigoniidae > Meconema > Meconema thalassinum. Next base: position 1,303,761,725 of record OX336389.2, on the reverse strand, counting down.
ATAATGGACCGTCGTCACGGTAAATCATCCGATGATCCGAGGCGAATATGTAACGTGTTTTTCGAGGGGTTTTATGCAACTGGCATAAGTCAGTAGGAAGCCATTCTATATTTATTTACGCGGCAAATTGTTCAGCCAAGAGAATTTTTCATGGTAATTTATTATTATTATTAATTTATTATAATTATTATTAAGGTATTTTCGGAGCATTTTATAAAAATTATTAGCATTCAGATAGGTTTTCTATGTCTTAGAAAACGCTATCAAGCAAATTATTACGAACGACAATATTATAGAAAATTATGTGATTACGGAATTTTACGGAGTTTTGTCAGTTAGGGTATTTGAGAGACATGACTCACTGGGAATTCGAATACAAGCTGATTCCTGTCGAGAAGTATTACGCAAGGCTGGGTCGCAAGGTCTAGAAAAGGCGAATTGTTGGAACGGAAAACGACTTCTCCCTCTCGCGCGCCGAGTGTAATGAGGCAGAGGAGGGGAACTGGCGGCGTGCTCAGCCAATCAGGGGAGACAACGTAAGCTGGAAGACGGTACCGTGGTGGGGGAGCCAACAGGTGCATATATCGTTCGACGCGCCGTGAAACGAGGACTATCTGTGTAGAACTTGCGGAGTACGGTTGGAAGTACGTGTCGCTCCGATGTTCAGTGGAGTTAGTGACTATCTGGGTAGAACTTGCGGAGTACGGTTGCAAGTGCGTGTCGCTCCGATGTTCAGTGGAGTTGAAGACTAACTTTTGCAATACTTAACCAGTGTGGTTGTACGAGTGTTTGGGTCCGAGGTACGGACCATAGAATTATCTAATCTACCAGAATATCATCAAATTTCGACGGAGATGACGACGTCCAGGAGACTGTGGTAAGCACACAGCATCAGCAAGTACGAGGGAAATGCCTTGGCAATTTCCAATGGTAAGCGCAAATGACGCAGAAATACGCAATGTCTCATTTTTCTTTGTTTTACATTTCATATTTCAGTAACTTCATAGCTTGGAAATAAGAGTAAAATCAATTTATCAGACTCCGTTTTCACGTAATTTTCTATCGGTAATATTCAAATCACAACGCTCCAATTTAAATTTTGTACTTATTATTATTATTAATTTTGCTATACTTGTTTTATATAATAAATTCATTTCTTTTACAATGCAATCTTTGCTTTCAGTAGGTAGCATTAGATATAGACCAATTCCTTCTCCTGATACAATTGTCTGTTGGGTTAATGATCAAATCATACCACGATCTGAGTGAATAGTGTCTTGAAGGTGTTCTGCCAGAGCTAGACGTTATTAAATACAAATTTAGATTTCAACATTGCATTGAGGTCTTGGCGCCCATTAAAACAACATAGCTTAGGCAAAGGTAAACAGTTACATCTGTCACCCAACAGTAGGGGCAGCCAAAACGTTACAATGTGCACCTCATTCAATTTGCCGATGACATCCTGCTCTACAAAACCGCTAACACGGTCAATGAATGTATTCAATCCATCCAACACACCTTACTACTCATGAATACCTGGTTTTTGCGTTACGATTTTCAAACGTCCCCCCCCCCAAAAAAAAAATGCTGCTACGCTTTTTACCTCCTCGTGCTGACTACCCCCACACCACAATTATATATAGGTTCCCGTTTAATCCCCTTTAAATATCTTGGACTTCATATTGACACTAAACTAAACTGGCAAGCTCACTTGACAGCTTTACAAACAATGCTCCATCCGAAACTCAACATCCTTAGATCACTTACCTGCCGACATTGGGGCGCCGACCCTGTTGTCCTCCTCCGCATTTACCAAAATATAATATACTCTGTTTTAGATTATGCTAGTCATTTTTTTGATCTGGCCCCTCGTACACCGTTGCAAAAACTCGACACCAAGCACTATGAATAATTACTGGAGCTTTATCTTCTTCCCCCACCAACGCCCTGCTCGTCGAAACAGACGAATTCCCACTCCATGTTCGCAGCTCTTTTCTCTCTAGTAAATATCTTTTGATAATTTTATCCTTATATATTCATCCCTTACTTCCCAAACTCCAACTTATGTTTGAATAATTTACTCGTAATCTCTTTCATTCTGTTCATTCCCCTGCGTTGCCACTCGCTTACCAATACCTTCTTCCCTTTAAACCGAATATATTACAAACCCGTACTCATTTGTTGCACAGTTGTAATTATTCCGTTCAACTGTTCACCCCTTCCGTTTTTCTCAATGTTTTTCAATCCTTACCTCCTCCTTTGACATTCCCTTTACCGTGTGATATCTCTATTTTCACCGCAGAAGCCTTTGCAATTCGTCATCAAACAGCAGTCCATTAGACAAGCTATCATCTTATCTGATGCTCGCAGTGTTCTGTCTGCTCTCCACTTTTCCTATTCCTCCCAGCACTGGTACATACATGCCATCCATAAATTATCTTATGAATTATTCCAAGCCAATTTTCACATCCTCTCTGTGTGGATTCCTGGACACGCTTCTATTCCTGGTAATGAAGCAGCTGACTCACTAGCAAAATCCGCGACCCTCGGCCACGGCCCCCAATATAATATTTCTATCCCTTCGAGCGACTTTCTCCTAAGATCTAAACAACATTTTCATCAATCTTGGCAAGTTCAATGGGATACTTCCTCTCGGACCAAGGGCACGTATTATTATCGTATCCAACCACATATCCGTACCATGCTTTGGTTTTCTTCCTGTAGCCTACTTACACACGTCGACATACAGTATAACTACAGTCATACACCTCCGATTTAACCACTCCCTCATTCCAGATAGGCTGTTTAAATTTAAACTTCGTGCCACTGATCAGTGCGACTGTGGTCTAGTCATCGGTACCATCCAACATCTGTTCTTTCAATGTCCTCTGTTCGAACGCCCCCGTTTATGCTTTTATCGCGATTTAATACAACTTGGCTACACCTTTCCTTTGAATGTCGCTTCCTTAATTCACACGCCGACAATTCTAATTGTACGTGCGATTGTTTCCATTTTAGTCGACTGTAAATTACATGTATAACTTCCTATTCTATTCCCTTATCTGTTGACCCAATCTCACCCAGTTGTAGTACCGGTATCTAAGTCGCCTTGGTAGGTCACTAGGCGTGAAGCTATTGCACCCTGTGTTTTGTTTCCTCTGCTATCCCTGTTTTACTTTTCCTTTGGACCTTTACACAACATTCGCATTCCTCCGGTTCGTGTATCATACGTATTTTTAATTTAACTCGTACTTCCAACCACACCCGCTCGGGACGACCGTCGACAAACGCTTCTTTCACATCCAACCTGGTGACTGGGTGAATAGTTATCTGAGGCCCAGAAAATCCGTAAAAGAAGAAGAAGAGTTCCTCTCATTTCTTTGTTTACTCTTCTCTATGAGGTAATAGACCTTTGTGCACGCAAGTTCCTGAGATTTCCAAATCTAACCACATTAAATGGTTCATTTATGTGACTCACTGAAACTATGTTACGTTCTATGGTTACTTGACATACAATCCTACTCCCCCCTTTGCTCTACCTCATTTTACACCTGATAGGTTTACGTTTTAATCTCCTACTTTTTCCTATCTGCCTTGATCTGAAATTCACTAATTCCTAGAATATCCAATTCCATCCTACTGGCTGACTCGACTAATTCTTCCTTCCAAAACCCCCTGCGATATTAATAGCACCCCACTAAATGCCAGTTCGACTGCCTGTTCGTTTTCAAGGAGTCCATGATCTGTCAGATGGGAGTGGGACTCTGTCATGCCCATAGATATGAGCTTGCTCAAAACATTATTAATAGGTTTCCAGAGAGTACAAGTGAAACAGGTAGCTAGCCTTAATTACACAGGGCCCCATGATTTGCACCTCTGACAGTTCAGGGAACAAACCAGTGAGTTGGGTAGACCTAGCCGCTGGAGCACAAGGAGGGCTATGACTCAGAATATGTCCAAGATGCCCACTCCTATTCCATAGTAATTGGTATGCCGACTGCCAGGACCATTTACTAGGTAATTCAGCCGTTGCCCATTGTTCATGAACTAGGACATGAATACCGTTATCCGCACCATGAACCATTCAGTACCCCCATAAATTAAAATACAAAAGTTCATAATACTTAGTACGGGTGGCAAGTTAAAGCGGCCACTAAGAATTTTATAACCAATAATGTGAATAATAATCAGGATAAACAGCCAATTTCCTCTACATCATATTCTAGAGACTAATTATCCGTGGAGGACTATGTGATATTCATGTTCCTGTATTCTCTTTGATCTCTAATTAGTGACAGATCGGTTTAGAGACTTCAGGTTTCTAGAGGGTAGTGTGGAAGGGGATTTCAATAGGATTGTTTCACTAGTATTTAGTATATGGGTGTGTGTATACATGTTTGTATACATCTTGACAACAGAGTGCACTGCCGTACAACATTCAGATGATTATTTGTTTAAAAAATATTAACAGTACAAAATGTCTGACTTGAATGACATATTTAGTGATTGCAAAGGAATTGACAAGCACAAAAGATTGTTAATGTAATTTTAGGGTGGTTATAATTTGCTTTATCAAACTTAGGTTATTCAGTGTTAGTTAGAACTTGAATGTAGATTTTACACATGTTCCTAGATTTAGGCAATATAGTACATACTTTCCAAGATTTGATCTAATTTAAAAAAATTCTTTTGAAAAGAATATAAAATAAAAACTGTTATTTAAATACAATTACTGATGTTCCCTTTTGTTAGCATTTATCAATAAAATGTGATGTATTGCACATAAAATACAGTGATAATCTATTTCTAAAAAATGTGGTTTTTAGGAAGATTTTTCAATGAGAATGACTTGGTGCTAAGAGGATTAATGATTTTTTTTTACTTGCTTGTATTTCCATGTAGATTACAGTCCTAGAGATGAAGAAATAAAGAAATATAATGCAGTAAACTATGATGGCATTGCCAGCAGTTGACAATACAACTGTTTGTTTTTTTAGAGTATCTGCAACATGCATCCTGCATACAGTCCACTATAACGAAAGACGGCCTCTGCACACGAACCTATCGACAGCTTGTAGACCAGGTGCTTGGGGATGTTGACCAAAACAGCCTTTGTTGGTAAGAGACATTCAACTATTGTACGGTACTAAGGTAAACTCATATAGCACACTGGCCTGGTACAAGGTGTAAGTCTTCAAAATGTACACCACTAGGGTGGATTGCATGTCATTGCTACTATTCCAGTACCTTAAACCAATCCTGGAATTGAACTTGGGCCTCTGGGGTGGTAGCCAACAATGCTAATCACAACATCACTTATAACTAGAGAGGAGAGGAGAGGAGGGAAATTGTTGGAGGATGACTTCATTTTATGCACGGAGCAGATGCTACGAATCAATAACCGATACAAATATCTAGGGATAACAATATAGGTAACAGGAACAACCTTCACAATACACCTAAAGGAGAGAATTATTGCAGCTATACAGAGCATCAGTGATATCAAACACCTGCCACAGCTATCATTGGAAACAGCCATGGCATTGTTTCATGCAAAAATAGCTCTAACAGCAATATATGGCCTACAGCTAATATGGGAATATCTCTCGAAAAGACATTTACAAGATTTGGAAAGGTTGAAGGCAAGATTTCTGAAGCGAGTTCTATGTGTGTTGAAATATACACCATCTCGTCTGGTCTATGTCCTTGCAAATGAGAAGTATTTTGTGGAAGACTTAAGGCTGAGGCTTCTACTCCTGGAGACAAGGGCCTACACAGAATTACTGCAGGAACTACACATGAAGAGAGGTACGAATTTTATTCCACAGATGCACTGATTAACCGGGAATGGACGCGTGAAGATCATATCCCATATCGTGTTGAGGGACCGAGTCTGTGGATGCCTCGTGGTACCAAATGGCCCATATTGCCTTCCTCATTTCATCCACACTGCCTTTGTTTGCTCTTATGGCATTGCCGTAATAAACCTGCAACTTATCAATAATGACATCAGTAAGTCGACCTGCACCACCAATACCCTTGCCGTCTTCCAACTTCTTTCCTGCCAGTTTCCTTTTCAAATTCCTTAGCCTGGTGCCCATCCTCTTCTGTACGTGACCTACACACTCAATCTATTTAATTTCAACACTGGGACCATATGGCATGGAGTCACGTACTGACGTGAAACTTGTCGTGTCACCATCACCTATATATTCAATGTATTTTACATTGTACTGCCTTTCAGAACGGTGGAAAATACTCTCAACCCTATGCACTCCATACTGGCAGCACCACCTTGATGATTGGCTAGGTGCAGTTGGGACGATGGTTTCCAAACCATGCATCGTATTGTAGCCCCTTCTTAGGTCCTTTTCTTCTGCTACATACCCTACAATAGGAAGATTTCACCTCTACATCTACTACCTTCCCGCTTTCTGCCCCTATCACAGACACTATTCCGTATCGCGACATGTGACCACGTGTTTTCTTCGAACCATCTCTTGAAACGGTGATTTAACGCTTTTCAGGCTTGGGTGTAATTTGAACTTCATGTTCTACGGCCCTCTTCATTGTCTCTGACAAGAATTCGTTGCACATGCATCTCCATGATATATAATTTATAGTCCAGTCAGTGATTTTAACCCATCATGCTGAGACGTAAAACGGATATAGGTCGTAGTTCATTGACATCTTGGACACTCGACAGACAGACATGTGACTACGTTACCAACATGTCGCACACAAAATTCACCATTCACCATTTCACACGTAAAGACGTAAAGTACTGCCTGGCCGAAAATTACTGCTAGTACCACAAGCAAGGGGGTCTGGGGCTAAGCCCCAGGTTAGGTTTGTTTTTGTATGTAAAACATTAATAAGATAGAATTTATTAAGTAATTTCACGTGTCACACGACTGAAGAGTTGGATTTGGCGCAATAGTATATTACATTATCGACGCTCTTTTGTTTCTTTGTATACCCGGTGCGAGATAGTACCAAATGCATGGGGTTGGCATTCCTGACTTAGTGAGTCTCCTAGAGACTTCATTTCAACTATATAAGTAGTGTTGCTATTTGGGATGGCTGGGTGGGTCTATGACAGCGGACGAGTCAACATCTATTAATTTATCATCTCCAGATACCATTACTACAGGTACTTTGGCTAATTTCATTACTCAGACGTAATTTAAGAATGGCGAGGTGCATGAAACTCAAATCCCCCTTCCGTCCAATCTAAAAAAACTTATAGTAGGCGATGCATTGAAAATAGAGATATGCCCTCCCGGCATTTTTTGTAGAACTTTTCATGCTGAACAATTCTTACACTCATAGTATACCGGTATTGATATTTTTAACGGTTTGCCCAGCGTAAGCTTAAAAAGCGCACAGACACCAGGTTTTTCTTTCGACTTTTTCACTGAAATCGTTACTGATTGGCTTCCTTTGATCATAAATAAATTATTGCTACGTGTTACCCCTAATGGCACGTTCGTTAATTGGATTACAGTGGGTAAAATCACAACACAATTGGTTCTTTAAAGAATATTAGTTTTATTACAGGTCTACAAACATACACCGTGCACACACACACACACACTGAGTCTCACTTCATAAAACACTACTAGTCACTATTAGTTTCCACATTTACTTTCACACCACTGTCCTGACTATTTATGTTCACCCAGCCCATGAGTCGTTACAGTGTTCCAGCTTACACTCACACGTGCAGTCTACACAGGTTCTCTACAGCCCTGCACCTGCCACTTCACTACTTCCAGAGTCCTCTTGCTGCTTCTTGTGTGCTCTTGCTCGTCTCGTGTCGATCCCAGATCCTCGACCACGTTTTCCACGAAGCACCGCGACACCTCCAAGCACTCACAGTCCTGACTCAAAGTTGTACCCTGGCAGATAAGCTTCCACTGAGTTACCGTAGATGTCCAGTAATAATCGCTGTACTGCTCCGCACTCACTCACAGAACTTAACACTCATAAACACTCCAATACTGTCCAATACACTGCTTCCTCGCCGTGGCTTGCTGGTATATATGGAATCAGTCCCTGGCCTGGAAATTTCTAAATGTCACAACCTATTGCCGCATTGAGTCTGTTCTCGTTGGTTTCACATCCAGACCATTCCGGCCTGCCCGCGATGACTCACAGGTGCTTGGTTATTGTGACTGCCGATGGGAGGGGCCCAGGGGGTGTGGGAACTCTCTCTCTCCTGCTGCTGGGTCTGTCCAAGGCCACTAGATAGCTGCCTTGGTCTGTCACACTGCCCCTCCCTCCGAGAGCCTCCTGCCGGCCTACGGCGACAAGCAACACTGCTCCCCTCTTTAAAACAACTCGCCTCGAGTTGTTCATCGTAAAGGCCGTCCAAGGTCCAAAGGGGTGGCATTGACGGTGCTGACAAGCTCCTGTTTTGGCTGGCCCTGGCCCTCACTTGCTTTTCTAACCGTGAGGCTGTTCCTCGCCGACAGCTGCTCATTAGATGGCCCCTTTCACACCGTAGCCAACAGGTGACTTTCCTACTGCAACGGCGTCCTGGTGGTGGTTTACGCCGCTTTGGTGGAGGGTAGCCAACCTCCACCGCCTCTTCGTCTCCGGCGGCGTCACTCCTCCTCGTCGCCGCCATTCCCAACGCGATGGTCTTTACCTGCCGCGGGTAGCGCCTTCCACTGAGCAACAGATACTCACCTACCATAGCGTCGCGATGCCCATCCACGAAGATGTATGCTGCCTCTCGGTGCACATGCTCGGGAGGCGAGCCAGTCAGCGCGAGCTCTTCGATTGACTTACTCACTTGCCCGTTCCTCCCTTCTAGCCGTAGGTGGTACATGGCCGGTAGCTGGTAGTCCCCTCGATGCTCCTTCAGCGTCGCAACGATCCCGTTGTACCCGCAGATCTGCCATGATGTAGCCTCATCGACGTGCGGCGTCCTCACACTCGTGACGCTGTTCCTGCCGTCAGAGCTGCTAAGCCTCGGTCCTATTTCCATGCCCGTGACACTTCCCAGTGGCTCGTCCCTGACTCGCTGAGCGTTCCGAACTCCGGACTCCACGATCTGTACGGCTTGGTCATCAGCACCCTCTGTAGCGTCACTTTTCATTCCGCCTCCAAGCTCGTCACACTCCGGTCTTGACTTCAGGTCTGATTTCAACTCGTCTTGACTAGTTTCATGCTCCACTTTCCTTTCAGAATTTTCGGAACTTTCCCCAATTTTCTTTTCCAAATTTTCCGAATATGCCACCATTTTCTTTCCCAGGTTTTCAAAATGTTCCGCTATTTTCTTTCCAAAGTTTTCAAAATGTTCAGTCATTTTCTTTCCAAAGTTTTCGAAATGTTCTTCCATCCTCTTCTGGCCGTCCTTCATCTTGGTTACCAAGCCACTTAACTTTTCCAGCAGTAGTTGTATTTGCTCTTCCATTTTAGTTGTTTGACTTGTGACGGGCATGCACTCACAGGAGAAATCGTGATCTATGGTAAAATGACCTGCTGGAGTTTTGAACCAGGACCTTCAGGTGTTGTGTATGTGCTTGGGTTCGGATTCCGGCTTCTGACACCAGTTGCTACGTGCTACCCCTGATGGCACGTTCGTTAATTGGATTACAGTGGGTAAAATCACAACACAATTGGTCCTTTAAAGAATATTAGTTTTATTACAGGTCTACAAACATACACCGTGCACACACACACACACACACACACACTGAGTCTCACTTCATAAAACCCTACTAGTCACTATTAGTTTCCACATTTACTTTCACACCACTGTCCTCGCTATATATGTTCATTCAGCCCGTGAATCGTTACAGTGCTCCAACTTACACTCACACGTGCAGTCTACACAGGTTCTCTACAGCCCTGCACCTGCCACTTCACTTACTTCCAGAGTCCTCTTCCTGCTTCTTGTGCGTTCTTGCTCGTCCCGTGTCGATCCCTGATCTTCAACCGCGTCTTCCACGAAGCACCGCGACACCTCCAAGCACTCACAGTCCTGACTCAAAGTTGTACCCTGGCAGATAGGCTTCCACTGAGATACCGTACCGTAGACGTCCAGTAATAATCGCTGTACTGCACCGCACTAACTCACAGAACTAAACACTCATAAACACTCCAATACTGTCCAATACACTGCTTCCTCGCGACGGCTCGCTGGTATATATGGAATCAGTCCCTGGCCTGGAAATTTCTAAATGTCACAACCTATTGCTGCATTGAGTCTGTTCTCGTTGGTTCCACATCCAGACCATTCGCGCAATTTCCGGCCAGCCCGCGATGACTCACAGGTGCTTGGTTATTGTGACTGCCGGTGGGAGGGGCCGAGGGGGTGTGGGAACTCTCTCTCCCGCTGCTGGGTCTGTCCAAGGCCACTAGATAGCTGCCTTGGTCTGTCACACTTTCCCTCCCTCCGAGAGCCTCCTGCCGGTCTACGGTGACACGCAACATTATTTCCTACAAAAACCTTCCTGGAGATATCCTTTACAGAATGGTGAAAACCACATCAAAAGCCATCCAGTGGTTCTCAAGATTACCCGTGACATCCAAGAATCGGGGACTTTGTTTTATACTAAGTAGAGATTATACGCCAATCAGTATAATCTCTACTTAGTATAAAACAAAATCCCCGATTCTTGGATGTTACGGGTAAACTCGAGAACCACTGGATGGATTTTGATGCGGTTTTCACCATTCTGTAAAGGATATCTCGAGGATGATTTCTGTAGAAAATAATTTATTTATGAAAAAGGAAGATTGTAGTTTTACGTGACCGTTAATCTCGAGATCATAAGCCACGGGACCTCCTTTTAACGTGGAATCCGAACCACAGGACGTGGCATTTCACTTTGAAAATCTCGCATGCATTGACCAGGAATCGAACCCGGTCCGCCGTGGTGAGATGATGATGATGATAATTGTTGTTTTAAGGGGCCTAACATCTAGGTTATCGGCCCGCCGTGGTGAGAGGTCAACAGCTTGACCGCTGCGCCACCACGCCCCTATTTATTTATGATCAAAGGAAACCAAGCAGTAACGATTTCAGTGGAAAAGTCGAAAAAAAAAAAACTGGCGTCCGAGCGCTTTGTAAGCTTACGCTAGGCAAACCATTAAAAATATCTAAATACTATGAGTGTAAGAATTGTTCAGCATGAAAAGTTCTACAAAAAAGTCCGCGAGAGCATATTATGTCTATCTTCAATACATCGCCCACTATATGTGTTTTTACATTTTAATTTCTTCCAACCATGTCCATTCAACTACTGAGGCCACAGTTTACGAGCTAGCTAAGGGCGAGTCTATCATCCCTGTTACAGCCTAGCTAGCGGGCGAACCTATTGCCCATGATACAGCCAGGAGCAAACTGTTGAGTCGTGTTGAGTTAAGATTTCTGAGAAGGGTGGTTGTGTTTGGAGTTTCCCTGGAAGTGCAACTCGGGTTTTCTTCATTTCGCCTGTGAAACACAGTCAAGTTAAGATTGGACGGAAGGGGGATTTGAGTTTCATTTACCTCGCCATTCCCTGGAAGTGCAACTCTCATTTCGCCTGCGAACTTTTCGTTCCACAACATTCACAGTCAATTTAAGATTGGACGGAAGGGGGATTGATTATATTATATTGAATTAAACTGATTGGCGTATAATCTCTACTTAGTATAAAACAAAGTCCCCGATTCTTGGATGTCACGGGTAATCTCGAGAACCACTGAATGGATTTTGATGCGGTTTTCACCATTCTGTAAAGGATATCTCAAGGAAGGTTTCTGTAGAAAATAATTTATTTATGACCAAAGGAAGTCAAGCACTAACGATTTCAGTGAAAAGGTCGGAAAAAACTGGCGTCCATGCAGTTTTAAAGTTTATGCTGGGCCAACCGTTAAAAAATATCTATATACTATGAGTGTATGAATTGTTCAGCATGAAAAGTTCCACAAAAAAGCCTGGGAGAGCATATCTCTATATTCAATACATCGCCTAATATAAGTGTTTTTACGTTTTCATTCCTTCCAACAATCTCCATTCAGTTACTGAGGCAACAGATTACGAGCTAGCTAGGGGCGAGTCTATCTCCCCAGTTACAGCTTAGCTAGCGGACGAGCTTATTGCGCCAGATACAGCTAGCAGCAAACTGTCGAGTCGTGTGGTCTTAAATTACGTCTGACAAGTATTTGTTGCACATGCATCTCCATGATAATATAATTAATAGTCCAGTCAGTGATTTTAACCCATCATGCCGAGACGCAAAACGGATATTGGTCGTTGTTCATTGACATTGATAAAACGAAAGCGCTTATCACGTAATGCATTCATAACTGATCCCTGGCGAAGCCGGGTCGGGTTGCTAGTTTAATATAATATAATCCCCCTTCCGTCCAATCTTAAATTGACTGCGAATTTTGTAGAACGAAAAGTTCACAGGCAAAATGAGAGTTGCAACCTCAGGGAATGGCGAGGTGAATGGAACTCAAATCCCCCTTCCGTCCAATCTTAACTTGACTGTGTTTCACAGGCGAAATGAAGAAAACCTGAGTTGCACTTCCAGGGAAACTCCAAACACAACCACCCTTCTCAGAAGTCTTAACTCAACACGACTCGACGGTTTGCTCCTGGCTGTATCTGGGGCAATATTTCGCCCCTTAGCTAGGCTGTAACAGGGAAGATAGACTCGCCCTTAGCTAGCTCGTAAACTGTCGCCTCAGTAGTTGAATGGACATGGTTGGAAGAAATTAAAACGTAAAAACACTTGTAGTGGGTGATGTATTGAAGATAGACATATGCTCTCGCGGACGTTTTTGTAGAACTTTTCATGCTGAACAATTCTTACACTCATAGTATTTTTAACGGTTTGCCCAGCGGAAGCTTACAAAGCGCTCGGACGCCAGTTTTTTTTTCGACTTTTCCACTGAAATCGTTACTGCTCGGCTTCCTTTGATCATAAATAAATTATTGTCTACAGAAATCATCCTCGAGATATCCTTTACAGAATGGTGAAAACCGCATCAAAATCCATCCAGTGGTTCTCGAGTTTATCCGTAACATCCAAGAATCGGGGACTTTGTTTTATACTAAGTAGAGATTTGGCAACATTTGACACATTTTGCTATGTTGATTTCTTTTAGTGCTGATTCTATTGAGTCCTCCAGTTGGTGGTGTTTATTTTAATCCTTACATTTATATTTCAACTATTTCAATATCCATAAAACTCATTCACTTGTATATCCACAGGGAGATGTACAGTAATATTCATAGCTTTTAAATGAATTGCTGGAAAACAGCAATGTCTTTGGAATAGTCATTGAGACAAACATGAACAGGAATAAGGTCTGCTATGTATTGTGTAAATCAATGATTTTAGGTTACCAGGAATTTGGTAATTTAAAACAAATTTGGTTGGCCAAAGTTGAGGATCCTTGCTCTACTTAATACCTTGATACTCAGCTCTTAATACTTCAATTTTGAAGTTCTGATTAGGCCAATTGGCTATAATGGCTTGCTGGCTCTTATTTGTAGAATTACCCTTCTTCAGGACTGAATTTGGACATTTTCACGAACCGGAACATTGTTCCAGTTTATTTCGAGCCCTGTCCTTACAACCTAGCTCAGAGTCAGGACTGAACCCACTGGGCCATCTGTGGTCAAGGGACTGATAGAAAGATTATGATGACATTTTCCCATCATAAATACCACACATCAACTTGAAAATAAATGATCAGAATATGTCACAAAAGTAACATTATGGTGTTTAGCTATTTTCAGTATTGTCTTAGTAAACGAAAGTTTGATGCTTTTCAGTCGGTAACATGAAATTACCCAAATGAGATGGGTTATTCCCTAATCCTGAAAAAAAAATGTACATGAGATTAGTAAATACACTTGGATGACCAGTTTCGATCGTCAAGCGAACATCATCAGATCCATGTACTTTTTTTCAGGATTAGGATAATAACCGATCTAATTTGGGTACAATCGTGTTGACCGACTGAAAAGCATCAGACTTTTGTTAAAAAAAGTAATGAGTAAGCACAACTTGCTCTTAACTTATGTAATTTTATTACATCTCACTCATTCTCGTTGTCGTGAAATGTACTCTCGGGTGTTCACAGCTCACACCACCATTTCCATGAATGTGTGCTGGGAGAAGTAAGGAGGCGCTGTAACATAGCCGATGCTGGAGAACCTGCTGCAAAGTTCACACAAGAAATACTGGACAAATCTATGAATTTCTTGCAAGCCAGATGTTATGACTATGAGTAAGTATGCTTCTATCATCCCAACAGTTGAGTTTGTTGTTGATTCATTTAGTGGCTTGCAACATCATGGTCCGCAGCCCTGTGTATAATCTATATGATAACCAATGTTATTGTGGTATCTGTAGTAGTATGTATATTTTTAATTGAGTTTACGGTTTGGAAGGAGATAGTTCTGGCACAAACAGTAATCATAAACTGGGATTTTCCATTAATCTGTGACTCCCTTCAGGCATTATATAACAGTAACAAGCGAACATCTCCATATCTGTTATTAAGGCTTAGTATATGATACTGGCAAACAGACCCAGCCTGGGGCTGGAAACTGTACAAGATGATGATGATGATATGATACTGGCGAAGATGAATACTGATGTGCTTGAATTTATTTTATAGAAATTTTAGAAGCCATTCTTTAAGTGATGCCTTCATAATTTAGTAAAATAATTGCTTTTCAGTCGGTCAACATGTTAATGAATAACACATCTATTCATACCTACTAACCTGGATAAAATTACATGGATTATAATTATATACTTGTCGATAAGGAGGGGAGGGTGAAATTGGATGGTGTGTTTCGATCGTCAGTTGAACATCATCACATCCTGTTCACTTAAGGCCTATTATGTACAACAATATACAATTATTTAGTTATACAATATTTTTATAACATGTCAAATTTCCACTTGTGTTCCACAGTATTAGTTTATATCACTCCTGTAATTATTGCGTTTGCACTGTTAGTACTACGAGGGCGTAATATATTGTTTTACACTTTATATTCTTGTACCCAAATGAAGTACATTACATATCAGTTGTTACGTCCACCTTCTCAACATAATCTCCTTGTAACTTTATGCACTTTTGCCCTTGATGTGTCAGTCTCTCCAGACCTTCCTGAAACCATTCTTTTGGAGTGCTGCATACCCATGCCTTGACAGCTGTGTCCAGAGGGTTCTTCATGTTCCCAAACAGGTGATAATCACTTGGTGCCAAGTCGGGAGAGTATGGCGGGTGTGGGCCCCAATTCCAGACAGTCAATGAGGATGATGCCCTTTGTGTCCCAGAACACTCGCCATTCGTTTGCCAACTGATGGCATTGTTCAACATATCTTTGGCGGTAGACTGCCCCTATGCTTCCATTGCATGATCGCCGTTTTGCAGATTTTGCAGAACTAGACACAGCTGTCAAGGCATGGGTATGCGGCACTCCAAAAGAATGGTTTCAGGAAGGTCTGGAGAGACTGACACATCAATGGCAAAAGTGAATAAAACTACAAGGAGATGATGTTGAGAAGGTGGACGTAACAACTGATGTGTAATGTACTTCATTTGGGTAGAAAAAAATAGTGAAAAACAACATAGTACACCCTTCGTAGTTGTGTTGTTAAGACATGCAAACACTGTGATGTTATATAATACCGTACAGGAGTGAGCCAATTATCTTATTACTAGAAAAAAAACCTTTGTCAGTGACCATAACTCACCACTGCCCAACAAATGCTCATGTATTTGCACACTCACTCACTTCTAACAATTGGAATACAATTTGAGTACTTATATGAATAGTCGGCTCCTGCAAGACATGTCTGTTCACTTTGTAATCAGTTCACAACCTGACATGGCCTAAATTGGTTAGAGTTGGTGCTTGTTATGCGGGTGTCACAATCTGCTGTCATGCGGTGGAACCTATGCCTTCTCCCACGGGCCGATTTAAAATGGACCTGTAGTGGTCAGCTACGCCAACTAGGCCCTATTATTAGTGTATGTCAGATGATTCTGGACTTTCTCAATCTATTGTATACCAATCTCCCTTCTTGTCACAGCTTAAGGTTTCAAGGGCTCCTTGCTTGCTATAGTTGCGACGGCCAACAGAGTCCCAGGTGGTTTCAAACAAATCAGCATGCGATTGATCCTAAGCATTTTACAAGCATTTCTCGCCCAGCAGGGGGACGGTTTTATGAGGGTTTGAGCCTTCGAGTGGAAGTTGGCTCTTAAGTTTCTCTCTCCAAGACAATAGTTATACAGACACAGTACTTTTAAATCACGAGAGATATCTGTTGTTGAGAGAAAGGAAGCCGACACCGAACCCTCATAACTAGTTGGGCAGGACTGAGCAGTAGGATTATGGGGATGAAAGAACTCCCACCTGGGTATGCGTTGGCCATCATGACTACACAAACCGGTCTTAACGGCGGGATAGGGACTCTACAATACTGTCTTTAGGCCTGGGTTTGTTGAGATTTAATACAGTGTACAGTATATCTTTCCCATTTAACATGTTTTCTCAATTCATTGGTAGCCTCATTTCTCGTCTTTAGGTTTCTAACAAGTACAAAGATGGGCCTTTCCAATAGTCATACATGTGTTTGCATATTACTGAGTGTTTGCCATGTTTGATAGCACTTGTGTGTTCATTGTGTGGCATGTCAATTCTCCTACCACTTTGACCCATGTAATTTGCTTGACATCCTGCATCTTGGCATGGAATCACGAATATTTCTGGCTTCAAGTGTCATTCCTGATTTGTTAATTGCTGTTATGTGGGTGTCGATTGTGTTATTTGTTCTAAGTAGGCCTACCATTTTGAGCACTGGCACATTAAAAATATTTAATGTGTTACCATGCACAAAATTAAAGTGCATGGTGGTGCAGGCTTCTCTTTTGTTATTTTACCAAAATGTAGTTTATCATTTTGGATGCAATATCGTTTTCATTGTCTGTTTGTTTGATTATTTTTTTTCTTATTTCTCGTAATGTTTTCAGCTATCGTCGGCATTCTGAATGCCCTATTTACCATGGATTCAATCCCGCTAATTTGTGGAACCTTGGGTGGTAGGATTGATTGTGGATGGTTAGCAACATTTATGATGGTTTTTGATAAATCGAGTATGAGAGGTTGTGATTTGAGGGTTTAATTCTTTTGTTGAGGTAATTTAGGCACCGTTGAGGTAATTTAGGCTCAATCAGTCTAAGGCTCAATATTGTGTATATAACTGGCTGGTGCCAGCCATATGTATGACCTCCAGATGCCATTGCTGGAACTTATTCTCATGTAGAA
Source organism: Meconema thalassinum (assembly GCA_946902985.2). NCBI lineage: Eukaryota > Metazoa > Arthropoda > Insecta > Orthoptera > Tettigoniidae > Meconema > Meconema thalassinum. The sequence continues at coordinate 1,303,744,423 of OX336389.2, read as the reverse complement.
ATCAATTAGCCTAATGCCTTGTTGAGGCCTGAGGGATAGAGCTCAGCAACTTGAAGTGTGACCCTGCATGAGCGCTAGCTCCGACAGCCAGAGTGACAGAGAGTACAGCGGGCTTGTAGTTCGCATTTTTTCCGGGGTTTCAGTTGGAGTTGCTGCGCTCTAGCATATTCTTGGTAGGAGGCATGCTACTCTTCCTTGTTGTAGCTTGATTAAATGAATGAACAGCTGAATCCTAATTTTTAAGGGCATGATCGCACAGCAAGTCAAGCCGCTTGCCTTCCATTGGGTTTAATTCCTGGTTAATGCATGTGGAATTTTTAGCCTATTTTCATTTAAGAAAAAAATAGGCTTATGATATCACCTTTTGTCCACGTGTGTGTCCCCCCCCCCCTAATAAAATCTAAACGGCTGGAGCAATTTCAATGAAACTTGGTAAGGACATAGTACTATTTTGTCCGATCCCGACCGTGCCCTTCAAATGTTATTACGTCCTTCCAATCCAACATGGTGGCTGTGCGAAATATTTAATCGGCATTCTGTATCACCGAAACTATTACTCATATCACCCTGATATTTTGCACGGTGTTAAAGGGCACTACTAGAAGTACACCTATGTGACTTTCAAAACCTTGTTAAGTACAAAACGAACATGGCGACCAAGCGAATTTGAAACATTTAAATAGGCTTTTCTCGCGATATAACCATCCGAGCGCAGTGAAACATGGTTCAGCAAATGTTTATACCCATTGTAATGCACTGACATCTAATTTAGTTCAATTGTTTACAAAACCTCAAGATGGCGGCTGTGCAAAATTTTAAAATTAAGTTTCTATTTCTTGTGTCCTAATCATGCAATCGAAGTCATCGTTTGAACAATGAACCTACGCAATAATCGTCATCTGATAGTACATAACTTTATGGCCTACATATAAAAAACTCTAACATGGCGACCATCCAAAATATTTAGATGGTTCTCAATATCTACTAATCTATGTCAACAATCAAACTGAAATTTTGTATGTTGATAAAGTCTAGCAACTTAAGTTCACCTATGGGGATTTCAATAACCTGGTGAGACCAAATCCAACATGGTGGCAATGAAAAATTAAAATATTTCAATGGACGTTTCTCGCGATTTAACCAACCGAGCGCAGTGAAACTTGGTACGGTAAATGCTTATACAAATTTTAATGCACTGACATCTAATTTATTTCAATTGTTTTCATAACCTCAAGATGGCGGCTGTGCGAAATTTTAAAATGTTGCTTTTATTTCACGTGTCCTAATCATGCGACTGAAGTTTGAATAAAAAGCCTACGCAATAATCTTCATCTAACAGTACATAACTCTATGGCTTACATATATGAAAATCCAACAAGGCAACCATCCGAAATATTTAGATGATTCTCAATATCTACGAATCTATTACAGCAATCAAACTGACATTTTGTATGTTGATAGAGGCAATTAACATAAGTAGGATATATGAAAATAGGCTATTTAGTTCTTCACAGAACTACTTGTTCAAGATGAAATATCCCGACTGGTGGTCCAGATTCCAGAAAATAATTTAAAATAGATCCTGTGATTTATTATTGAAAAATAAGGAGCAATTGCATCATAAATTTCACCTTAGGAAGTTTGTAGCAATGAGAAGAAATGTAGATGATTTTCTTCAAGTGGCTAAAGTGAAACCTGTAGAGGAACATTATAAATGGAGACCTAAACGGACTCTCCCAGCTACAAAACTAAGCTTTGCACCAGCATTTTACCTCAGCAAACTTTGGACCTCCAATGTGGGCATTCACAACAGACAGACCGAGGATTTATGTTTATATGAGGGTTGGCATGGAAATTTGCTTGCATAAAGAACACTCACACATATGCAGAAGTCTGCTAGGCAGCTATACACTTCCCTCTTCATCTTTGTAGCAAAGCTCTTTACGCTCTGTCTTGGCAGAGAAATGAACAATGCAGTCGAGAACATGTGACTAGTGGTGCCAAGCATGTTGCCTCTACTTTGCACACAAGCAGCACATTACATCTGCATGGCCATAGTTTATATGGTATGAATCAATTGCACCAAGAAGCAGTGAAATTGGAAGCTGTACATTGAAATACTGACCTATCAAACAAGCCAGGGACAGAAGGCGTAACTAACAATAATACAGCATTATTTGTAGCCTATTCCATCTGTATACAGTCTGAATATACAGTATTAAAATGTGTCAGCAGTTCGATACACAAATCAATAATAGTGATGTATAAAAATATCTTCAGAAGTTTGACAGAATAGTTGCAACATGAATGTGTAATAATTTCATTAAATCAAACAATATAATTCTAACGCTGTACTAGCTTGCTCATAATACAGTAGCCTACTGTAGCTCATGAGGATTTTGGCAAACATAGTTTTTGCTGTAGCTTAAAATGAGGGTTATTACTATGTTGTCCTGAGCCCTTCAAATGATTTACGAGTATTCTTTCAATATATGAGAATGAATTGAACTTGAAAAATTTCTTTCTCATTTCCAACCTTTATCTATCATTTGATCATTATCTGTTTGTAATACTTACATTATAATATACTTTGCTACACACTATATCTACTGATGCTTACTTACATTTTAAGTACTGTAACTGATTTGATACTTCCTACATATTTCCCTCTTTGCAGTTATAACTCCCGAGAGTGCTCTCAACGGATGTTCCCGACGAATGTTTATACTGGTGTGCTGAACCAAAGCGATCCCAACAGTAAAAAGGACACCAACTTCAATGACAACAACAATATGCCCACTCAGCAGCATCGATCGACCAGCTCCATGATACCTCAACAACCAGGTGATGGCAATTTTAAATTCAACTTTTCTTTTGCACATTTTTATAGATCATGATAACTGGACATTAAACTGGTGTTTTTTTTTACAGGCAGATGACCTCACTTTTCTGCCCCTTAAAACAACAATCATCATCATCAAACTGGTGTTCAAATTGAATACCGCATACGATTACTGATACCCAACTGTAATTACCAATCATTTGACAGCCATATCTCCTAATAAGTTGGCACTCTTCTAGGAATAGCGTTAATGTGATAGAAGCAAAGGAAAGAATATAGTCATTGCCTGTATGTTCTTGCCATATCCATATTACGCCCATTTGGCTAACACCAATAGTAATATGATAAATATTTAAACAGAGGGGGGCGATGGGAGAATGAGTCACTGCGTGTGCATCACACACAATACCCGTCTTGAAATATTGCCAAATGATGTCAGAGGCTCATTTGGTAAAGTCATTAATCAGAACAAAGGATAATAAATTCAAATATTTAAAGAATGACATATCTAATCTACAGAAATGAAATAACAAGCATGAAACATGGGAAACGTATAAAAATTACGGGTTATTTTATCTCAATAAATTATATCAGTCACGAGGATTCCAGCTACAATTTAGTCATCGAACTTTCTAGATGGTGATGATGGTCCCTTCTGAAGGACTGCACATTAAGAGGGGCAAGCAATTTTGCTGTTCTTCTTGCTTGAGTTATCAGTGTGAGTGTAACAACAGATGTGAAAGACGTGCGTAGGTGAGATTGCAGGCAATGCAAGTGCAGTGAAGGAACTTACAGTAGTGTATTTTTAACCTGGAAACATAGTATGAAGCTAGTGAATTTCATTGCAAAGAGTGACAGAAATATTTTACAGCGGTAGTGATACAGCGAAGGACACGTTGGCAATAATAAGACACAGGTTCCAGTACGATGTGAACTCATGATTACAACTATTTTGAATTGTGAATGGATGGAACATGAGGCGAAGTTAGCTGATACATGCCATTGGTACAAGGCAAATTTATCTTTAGTGAATGAAGAGCACACACCCAAGTGGACATGTCAGACAGGAGGACGGAGAGATCTAGGTTTGATACGGTAATTTGTGAGAGTGAGATGATGGACAAAATTTCACCATGATGGGAAGCACTGCTGGTAGCAACTACATGGAACTACTATAGTGCGTCTCTACCTTAAAAGACAGTACGCATTAAATGGGGCGCGCTGATGCCAGATCTGCTGCATATACAAAGTTCTGCGAGGGTGGGCAGATGATGTAATATAACTCGTATACAGGCGTGCTTTTACGCAAAACTCGGGAAATTTCCAAAATATTTGTTTGTTGTACATAACTGTAGCTCATACCTTGCAGCGAACAACGCTACAATATTTAGATATGATACGCCGAACCTCAGAGCGCGAGTTTAATGCACACATTATAACAATTTATATTTTTCAATTATTCATGAATATGATAATATTATAATATGTTATTCCCGGGATGAACAAAGGCAAACCACGGAAACCACTTAGAGGGTGGCTGAGGTAGGAATCGAACTCGCCTCTTCTCAGTTTTGTCTCATGAAGTTAAGTACACCCCGTTCCAGCCCTCAGACCAGAATTAAATTTCTTGGTGGAGCCGGGATTCAAACCTGGGCCTCCACGGTGACAGCCAGGAATGCTAGCCACTACGGTACGCAATGAGGCGGACAATTTATAAAGAACTCAAGGACCGCTTCATTTCACAGTTTAACTTCACACCATCAGTCGGGGAGATACTGGCGCCTGGGTAAACAAACTTACGCAGCGTCAGCGCTGGGCGGGAGGAATAAGTGCGATAACTTATGAATGCTATCTGATATCGAGCTCGGGTTTGTTTTAAAAACTTTTTCACATATTAATGAACATTTCTTCTCGCTTAGTCACCAACGTAAAATCAATAGCAAAAAAGTTTGTCGCTACGTGACTTTCCTGTGATACCATCTCAGATTTTTCAAGAAACATTTAAGAAAAAAAATCATAACTTTCTTACTATGAAAATACAGTAATTACTGCCCTGAGAAATAGAGTATCTTCTACCAACATCAGGCAATCTAAAAATAAATTCTTGATTTGTTGCGATCATTAGTTCATTATCTATGGCGTGATAAGTTTTATATCTGCAAAAATATAGATTCGCGCTAAAATATCGTAATTGTGAAAATTGGGCATTGTGTTAATTATTTATGGCTTTTATATTTACATCATCATAAAGAGCGGAAAATTCTCTATAAGACCACGCAAACAGTTTCTTAGATTTGTCACTTTCAATTATTGGGAAATGGCAACATCGCCGGGGTGGAAGAGGACGAAGCTAATTGCAGGACATAGGAGTGCGAGTGAGAGGCAACTACTACATTTAATTCCATACTGTCTTTTAAGGTTGAGACACTCTATAGATCATCAGTTGAGGTGCGATATGCGCAAAGTGGAAAATGGAGTCGACAATCAGAGGAGACGAGAAAACCTGGCTGGCGAGAATCTTTGGAAGAAATTGGACCCAATGGAACATGGTTCAAGTGGATAGTAGCAACAGGGGACATGGTTGTTTTTCAAGGTGGCTGCGTGATCGAAACAGACAAAGACTACCTATTAAAAACTTTAGAAAGCTACATATTAAACCAAAATCACCAGATGACAACTTTAAAGACCAAAAATATCAAATACGAAACATTTAAACACAACTTAACCTCAACAACACAACATTCATTTCATTGACCATGTGCTAACACCAATTTTACATTTATCCCAATTTAAATTAATTTTTTATAAAACAATAATTAAAATCAGTTTTTCATACATTCCAGTTCAAATATATTGTCAATGTAACTCGCATAGTAATCTTCTTTGTGATCAGGGTGGGTTCCGAGTCTCCTCCCCATTTCGAAGCACTCGCTTAAGTCCTTGTCTGCCGGCTTCCAAACACGTTGTTCTCAATTGACAACCGAGATCAGGACACTTTTCAGTTCTTCATACTGAATGCACATGATCACGCTACGTCCAGGCATATCAAGCGCACCAGCATAAAATTACCAGCGCGAAATATTGGCCATAAGCCAGGTTACAGTTTTTAAGTTCGTAGGACAATACCTACGTCAGTGGTTTCACTGAAGGGGGCTTCTCCAACTGAGAAAACGTGAACGAGTTAGTTCCGTAATTTCTATGACGTTAGCAAAATTTGCGCGTCTTTCTCACGCTAGCTGGAAACTGCCTGGGAACACACGACACATGGCCATACAGGGTGCCTCAAAAGCGATGCACTGTCTTGTTGCACAACCAAATGAAATTCTGCCTTTTGATGAATTTTAGGAATTCGTAATTTATAGATTTGAGGAATGTTTTCTTTAGAGTTTTTAAGTAGAAAACCAAAAGTTCGGGGCTCATTTCTTGATTAGCTGATGGACAGGGGAGGTCACGCTGGGCTATTGTGCTAACGGCGCATGAGCCATTACTTTCGAATTTAGCTGTGAAGTGTTGGAACACCTTATCCTATAATTCCCAAATAATGGGCACAATATCGACTTTTATAAAATATTTCGAAAAACAAAACAAAAAAATATACTGCCTTGATCGTCATTAATTTTCCAGCCAGGTTGGGATGTTGATGGCACCTTTCCAATTTTCTCTATCCCTTGTAATTGTTTTCCAATCCAGGTCACTTCCTATCACTCTATTCGTGATGAAGCCTAGCTATCTTTGTTTATGTGTATCTCTAGCCCTCCTTCCTTCTATCTTGGACTCCATTATCTGCTTCGGCATCTTTCTCTGTTCCATCCTCTTAACATGTCCTAACCATCTACGTCAGGCTGTTCCAGCCGAGCTGTTCGCCAGTGAGCAGGTGAGTACTCGCCGCCTTGCGTGAGTAAACCTGCAACATGCAATACAGCTCTGGTGTGGGGGCTGCCATGACTGCGCGTCACTGCGCTTTGGATACATCAAGACTGCTAGGAAGTGCATGGATTTGTGTCATGACCTTCGCCCAGTGACGTATTGGCTATCACCCCCAGTTCCTCTCCAACCATACTCCGAGCACCACTGTTGAGTACTTGCGTGTACGCATACTCAAACTCATGGATTTGGAACAGCCTGATCTAAGTTTTCCACTCCAATTTTCCTTTCTGACATCCTCATTTCATACTTCTTTTTCCTGTCATACTTCTCAAAAATTTCATCTCACTGCCCTGGATTTTATTCTCTTGTCTTTCTTTTCTTTTGTGTCCAGATCTCTGCTGCATATTTGAGTGTAGGGCAATACTACATGTTATACATCACCTCTTTATATATTTCCTTGGTACTTCCTTCCTCCAAGCAAGGTTGTTCACACTCTGATGAAATTCACTTCCTTGTTGTAACCTCAGTATCCAACCTGGTATTCTACATCAGTTTGCTTCCCACCTACTTGAAGCTCTCCATAAATTCAAGTTGTTGCCAACACCATTGTCTTGCTTTTCTCAGTGCTGATTTTAATTCCATAATTACTACTATACTCTCTCGATATGTGCAGTTAACCTTGAACCTGTTCTCTGCTCCCCACACCATATTCATGCTAGCTCCCTATCCCCATATGAATCACTTGATGTTAAAAGGGGACTTCTGCAGGTTTTACGAAATATTAGTTTTTGATGCGATACTACAGACGATAGGTAGGGCCACCGTTTAATGTTGAAATGAGACTTCTGCAGTCCACACCACGGCTGTGCTGAGCTTGTGAAATCTCCGTCTGTACTCCTTGTGCATTATATCAGTGTTGTTTTTGCATTTTTACATTACATTGAATTGCTGTTATCGTAATTATTGCTTTCTGTGTTTCAATGATTCTTGCATTGATATTGTACTGTACTTCGTTTTCATATTACTATTAAGTTAAGTATTGGTTCAGTGTTCAAACTGAGAATTGCATTTAAACATTTCAAAAGCAATAACAATACATTTTGTAATTATTTGTGGGTTTAATGTGGAAGTTGGCATTCCAAGTTCCAATGTTCACCCATTTGATGTATCAAGGGTATACAAATCAAGTCGTAGTCCAGTTTCATTTCCGGCTTGTCAATACACAATCAATAAATATGCTACAGTAAAAATTTGACTGCATTGATCCTTCTTTAGCAGATCACATTAACAGTAATTAATATCCTTGGTGAAATTGATTTAATTGCTGATAATTACTGTATGTGGTGAGAACATGTACCTATGCACCATCTAATGGCTGCATGATAAACCTGAGGTCTCCTGCTTTGACCCTGGTGGAATATTCGAACACAAGGGGGAATATGGCATCAGTGAGAGCTTTTGTTACCATATTCTTTGAAGCTCAATTTAAGTTATGGTTTCTTATGGAAGTTCTGAAACGTAATTCAGAATGAATCTGTGTTGCGGAAAACTTCAAATGTGTTATTTCTCACGTTACAGAGAAGGAGGCTCCACCATTCTGGCAGTCGGGACAAGATATGGAGCATAGCATTGTAAGACCACAGCATCCAAGTAATGATGAAACTATTGATGTCAGTTCCCGAGATCCTCATTTTCGGTTCAGGAATTCAAGTTATGGAAGAGGAATTCACTGGCCATCATCGAATCCCCAGACATCGAGTGTTCACGAGCAGGAGCACGATAGAGCTTCGGCCGACAATGCCGTGCCGACGACCTTAACCACGGAACCTTGGTACCCCTCTGTTTTCAATGACAGGCGAAAGATAAATAATGCTGTGGATGAACCAAATCAACAAGGATTATCACATTCTGGTGCTGGGCGACACACTTACTTGTGTTTTATTATCTTGACCTGTTTTACTGCTACCTGGTGCTAGTGCTCTGGCAAGTACTTGCAGAGTACATGTCTGCAAGTTTCACAGGATTAATGAGTGTCACTAATACAACATTCTGGGCATATGTAATAAAACAAAATAATAACGAGTGTCTGTCAAGTTTGCCCTTACTGTTCAGACCACCTTGTACATGGGCGTATAATTTATCCGTACTGATGGCGTCAGAAATATGTGAAGGAAAGAAATCATAGCAGTTTGAGCTAGTTATTGTGAACTTCACTCAATAGAAGTGATATTGTAAGTAGGTTCAAGATGGACGAAGTGTTTCACATTGTATACTCAAAAGAAAGGCACATCTTGCAACATGACTGACCCAGTGTTCCATTAGAACAGACAGCTGTCATGTACATGTATATGAGAGTACCAGTTTACTTTAGTGTTTGCTCATCAAGTCAAAGATTGGAAGATATTGAAGAATAGAGGTTGAAATGTTAGATTTAGTTTGGAATCAAGAGGCTTGGAATTTAACAGTGAAATGGAGCAACCATATTATTTACTGTGGACTTCCTAACATATGCTTACAACACTAGACCTCACTGAGCGCTACCTCGCTTTACACCTGACGGACACACTTTCAATTCCTTTCCTTACCCAAACTTCACTCACGTCGTCCTACTTGCCAACTTGCGTGTGGAAAGAGCTTCGTATCTGAGCGGGCCCATGTGCTGCAGCATGATCGTGAGGGGAAGAACGTTCACTTCACTCGTTAGTACGGAATTGTTCATATCGGCTTCTACTGTAACTCCAAGGAGCACAGCAGCAATGACCCCCTTCACTCACTACCTTCCTTCTCCTCCTTTCCCCTCATTGCTCACGTGTTCGCACAGGTTTACGCCATCAGGTATTAATTGCAGTCTACAGCTCTGTCACTCTCATTAGTTTACAGCTTGCTCAAGATACTAAGCGGTTTATAAGGCGTCCCACTTCACCTGCCTATTGTGAAATTTACTATGCTAATTATATTAAGTGTCACTTGAACCGGGAGAAACAAATACTGTACTGTTGTTTTAAATAAACCATTATGCCATTGCTTCAGCATATACTGTATATATATATATCTTTATAAACTCTTGAATTTAAATCTGATATGAGCATTACGGCTTGGAGCAAGATTGTAGGGAGGTTACTTCTCTTTGCGGGCTGGCTTCCACCTCAAGGGAAGTGGCCCAAACTGGGAGAGCTGGATTTGGCTCAAAATGTGAAAATTTTATAGCGGTGATAATCAGCCGATTCACTTTTTTTAATCATTTGGGAGTTATTAAAGTTTTTAAAGTATGGTCTAATGTCCTTGTTGCACATAGAGCTATACTGCTAGTCTGTGTCCTGCTGTAGCAAGATCAGCCACCTGTGCCGAGTTATCTGTACTTTTATGAGGCAGTATTTGGAACTGACATTAATAGAATTGCACATGGTTTGAATCTCCCTTAAGAAAGTTTTTTTGTGTTAATGTACCATACACAAGCAGATCATCAAGGAATTGTAGCCAGTTATATATCTTGAAATATTTGTACATGTTGCACAAAAAATATATATATATCACCTCTCTTTGTGGGAGATTCAAACCATGTGCAAATCTAGGAATTTTGGCATGCAGCTATTGGCACAGGTGGCTGAACAAATGCTGCAGCATGATAAGAGACTAGGAGTCTAACTCTGCATGCAAAAAGGATATACAGACCATATTTTAAACTGTAATAACTCGCAAATTACACAAAAGCGAATTGGGAGACTGTTTGTTTTAAGTGGTATTATTATACTATTACAGTATTATATTTTCATATTTTAAGCCAAATCCAGTTCTCCTGATTGAGAGCTTGTAATGATGTCGCTTAATATATACTAATGTCATATTGTAATTCTGTCAGCTTTTGCGTACATCATCTTGGTCTTATCTCGACTCATTCCCAGTCCTAGCCATTACATCTAATATGGTGGCCATGCGTTATGTTGTAGTTTCTACTAAGAAGGCAATATTGTCTGTAAATCAAAATGTGAAAGGTGAAAGACTGCTCACATCATGATTACCTATTCCCTTTCTCACAATCGACACCATAAACACTAAATTCAGAACAACTATAGTGAAGTGTCAGTCAGATTTGTGTAGGCCTACATAACAATTTTGGTCATTTGTCCAATGAAATTTGACACCTTGAAATTCTTGTCTGAAAGACTAAATAAGAGGTATAAAATAAATATAATAAAAAATTGGGCAATTCCTAGACCAATGACCAAATAAATTAAACAGAAATTGCAGTGTGTTATAATAATGGCAGATCTAAGTGATATGTTACATATTAAAGGATCTTCCTGCATAGATAAGCAGTGAACTGGACTGCATAGCTGGTTTTCAGAGACTGGTGTTGATAGGGGCCATCTTGAATGTTAGTTTTTCACCAGGGAAATGCAGGGATGATACTTTGTTTTGAGTCCTGGAGCACTTATCTCAATTCTAGAGCCAAATAATAGTCCACAGTTATACTACTATAGTCATTATAAATACACAGGTTTTCAGATAAAATTCCATACCCACCCAAGTACAACAGGCTGATGACCACAATATCCCAAACCCCTAAATGAAACAACAGAATAAGTGGACTTAAAAAAGTAGCAAATATCAGAATATTAATCCCATTACCCATGACCATATGCCTTATTAAATAACATTCCTTTCAATCAGTATAACACTGTTTAAGTAATAATTGCAGAAAGTTTACACCCGACAAATTGTTTATTTACAATTACGGTATTCAAACAAACATCAAAATTATACTAACCATTTAACTTAATTGTTTACATTTCAAATTGTGTTGCCTATTTCGTGGAAAAAGTTCTGAGAATTGCAACACCTAAAATTGTGGTGCAAATGCAAGTGAATACCACTATAACCTCCTTCACAATAAGGGTTTTGAAGTGTGAATTATCATACAGCGAACTGCTCTGCAACACTAGTGACATTCCACTTCTTGTACTGTCCTTCTGTACATTTAGTGATCAAAATTCATTCTGGTCTCAAGAATCAGCTAATGAAGAGAATCAGATTTCTGTTCATCAGATGTGTACCACATGCTTAGTCAGACAGACAGCAGATAGGAAATGATACACTGCTAATTTTTTCAGCAATGATGCCCACTAAGTATATATATGTTGTCCAAATTTATTATTACCAATGCATCTTTCTTAAAATTTTGAATTTTCAGCTAAACCTTTATAATTATCCTGGATGAGCTGTATAATGACCAAACTTTTTGTCTGTTTCTCGTTTGTTATGGACTGATGTCAAAACTGAGGGAGCAAATGACTTGAAAATTTATGGGATTCAGACAATGCCTTAAATTCCAGGAAGTCTATATCAATGTCTTGACATGACAACACCAGGTTTGATAAGGGCTTGGTGACTCGCTTGCTTCTGCTATTCTGAGAATATTTCAGATGAGAAGAATACCTTCCTATATCTTGATTCAGCTTCTTAGAACACATAATAACAAATCACTCGCTTCACAGGACCATGGGTACTGGCAAAACAATGTCTATCAAGTCCTCTCCCACCAGTCTCAATAACCTTGATTTCAGACAAGTACACTATTTTGTTATTCTTTTAGTTTCCTTACTCTATGAACCTGTAGTTATAACCAGTGCTTTTTTTCTAGAAATGATTTAAGGGATACTCTCAGTTATAATCGACAAAAAATTACGATCTTGCAATTTTCGGCAATTTCCAAAATCCGGTCATTGTTTGCGTTCGAATCATTAACTTTCAGCTTTTTTGATGCCTGGGTGGATATACTGTAAAATAGTTCGTTATTTTCTTCATCCTTCAAACCTAACCACACGCACAAAATAACAACCTACCCCACCTCCAAACACTAGCCTGCGTGCTTATTAGAACGGAGTGTCGAGTTGCCGACCAAAAGAAACTGATTCGGAGCGATTTAAATCGAGGATTACTCGAAATCTCCTCCAGCTGTTTTGAACAGTGCGTTGACGCCAGCTGATCGATGAACTTTCAAGTCAGGAGATATATTTGCCGGTCTATATACAAATGTAGCAATATTTTTTCTTAAACAGTTTTCATATGTTTAAGGGGTATGTGAACCCCCACGTTCCCCCTGAAAAAAGCACAGGTTATAACCAATTGGTTTTAGGAATACGGAACATGACAACACATGCACTGAGTTGAAGGGTGCTTTACTGCACTTTATTGGTCACAGCGCAGCATGCTTTCTGCGTATACAAGCTATGCATGCAATGATGTGGATCCTTTGCCCTGTTGCACTTTTTGCTTTGCAATGCTTCAAATTCACTGACTTTTGGGTTGACATCAAAATTACTGGAGTGAATCCCAATAAGGAGAAAGTATCCCCAGCAGAAAACTAAGCTACCAGTACCAATTATTTGTGTAATGCTGAGGGTAAGGGGTTTGAAATGAAGCCTTGATTTATTTTTTGCTCTTTTCTTCTAAATAGTTGGTTTAATTTAGGAAATATATAGAACAAAATTCATTGAAAATTCAATCAAGTACATTTTCAGTTCATATTCATTTTGATATAATGAACCTTGAAGGAGAGAAATGTGAAAAGGAAGGTGAGACAAGTGCACAATCTTCATTAATTTCCTTTCCTCGGAGATGAACACATTTGATGACATGTGTCTTGGTGACAATCAGCGTCCGTTAATCTATCACCATGTCACACATCATGGCAAGAACATGTGAAGGTGACATAGATGTGTCCCAATCAATTTCTTCAGAAATCACATGAAATCATCCTCTTTGCATCGACTCTGAATCTGTAAGCAAAGAGTGGGTGGAAGAGATTTCTTCAATTTCTGCTTTAAAATCGTGTATTTCTCTGAACAACGGTTTCATGCTCATTGTTGTCACGTAACTACACTTTTCAATCAACACTTGATTCTAAGTAAAAGAATGTGCAGGGTGTAAACTGTCACAATACAGTGCTGCCAGTCTTGCAAGCATACAGGTCAAATGAGTAAAATATTTTAACACCAGCAAGTCTTCTAGGATTTTGCCAAGTATGTTGCAGGGTTTGACCCTGTGTACTAAGTAGGGATCAGCAGCAGGTGTTTGCTATACTAGGACAAAACTGCACAACATACACAGCAAAAATCTAGAAGATTTGCTGGTATTGATTACTTTGCTGTGAAAGCCAATATTTGATCCAAACTATTTTTATTAGCCTATAGTATGAACCCAGCAGCAACAGGTATAGAAAACTAGTAAAAGCATTAATTTAGATGGTCTTCTCTTGAATTCCCTCCAGCAAGTTTCGATTTCATTCTCAAAATGACAGTTCAGTAACAGCAGCTACATTAAAGCCTATTTTTGGCATCTGTTGAATATTTTGAGGAATGTGCATCTTCTGTCCACTCCTTGGTGGATGCCCATGAATTATACAGTTACATTAGTTAAGCCCTTCCCGGGCAAAATAAATTCTTGTTAGACCTAGGTATCACAAGAGCATTCTTTTTCTGCAAATAATAGAATTTTAACAATAAACATTAATTAATAAAATAAAATTAATAAAATGTATATTTAGTGATAAGTAGGGCCCGGATGTTGATGACATGTCATCTTTTTACTGAGCCGTCTGAAACAATGCTGAAGTACATAGAAACTCCGGACGGGCCATACCGTCTTCAAATATGTCATTTTTATTTTGCATCTTTTTGCATTCTTTCCTATTTTTCCATTTTAAGAGCATTTTTTAAGTTTGGTAGATTTTTTTGGTCTTATTTTAGAGAAATCGGCCTTTTGAGGTAATTTTTCCAATTTAGTCATGTCACAGCTTTATAAGAGGGAGTTAAGTGTCTCAGAGTTAAGAAGAAGCTAGTAGCTGATACAAGATAATTTAAAATATTGAAATATTGATTCCATTTCCTTAATCAACCGGGTGGAAACTAGTCTTAGCAACAATCGTGGTGAAATTGCTGCGGGCATTGCATCAAAACTGAAAAAAGTGCTGGACTAAAACACGAGGTATAAAACATTCTCCAAAATCTGACATTCTTTCTGGTGAAAACTACTGCATGGATGGGATTGAGGAGGATTTAGCAGCAAACGACCTTCCTCACTTCAAGTATGCTCCAATCACATCAGTTGATGTTGAACGCAGCTTTTTGTGATATAAAAACTTGTTGGCTGATAACCGCAGATCATTTACATTTGACAACATCAGAATTACATTCGTAGTGCAGTGCAACTCAGACTAAAGTGAACATAAACCTTTTGTTAAGTGCTAGAAATCTATTTTGATTGACTTTTCAGTTTGAGCTTAGGATTTCATTTTTGAAATATTGGCGAGTTTATTAACCCTAGAACTGCGGACCGTCTTCCAGGAAGACGGTGTGTTGTTTAATCAAGTGCGACCGTCTCTCTGAAAGACGGCCTTGGAATTCAAATATAGTACTACTGTTAGCCTTCAGATGGCACTAATTTCAAATCATGCTGGTTCCCGATGCATTTATCTTTCGTAGTGTAAGTCTTTGGCAAACAAATGACAGTATGCAAGCTATTATTTGGCTGCAGAAGTGGAAGTATTTCCATGTTGATATTGAAGTTGTATTGAGCAAAATGGGCGCCAACTATGTAGACGATTCAGAAATTGAGCACTTGGTTTTTGACGATTCGTGTGATAATATGGACGATGACAGTGATTTATTGTGTGGATTCGTATGAAAATGAAGATGGTGAAAGTAGTGGCAGTGATACCGGCGAACAGGATGTCACGCAAGTTATGGAAATCCCCATCAATGCAAGCGATGTTTATCATGTTCCGACAGACCCTGTACATATGCCTAATGTTAGCCGTGAAGGGGTAAGTGTGAACTAGACTGATATTCAACCCGAAGAAAGTGACTTTCCAGGTAAAAATGTACCGTTTATCGTTCATCATCCTGGTCCTGTGAACTTGCCTCCCCGTAATCGCGCGCTGATTATATACTTCAAAATAGAGAAATGTTGTATTTTTGTAAAAATAATTTTCTTTTTAGTAAATAACAGGAATTATTTGAAACTGGTTCTTGAATTAGTAACAAAAAACTATGAACTTTTCATTTATGATGTCTCTGACGAACATTTAACTCGTCAATATGGTTTTCTAGAGCAAAAAAGTAAATAATTTTTTACTTTTTTATTTTTTATAAAATACTTTTTTTGATTTATTCAAACTGACGAGTCTGAATGATTCACCTATATCAATATAATATAGAACAACCTTTCAGCTTTCTATTGCTGTTGGAAAGACAGATTGGTTTACGAACAAGACTGGACTAAGACAGGGGAGTGTGCTGTCACCTCTCTTGTTCATAATGGTGATGGATGAAATAGTAAAGGAAACAAAGGAAGCATATGAACATAAAGAAATGAAGTTACTGTTATTTGCAGATGATATTGTGGTCTGGGGAAGGAACACCGAAGAAGTGCAAAAACAACTAGATGCACTGAACGAAAATATTCAGAAGTATGGCCTGAAAATCAGTATAGAGAAAAGCAAGACCATGGTGATGACAAGAGGGGAAAGACAAGGAAAGGGCACTGTGAAAATTGGAAGTCAGAGTTTGGAAATTGTGGACACGTTCAAATACCTAGGAAGTGAATTGATGCAAACTGGTAGGTTGGACATGGAGATTGGCAGGAGGGTACAGCAGAGCAATGCATTCTATCAAAGTGTAAGAAAACTTGTTTGGGATAAGGAAGTACCAAGGAAAAGCAAGGAGGTAATGTATAAAGTGTACTATGTTCCCATATTAACTTATGCAGCTGAGACTTGGACCCTGACAAGCAGGCAAGAGAGTAGAATCCAAGCCAGTGAAATGAAATTCCTAAGAAGTATGATAGGAAAGACAAGGAAAGACAGAGTGAGGAATGAAGATGTTAGGAAGGAAGTGGGGATGGGAAAACTAAATGAGAGAATTGAGAAGAATAAACTAAGGTGGTTTGGACATGTAAAGAGGATGGAGGAAAATAGAATACCAAGACAGATGCTGGAGGCGAAGTGCAAGGGTAAGAGACCAAGAGGAAGACCTAGAACAAGGTGGATGGATTCAGTGAAGAACGGCGTAAGAAAAAGAAATCTGGACTGGGACAAGATCGTGGAAGAAGAATGGTGGAAGGAAAGAGGAAAGTGGAGAAGTGCCATAAATACCCCGACCCGGCAGGAGCTGGATAAGGGGAAATGATGATGATGATGATGAAGTCATATTTATGAACACAGTATACTTACAGATACCAAATTCCTTTAGTGTGTACTTTATGGGAATTTACTGCAGCATTTGACAGGTAAACCTGCAGCAGTTCTAGGGTTAAAGTTCATTTTCTCCATGTTATAGTGCATTTTTCGAATTTTTAGGTCATTTATTAGTCATTTTTGAAAGTTTTAAGTGCATTTTTTAAACTTTTTTACGGCATCAACATCCGGGCCCTAGTGATAAGATACTGTATATAAATAATTACTGTGATGATGTCAAACCTACAAAGAAATGAAAATCACATTATACAGCGCTGTATGTTTTAAAGCTCTTCCATGTATCACACATTCCACATAGCTGTTTTATGCAAATGATAAAATTGGAAAAAATGTATATTTACAGATGTAAATAACTACTGTAATGATGCCAGAAAGTAAAAAAAAAAGAATGAACATCATATTATACAGTATGTTTTCTTGTGCATGTTACACTTATTGAAATAGCTGTTTTGAGCAAATGATAACAATAAAAAAGATTATTGATAAAATATGTACATAACATCTGAAACATTACCATGTTGACAGAGAAATGAAATCCAAGTTACACAGTATTTTTGTGGACATCCACACTATTGCGATAAGTTTTGAGCAAATGATGAAACCACTACATCAACTCATTTTAGGGTCTTGATATCGTGGTCATTTAGCCCCATGTACTTAGAGGTGTGCAGAAGTTGTTTGATAACCTGTGTTGTTATGGTATCTACATTAGTGCGTATTTATAATGGAGGTGAGGATCCAGAAGGAGGAGGCAGTGGCCTTAAGTTAGGAACCATCCCGGCATTTGCCTGGGGTAGAAAGGGGTAAACCACAGAAAACCACTTCCAGGATGGCTGAGGTGGGAATCGAACCCATCTCTTCTCAGTTTTACCCCACGAGATTGAGTGTACCCCATTCTAGCTCTCAGAGCAGAAATAATTTTCTTGGCAGAGCCAAGAATTGAATGCAGATCTCTCAGGCGACAGCCAAGAACGCTAGCTGCTACACAACGAGAGGGTCTGTTCATAAATTAGGTATAGTTCAAGGAACATCTATAGATCACTTAAAATAACCACTTTAACAAAAGCACGGCAAATATAATTTTGTGGACTTACAGGATGGGTAGAGTATTACTAAGTAGCCAGGAAGATATGATTCCCCAGGTCAGGAAGTACCGAAAGATGTGAAAAATATGCATGGAATTTTAGAAAAGGAGACAAGTATGTTGCATTCAGCAACATTGCGGGTAAACCCAGGAACCGGAAGACCAGACCTGACAAACTGGTTTTGCGTCTAAACATCAACAAATCTCAGAAATGTAATCAAGATAACATCTAACTGACATGTAAGCCAGCTGGTATGCAGGTGAATGTCATGCAGGTTGGCCATGAGAAGGCTGCTCTCATGAAGAAGGGAGGGAACCTGTCCAACTGGTTTTGTGTCTAAACATCAACAAATCTGAGAAATGGAATCCAGATAACATCTAAATGACATGTAGCCAGCTGGTATGCAAGTGAATGTCAGGCAGGTAGGCCATGAGAAGGCCACTCTCATGAAGAAGGGAGGGAACCTGTCCAACTGATTTTCGTTCATGGACACATGACCCTGGAAATGTTATTGCCAGACTGGACATCATTTCTTCATTATGGTATGTTGCACAGCACAGTGCAAATACAAAGTAACAGGGCATACGATTAGTCAGCTAGATATGTTAAAATAATTTCAACTAAACCCATGGACCTTTAATTATAAGTTTTTCACATCTTTCAGCACTTCCTGACTTGGGGAATCATGTCACCAGCTGCCCAGTTATACTCCACCCACTCTGTATCAGTCTGTCACTGTGCAGTCGATTACAGTTATGCAGAACTGAATATGAAAATCACCTGCCAAGGGTAACTTATAAAGGGTCTTTCATATAAAGTAAGAACGCCAAGCGGTGGTTTTGTTATCCGCTGCTGTGGTAGCCTTGGCCGAGCTTGTGGCGCGCCATGGCCCCCTGCTTTATGCGTGTGTACAATCCTATATGAAATATTACCTTATAAAAGATACTGGAAGTGTCGTCCTTCCTGGGTTATACAGGCATTGTATCCGGTAACCACATTGTGGCTGACGCGAGTGAGTTCTGCCACTGTTATATTTCTGATCTTTTATATTATGTCTTTTATTGAGCACCGAGCCAGTAGTGACAAACTTATTTACGTGAATCTGTGGTAGTGAAGGTGGCACTTCATCAGGAAATTGCTGAACAAAGGCATCACGTACCCGCCGAGCCGACTCATACTTAAAATAAGTTTTACATACAACAAAAGTACGATGTTATAATGATAACTGTCGCACCAAGTTAGCACCTGAGGTTCAGACTGGCGATTGAACACCTGCACACTTATTGCAAGGTCAAGTATAATATACTGTACTATGCGCGCGCTTTCAATACTAAAGCAGGGGGTCCTGGCGCGCCACAAGCTCGGCCAAGGCTATTGTAGTAGCCGATAACAAATCCGCCGCTCGCCGTTCTTACTTTATATGAAAGACCCCGTACTTGGTGCAAGGATCGTTTTCTGATCTTCAGCTAACTGCTAAAGGAGCAATCTTACAAGGAAATTGTACATTTGGAGCGAATAATTCTAATTATCTTCCTAACTTTGCAACTGAAAAAATTAATTTGTCAACAACAACAACAACAACAACAAAGAAAAAAATGTGAATGAATTGCTTTTCAGTCAGTCAGTTAGCATGTTAATGTGCCCGAATTAAATGGGCACATTTATTTGTTCACTGACTGAAAAGCAAAGATAGCTTTAAGTCAATGTTTCAGTGTTGCCTTATTCTTATTGACAAATGATATTGAAACATTCAGTTGATCAACACAAAATAATTCAAATTACTGGAATATGCGAAAAAATTACCTGAAAAAAATTACATGTGATTAATATATATATGTGTTATGGACTATTGAAGGAGTAAACTAAGGGATGACATGTTTTGCTCGTCAAGCGAGCATCATCAGATCCAAATCTACAAGACAAATAGGTCAACAAAACACTACCAAACGTACAGTGACACCTACAGACAGTCTCTGCCCTCCAAAAACCAAAACAAAAGCATCAGGAAACTTAGTAAGTGTTGTAACTATAACTGATAAATGTTAAGGCATTAAGCACCCGAAAAAAGAGCTACCGTGTATTTATTTTAATATTGAAAATAAAAATCCACAGCCTGCTTCCAGTCGACCAACCGGGTCAGGGAATGGAATGAATGAAGCCCCCATCTAGCGGCGAGGATATGAACTGTGCCGGCTGCCGAAGCCTGTCGCACTCCCCTGGGGCAATGATTAAATGAATGACAGATGAAATGAAATGATAGTGGAGAGTGTTGCTGGAATGAAATTGTGACAGAGAAAACCGGAGTACCCGGAGAAAACCCTGTCTGCCTCCGCTTTGTCCAGCACGAATCTCACATGGAGTGACCGGGATTTGAACCACGGACCCAGCGGTGAGAGGCCGGCATGCTGCCGCCTAAGCCACGGAGGCTATTTATTTTAATATTGCAAAACTTATAAGGTTGATCCCATCAACATATACGTCTTCTTCCCCCAAATAATCTATGAAGGTGCTGTAATACACTACCACTCTTATGCAGTGCGCTTTGTAATTTAAATTACGAAGATGGGAAACAATTAGAGTCTGGTGCCTACAAACTAGACTCCTTTCACTATGTTTTGAAGTATAAAAATTAAAATTAAATAATTTAATAATTTTAGGGGACATTTAATAATTTTTGGGAATGACCACGAGTGTCAGTGTCCAAAAATATTTGTTATGGTTCGGCATTTAATTATGCTGAGGATTTATTTTGCTATGGTACTTGTACTTCAAGTAACTAAATAACTGTGTAACGACTAAACTAGGTGAAATAAGTTGCCGAATATAAAGTTCTCTCACGTTCCATGTGTTTTTTTTATTAGGTCTTATTTTTGTTTTGGTGAAACATGGTGTTTGTCGATACGCATGTCATACGATGTTGGCATGTTAAAGAACCCATTTGAATTCAGTAGGCCGTGTTCATAATGGCAAAATTAATCTTGGGATATTCAGGCAACACAAAGTTCCTCATTTTTCTACTAGAAAGGGCTATAGTGTCAAGAAGCTTAGATATTTAACCTCCTTGACTTTCATAGCGCTTCAAGGAGCGATAAAATTTGACATGCAAGTTGCCCTCTGGGCGTCAATTAACAAAGGTTTCACCCGGCACCCCCTCCTTGACTTTCATAGCGCTTCAAGGAGCGATAAAATTTGACATGCAAGTTGCCCTCTGGGCGTAAATTAACAAAGGTTTCACCCGGCACCCGAGGCCATACGATATTATATTATGGTGCTTGTAGAGAATACGTTTTCTTAAAGTCAGTCAATGATGTTAACATGTCTCCACCATTTTTGTTTGACTGAACAGAACACTAACCTAAATTGATTGCACTTCACCAAAAGTTGGAATAAAATATGGAGGATTATCTATGGACTAGAGACAATACATACAGCTTAACAATTCTGGAAGTCAGCTATGTATAATGGAAGGAAGCTTGTAGTTTTACGTGACTGTTAATCTCGCGATCATGAGCCACAAGACGTGATATTTCACTTCGAAAATCTAAATGCGAAACTAGCAAGCAGCTTTACCACTACACCATCATGCATTATGTGTAAAGGTGTGATAAATGAGAGTTAATTATTATTAATAACATGGAGAGGAATTATAACCTTAACACTTACTAAGTTTCCTGATGTTTTTTGTTTTGTTTTTGGAGGGCAGAGACTGTCTGTAGGTGTCACTGTACGCTTGGTACTGTTTTGTAGAGCTATTTGTCTTGTAGATTTGGATCTGATAATGCTCGCCTGACGAGCAAAACATATCATTCCTTAGTTTTCTCCTTCTTCAATAGTCCGTAACAATATACAAGGTGATTCTTTTGCTGGAGCGGGACGGGCATCCGGCTTCTGGGCGCGCGCGCCTTCCGCCAGCCAACCGAGCTCGCACAGCGGATTGTGCGCAGGTGGAAACCGTAACAAAGTACATTAATTAATGGTAAATTCACCAGCAAATCATGACTAAAGAACTTACCTTTTCACAGAAGATGCTGAAAATGTTCTCCTTCAACTGACAGACTGGTGTTGTACCATGTAAATAAATTAGCGTTTACACGTTGTAATTCCCTTCTGTTGTGAGGGATATCTGCTGCCGCATATCGTTCTCCAGCTCCACTAGAGTACGGGTAATTGATCTGTACACTTTGTATTTTAAATTAACCAAAAATTGAACAACAAACGGGCTTAGGTCCGTGATTCGATTAATTACAGTAAACATGCAGTGGGAGGGAGGGAGGGAGGGGGGGTACAGGAGTAGCAACATCATGTAACGATGTCTGTCTGTCAGCTGAAGGAGAACATTTTTAGTATCTTCTGTGAAAAGATAAGTTCTAACCCAGGCTGTTCCAGCCGAGCATCTCGCCCGTGAGCAGCTGAGTACTCGCCGCCTTGTGTGAGTAAACCTGCAATATGCAATACAGCTCTGCTGTAGGGGCAGCCGTTACTAGGCGGTGGATACATCAAGATTGGCAGGAAGCGCATGGATTGTACTATGATCTTCGCCCAGTGACGTATTGGCTATCACCCCCAGTCACTCTCCAACCATGCTCCGAGCATTACTGCTGAGTACTCGCGTGTACGCATACTCAAACTCGTGGATTTGGAACAGCCTGTTCTAACCTTAACTGGTGACGTGAGGTCATCCAGATTCCCAAGAAATAAAGAAACATCTGTGCTTCTTTAATTAAATCTTACAGCTGTTGTTTATGCTACCTTCTTATCTGTGCGCTGACACTACACACCCTCGTTGATGAAAGATTAGTGACTTAAAGGACTTGAATGACCCTGGTTAGCGCCTGGCAGCCGGCCGCCGGTCCCGCTCCAGCGAAAGAATCTCACTGTATATACTGTATATATATCTTAATCGCATGTAATTATTTTCAGGTTGTTTTTTCACATATTCCAGTAATTGGAATTATTTTGTGATTGATTGATTGAAAGTTATAATACCAACTATCTGAAAAGCGATTCTTTTAGGTAACACTAAAAAACTGGCTTCTAAAATTTCTACAAACAAAACAAAAACCAAAAAGTTTCTTGTTATTTGACAATGAGTCAACACATAAATGTGAAATGCATTAAAAATATTAAATATTCAGATAGGCCTTTGGCTGAACAATACTGCACAGTTAATACCTATAATTCTTCCTTCAACTGTTGATGTAAAAAGAAAAAAATATTACAGTGTCCCATGATTACCGTAATCTTCACTTCCTAGGGTCACTACCCTTCAATCCATAGTTCTCCATTAGAAATTTAACAATCCCAATTAAAGAAGTTTCTTTGTAAAGATGAGGATTCTCACCATATAGATAACTTAAATTTATTCAAGACTGCTTTGAATTCCATTGAATACATTATATGCATTTCAGCAGTTTCTTTTGGGCTGTGTTCATTTGAATACCCGATTTTTTAAGACAAGAGGAAGTATAATAAGAATTCAGTATGGTATTTCAAAGCTTACTTCTGATGTAAATTCTAAAAGGCTAATAAAGCATGTCTCACATTGGTAAGGATGTAAATTATTCTTCACCAAGTGTAAGTGGTTTACATATGGCAGGTATAAAAATATTTACATATACTGTAAACATCAAATTTAATAATGTTCCATTATATTGAAAAAATATAATAATACAATATACAACATGTATATGTACATACATACATAGATACAATAGTTCACTTTAGTACATATCTAATTCCAATATGGATATAAGGTTAGCACCATCCCTCACATGGGAGAAAGAATATATCACCAGAAAATTCACAGAGCATGTTATCTATACTGTCTTCTAGACAAATACTGATTTTGTAATACCCTTTCCTTTTGGTTTCTAGGCCATGTTTTACTTTCAAATATTCCCAGCATCTCACATAGTAAGATGAGCTTCTGAGAAATCTGACTGTAAAAGAGCAGCCTTTTCTCAGAATGCAAACATCAGCATATCAATGATACGATGAGTTTTTAGTTTTTGTTCAGTTTTGTTCTATAACAAAAATTGTGGGTGTGCATGTGTAGAGGTACCAGCTCCCAGATTCTAGTTAAGGAAATATTCCTCTTTACACTGGAAACTGACAAGTCTTTAAAATTATGTATCATGCATATTTGCATTCTGCCGACTAAAAAATAATCACAGATTGAATCGGAAGGTTAACGGGAGGAGCCAATATATGAAATTCTGGTAGAGGTTGATTTAATAACATTTTTTTTTAAGTTTTAAGTTCACTTTCCCAGATGATAAACTACTTTAAATATTGAAAACACTATTAGCTGCATTGATACAGGTGTATACAGCTCAGAAATGTTAACTCAATATCCAACAGCTAGGCTTGCTTTGTTTACATGCACGCAATTGCTTGAAGGAGGGGAGGATTCAACATTGGAATTTCCAATCTGGCTGCATTGACCATTAATTTGATAAGACTTGTTGAGTGAAATGCACAATCAGGATTGAATGAGTTATCAGTGGTATGCTCATGTTTACATTCAGTTCATGTAATGTAAAAATCACAGCAATTCATGATGCTTAACCCAAGATTTATGGTATCGGTACAGGTAATGTGATCTATAATAACAGTGCAATGATTTGTATCTTCAATAAAACAAAATATGTTCTATGAAACTTCAACACGAGAAGAAGATAATCAAGAAGCTAGGAACAAACCTTTGGAAGGGGTGGAAAACTCTCACATACAGTATAGGCATTCAACTAGTGTTTTAAGCTATGGGATAAAAGATATAGTATATGCCAGTATATTACAAATAATATTAACTGAGTATGGGGAAAATAAGAATGAAGTTGACACTAGGAAGATATCATTAAGAACATACACAGGGTGATGACTGAAGACATGCTAAATTAATAAACTTCATGCCACCTCAAAGTATCTCAAATCACTCTCATAGTCTAAGTCATGGGTTGGTACAATTGAAACTGGTTTATCTCAAGAACACTTTTACCCACACTCTCTTAGAATTTGTAAAATCAGATTTGGCATTCAAGGGGAGATTTTCATTGGAAACTAATAACTCACAACCATTGAGTAGTTGAACAGCAGAATTTGGAGATATAAGGTGCCTTCAAAAAGTAATGAGCCGGAGGCATAATTACAGAAACCAGTACCTGTATGTTAGAAATATTGGCCCTGGCTGTTGAGGCACTTGTCCCAATGTGACACGAGGCGGTGAATGGCTGCCTCATAAAATTCCCTGGGCTGCGATGTGAACCAGTTCCGCACGTACAGCTGGACGTCGGCGTCCGAGGTGAATCGTTGGTCCCGCAGAGCCTTTTTCAGGGGACCAAACATGGCGTAATCACAGGGAGAGAGGTCTGGACTGTATGGAGGGTGGCCGAGAACCTCCCATTTGAATTTCTGCAGGAGTGCCGCGACTGTGTTGGCCGTATGAGGTCGTGCATTGTCGTGGAGCGACCACTGCGGCTATGGCATTCACTGTCACTCGGCGGTCCTGGGTAATGAGTGCATCAACCGGCTGGACGTTGTCATCAGTAATGCAGGGGGGTGCCCCAGACCGGGCATCATCGGCTAACGACACCCGTCCTTCCCTGAAGCGCTTGTGCCACGCCTTGACCCTTGCAAGGGACATGCAGTGTTCGCCGTACACTTGTGACATTCGGCAATGAATGTCCGTTCCCCCTACTCCTTCCGCTGTCAGAAACCGAACAACACTTCTTTGCTCTTCGGTTGACGCCTCCATGTCACTGTTTGCAATGCGACTGGCAGCGTTGGGCGATTGATGCATGCTGCTGCTCGCTTTGTATCGTCACGTGACGTGCACGCGTGCCCTCTAGCGACGGGCTGTGACCTTCCACGCTCTGGTCGGAACCACACCTCGTTACACACGCCACGATCAGCCGATGTAGTCACCGGTTTGCACATTCCAGCCTCTAGCTCGTTACTTTTTGAACACACCTTATATATGAGCAATGCATATATTGATGTTATAATTCCAAATTCTGCTGTTAAACTGGTCAATAGTACCTTATTTAATATTCCTTTTACATAAATATTCCCACTGATCTAATTCATATTTTTTGAATTATTTTTCTTTATTAAGGAGACGAAGAAAGCCTCCGTGGCTTAGGTGGCAGCACGCCGGCCTCTCACCGCTGGGTCCGTGGTTCAAATCCCGGTCACTCCATGTGAGTTCTGTGCTGGACAAAACGGAGGCAGACAGGTTTTTCTCCGGGTACTCTGGTTTTCCCTGTCAAAATTTCATTCCAGCAACACTCTCCACTATCATTCCATTTCATCTGTCATTCATCTATTCATTGCCCCAGAGGTGTGCGTCAGGCCTCGGCAGCCGGCACAGTCCCTATCCTCGCCGCTAGCTAGGGGCTTCATTCATTCCATTCCTGACCCGGTCGGAGACTGGAAGCAGGCTGTGGATTTTCATTTCAAGGAGAGGAAGAGGACCCTCTTTTCTAACTCAATAAAGTTGCCTTGATTCTATCTGTTTTTGCTAAGGTACTTGTATTTCAAGTAACTAAATAACGACTAAACTAGGTGAAATAAGTTGCCGAATATAAAGTTCTCTCACGTTCCATGTGTTTTTTTTTATTAGGTCTTGTTTTCATTGAATCAGATTTTTGTTTTGGTGAAACATGATGCTTGTCGATACACATGTCATACGATGTTGGCATGTTAAAGAAACCATTTTAATTCAGTAGGCTGTGTTCATAATGGCAAAATTAATCTCGGGATTTTCCGCCAACACAATGTTCCTCATTTCTCTACTAGAAAGCGCTATAGTGTCAAGGAGCTTAGATATCTAACCTCATTGACTTTCATAGCGCTTCAAGGAGTAATAAAATTCGACATGCAAGTTGCCCTATGGGTGTAAATTAACAAAGCTTTCACCCGGCACCCGAGGCCATACGATATTATTATTATATTATTATGGTGCTTTTAGAGAATACGATTTCTGAAAGTCAGTCAATGATGTTAACATGTCTCCACCATTTTTGTTTGACTGAACAGAACACTAACCTAAATTGATTGCACTTCACCAAAAGTTGGAATGAAGTATGGAGGATTATCTATGGACTAGAGACAATACTCACAGCTTAACAATTCTGGAAGTTAGCTATGTATAATGGAAGGAAGCTGGTAGTTTTACGTGACTGTTAATCTCGCGATCATGAGCCATAGGACGTGATATTTCACTTCGAAAATCTAAATGCATTGACCGGGAATCAAAACCAGCAAGCAGCTTTACCACTACACCATCATGCCCTGTGTATAAAGGTGTGTTAAATGTGAGTTAATCATTATTCATAACATGGAGAGAAATTATAACTTTAACCGTTAGGGCGCGGGTGCCTTAATATTACGTTACAAGATAACTTTCTAAAACTGCGGTGGCCATAATATTATGTTGTTTGATTCCTTGTGCTTTGTGACTAACCTAATATTACAGCTCTAGCACTGCTGAGTGGATGCCAGTGGGTATGAAGTGTACACAAGCTGTCGCTAGATAGCACCATGTCACTGTTTAATGGAAACATATTGATCTTTTTGAAGGCATGAGAACTCGGACTTTGTATCACCCCTTGCTTCAAAATTTGCCATATCATAGTTGTGTAGTGCATTATGAGAAGTGATTGTTTGTTTTAAGTCTAAAGTAGTGTATTTTATTAATTAAATTATATACTTATTTTACAGTGTGGTGCAAGCAGTTCCCATTTTAATTTTTTTTATGTTTTTCTTTGGAAAAAAATGGTGTAATTTTGTGACATTTCTTTTACAATAAAGCCATCATTACCCGAGACTGACCAAACTTGCAGTGTAAGAATTTGGAATTCAAATGGACCTTTAAATTTATTTCGAACTCAGACCACATTCATATTATACCCTTCTGAGTATATATAGCCTAAAATTCTGCAAATGAGTCAGCACAAGGGTTAGGAGCAACAGCTAAGGGATCAGCAGGTAAAGTGTTAAATGAAGTCTTCATTACTACCTATGAACAAACATTCCTAAGCCAGAACTACGTACTAGTGGGTTACATATAAAACAGTTTCAACTGTAGCCATCAATGAACATCAACTTTATGAGATTCTTTGATAGACTTCATCTCAAATCATAATGCAATTATTCTGCTTTAATCCCACAGGCTAAACCACAAAAACAAGGAAGACACATTTTGAAAGCAAGTTTCTAAAAAGTATTCCACACACACACAAATTAAAACACATAAGAACATGTACGATGACATCAGTAACAATTTAACATTTCATCTTCAACCTGTTTTCATTGAAAAATCAAATAGACACATAAAATATTAATTTTCATATTTTTCTCCTCAGCAATGATTTTGGAGCTCCAGGAGAAAAGCAGGCATTAAAGACACAAAATTATTACTTTCTGCTCTAAAATAAAATCCCTCAATATGCAATAAGAACAATGGTAGAAAATATGTAGATTATATGTAGAAAATCACATATAGTACTATTAACACTTGTGGCAAACAAATGAATAAAATATTATTTTAACAGGGTGAATGGTTTATTCCATCTTTCTGGGTGACGGTAAGTGATTTCTTAAACAAATTAACGTTTACTAAAAGCAAATTCTCCAATGATTCAGATTCAGATACTGGCAAAACAATTGGCAGATATAAACATATAGTGGTTGTTCCACTTGGTGGCATATGGATGACATTCTGACATGGATGTGTGACCTGGACTGTGAAAAAGAAGGATAAGAACAGCATCTGAAGTGAGATTTGTTCAAAGCATGGATGGAATACGAGAAATGACAGAATTCGAAATATGGATATCAGGAACATGACCCAAGTTGGTAGGCTACAGGACACCATAGCATCATCCAGACACAGGTGGCAAGGAACCACACGGACTATCAAGGAAACTTAATTTAATCTTGACAATAAGTGACCAAAAGAGTTACCCAGGGTCATGCTGAAGTCTGACATCACGTCGAAAGGTGAAGATTGGGCACCATTGAAGAAGATGAAAATTATAATAATTGAAGCTGGTGGAGTAGAGACTTCATATGCCGACCCATAAAGTAGATGGAAAAACGGTGGATATATCATCTATGTAATATTCACGAGGTGGCCCATCCCTTAGCAAAGTGAGAGTCAGAGTGGAGAAGAGGGAGGAGTTACAGGAGTCTCCTGGGCATGTGCAAGCCAGACTGGCCACCTGGCTGCGGTATCACTAGACAATAACTACCATATTTACTTGCATTTAACTCACTATTGCACATATCTTGCACATCATTTTTAAAATTTCAAATTCCAGGGAAGAAATCCTCGCATTAATTTCTGGCACCGTCATAAAGATGATCGTAGTCATTTTAGGTTCAATCCCCCACCTATTGGATAAAACACGTCTTGCCCACGATTTTATTGTTTGTTTTGGCGGAGGTTGCTTCCCTTTCTTTCACAGTACTTGTTATCCATCTGTTGCATTGTCGACAAGTACCAGTGTTCTATCTTCATGTTTCATTGTTCTTTCTCAGTTAAGTGTGATTTATTTCTTGTGTAGGTCAATCTTTAAGTTAAGGAGAAACGCAGAAGTTATACAGCTGGGTTAAAACCAAAAGTGATATGCAGAAGAACATGGTAATAGAGCTGCCGGTCAAGAATTCAGTGTGGCTGAATTTAATGTTCACTACTGGCTTAAACAGAAACATGTGCTGGTAACCACTAACCAAACATTTAAGGTGTTTTCAAAGGTGGCAAAACAGTAAAACAACCATATGAGGTGTGATTATCGGCCGTTTTGTTGGTGCTCCGTACGCTAAATAAGTAGTTGTTAGGTTTGAACACATCGAGATTTGGTATGGTTAGTTCTGACAAGCTGATGCCAGAAGGCAAAATAAAAAGGCCGTCAGTTCAACTCCTGCCGGATTGGGTTATATGGACATGGGTTAAGCCTCGTCCCCATGGACCAGGTATGCGGCAAAAAGAGATGGGAGGCACGTAAAACGTTGAAGGTCACGACGTTTTAGTTAACGCAGTATGAGGCGCGAACGTTAATAGCGTAATATACAGGAACTTGGTTGTAAACATTCTGTATCTTTTAGACTTCAGGTTCCATTCTTTCCAATCAAAGAATATATCGTACTCCAGTAATAATAACCACCCAGTGAAGTTAAGAATTAGATTAGCTGGGATGCAATGATGTCACAGCCTCCTAGAACAACCACGAACTGCTAGTGTTTTTGCTACAAAACGAAATTTAAAGAGTAAATATCTTGTGGTCTCAGTATTCAATGTGGCCATGTTTGTCGCGGTAGATGTGGACACATTCATGGGTTTGAACTTCTTCGTATCTTCCACATGGTGCAGGCGCAATAACTAACTACGGATTTTGATTGTTCCTTTAAGCACTGCATTATGATTATTGCAGGGCTATTCCGTTTCCTGCCTTCTGCTCACGCAACCGCATGCATGGAAATGAGGCATTATGGTGTCGACGGACGTTGCTTCTTGAAGACGGGCATCGCAAATGCGTTGGACGGAAGTCAGGATCATGACCAGAATGATGCACGTGAGAGTAGCTTTGAGATGGCAGCAGTGACAGCAGTGAAAACGAATAGGCTAAGTATGCCAGTTGTCTTGTTTCAATAATGCAAATTTTACGTCTTTTCGGGAATACGGTCTTACCCACACATATCCCTGCATATCCCACACACCGAAAATTTTCACACTTATTTGCAGTCAAAAAAGTGTGAGTTATATGCGAGTAAGTACGGTATGTGCTACCGTGGAATGATTATGACTGTTTTGAGCACAGATAATATGATACCGCACTGTATGCTATCATGATGGCCTGAACAGACCAAGAGGGTGTGACATAAAGCTCTAGGAGGTGCTCGGGCCACCATGTCAGGCAACAACTATACATAAGTTTGAGAAAGCGCATTCTCTTCTCTAAGTTTTAATGTGGTATCCAGAAGTTTCTGAGCAGACTTTATTTGACAATTGTGAAAAGAAAAATGATTAGAATTTAAAAATGAACAAAATGTCTGAGTGTTTGTCAAAATTTCTGGGATTATCACATTTTCCCTGAAATACATGAAGGTACTGTAATAGCACAGAAATATCATGCCTTTTTTTCTTAACAGCTGCTATACAATTCTCAGAAGGTAAAAATATACCTGCATAATGATCTTGTACCAAACTAGTATTTCATCTTCGATGTCATACAAAAGAGCATCACTAGATAATGGTATATAAAGATGCAAGGTAGCAAGGCATACAAGCATAATACAATATAATTTTAATAAAAGAATTGCTTTTCAGTTGGACAACACAATAATGTGCCCAGTTAAATTAAAAGGAGAGTGAAACTTATCGATTCACACCTCGTAACCTGGAAAACATTACATGAAAAGCAATTCATTTGTTAGATTATGAAGTCCACATTGAAAAATGGCTTCTAAACGTTTTGCAAATATAATTTTGGGACATTTAATCACTCTCATTTATCATTCAAACACATATTTTCCACCCCCACCATCTACATATCTGTCCCAGCATGACATATACAAAACAATTTTAGTTGTCACACTTTCTCATTTTATTTGTTATAGAGTAAACCTGTGAGAGAAAGGAGATGACATAAATGGGCACATATTGTATTTTTTGCAAGAGTGCAAACAATTAACAATTCCCTCTTCTACAACCAGTTTGCAACAAAATACGGGCTATTAACTCTTGCCATTTAGTTGAGGAAAATAATCTGAACGGCAGAGCAAATACAGATTGACAGATTTCAAGTGGAATTTCCTTTCTTTGTAAGAGGAGGACAGCAACGGACACACAAGATGGCTCTTAAAAAGCTGTGCAACAAAAACATATACATACATTACAAATTAAAATAACTGAACATTGTTTTCAACATTTTCACTATTTGTTTTTTTACACTTTTACCTCAAAAATGTATATACATATATGTCTTAATAGGGCAAGTAAATTACAATTTTTAATCCCTTTGGTTTATACACATTTTTCTTGAACTATTTATGCACATATACAAAGAACCACCAATTTATGCATATCATCCTCAAAGAATGAACAGAACAATGATAGTCACCAATATTCAAGAGTTTGGTAATTTAAATTTCTTAAATATTTCATCAAACTGCAGCAGGAAAAATTCTATCACCAGATTCTGCTGCATATACTCCAAAGCCATATTCTGATGACACTCCCTCTCTCGCCATATTAGTGTTGGTCCAAACACTATTGCCAAGTTGGGAATGTGCATCCGATTGTATTCTTCATATTCAGTGACCCTATGGAAAAAAAATAAAACAAAAAAAACCACAAGATGTAAATATACTATAGCATATTGTTAACCGAAATTTCACAATGATTTTGTTAATTCATCATTAAAAATATCTCATCACCATCCGTTTAGCTATCCTCAATTTCAGTGACAGAATTTCTTAACTTACTTCCTTAAATGACGAAGAAGGAATGCCAAAGTATCTCGGTTTGGATCAGGCAGTTGTTTGACAATGTCTTGGAACATTCGAACCTTCACAATTTTGTCTGAGTTCACTAAAACAGATATCAAATATCATTAACACAATCATTCATCAATTCATCATACCATACACAAACTAAGCAACCCTGCAAATAGGCCACAGAGGACCAGCATAACCAGGGATGACTGTTACCCAGCTAATAGCCTATGGATTTTGAGGGATGCATGGCCAGTGTGATGACACCCTCAGTCAAAAGGATTCAATATACTGTATACGGTATATACACAGGTTGTTCATAAATATGTGGGAAGCAATTGAGGCATGGATAGTGCACCCTAAACCAACATAAAACGTGGTAGTCACCAATATTCATGAGTTTGGTAATTTAAATTTCTTCAATATTTCATCAAACTGCAGCAGGAAAATTTCTATCACCAGATTCTGCTGCATATACTCTAAAGCCCTAAGGATGAACATCCTATAGTCGATCATTTGTTGGAAATGACCACAATTATGGGAAGAGGGAAACTAGATGCTTCAGGACTATAATGCACCAGCTCACCGAGCTCTTACAATTTGCCAGTTTTGCACTTGTAACAATGTGGTCGTCATTCCCCCCCCGAATTTTCACTAGATCTAGCTCCCTGTGCCTCTTCCTGCTTCTAAAGATTAAATTGAAGCTAAAGGGTTGCCGTTTTGCCACGGTTGAGGAGATGCAATCTGCATTGCAGAAGATGCTATGCAGCCTTCAAAACCGTGACTTCCAGAAGGCATTCCGAAAATGGCCGAGGCGCTGGGATCAGTGTATAGCTTCCCAAGGGGACTACTTTTAAAGGGGATGGCAGCCAAATTTATATTAGGTAATTTTGTTTCCATATATGGGACTATATTGAGTAAAAAGTTTCCGCCCAATCAATACTTTTTCTGAAAAAATGGATAACCCTCCAGTTAATCTTCATGATAAGGCGAGCCAGGCCAAAAGGTTGCGATATAAATACAAAAATCTCAAAGTTAAATTATCAACAATTATCAAAGACATAGAATTCATTAAGAAATGCAGGAGCCTTAAACTCGTTCCTAAACACATTCAATTCATGCAAAAGAAAAAGATCCAAACAGCGTATGAGAAGAGGACCCAAGAAATAATCAATAGAAAGTTGCTACAAAGAGAACTTAAATTCCTTTACATGAAGAAAAATCACATTAACAATAAGTTATACATCACCCACCTGGAAGCTGCCAATAACTCCGGAACAAAAGAGTGGAACGAGTTCCTCACCTACACTCATAACATTATTGAGAACGTAATAAACAAAAAAGAGAATCTTTGAACAATAAACTTACCCGCCTCACGAATTTAGATAACAGCACAACAGAACAGGTTCCGACACCACAAATCCACAAGTTTCAAGAACCCACAATAAACCTGTCCCAAACCGAGTTCACAAAAACAGAGCTACAAATCCTTGAGAAAGGTCCCCAGTTCAACTGGGAAGCTAGACACAACAGAAAAAACAGCACATTACTCATCGCAGAAGCGGAGGTCGCGATTAAGAAGTTACCCTTTGACGAACAAAACGGAGCACGTCACGAAGTAAACAAAAGAATAAATAAAGTTTTAGAACGCAATAAAACCATTAACAACACAACAATTAGGTCAGAAATTTCACAGCTCAATAAAAAGGTAAAAGAAAATAATCTAATCATTACAAAAGCAGACAAAGGCAACACCACCGTCATTATTAACAAAGAGGACTATATTAAGAAAACTGAAGAATTTTTCAACAACAAAAATTTTACTAAACTAAACAAAGATCCGACAGCAACCACCCAAAGAAAGCTGAAACAAATAATCAAAGACACATCTTTCATAATGAACGAAAAACAAGGTAACAGTTTGATTAACATGAACCCCAGCATTCCCACCCTAAGATCACTCCCCAAAATCCACAAGGATAACATTCCAATTAGACCAATAGTCAACTACAGGAACAGTCCAATCTACAGAACGTCTCAATTTATACAGAAATTCCTTCGTACTAACTATGCCTTCAAAGCTAATAAATCTTTCAAGAACTCCCTCCAATTCTGCGAGAGAACCAAGAATCTAAACATCAAGCCCACACACTCCATTCACACCATAGACATTAAGGACATGTATACTAACATACCGGTCCAAACAACAATTAAAATAATCAAAAGAACCTTCTAGACAATGAGAAACTATCGAAAGTAGAAATAGATGAATTCATGGAGATCCTTAGCTTCACTCTTAACAATAACTATTTCAAGTTTAACGATAAAATATATCAACAAAACCAAGGATTGGCGATGGGCTCCCCAGCCTCAGGCATCCTTGCCAACATTTACATCGACCATCTTGAAGCCAATGACATCATTAATAAAATAGAGGGCATTCTTTTTTGGGGGAGATATGTGGATGACATCTTTGTAATTCTGGATACAAATACCATCAATTTCGAACAATTACTCAACAAACTGAACAGCATTGATGTTAACATTAAGTTTACAGGTGACCCCACAGTCAACAACTCAATCAATTACCTAGATCTCAAGATAACCACTAAGAATGAAAAAATACAATACAGCATATATAGAAAGCCAACACAAACAAGCACTGTAATCAGAAAGAATTCCAACCACCCCCAAGGTCACAAAAGGGCGGCGTTTGTCAGCTACATCAACAGAGCAATCAGCATTCCCATGTCAGAACAAGATTACCAGCAAGAAATAGCCACAATCTTTCAAGTCGCTGAAGCCAATGGTTACACTCGACCAGACATAGTAAAAATCATTAACAAAATCAAAAACAAACCTCAATCTCAGCTCACCCCCTTAAGGAAAGAGAAAACACATTTCGCCGTCTTCACTTATATCAACCAACACACCTACGACGTAACAAGTATTCTCAAGAAATTCAACACAAAAATCGCCTTTAGAACCAATAATAACAACCACAAATTAATATTTAACTCCAAGAAAGTAAACGATTCAAACAAATATCATTCGTCAGGCATTTATAAACTGAAATGCCAACAATGTAAAGCCGATTATCTAGGACAGACCGGACGTAGCTTCACAACAAGATATTACGAACATGTTAACGCCATAAAACACAGAAAATTTTCGGCCATGGGACAACACATGCAGGACACCAAACATAAATTTACAAATATCCAGAATGACATGGAGATCATCCACTATGCCAAGAAGGGAGCAATAATGAACGTGCTTGAACAAATAGAAATTGATAATGCGCAGCGCAACAACCCAACACACAATCTCAACGAAATCAACTTCGAAGTAAACATTCTGTATGAGAATATCAACAAATTTTTTCCAGACTCCAAACAGTATAAACAAACGTTTTCGAATAACAACCAAACCATTCTCCCTCCCACATCAACGCTAACCCTGCACCCCCCATGAAGCTAATAATCAAAACATATGACGTCACGCGTCACACCCACACACCTGTTTCCACGCAGCCAAGACAAGTTCACCTCTCCTTACCCTCCCCTCCCCGCCACACACTACGTAAACACTTGCCTCAGCCAGCGCATAGCAGTTCAGTCTGGTAACACGGCTCCACGCTACACATCTCACAGGCAGGACAGGTAAGCCGTTCAATGCAAATTCATGCGATAACAGTTTCCGTTTTACACACGCTTACTGATACTAGTCCTTTGGATCATTACAGCACCAGGCAAGAAGATTTCACTCAGTCAAACCCGTCAGTCACATTCAAGACGTACCCAGTAAGTTACAGATTAGCCCCTTCAAACATATCCATTCTTCTTCTCAGACGCATCTTTCGGTTTAATTAAATTTCGTATCTTTACAGTTTACTCCGCAATAAACAACTCACGGCAGGATCGCCTTACCAACAAAAAAAACCAACAATCCGTATGACGCAGATATTAAAGAAAATCAACCAAAAGCCATGTAAACCCATCAATACATCACCGGCAAGAATAAACCAGAGGGATGACTCTGAGCCTTTAGTGAACTGCTGCCTATAACCGTTTAATAAGCCTTCACAACAAGGCCATCCAGTAAAAATGGGAACAAGAAAATTTTCCAAATATTTTAATGTGTTATCAAGTATTTTAACATTGCGTTTTTTATAATTGTATGTTTCTTAATGAATGTAATTGTATACTCTTAATGAATTGTCTAATGTGCATGTATTTTATTTTGCAAATGTCTAAGATAATTACGAAGTTGATATATGTATAGGCTGAAGAAGAACAAATTATTTGTTCGAAACATGTCCCTAATGTGAGAAAAAAGTAAAAAATTTTTTCAGAAAAAGTATTGATTGGGCGGAAACTTTTTACTCAATATATTTGATTGTAAGCGTCAATACGGACTTAAAAAATGGATAACCCTCCAGTTAATCTTCATATATGGGACTAGTCTCAGAATGTAATGATCACACCCCATAATGCTATTTTTTGCTACTGTGGAGAGATGCCAAGGTGTCAGAATTTTGCACTGGACAAGCATGTGGCATGTGTCCATCCAACTGACAAATAAATGCACTTCTTTCTCTCGGTATGCAAGGTACTCATGATTCTTGCTCTGTCTCCTTTGTTCTTTCCCTGATCCTATATCTGTTTCTAACGGTACTTACGGAATGAACAACTTTTTCTATCATCACCTCATCTGTAAGTTATCAACATAATTTGATGTATTAATGTTCCCTACCATTTTCTTGAATATAATACTAATTTCTGAATGTTGTTTTCCTTATATGGCTGGAGAAAATTGTTTCGAAAACAAGATTTTTTGAAAGCTTTATGCCATGATAATGTACAATACCTTTTAATACAATACTCATAAATGACTCAAGACTCCCAAAGAAATTCAAAATCATACATTATAGTAAAAGTTGTTATGACATTCCTACACTTGACTTTTTCAAGCTAAAACATACCAATGTTTCATGTCTGTGCAAGCAAATGTGGCTTCACACTTTGTTTCTAGATACCATCAAGAACAACAGTGGGATGTGTGCCACATGTGGCCAGTTTTATAGCGTAAACTAGGCCACGCCAACGTGAGCACTTAGTGCTTACACGCCCTGGTGCTGTACCGAGCAGCACCGGTGCTTTTCGCCTCCCTTTCCCTCTTTCCTCCCCGTGTAGTGGTCGTTGCACAGTCAGACTTGGGATAATGAGCAATGGATCACTGACCTCGCTTTCATGAAAGACATCACAGGGCATTTAAATGATTTAAATACAGGGTCTTTTATTTAGGTCTCTCCGAGTATCAGGGGAACATGCACGGAAGGCGATAGCCCGGCCGGGTGACTCATTTGTCGAGATATATATTCCCGTCATGACGGCTAAGATGATAGCGATAACCATTGTTTCACAGCAATAGTTTAGTTTAACATATGTGGTACTGGTAGCGTGTTCAATGTTTTCGCTTTAAAATAGCATAGTTTCTGTAAGAATACAAAAGTTATCGTGTGTTTAACGAGTGATGTATACAGTGGAACTGAGTGTAATCATTGTGTTGTGCCATGCGAAGCATGTTTCTTATACAGAGTGCCGCTATCAATTCATTCGCAAATTTCCTGGCATCCTCCCTCCCCATAGGAGAACGGTACGTAAATTAGTCAAGAAGTTCCGCACCACCGGGTCCATTCTTAACAAGAAACCACGCAGGAGATGAACCGTTTTAACAGAGGAACAGCTTGGAAAGAACTCCAACAAAATCCCTGTCATGTCTCGCTGTACAAGCTAATGTGTCACTATCTTCTGCCCACAAAGCAACAAAACTGTTAAAAGCCAAACCGTACAAACCCACCCCTGCCCAACAATTAAGAGGACCTGACAGCTTCACTAGGTTTCAGTATTGTAACTGGTTGCTTCAGTCAGTTCACGATGGGTATGTTGACCTAGAACTTTTATTTTATAGTGATGAGGCATGGCTACACTTAAGTGGCTATGTAAATAGTCAAAACAATCGCTACTGGTGTGCAGAAAATCCCCACCAGCTGCATGTCCGTCCACTTCATAATGTAAAGATAGGAGTTTGGTGCGCAGTAAGTGCTCGTCGAATTATAGGGCCTATATTTTTCCATGAAACAATAAATGCTGATCGATATATAAACCTCATTCTCAGACCATTCTTTCA
Source organism: Meconema thalassinum (assembly GCA_946902985.2). Lineage (NCBI taxonomy): Eukaryota > Metazoa > Arthropoda > Insecta > Orthoptera > Tettigoniidae > Meconema > Meconema thalassinum. The sequence continues at coordinate 1,303,705,686 of OX336389.2, read as the reverse complement.
TAGCTGACGGAAGAAGAAAGGAGTAATGGTTACTTCATGCAAGATAATGCGACGGCACACACTGCTAATCGGTCTATGGAAGTAATACGGGAAGTTTTCGAAGATCGTGTGGTTAATTATCCCCCTAGATCTCCTGATTTAAATTCCTGTGATTATTACCTGTGGGGGATGCTGAAGGGAAAAGTGTATGTGAACAACCCTCATACAAGAGAAGAGCCACAAGAGAACATTAAACAAGTTATTTCGAACATTACAGTGGCTGAGATTCGCTGAGTGTCTGCAAACCTGTTTACGAGATGTCAGGCGTGTTTGACAGCTGAGGGACAACATTTTGAACATCAAATGTAATGCCAGGTAGGTTTTAGACTAATAGTTTCACTAGAAATGGCTTTCTATAAGTGTGAATTGCCGCGATGTAGTGGGGAGGAAAAGTGCACATTATACGGCTAGGGACGGAGTGTCATTGCGCCAGCCGTGCTGTGCTCGTGAGTAGTGCTGCGGAGCGTCCTAAAGAAAAGACCCTGTATCTCGTTGCCAGCAAAAATAAATTAATCAGTACTATGTGTGACCGTATTGAAAGTTTCAAATTGCAGCTTGTGCTTTTTAAAAGTCAGCTTCAAGAAGTGAATTGGGACAATTTTCCCTCTCTAAAATCATTGAATTTAAGTACTTATGAACACATCAGTGGGTACACAAAAGCATTACAGTCATTGCATAAAGAATTTGAAGATAGGTTTGAAGAAATAAAACAAGTAAAACCGGCACTCAAAGTTTTTATGACACCTTTCTCGGTGCGCCCAGAGGATGCCCGATGCAGTCTCGAAGTTGAGCTGAAAAAACTACAGTGCGATCAGTTTTTACAGACCGCTATTACCATTAGAATGGCGATTTGATTTCATTTTATAAAGGCGTTGAAGAAAAAGAAATCCCGAGGATTCATTTCCTTGCCCTGAAATTTGTTGCTATGTTCGGAACAACGTTCGTTTGTGAACATATGTTTTCAACTGTGGATATTAACAAAACAGAAACAAGGTCAAGTTTGTCTGATGCTTCCTTGGAAACTACACTTCGGATTGCAACTGCCAAAACGATTTGTAGCAGTTTTTGACCCTCACTTTTGCGTGACAAATGTAGCAGTTTCGCTAGCCCACACGTTGAACGACAAGTGTAACGGTTTGACTGCCCCTAACTGTTGGGTGATAAATGTAACTGTTTACCTTTGCCTAAGCTATGTTGTTTTAATGGGCGCCAAGACCTCAACGCAATGTTGAAATCTAAATTTGTATTTAACAACGTCTAGCTCTGGTAGAACACCTTCAAGAATCTATTCACTCAGATCGTGGTATGATTTGATCATTAACCCAACAAACAATTGTATCAGGAGAAGGAATTGGTCTATATCTAATGCTACCTACTGAAAGCAAAGATTGCATTGTAAAAGAAATGAATTTATTATATAAAACAAGTATTGCAAAATTAATAATAATAATAAGTTTAAAATTTAAATTGGAGCGTTGCGATTTTAATATTACCGATAGAAAATTACGTGAAAACGGAGTCTGATAAATTATTGATTTTACTCTTATTCCCAAGCTATGAAGTTACTGAAATATGAAATATAAAACAAAGAGAAACGAGAGATTGCGTATTTCTGCGTCATTCGCGCTTACCACTGGAAATTGCCGGAGCATTTCCCTCGTACTGGATGATGCTGTGAGCTTCACACAGTCACCTGGACGTCGTCATCTTCGTCGATGTTTGATGATATACTGGTAGATTTGAAGATTTATGGTCCGAACCTCGGAACCAACACGTACAACCACAACGGTTAAGTTTCACAAAGATAGTCCTCCACTGCACGGAACATCGGAGCGACTCCCGCGTGCAACCATACTCGGCAAGTTCTACACAGATTGTTCTCGCTCCACGGCGCGCCGAACGATATATGCACCCGTCGGCTCCCCACCTCGGTACCGACTTCCAGCTTACGTGGTCTCCACTGATTGGCTGCTCCCCACGCGCTACTTCCCCTTCTCTGGCTCATTACACACGGCGCGCGGATGATGAAGCCGATTTCCGTTCCAACTATCCGCCTTTTCTTGACACTGCGACCCAGCCTTGCGTAATACTTCTTGACAAGAATCAGCCTGTATCTGAATTTCCAGTGAGTCATGTCTCTCATAATATCCTAACTGACGAAACTCCGTAAAATTCCGTAATCACATAATTTTCTATGATATTGTCGTTCGTAATAATTTGCTTGATAGTGTTTTCTAAGACATAGGAAACCTATCTGTATGCTTATAATTTTTTATAAAATGCTCCGAAAAATATCTTAATAATATTTATAATAAATTAATAATAATAATAAATTAATATGAAAAATTCTCTTGGCTGAACAATTTGCCGCGTAAATAAATATATAATGGCTACCTACTGACTTATGCCAGTGGCATAAAAACCCCTCGAAAAACACGTTACATATTCGCCTCGGATCATCGGATGATTTACCGTGACAACGGTCCATTATCCGATTATCCCAGACACGTTAATAATCCCCATCCGAAATACATATTACATAAATGAAATCACCCTAAATTACAGATATATACACTCATAATTTTTCTTCACGCACTTTGCGTCAAAGTTTGTTGTCACTATGGATTGCACTTTGCAACCAGTCCAATGTTTATCATATAGAATAGTGTTCCACGGATATTTCCGCCTCTCAAATTTCTCTATGTTGGAAAAATAGACATAATTACTGTGTGAGCACTATGTATATGAGATGTCACATCACACGCATCAAGGTGTTCTGATATATGTATATCTCCCTAGAACTTCCTAATTTCACGGGAGGTTCCTTCCTTATTGTGAAATTTAATCCCACTTATCACTGAGCACACGATCACACTATTGCGGCAGCGCCTCGTGACCATAATACTTAGTCTCTCTTTATAACGGACGAAATTAATATTGACTTCTGAAAAAAAAAAAACAGTAAATGCGCATTACATATAACACCAAATATTTCTGTGCCGTAATCGCCCTGTTTTGTTAAGTTCCTGTAGACCATATTCTACTTAATACTAGTTCTCAACACAGACCAGTTCTCCTCACACAAATAATACCATTGTACAAATTACCTTAAATTACACACTTACAAATCTTACATGGCGAGGCCGTAAACAGAAATCACGTGTGCTGTTATGTATGAGTTTCATGCAGGACTGTCTCGCATTCTGATGGCCCATCTTTTGTCCCGTGGACGCCTTAAGCAAAAATACCCTGTCCAAGCGCTCACCCATCTCTTGGGGACAAATGGGAATTCACCAGCGCTACCAAATTCTGGCCTTGGTGTATCGAGACATTTTAGTGCTCAAGAGCATCCGACAATCCCGTCATATTTCCCTGTACCTTAAAAACTCTCATTTAATTACATACTACCCCCCTATGTGACTTCTGATACGCCTGCCTGGAAGACCATCTCTTCCCACGCACCAAATACCACACTTACTCATTTGATAGGCTGGCTCGCCAGCTAAACATCCTCAGTTTATGACACATCGTTAATGTCATCACTTTGCTCCGCTAGCATATTTCTCAGTGTCTGTAACGATGCCCTGTTGCTACTGTCCACACATGCACATATTAAAATACCGTCCTCTGCTTTAACCACAGGATAATCCCTACATAAATTAGTGTCCCTCGATAGCATGTCTGCAAGAATGTTATCTTTACCTTTAATATATTTTACTGTGAATTCGTATTCCTGCAGAGCAAGAATCCACCTACTAACTCTGTTAGAACTGAGTTTACAAGTTCTCATATACAGTAATGCATGGTGATCTGTGTGGATCTCAAATTTCCCCCCTACTAAATACATTCTAAATTTCCCTAAACTGAAAACAATTCCTAAAAGCTCTAACTCAGTAATCGTGTATCTTTTCTCTGCTGCTGTCAGTCCTCGCGAGGCTAAAGATACAATGCACAGATTACCCTCATCATCTTTCTGACATAATACTCCAGCAATGCCTATATGTGAAGCATCTGTCATAACCACATATTCTTTATCTTTTAACGGATATTTCAGCACTACAGCTTTCTCAAAACCTTCCTTCAGCGCTCAAAAAGCCTGATCATGCTTGGACTCCCATCTCCACCGAGTCCCACTTTTAAGCAATTCCCTGAATGGTTCTACCAACCCTGAGTATTTAAGAACGAACCTCCTGAAAAAGTTGCAAATTCCCAGGTATGTTTTTAACTGTTTAACATTCTGTGGAACCTCTGCGTTAAGTATCTTATTAACCCTACTTTCTTCTGGTGTTACACCTCTACTCAACACTCTATGACCTAAAAATGTCACTTCTGACTGACAGAATGACGACTTAGACAGCTTCAAAGTGAACCCTGCCTGATCTAACTTCTGCAAAACTATATCTAAATGACGTAGATGCTCCTCAAAACTGAGTGAACTAATTACCATATCATCTATGTAAATGGTTACAAACTCTCCTGTGTCATCCCCTAATGCGATGTTTAAAGCCCTAATTAAAGCTGCTGAACTACTCTTTAACCCATAAGGTGTTCTACAAAATTGATAAAGGTTATATTTATGACTAAAAGCTGTAAATGGTCTATCTTCGTACATAAGTGGCACTTGCCAAAAACTGGAACTCAAATCTACACAAGTGAAATACTTCTTCCCCTCAAATGTTTGCATTAATTCCTCTATTGACATAGATTTCAGCTGATCTGAACTAATTCTACTGTTAACCAAACGAGCGTCTAAACAAATACGAACTGTGCCGTCGGTCTTGGGTACCGTGATCAAAGAATTAACATATGGACTGTTAGAGTGCTCAATAATCCCATCTTCAAGCATCTGATTAATTTGTGCCTCAACTGCACTCTGATAAGCAAAAGGTACAGGATATCTATGTCCTGTGAATACTGACCTATCAATAACGTTCAATGAATGGGTATAGCAATTGGCCATACCAATGCGATCCTCAAAAACTCTTCTATTACACAATAACACATCATAGAGCCGAACACATTGTTCCACCTCTATATTTCCCTGAAATGCAGCATCACGTAACGAGTCCTCTAGACTTCCGTTCGTAATCACACTGCCCACTAAACATGGAGAACCCCGCTCTACGGCTGGCGATATCTCATTTAAAGTACAAATCACACCTTCAATACTACTTCCCTGAATATGGTCATTGAACGCTACTTCTACTTCAGAATCTCCCCATTTAAATTTCAAACTCCCTACATCATAACATAAGTTACCAGACACTCTACTTAGCCACTCTGAACCCAAGATAACACTGAATACTAAATTTTGAATTACAAGGCAAATCTGCTTCTCTACATGATTATTAATTTTAATGTCTACTAAAACTTGCTTAGAAATTACTTTAGACCTCTTCCCAACAGCTGTGATAACAAAAGTGCTTTTAATTGGCATCTCCTCGAAATTTACTCCAGTTCCTTTCATTTTATCATAAAATGCACTACTTATGCAACTCTTCATACAACCACTATCAATTAAAACATCTGTGTACGCCTCGGACACGTTAAATTTAACTATGGGGCTCTTACTAGCCACTTCCTGAATAATACCTTCATCATTTAGTTCACGTAATAATTCATTTCTTACATTTAGGTCATAGGGTTCCTGTATAAGTGTATGGACAGGGCATGCTACAGACTGAGATTCTGACCTTACTTCGCAGCCTGGTTCGCGTTTAAAGCATTGCTACCGCTTGGTGTAGTACTACTGACTACTGCACTGGTCTGGTTGTTCTGGGTTGTATTAACGGTATCTCTCTGTCCGTTATTACCATTGGGCTGATTCCCTCCTTGACCCCTGTTCTGGTTATAATTATTATTATTATTATTATACCGCCCTTGGTTACCCCTATAATCGTTATTTCGGCCTTGATTTCCCCTGAAATCATTATTTCTACCTTGGTAGTTCGTACCATACCCATTTCCTCTGTACTGGTTATGCTGATTATTATTATTATTACTATTTTGGTTCCCCCTATTTTGAACGCTGGCCCCCTTCGCCACTGTTCCCTTGAACTTCCTGGTTCCTATTCTCATTAGGCCTGTTATTATTGTTACCCTGGTTCCTACCGAAATTCTCCTCGTAACCGCCTCTTCCCAGAGCATCGAATGTACTCAATAAATTCTCCACTTGTGAGATAGATTTAACATTTTGGATACAGGCAGCTTCTTTGATTCTGTATGGAAAATGTCTTAGTAATAGCCTGACTACATCACTCTCCTCCTTCAAACCATCTAGATATTTGCACGTTAATACCTGTCCTAAAAAGTACTCGGTCATAGTGTAGTTGCCTCTCGGGTTATATTTCCCACACACAATTCCCTCATGATGCTGAGACTGAATGACCTCATTCCAAAATTTCTCACAAAATTTAACTTTGAAATCTGTAATATTCTCAAAATTGTCTCTGTAGACAGCAAACCAGTTTCTCGTCTCCCCTACAAACGCTTGCTCTAAAATTTCAACTACCTGGCACCACTCAACACTACCATCTTCCAGCCTCTCCCCGAATTTATTTTCTATAGTATTCATGAACTCCATTGGACAACCCTGCCGATTACTAAATTTGCCTAGTTCTATTTCCCTGTGTGTGCTATTCACATAAACTGGCCTACTCTGGCTATTTTCCTGCCTAATTCTAGCTTTCAACTTCTGTTCTAATTCAGCAATTTTCTCCTCAGCTTTTCTTTCGATATTAGTTACAGTTAACCTAATGCTCCCTTCCGATGCTTCAACTTTACCACTTAACTGAGCTTGTTTCTCACTAATCTCATTAATGCTTTCCTTATTCCTCTCCCTTAAAGTATTAACTTCAGTGATTATTTCTGCATGTACTTTATCAATTCTTCCCCCCAGCTGTTCTTTAACCTCTTTTGTTGCTACCTGAATCTTATCAATTTCTCCCCCCAATTGCTTTTTGACCTGCTGTGTTTCAAGTTGCACTAGTTCTTTTAAATTTTCAGCCTGTGTACCGATTCTACTTTCTAACTTCCCCTGTACATTTCCAAATTTTCTGTCTACATCTGCAATAATCTCTTTAGCCTTCTCTTCCATCACCCCTCTGATCTCACCTCTAATCAGCTCAAATTTATCACTAATTTCCCTACTGTTTTGTTCAAGTTTAGTATTTAAACTATCGCTCAATTCCCTATTACTCTCTTTATTTTCCCTACTATTTTGTTCAAGTTTAGCGTTTAAAGCTTCAGTACTCTCTTTATTTTCCCTACTATTTTGTTCAAGTCTAGAGTTTAAAGCATCAGTACTAATTTTGTTTTGTTGCATAAATTGGAGAAGCAAACTCTCTAACCCTGCTTGACTGTTTTGATTACCCCCCTCAGTATCGGGATTTACCTCCGACATCCCTGTACTGCTTTCATTTCCAAGACTAGCCATACAGCTCGTATCTTCACTATCCAACTGGTGACCACTACGCAACTTCATCTCTTCCTCAACACTACCCATGCTGATACACACCGATAAATGAAAAACCCCCAAAACACAGGCACAGAAATATATACCCTTCTCCTTCCACAAATGTTATTAGGTTTTCAGCCCCAAGTTGTCGGCGACAAATGTAGCAGTTTATGGCCCTCACTTTTGCGTGACAAATGTAGCAGTTTCGCTAGCCCACACGTTGAACGACAAGTGTAACGGTTTGACTGCCCCTAACTGTTGGGTGATAAATGTAACCGTTTACCTTTGCCTAAGCTATGTTGTTTTAATGGGCGTCAAGACCTCAACGCAATGTTGAAATCTAAATTTGTATTTAACAACGTCTAGCTCTGGTAGAACACCTTCAAGAATCTATTCACTCAGATCGTGGTATGATTTGATCATTAACCCAACAAACAATTGTATCAGGAGAAGGAATTGGTCTATATCTAATGCTACCTACTGAAAGCAAAGATTGCATTGTAAAAGAAATGAATTTATTATATAAAACAAGTATTGCAAAATTAATAATAATAATAAGTTTAAAATTTAAATTGGAGCGTTGCGATTTTAATATTACCGATAGAAAATTACGTGAAAACGGAGTCTGATAAATTATTGATTTTACTCTTATTCCCAAGCTATGAAGTTACTGAAATATGAAATATAAAACAAAGAGAAACGAGAGATTGCGTATTTCTGCGTCATTCGCGCTTACCACTGGAAATTGCCGGAGCATTTCCCTCGTACTGGATGATGCTGTGAGCTTCACACAGTCTCCTGGACGTCGTCATCTTCGTCGATGTTTGATGATATACTGGTAGATTTGAAGATTTATGGTCCGAACCTCGGAACCAACACGTACAACCACAACGGTTAAGTTTCACAAAGATAGTCCTCCACTGCACGGAACATCGGAGCGACTCCCGCGTGCAACCATACTCGGCAAGTTCTACACAGATTGTTCTCGCTCCACGGCGCGCCGAACGATATATGCACCCGTCGGCTCCCCACCTCGGTACCGACTTCCAGCTTACGTGGTCTCCACTGATTGGCTGCTCCCCACGCGCTACTTCCCCTTCTCTGGCTCATTACACACGGCGCGCGGATGATGAAGTCGATTTCCGTTCCAACTATCCACCTTTTCTTGACGCTGCGACCCAGCCTTGCGTAATACTTCTTGACAAGAATCAGCCTGTATCTGAATTTCCAGTGAGTCATGTCTCTCATAATATCCTAACTGACGAAACTCCGTAAAATTCCGTAATCACATAATTTTCTATGATATTGTCTTTCGTAATAATTTGCTTGATAGTGTTTTCTAAGACATAGAAAACCTATCTGTATGCTTATAATTTTTTATAAAATGCTCCGAAAAATATCTTAATAATAATTATAATAAATTAATAATAATAATAAATTAATATGAAAAATTCTCTTGGCTGAACAATTTGCCGCGTAAATAAATATAGAATGGCTACCTACTGACTTATGCCAGTGGCATAAAAACCCCTCGAAAAACACGTTACAGATTGTTCCAAATATCGGCAAATTAGTGGCTTCAAAGCTATGCCAAAGATAAAGAAAGAATGTTGAAAATTAGTGCAAAATCAGGAGCACAATAAAACTATTATTTCTGTCTGTGCACAAAATTGGCATTATTAATATTATTCGTTTTCATACCGGTACGCCGCCTGACGCACGCCGATTTGCCCAGCTCCATTCACCAAACAACAACACGACTCTCGCCTCGCTAAGCGCTGCCCCTACACATTCCTCTCCTACAGCAGAGCACTGGTGTTTTACCAGTGCGGGCCGGTGCTCGCGAAGCACCTGAGTTGGCGTGGCCTGGTGTAAACTAACTACAACTTACAATGAGCAAAGAGAGAGAGAAAATAGAAAAAGTACAAAATATATCTCACAATCACCAGTTTCTAGTGCAGTAGTGAACAGCTCAAACGGTATCAGTGGCTCCTTCAGCTCCCTGAAGAACAACTTGAGAGCACCAGTCAGCACATGAACATCCTCTTCCCTCTCCAAGACCTGCAAATTGTTCTGGTCCACCTACAACAGATACAAACAATACATGTGACCTACTGTGATGCTCTATTCACAGAAGCATTTAAAGTTTCATGTATATTTTAAACAATTTTAACAGTTTTAATTTTTCATAAATCATCTTCTGCCAGGCCTTCACTCTCTCTCACAATGCTTCAACTGATTTTGGGAAAATGTATTTACTCAGTGAAATTTATGGTGTAACATTATCACCAAGGACATTGTGAGAGAACGGAACCTGGAGTGGAGTTCAGTGGTTGACAGACAGAGTAAAGTGGAGGGGTGTCATTTTAGCTCCAACCCAGCCCAAGCTGGAAAATGGAAATTGATGATGATCATTACCAAATATTTGCAGTGATCACCCCACACTATACAGGGTTTATCTGAAATATGTTTAATGAATGGCAGAATGGATATTTCTGAAAGTCATAGAGAGGGATATTTTTGTACCAGTGTGAAGTCATGTTTCATTGCCGAGAAAATAATGCCACAGATCATCGAATCCATTCCCTTAGAGCAGCGTTTCCCAAACTGTGGTACGCATACCACTGGTGGTACGCTCGTACTGCTGCAGTGGTACGCGGTGATGTTGCGAAAAATTATGAAAAATGTACTTGTGCGAGACTGCATTTTCTTCACTTGTTTATCTCAAGAATAAATACCGGAATAGGCTCCTTACAGTGCAAAGCGATCTTCGTTTGAGACTCAGCAATCTTGAACCAGACATTCCTATGTTGGCTTCTAATATTCAAGCTCACATTTTACATTGAAGTTGTTAGTTGAACTTTGGTTTTTATGTTCAATCATTACGAGTTCTTTTATTAATATTATTTGTACAGTGTCATTTCTGAATGTTTGAATTGAATACTTAGGCCTATTATAATACATAATAAAACAACACAACACACTTTTTATTATTTGAACTTCAACAGTCTAACTCTAACAAACACAATTTACAATCCGTCTATTGGTCTACTACGTAGTGGTGGTGGTGGGGTGGGGGTTCTAGTTACTATATCTCCCAACCACTAGGTGGTACGCGAGAGATTCTCATCCCTTAAAGTGGTACACACACAAAAATGTTTGGGAAACACTGCCTTAGAGCATGCTTCAAAATTGCAAAGATGTGTTCTATGAATGAATAAGAATGCAAATTACTGTATCACAGGTTCACAGTAAATAAATTTGCTTTGTGATATTAAGGGCTTGTACATCATGAAAGTATTAGAACGATCGTACTGTGGCAGCACGTGATGTGATTGTCTGGGGAAGATTGGGTCAGACGTTACGAGCTGCTATAAAAGAAAAGCGTAACCACAGACTATGGTAAGGAATATGCATGGCTATATTTTGCCCATGAAGCAAACAGTGTATATTGTGATAATAATGACCATCTACTGCATATGCAAGTTTGTCCCAGTGTACACATCCTACTGTCTACTCTGCTCCAACTACGCTTGCTGTTTTTACACCCGCCACATGCTTTAGAGGTTTTGTAACACTTTTACAGCCAAGTATCTCTTCGAAACACAATACTTCCCACATATGCCACTTCAATTCCTTCAGAGATGTCCGTTCTGATATTCGTTAAAAGTATTCAGATGCACACTGTATTAATATAAGGGTTGATCGAATGAAACAGAGTGATGTTTAGAAATGAACACAATATGTATAGGACAATACTGTATGCACTGTTGTAATATGCATACATGTAATATTCGATTGGAGAAAGCTTGAATCAAATAATATGAAAGATCAACAAATCGATTGGATTTTATTGTATTGATTTATTTATCGTATGGTATGGCACACACTTACATAATAATACATCATAATCTTAAAGAAAAAAAAAAGAACAGATAGTATCATAATTTAATATCTAAATTCAAAATATAGTCCACTGATGCAGGAGTCACTGAGAGAAAATCCAATATGTTGCCACCATAGGATCTTAGAGGACAGTCCTGAATGATGTGCCTCACCGTTTGTCTATCGGCTCCACAGACACACTTTGGAGAGGGTAACCTGTTCCACTTGAACAAAGAGTCCGCACAAACACCAGAATTGGTCCTGATCCGGTGTAATTTTGACCATATCCGCCGAGGAAGATCATGATGAAGATGATAATTGTTTTAAGGGGCCTAACATCTAGGTTATCGGCCCCTAATGATCTGGGTGATAGCGAAAATGACAATGAAATGGAAACCAGAGCGAAAATTAAGTGAGACGGAAAATACTTACAAAAAGGAACTCAGATTGAAACAACTCACAAAAGGTTCGAACAAAAGGGAATTTAGAACGAAAAGATTCACAAAAGGAATAGATTGAAAAATACGTACAAAATGTAGGCTAGGTTCAAAATACGTACAAAATGCAATGTAGAGTCGAAATACTTACAAAATGCAATCGAAATTCAAAATACTTACAAAATGCAAATGAGATCGAAAATACATACAAAATGCAATTGAGGTTCAAAATACTTACAAAATGTAATTGAAATTGAAAATACACAATGCAATTCAGATTGAAATATCCCATTTTCAAACCAAAATATTCACAAAGTGCAATTGAAATTCAAAATACTTACAAAATGCAATTGAAATTGAAAATGTTTACAAAATGCACGGTAGATTCAAACTATTCATTTGGATTGACAATACTTACAAACTGCAATTTAGATTGAAAATACTTGACAAAATGTAATTTAGATTCAAAATACCCACAAAATGCAATTGAGAATCAAAATACTTGCAAAATGCCCACCACACAAAATGCAATTTAGATTTAAAATTCTTGTGAAATGCAGTTTATGTTGAAAATACAAAATGCACTTGAAATTCAAAAATCTCACTAAAAAGTCCTGAGCCTACATTGAAAGACTTACTAAAAAGCAATTTAGATTGTTAATCTTTACAAAATGCAATTGAGGTTGAAAACAATTGCGAAATGCAATTTAGATCGAAAAAACTTACAAATTGCAACGTAGATTAAAATTACCTACAAAATGTAGTGTAGAAACACGGGGAGCCAAGTAACAAAAACAGTGCGGGAATCTTAAAGAGAAAAGGAAATATAATGAAAAGAAAACAAGAGGTCTGACCCATCGAAGAAGGAGGGATCAGGAAAGATGAGACAAGGGCCAATTAAGGCGGGAAAGTGAAATACTCCCTAGGCCTCGGATACCCTAATACCGTAGGGGTCGGAAAAGAACAAGAGTTGACCAAGGGAGGTTGACAGGAAAGAAGACAGAGAGGAGCCCGGCACAAGTAAGTGGAAGCAATGCCGGACTCAGCTGGGGTCCCGTGGTCACCAACCCACGTCCCACAAGATGTCAGCCCCTGGGGAAGAGGAAGATCAAAACCAGGTACTTTAGATGTGACAGATGGCATGTCTTGGCACTCCTGTGGAGCGAAAATCTTCCAATCATGAAACCACTGCTGGACTATGTCAAAGTTCTCATTGATAAGTCTCGTAGCTGTCTTCACAGGGGGTTGCCTTGAGCGAAGTTTGGGTAGACAAGCAGCAGGTATATCAGCATGAATAGGGTGATCCTGATTTTGATGTATCTTGTGGTATGTTTTGACCAGGATATTACACCTGCAGAGATGGGGTGGAGGAATGTAGCTCAGAACAGGAAGCCATTGAATAGGGGTGCATTTAATTGTACCAGATATCAATCGCATGGTCTTGTTGATTTCAATATCGATCTTCCCTAACTTTTATTGTAATTGATGGTGGAAAGAAGATGACTTTGTCCATCATAAATGCGAGCTATTCATACCACCAGTCGATTCGTAAATATGAGTGGGTCGCGAAGATCTTGCACTGCCACTTCAATCAATCAAGCTCGAAAAGGGAGCGTTAACCTGTATCTTGTAACACATTTATATTTAAGATTTCTTATTTTCTACCAAATAACAGATAGTGGAACTATTTCAATTAATTTAGTAAATATTTAGAATGAAAAATCTTATTACCAGCATTTCATTCGTATTTCACATTTTAGGGTGAAAATAACACATTTTGCAAAATAATTTTATTTCGCAATATTTCATGGCTTCAATATAAAAACAAGATGTTCAGTAAATAACATATAGCCTACTTTCTCCTAAATGCATGGGTATAGTTATAATTCTTTGTCCTTTTCAAGGAGTATAATTGAATGTTGGTTATAGTAGCTTGTTGAAATACAACGTGCTATACGGATATTAAACGTTGATTGATTGAATCCTCATCTGAATTATATATACACTAATACAGCCATCACATTAACACAGGTTATCAGACAAAATTCAACACTCACCTAAGTACACGGGGCTAAATGACCATGTCAATGCATTTCGAATGAAACAACAACAGCTCGCTACCCAAATCCTTCCTTGTATAAAAGTACACACACTAGTAATGCCCGTTGCTCACGGTAAAATGTTTCTTAAAATTTATTTTACAACTAATTTTATAAAAATTTGACGAAAGCAAGCTGTGTTGTTCACGGTAAAATTATTTTATAAAATCCGTGGATGAATCAGGATCGCCATCTACCGATAAACTTCTGAACCAAGAATCAGCTGTTCAACACACATTGGTTTGAGAGTATGGCTCCAACAAAAAAAGCAAAAATTGCTACTTTAGCTACAATTATATGTCGTCGAGTGGTAAAAAGGAAGAAAAGAAATGCTAGGAAGTGCTGGACTCGAGAATGGATAAAAAGAAGAGAAGAGTAGAGGAATGCTGTCCTTGGTCGAAAATGAGTTGAGGTTAGAAGATCAGAATTCATATAGGCATTTTCTAAGAATGGAGGAAAGCAGTTTAAAAAAAAACTTAGATCTTGTTGGTCCCAAAATTATTCGACAGGACACTAACATGAGGCAAGCCATTTCTCCTGAAATGAGACTGCAAGTGAGTTCGAAGCCCGTTTATCTTCGCCTTCACATCAGCCTGGCTTGTGTTCGGTCGAATTTGTGAAACATATTCGACGATTGAGATTTCTGCCTCCCTTCTTGCATTTCTATTGTGGTATATGGGCGTTTTAACCTCATACAAACACGGATATTTCTGGTACTCGTCCAGTAAAACACTAAATGCTTCCTTAGTCCAGCCGGAGCCTGCCATTTTCGAAGTGTTTGTTTACAAGCGAGCTTCACAATCTTCTCACCACATGGCGCCAGGAACATCGTCATGTCAGCTTCCCTGATTGGTTCGTTTCGCAAAATTAATTTTACGGAATAGAACATGTCCTATTTTGTGGAAAGTTTTATCAAACGTTTTATAAAACTTAAATTTGACCGTGAGCAACAGAAATTTTATAAAATTAAATTATTGTACAATAAATTTGAAGGAAAATTTTACCGTGAGCAACGGGCATAAGCCTACAGACATCACAGTGACGTAGGTTATCACACAACTTCTACACACACCCAAGTAAACGGGACTACAAGACCATGATGCTGCAAAACCCCTAATGAATCAACAAAAACAACAACAATAGTCTCTACTGCGGATCAAGATCAACGAATATTAATCGCTGTATTCGAGTGTTGAAATATGTGGTATTATAAGTATATATATAATATTTTCGATTGAAAATAACACTATATATGCTTAACATTATAATGTGTGAGTAGTTATAAATAAATACCAAAAAAACGAAGTAAAAAATTTGAACCTGCAGGGATTTGATCCACGAACCCCAGACTATGAGCCCAAGTCACTACCATTACGCCACGGATGCGCTACGATAATACTTGATCAACAACTGGTTTAGTATAACTGTATCATATTTAGTGTTGAAATCAACGATTTCATTACAGTTTTCTGGTGTTTTTATAAACCATTTGATACTAAATATGTATTATTTTGTTCAGTGCATTCCTAAAAGGATATAAACTTAGGAAGTTACGGAAATATAAGTATTTACGAGCAAAAATAGCAGCCATTTTGACAATGGGACGGCACGAGCCCACAACGATATAGCACGGTAAGGCTGACCTGTTTGTCACTTCTACGGTTACATATTCTATTATAATATGCTAATATCCTACTGGACACCTCTTTGAGGACAGATTAAACTTCCCTATGTATGATAAGCTGAATTGTTGAGGGAAGGCCTTGTTGAATCGTAAGTTACGGTTAGGCTATAACACTTGTATGATTCATACATCCACCATCTTGAAACTATTGGGCTGACGACCTTCTAGTTCGGTCAAAAGACGATTCCCACATAAAGGCATGTTGTTGTAAAATTTGGTAGAGATCAGATGAATAGGTTAATCGTAATTTGATTTAAGCTTTGAACATTTGGGTGGCCGCCATTACGTTTCCGTCACGATGGCGGCAATATAAAACATGACAATGAGATATCCTTTGCTAGTGCTACCTCTGTACCAAATTTCGTTCAATTCGGTTTCACCGTGTTTGAATTGATAAGGGGAGGGAAAGACATGCAGAGTACCCACACACTCACAGACAGACAGACAGACAGACACACACACAATTTTTGCCCTGTGTTGATCTCATAAGTCTACTTTCATTTTTTGCAAAAATCGAAAGTAGGCTAAAAGTAGCATATTTGGGGCAAATATAGCTTTGTGATAACATATAAGTTTGTTGAAAAATTTTGCGGGTATCATTAAAACCAAAAATCTGGGGCTCTAATAATAACTAGTTTCAACAGACACACTTACCTCCAATCGGATTTTCTGAACATGAGATAGATTCCCTGAAGCCCGATATAAGCCATCTGTCTTCATGTTTTCTTCTTTTCCTTCAATTGTACTAATGCATAGCTGAACAAATTTTGGGATGCGAGGATGTTCCAAGGAACAGACTTTTTCCAAATGGTTGTCAAACACTGGCTCATCTGAAAGATGTAGAGCAGACA
Organism: Meconema thalassinum; assembly: GCA_946902985.2. Lineage (NCBI taxonomy): Eukaryota > Metazoa > Arthropoda > Insecta > Orthoptera > Tettigoniidae > Meconema > Meconema thalassinum. The sequence continues at coordinate 1,303,689,235 of OX336389.2, read as the reverse complement.
ATGCATTTTATTTTTAATAATGAACAACATAACATTAACAAGATGCAGTGGTGAATTTAAAGCCATAGCATTGGCATTGTGCTCTGTGATTGCATGGTTTATAGGCGGCTGCTTGGTCATAGAAACCAAGTTCCTGCACATCAAACAGTCATAATACTAGGAGTAGACCCAGAAGAGGTGCGGAATTCCTGTGCAAAGATGGCAATGGATGATTGTAAAGTATCCCGCATGAGCCTCTTCGACAGTCGACGGTTCCTGAGGGTCACCATGGGCAGTCATCCTTCATGTCCGTCACATTTCCAATTCATTACCACATGAAAATCTTGTGCACGGACTTCTTACAACAGCGGCATCCACTGACTTCACCACATTGAAAATCAGCGAGTTCCACAAAATGTCCCATTCTGCTGTCTTGCACTGTGCCCACTGGCCATGTGTTCCATGCAGTAGAGGGCTGTGTTTTGTCACCCACTAGCGGAAACTCACGTTCCAGTAGGGGAGGGGGGTGTCAGGATAATCCTGATCACATAGTTTATGCCTTATCAGCATGTACTAGCCAGTGTCTTGGTGAGGTGTACCATACCAAATGATAGCCCATTGGTACACCCGGTCAAAATACTGGCAATTAGATTGAGATGTCTGAAAACCACTAATTCTGACGGTGATAGTTGTTTGAAGGGGTGGGACATCAAGGTCATCTGCCCAAGCATTAATCCTTCTGAATTAATATTCACTACATTTGTTGAGATTAAAATACAGTGCTCACAACCCACAAGAATAAACAAGCTAATATTGTTGAAGACATTCAAGGATTGCTGTACATAGGCATAGCGGAACATCCTATATTGACAACAATTGAAAAAGCCACCTGACATTTGTATGTAGCAACAGGCATGTGGTAACAATACAGTCCAGTAGTGCACTCTGGTCTCTACTCCTGGCACAGAACATAGTTCTACCCCACCCCAAATATATGTCCATATTGTAGACTTCTTCAAGCATATAAATCACAACTAAATTGCAAGACAGTAACACATACTCTAAATTGCCATGCATCAATCAAAACCTGAAGAGTAAAAAGCAAACATAATATTACTAATATTTACACATCGGCACCTAACTCACAGCAGAGAAAATGCTGTTGATTCTTTTAGGGTCTTTGCGACATTATGATCACGTAACCCCATGCACTTGGGTGTGTGTAAAATTTGTCTGATAACCTGTCACTGTTTTTATTTTTTTAGCGTATGGCTTTTTAGTGCCGGGAGTGTCCGAGGACATGTTCAGCTCGCCAAGTTGTAGCTGCTTCTATGCGGACACCCATTGGGTGAGCTACAAGTACCGTCACGTGTGGAGTTTTGTCTGGGGAGGAAAGTTTGAATGTAAGGACGAGGAGTTGGAAGGTAGCGGCTGTGGCCTACAGTTAGGGACCAACCCCGGCATTTGCCTGGGAGGAAGATGGGAAACCACAGAAGACCATCTTCGAGGTTGCCAGCGGGGGGATTCGAACCTCCTCGCCTCCCGGATGTGAGCGTCTGCCAGTAGCCATGCCGTAACAACCATGGCCAACTCACCCGGTACCTGTCACTGTGATGTGTGTATTTGTAACTGTGGTAGGATTTGGGTAGTAAGTGGCCGTGGCCTTAAGTTAGGTACCATACTGGCATATTCTTGGAGTAGAAGTGGGAAACCAAGGAAAACCACTTCCAGGATGGCTGAGGTAGGAATTGAGCCACCTCTTTTCAGTTTTGCCTCACGAGGCTGAGTGTGCCACGGTCCAGCCCTCAGACTAGAATTAAATTTTTTGGCAGAGCCGGGAATCAAACCCGAGCCTCCGCGGTGACAGCCAAGAATGCTAGTCATTATGCAACGACGTGGACAGCAGAGAAAACATTATCACAATAAGATCAAATAGATGTTTGCCTTAAAGGCAACAAGTATTTTTACATTTGCTTCTCTGACTGCAGCAAAAAATATTTTTCTGCAATAATTCACAATTTTTCACTATACTACGTATCTGCCTTTGTAGATGTAGATGTACAAGGGCTGTTCAATAAAGAATGTTTTTTTTTTTTTTTTTTGTGGCAGCATACTCTACTCATCCTCCAAATTGAAGACCTCGTTTCCAAAACTCACTAAGTCAAAAATGATGATTTTTCAGGACAGACAATTTTTGAGCCGAAGCCTACATTGGCAATATTACTTCATTATGAAATAAAGAGACGTTTTTCAAATTAATATGAAGTACAATGATAACTAACCAAAACCCTATTTTGAAGTTAGTAACGTTAAAATGCTAAATTTCCAAAAGTAAAGTAAGTCCCTTAGACTTAGCAGAGTTTGGAAGACATAACGGCCTGACTTAGTACAGTTTTGGAAAAATATACGATATCCCACGTTACAATTTACGATGACATAGTGAGTTCTGGAATAAAATATTAGTAACGTACATAGGTCTACACATTACGAACAAGATCCAACGGATTTCCCAATTTCGTCCAAAACTGACTTAGTGAGTTTTGGAAATGAGCTCCTCAATTGTAATGGTCTTCCTAAAAGTAGTCCCCACCGGATGCAATGCACTTGTTCCACCTTTTATTCCAGTCTTCAAAGACATGCTGGAAGCCATTTTTTGATAGGTCCTTCAAAATCATCTCTGCTTCTTTCACCCGTTATTCTGATGATGGAAAACACTTTCCACCCAGGTGTTTCTTCAGAGTAGGGAATAGAAAAAAGTCACATGGGGCCAGGTCTGGACTGCAGAGAGAATAAGGATCCCATATTGATTTGCACGAGATATTAAGCAACAACATTTCGGATGTGTAGTCTTGCATTATCATAGTGTAGCATCCAGTCTGTTGCTTTCAAATATGTTTTTTTGATTTTTCAGAACATCCCTATATAGCATACTCCAGTTACAGTCATATGTGCTGGTACAACATGCTGATACACCATTCCCTGAATAACGAAAACTTATATGACTATAACTTTCCCAACAGAGACCACCATATTTCTATTTCATTTTTATGTTGGTGACAATGGATATTTCCATACAGAACTTTGCTGTTTGCTTTCAGAATCATAAAGGTGGCTGCGTGGCACAGTCGGTAGAGGTGCTGAGCTTCTAACTGAAAGGGAGTGGGTTCGATATACACCCAGGTAGTGGATTTTAGAAACAAAACTACCACTTTTGGAAATGCAAATAGCCCTGGGGTTCACTCAGCCTACAACAGAAATGAGTACCAGGGCAATTCCTGGGAGCAAAGACAGCCGGGCATGGAGCTGACAACTAGTGCCGATGTCACAAAAAGTGGAAGCCTCTACCTTCCACTTCCATGGCCTGTACGGTGTTGGCTTTGGCTTTTCAGAATCATAATGATGTAGCCAAGTTCCATTCACAGTTCAGTTAACACCTTCAAAAGAAATTCCTCATCTTCCTCTAACATCAACGTCAAATGCAAACAAACCCGCACAAGAACATATTGTTGTTTGGGTATAAGCGGTCCAGGAAACCCACCACGCACACACATATGTCTCATGGCCAATTTTTCTGTTACCAACATATGGGTGGCACTCTAATGATATGTGCATTATTTCTGATAGTGTTCATAATGTTATGCGATGACATTCTCGAACAAAATAATAATAATAATATCGTATGGCCTCGGGCAAGCTTTGTTATTTGACACCCAGAGGGCAGCTTGCATGTCAAATTTCGTCGTTCCTTGGAACGCTATGAAAGTCAAGGAGGTTAGATATCTTAGCTCCTTGACACTATAGCGTTTTCTAGTAGAGAATGGAGGAACTTTGTGGTGGCGGAAAATCCCGAGATTAATTTTGCCATTATGAACACGGCCCACTGAATTCAAATAGGTTCTTTAACATGCCAACAACGTATGACATGCATGTCGTGATTTTTGTCGCCTTTCAAAAATCACTTACCACGGCAAGGAGCGAACCTGCAAGCTTGGGGTTGGTAGTCCGACATGGTAACCACTCACTCACTGTGGCAAACTATTCTCTAACAATAGTAGTGTTGACTTTAGTGAGAACAGTGACCTGGGTCCACCTTCTTTTGAAATTGATAGTCTCCCCTCTTGGAACATTTTAAACCATCTTCTAGCTGTGCTATAGGGAAGAACAGACTCTCCATGAACCTTCTGTAGCATTCCATAGGCATTGGCTGACAATTTCTTCAGTCAAAAGCAAAATTTTAATGCAGCATATTGCTCGTTGCATGTTGCCTCCAATGTTCTTACAGGTGATACCTAACATGGCTGGTACTAAAACACCACTGGAATCAAATGAAACATTTACCACATATACATATTTTTAGCCTACTTTTCACATTTTGCAAAAATGAGGAAAAAGTAGACTTACGAGATCGATCCAGGAAAATGTGTGTCTGCCTGTCTGTCTGTCCATCTGTCTGTCTGGCTGGCTGTGTGTGTGTGTGTCCCCCCCCCCTATCAACTCCTAAACGGCTGCAGCAATCAAAACCAAATTTAGTATGAGTAAAGATGTGCACCGGAATATCTCACGTCCATATTGGAAAATGATGTCAGTGCTACCAACTGCTGAAAAAACGCACTAGAAATTTGAGCTCCATGTTGGATATCTTGCAAGATATGCATGGGAGCTATTCCAAAATTGGCACACATGTAGATAAGACTACTTCAGTTTAATTTCCAGGAGGCCAACCATGACAGTGTTGCCAAAATAATTTTAAGCCTTCTGATAGGTCCAATGTTTAAATGCATATAACTTCTACACTATCAATTGGATTTCAACCAAATTTTGTATGTAATATCTGTACATAAACAGATATGACTGAGCGTATTCTTATGAGCCACCAGGGCTGCCAACTGTTAATAATTGCTCTCTCTATTGTTTTTATCCAAATATCAATATATCAGAAAGTATGCAAGCCAACAGCTTTAAACTATGCACACGTATATTCTGACATTTTAGATTAATTTGGAGTGACTTATATACGTCAGTTCTACCAACATGATTATAAGCCTGCTGATAGTACCAATTTTTAAATACATGTAACTTCTATACTATCAGTTGGATTTCAACCAAATTTCGTATGTGCTATGAGTACCATAACAGATATGACTATAAGTATTGTTAAGAGCAATCAGGGCTGCCAACTGTTAATAAATGCTGTCTATTTTTTTTTACCCTAATATCAATATATCAGAAAGTATGCAAGCCAACAGCTCTATACTTTGCACACGTATAGCACCTGACATTCTAGATTAATTTGGAGTAATTAATACAAGGCAGTGCTGCCAACATGATTCTATGCCTGCTGATATGTCCAATTTTAAAATACATGTAACTTCTATACTAACAAATGGATTTCATCCAAAATTGGCACAACAAAATATCATAATATTTCAGATTATTTCTGACCAGCACATGCATGACATTGTTGGCAACATGCTTTTACGCGTGCTGATAGATCCAGTGTCTAACTGCATGTAACGTCCATTGGACTTCAACCAAATTTTGTATTCTGTACCTTAAGAGATGGAACTAAGAATATATTCAGTCACCAGGGCTGCCAACTGTAGTGCTCTATTAGGCTACATTATACCAGGTATATTTTGAACTAATTAGATATTTCGATATTACCAACTTAATTTCGTCATTATTCTAGATAGGTTCATATTCTGTAGAATATTCATTGGCATGAAAAGTAGGCTGTATAGTTCTTCACGGAACTTCTTGTTCTTCTTCATTTCCAGGTTCCAGTGATCTGGGCCAGGGCGTAAATCAAGGATCTCCATCCAAGGCCTCGACTCACACACTATCATATTTAGGCTATTTGTACGATGGGTTCGCCACACACAAAGGTAGACAAGGGCCAATTAAGGCGGGAAATTGAAAGACTCCCTAGGTTTCGGATACCCTACTACCGTCAGGGTCGGAAGAGAACAAGTGTTGACCAAGGGAGGCCAACACGAAAGATAACTGAAAGGAGCCCGGCACAAGTAAGAGTAAGCAATGCCGGACTCAGCTGGGGTCCCATGGTCGCCAAACCACGTCCCACAAGTTGTGCGCCCCTGGGGGGGGACCTTTTTCATAGCATGTTTAATTATTAGGAACTGAAAGATCCAAGATTTACATAATACAACTAGTTTCCTCATCTAGAACATTAATCAAGGTGGAGAAAATTGTCGTTACATAAATAAAACGTTTTTCCATGAAAATTTAAAAAAAATCATGAGCAACAAAAATGTAACACTGAATGAAAACATTTCTGATTTAAAACTGGAATCGGAAAGGCACTCAAGAGAATACAAACATAAACATACCACATATACATGACATATTAAATCAGGCGTAGGTGAAAATCGTGAAAAATTGGTCAGGGCCGGCAGATGTTGCACAATGTCTGACAATTACTTACCGTTTACTGCAGACAGAGGAGATATATCCTGAACTTTAGCTTATTATAAGCATTTAGTTAAAATCAGCATGTATTGTATGTCTACCCCTTATTATTCCCGTTTTTCCAACGGGGTCGGGGATGAGATGCGATGGAAGTCTTTGTGGCGATGGTTTTTACGGCCGGATGCCCTTCCTGACGCCAACCTCATGAGAGGAGTTAATGAGAGATGAAATGAATGATGGTGAATGAAACTGGGCAAGGATGTGGAAGGAAGCGGCTGTGGCCTGTCAGAAGGTACCGTCCCAGCATTTGCCTGGTGTTGAAAATGGGAAACCATGGAAAACCATTCCAAGGACGGCCGACGGTGGGGCTCGAACCCACGCGTCTACCGAGTCAGCAGAGAGCTTGGCCCCATGACCTAATGCTGAGCTTTAGCCAGCGTAGCCACTACTGTCGGTATTTAGTTAAAATCAGCATAATATTTAGAATGTCGAAAACAGTCATAATTTAAAATTGGTTAGATTTTAAAATTAAAATTACACTGAATACTTACCAAGAAAATAGATATCTAGCGACACTTGGGCTAGTCAACACGGACCCAAAAAACAATACAAAAATGTGTCTTTGTCAAATTAACAAAATCCAATAATAGGTAATATCAATATGTACAGTACAATAAGAAGTCAATAAATATGCACTCTAGAAACTGGGATTGAACCCAGGCTTCATTGGTGATACATGAAAATCTTAAATTGGCTAATGTACCACACATGAATGAAACATGTTTACTCTGTCTCTAAATGCAGCAAAACCAAGGTTTCGAAAATTACGAGATTTTTGTTTATCACGCAGCTCTGGTAGACTGAGATGATGATGATGATGATGATGATGATAATTGTTGTTTTAAGGGGCCTAACATCTAGGTTATCGGCCCCGTATGGTTCGGGTCATAGTGAAAGATGACAATGTAATGAAAACTATAACTAATACTAAATACAGACTTACAACTAAAAAACTAACTACAGACTTACATACTAGAAGAATAAATTGCAAACAAATAAAGAATAAGACAAAGGACAGGAGGAGAAGAAATGCCCTCAACCCGCACAGAATGCGGATTTAGGGACTTGGAAGGAAGGAGAGCCATGAAAGGCAGATAGGGAAGGGAAAGAGGAGAGGGTCCACCCCAGAGGCAATGGTAAGAGGGGAAACAACTGGACCCAGGTCAGGAATCCCTCAGGGTCGCCAACTCACGAACTCGCCAGCTGTGAGCCCTTGAGGATGTAGCACTATCGAGGGTGCATCAGAAGTGGTGGGGCTACATGCACCCTGCCTCCTTAAGGGCCTTGAGCAGAAGGCAGGAGATATCATGAAGAGAACAGAAGAGGTCTGACCCCTCGAAGAATGAGGGAACAAGAAAGATGAGACATGGCCCAATTAAGGCAGGAAAGTAAAAGACGCCCTAGGCCTTGGATACCGTCGGGGTTGGAAAAGAATACGAATTAACCAAGGGAGATCGGCAGGAAAGATGACAGAGAGGAGCCCGGTACAAGTAAGGTGGAAGTAATGCCGAACTCAGCTGGGGTCCCGGGGTCGCTAGTCCAAGTCCCACCAGTTGTGAGCCCCTGGGGAAGTAGACTGAGAAGGCAGGAGACAGCGTTCTCTGACAAATGTGTTTTCACTTTCAACCTTTGTATGAAAACAGTTACCAGCCTGTGTATCTTAACGAAGTGATGAGTCTGGGAATTCCTGTGTTCAAAATCTAAGTCCTACTATGCTCAGTTACTTCTGGGGGAAGATCAATATGAATAGTCATAAATACCTTTGTATATACCCTTGCTGGCAAGAGTCTCACGAGTTGGGCGACGATGGAAGAACCTTTTAAGACGATTACGAATCTTGGTTTGTTCTTCATTGCTTGACACCTGATCTTCAATGCTGCCATCATGGTTTTTATCTGTTGAGTAAGTTAATTTTAGCTGAACCATCGTATCCAATAAATACAGTACCAATAATAAGCCTGCTATTTAGGATTTAATTCATACAAAAATCCTACATAATAATTACAGAATTTTATCTTAAAATGTGTGTTAGCTTTATTGATTATGAAAGGCCTTTGATAAAATCGACAGGGAAAAGCTGTGACTCATAATGGAAAAACATGAATAGCCACTCCATTAAAAGGAGTATTTTTAAGTCATTATTGAGATACAGAAATAGCAATAGGCTTACAGTACACACAACTGGAGGAAATCGTAGTGAACCAAGGTGGTACTCCAAGGATGCAGTTTGTTTCCAACCTTATTCAATATACACATACAGTAGATGATATAATAACATTATGGAAACAGAAAGTACATCCAGGAATTAAATTCAATGATAATTTATACATAAACAACGTGCTGCTTGTAGTCTTCATAAGAGAGAGTAAACAAACTTCTAAGATCAAACTTTCTTTTAATGCAAGATAAGTAAAAAGTAGAATAGTAAAATAACTACCCAGAAAACATAAGTGATAACAATGCAAGTCAAATTTCCCTTCAATAAGAATAAAAATAATACTGCAGACAAATCCATAGAACAGGTATCCAGCTTTACATATCTCAGATGTGAGATAAGCTTTAATGATGGCAATGATGTGAGTAAAAACCTTCACAGATGTCAAAACACTTGATGACAACTGAGGAATCCAAACAAAGAGACCAAAATATTATTGGTAAGATTGTGGCTGTTATTGTTTTAATGTATGAAAGTGAGTTACATTTTAAGATTAGCAAATTACTATACAAGGCTGAACAAAATATGCAATGAAGAAATACGGGAAAAAACTGAATACATACATAAATCTTTATTCAAGAAACTGACCTTCAACAGGCTTGCCAAAACACAGTATAGTGGTTTAAATAATTATTGAGCATATAAATGGTTTCTCAAAAGGAGCATAGACCTGATCGCAGCCTCAGTGATTGATGCTAAGCAACTCTTTTAAGTTGGAAATGTTTCCATATGTTGACCAACAACTTGGGTACTCAATCAATGAAGGGATTCATCAGCACAAGAATTCATAGAAATAAAGAATGAACAACAATAGAAATCCAAAACAGGTACCTGTATATGAATATTAACCAACAGGCCTGGAGAGCTTCAGGAATACCATACAAGAGATGGACAGATGTTTGAGGTCAGAACAGGTGCAAGCCTAGCCGTCAAGGAGGAGAAGAAGAAGAAGTGGTTTCATTTAGGGGCTAATGGTATCATGGTCATTAACACATGTACATCTGGTCTAGGAAAGAGAAAGAGTGGCCTAAAATTAGCAGGTATCATGGCATTTTCCTGAAGTAGAGCTGGGAACCAAGGAAAACCATTTCTTGGATGGCTGAGGTAGGAATCGTACCCAATGACAAAATTGGTTGGGATGGACCTCCATTCATGGACAGCAGCAATTCTCATTGGGTTAAAAAAAAACATTTCTATGGATAAGGCATGACACCCGTCTCCAGTCAGGGTAAGATCATTTTATGCCCACAGTTCTGATGCAAGTTGGCAAAGCCAGAGAGCCATTGGGACAAGAGTATCAATATTTTCACTTAGACCACAAAATGTGGCCCAAGATCCTGAGGTGGACAATTTAACACTGATCTGTTGAGGCAGCTATACGTATATGTAACTTGTGCCCTTTTATTGATTCCCGGCTCTGGTCTAGGGTGAGAACTGGTTACATTCAGCCTGACCTATTTGACTACCAGGAATGGCATCAGAACTGTGGTCATAAAATTATCCTAACCCAGAGGAACTGGAGAGGAGTGTCATGCCTTATCCATAGAAATTGGTTTTAAACCCAATGGGAATTTCTGCTGTCCGTGAATTGAGGTACATCCCAACCAATTTTGTCATTTGAATATATGAACAAGATAAATGAGTTGGTTATTGTCACTAACTTATCAGTGTTCATTACTTACAATTAGTCCTGGCCTGCCATTAATATTCTGCAATGTCTGGTTATTACTAATGTGACATGTTTATTAGTAAAGAGAGTTTGGATATTAAACCTGCTATCTGATGGTTATAACTAAAACAGTCCACTTTCTCTTATGATTTATTATAACAATAGAGGTACATGACTCCAGAGCCTACAACACTCTCTCCTTTGGTCTCTCGTAGAGCCTCTTAACACTCAAAGACATTCGGACATTCCTCAAAGCACATTAAAACATCTTCCCTAAAATCGTAAAACCTTTTATAAAACTAATGACAACATGTGTATTCTAAACTTTATAGAAGAAAATGTGGATGTGTATCCAATAATTTTCTTTTTCTAATTCCATCCTTTACATGATATGGATTACATTGCATAATACCGTATATACCCGAATGTAAGACGAGGTTTTTCCCCACTTTTTGTGTTATAAAAATTTGGGGTCGTCTTATATTCAGGGTATTAAAAAAAAAAAAAAAAAAAAAATTCAAAATTATTATTATTTGCAAAGTAGTAGGCCTATGTGGTGTTGGCATCTTGTAACTCGCAACAAATCAATGCGTTAATGAAGCTTAAAATATGGTTTGTTATGTTTAATTACCATGCATATACAAATAGCGTACATTTTGAGGTTAGGATTTACGCATACACGTCATTTTAAGTGGATAAATTATATGTTCGAAAGCATACGGAAATATGTTTTAAAACAATCTTTACAAGAACAACCAGTCAGTTTTACGAGCAGTAATTGAGTGATCAACATATCTTGATTTAATAACGTCTCCCATTCTTGAACAAAGAAATTATAGAGTATGTCTTGGAAAAGCGGGCAGAGGGATTTCCGATAACACGAGACGTTATAAAAATGAAAGCATGACCTTGAGGGCATATATTGTGCAAGTTATGAGTTAGCGAGTATTTTTTTGAAAAAATCTGTAAGAGGCAGTTGATAACTTGGCCTCGTCTTATATGCGGGGTCGTCTTACATTCGGGTGTATACGGTACATATAAATACATCCAAATTAATGATGGAGTGAGGCTATTAATTAAAATTATTAAAAAATATTAAAATAATTTAATCTAACTTGGTAGAGGGAAACAAGGCTTTCACTGTTTTGCTGATATATTTAAAATTTATGTTTTCTAAATAAAACCCAGTGGAATGTGGCTGCTATCTGTTATCAGTGTACCCTGAACTGGTTATGGAATGCTCTTATTGACCTACTTCCTTCTTTGACAGTCCCTGGCCCTGGATAAAATTGTACAACTTGTAAGTGTATCATCAGGGTTTTATTTAGAAAAAAATACCCACAATTTTACACAAATCAGTAAAACAGTGAAAGCCTTGTTTCCCTTGACCAAGTTAGATGAAATTATTTGAATATTCTTTAACAATTTTCATTATTAACTTCACTCCATCATTAAGTAGGATGGATTTATTTGCATTATGCAATGTAATTCATATCATAATTATATCAAGGACATAAGTTTAAAAAAATAAAAAGTTTTTGGAAACACATCCACATTTTACTGCATAAAACTTAAAATACACATGTTGTCATTAGTTTTACAAAAGGTTTGATGATTTTAGGGATGTCTTTAAGTGTTAAGTTAAGAGGCTATATGAGAGTCCAAAGAAGAGTATGTTGTAGGCTCTCAGAAAATGTATGTTATATGTATCTTATAATAAATAATAAAAGAAATATATTGGTTTTAGTTATTACCATCAGATAACTAACAGTTCAATATGGATCCAAAACGAGTCGCTATGTTCCTAAATATCAAAGCTGTTTACCACAACTGAATGAGAATTTGTTCACTAACAGTATGCTATAATGCTGTGTACCCTGATCTGGTTATGGAATGCTCCTATTGACATGCTTCCTTCAAAGATGGTCCCTGGTCCTGGATGAAAGTGAACTACTTGTAAGTGTATCATCTGTGTGTTTGTGTACATTATATTAACATTAACTGCCCAAGATATTTGTGCTCCCGTCTGGGTATTGTCTTACTACAGAACAATATTTGACATAGTCGAGTAGGTCTAGCAAATGCAATACTTAAGTGCAAAAAAAAAATATTTGTGAACTTATTTTGTAACTTTGAACTAAATTGGACAGGCAACTTTTAACATTAAGGGAAGAAAAATAATTATTTCAAATTTCCAATGTTCTGATATATTTGTAAGCATTGCTAAATACATAATTTAATCTTATTTAAATGCTCTATGATAGTTAAGTGAACAATTATTTCTCGTACTTACACACACAATAATGAATAATAAAATATTTCGTATCTCTCTGTTTTCAATACATACTTCTCGCAGAGCGATTCACCCAATATGTTTTAGAGGTATGTATCATTATTCTACAGTGCCCTCACATGTAGTGAGACGAACAGCTGGTGATACTACATAACATGGTAACAGGTGGGAGATAATGTTATCACTTGAACTTTGGAATCAATCAGTCAATACGGAGCATTCAGATTCAGATTCTTTATTGCTAGCAGATATAGGCAAAACATACAGGAGTATAAATTGTACTTTTAACAACATGCAATTTCATTTAAGATAGTGGTTGATTCACAGTGTAGTTCTAAAGTCTCTCTTTTTTACTATGATGAATGTGTGTGTTAAGGTGACCTGTTCAAAAGAATACCCAAAAAAGAGAGCTACTCATATGATTATTTCTTAACTGAAATGGGATTAATGATTTTTTATTTCCTTGCATTTCAGTTTTTTTTGCTTCTTCCATGCATTGTTTAATGTAATTTATTCAATAAAAGTCTAGTTTATTCCATAGCTATGAACCATCTTGTTTCTGACCATGTTAGCTGACTTTTTTAAAGTAAATTTTATTTACAAGGTATAGTAGAAAGAGAGTTAGGACCCAAGTCCACATAACTTGAATATAATCTTAATACATTCCTTTTTCAGAAGGAAAAGTCTTTTAAGGTACCGTACAATAGTGATGTTTCTTACTTCAAAGTAGCTTACTAAATATTATACTGCAAAGGGTTTGTCACTAGCCCCTTATAATATTTGATTTTAGTAACCCTGCTATTGCTATCAAATTCAATTTGTGTGTATTGTTTACGTTCATGTATGCATAGGGTTGCCAGACGTTCCGTTTTACCCGGAACAATTCCGGTTTTTCTTGTTTTGTTCCGCGTTCCGTTTTAATCTTTAACGGAACGCCAAATATGCATTTTTTTTTTGGGTTAATTTGATGAAATGAAAATCCACAGCCTGTTTCCAGTCATCAACCGGGTCAGGAATGGAATGAATGAAGCCCCCATCTAGCAGCGAGGATATGAACTGTGCCGGCTGCCGAGGCCTGACGCACTCCTCTGGGGCAATCATTAAATGAATGACAGATGAAATGAAATGATAGTGGAGAGTGTTGCTGGAATGAATTGTTGACAGGGAAAACCGGAGTACCCGGAGAAAAACCTGTCTGCCACCGTTTTGTCCAGCACAGATCTCACATGGAGTGACCGGGATTTGAACCACGGACCTAGCGGTGAGAGGCCGGCGTGCTGCCGCCTAAGCCACGGAGGCTTGGGTTAATTTGATAATATATTTAATTTTGCAGCAATTTTCAAATGTCCCGCTTCAGAATTGATTGTAATATCTAGCTTGTTTTCTGGTGATACAGGTGCAAGTTTGAAAGAGAAAATGATTTCTATGTGTCAGATAGGTGGGTACATGTTATAGATTCATTAGTGGCAATAACATTAAGGAATATCTTAGTCCTTGTGAAGTTAATACTCGGCACTTTCACCTCCAATGCTTTTACGAAGAGATTTTTTTCTGTCATGAATATCAAATGGAGAGATGATAGAAACAGAAGCTCCATTAGTTTGATAAACAAGAATTGTTCACATATTACAATTATGACGAAAATTGTAGTGAATTTTATCAGAAGGTACTTACAAATAAAAAATCCTTGCAAAGGGTCGTACAAATGAAAAGCATTTGTAAGTTGCTGGTGTCATAGGCCTATATGATGTGTCAGCAATATCTAGTTTTAATTTTGTGTATTTGATTATGTAATGCTTATTTAATACATGTGTGTATTATTTATTACAACATTTAACAACCTTGATTAAAATGAAACAATGTTTTGGAACGCGTGTTCCGTTTTTCCATTCTTGAAATCTGGCAACCCTATGTATGTATGATGCAGTTAGTTGGCTGGATTGCCTTTTGATTGCATTATGCTTTAATTCTTCCAATATAATCAGGGGTTGACACACTCTAAAGCTTTTGTAAGGCTGAAGAATATGGTACAGCAGTAGCTACTTTATCATAATCATCTAGTTTTTGGTAAATCTTATTGATGAAGTCTAATCCTGTATGAAACTACATTGTTTAGAGAAGAAGTTAATCATTCTGTGAAAAATAATCTTTTCGAACACACAACTTATTATTAAAGTGAGTGTTATTTATACCAACTTCGTCCCCTTTCATAAATATGGCTCTCACAACATCTAGATTTAAACAATCAAGGAAAATGTGCAATTCCTCTGACAAATTAATTATCAAAACGGTTTCAACACCCACGACTTTGCTATTCCGGCCCTTATAACAATAATAACATCTATGGCCATTAAACTCCATGATGGGTGGTAACGTGTCTATATTATTGCACCCTTTATTTGTTATGAAGTGTTGATACCCTGAATGATTCTTGGCTTTCTTCGGGAATCACTGGAGAGGTTCACCTGAACTGATCATGCTTGCAATCCTTCCCTGTGGTCTCCCATGTTTAGTCTTTCCTTCTAAAATGAGTTTATCAAGATCTCTCCATCTCCTCCCAATATGCCAATGAAATTAAAGTGTCTTTTGTTAGAATGGGAGAAAGTGAATCATGAAGTTTCACATCTTCAATAACTGATGTATTTGATCTGCTGTAGGGGAAAAGGAAGGAAGCTTATAGTTTTATGTGACCGTTAATCTTGCAATCATGAGCCACGGGACCTCCTTTTTACGTGGAATCCGAATCACAGGACATGACATTTCACTTCGAAAATCTCACATGCATTGACAGGGAATCGAACCCGGTCCACATTGGTGAGAGGCAAGCAGCTTGACCGCTGCACCACAACAGACCCTGCCCACTCTTCTTGTGTAGGCCCAAGACACATGTAGTATAGTATGAAATGTCACCATTTATTTGCACAGCAGTGAGTGGTAACCATTTAAAGAGAAAACTCATTATTTCTTCCGACCCCAAAAATTTGATGTTTCATTATCACCACAAGAAGAGTGAAAGAAAGAGAGAGAGAAAATCGTTGCTTTGCTTGTCAATTTGAATTTACCCAAAATGTACAGAACATGGTTAATTTGCAACTCTGCTATTTTCCACAAAAGGTTTAGGTACTCCATGAATTTAATCTGGATCCCCTTATTTGACTGGAACTAACTTTAAGTTGTTATGGTTTGATGCAAATAAAGTATGAAAGTTGCTTAAAAACAGCACATTTTGATTCCCATTTAAGTTTCGTTGGGACAACAGGATCAGTCACTGAAACCAGGGACACCCTAATGTAACAATGCATGCACACTACATGTGAAGCAGCAAGAAGGATGATCCCAACCACACAGATGCAATGTAAGCAAATTAAGTTCAATGCAAAGAAATCATTAATTAGCTTACTTCTCATTGATCTAGATCGCACCAATGCTGAGCTTCTCTCATCATCTTCCTGAGTGTGGGGAGTCAGCAACTTATTGGAGCTGTTGTCCTAAAAATAGCATCAGTATACAATCAGCAAGCATTAATGCCCTTTTAACCTTTGCACTCCCAAGTATCTCTCCTGCTTATGCATGCCCCATCCCGGGTTAGAGGTTGGGGTTTCTAGGCAGTAAAGCAAGTGGTGAGTCCCTGAGGATTAGGATGATGTGGTAATAATTGGGGGGGGGGGGGGGGGGCTAACTACACTTATGTTATTTCCTGAACCCATGGTCGGATTTTGACGTGACATGTCGTAGGACTCGGGGTGATGCCCCCTTTTCTATGGACAACCTATTTCCACCCTAAAATAAAAACCACCCTTACCCGGGGGTGAAATATTGATTTTTTGTATGCATGCGCACTTGGGGCTTTTGTAAGAGGGCGGGCATTTTAAATGATTATTTATAGATGAGTTATTTTCAAAAAATATTAATTAAAGAACCCAAAACTAATAGGTCATCGGATTTTTAGTATCTCGCTAACCAGTAATCGGATTTAAACACATGGGGTGTCGTAGGACTCGGGGGAGAACCCTCTTTTTCTATGGACGACTTATTTCCACCCCAAAATAAAAACTACCCTTACCTGGGGGTGAAATAGTGACTAAACTCGGGACCGGGAGAGAGTGGGGCATTTGAAATACGAGTTAACTCGTGGTTGGGACAGCGGAAGACACTCGGATGTCCGAGTTAACTCAGGCTTGGGAGTGAAAAGGTTAAGAACATCATTGTAAAACAAGAAACAGATGTGTAACAGTTCCTGCAATTATTTTCATTTGTGCATAATGTAACAACAAATGTAAAAGAAACTGAACATTAACACAAGTCCTAATAGCATTCAGACAAGAGAACCCAAATGAAGGTTAACAAGACCTGGTTAGAGCATGAATTATTCTTAAATTATATCATATGCATTTGTTAGTCCCACTTGGCCGTATGTTTTTAGAATGGGATCAATTTCAACTTTCGATCAACAACAGAATGTACAAAGTACTAGCAAATAAACAATCCACATTAAACAGTGATTGGAGCAACATCATGTCACCAAAAAAATGAGAAAATAAATGTTAACACAAAACTCTATAGTAAAAACCAGAAACCCACCTATAAATTCTACCCCACAATCAGCAATTGAGATATTGGAAAAAGGACTGAAACACAATTGACTCACACACTTAAATGAAAAGAACCTACTACACACATAGCTGAAACAAAAATGGCAATACAAAGGCTGAACCCAGAGAATCATGAAACTGTCAGACATGAAAAAGATAAAATAAATAAAATAAGTAAATAATCAAAAATCATGAAGCAGTATGATTACAAAAACCACATCAAAATATAAAAACAATTGAACAATTGTTTTTTTTCTATGTATCCATTCTTTTTTATACACAACAATAGTGTTAGCTCTGATCTGTTTCTTTTTCCAATCCAATCCCCAAATCATGGCGAGGCTGGCAGCAAGTGAGACAGCTCCAAATCAGGAGTGAGGAACAGCATGGCACAAATCAGAGAAAATAGTTCACGTATCTACAGGGTGGGTTAGATGTAGCTCCCTAGTTTTAAATATCTATAAGTTTTATAATTGTTTTGTTACGGTATCCCTGTGAATATCCATTGAACAACGAGATGGCAAGACGGTTCACTGTTGCTTCGCGGTTTCAAATGTGGCGATCTGAAGCCCTTGTTCAGCGATGATGGCGAAATGTTCATTGTCCTCATGGCACCATTAGAAACTGTCACAACAAGCTAGTGACAACTAGGTCAGTTGTGGATAAACCAAAAAGTGGACGACCTTCGGTAGCGCGATCTACAGAAAATTTAGCGGCAGTGAGGAAGTTATTCATTTGCAATGCTGGCAAATCAACATGCCAGGCAGGTCGTGAGAGTGGAATCAGCATGGATACTGTGCGTGTTGTGTTAAAGAAGGTCCTTGTCTGGAGACCCTGGAAACCCCATTACGTTCAGGAGTTATCGTTGGAGGATTGTCACAGGCGAATTGAATATCGGGAAATGATGGCGAGGACCACATGAATGGCCTGCTAGAAGTCCCTACCTTAACCCTTGTGACTTCTTTTCGTGGGGTTAGGCCAAAGAAGAAGTGTACCGAACAAAGCCACGCACTCTGGACAAATTAGAGGAGAGAATCAGAGATGTCCTCGGAAATGTACCTCAGGATTTCCTGCAGAAGTCAATTGATGACATTCCTGCATGCTTATGTCGTTTGGTCGACAATGCAGGAGTATATGTGGAATTATAGTGTGGTACACACATTCTCATGGTCCTGAGAACCAACCACAACTTGTTCCGTGTGAAAATATTCATTAACAAAAGACTTATGGACATTTAAAACTAGAGAGCTGTATCTAACCCACCCTGTATGAAAGTAATATCTCAAGTCTGCATAAATCAAAATGTCATTCCTTTTCATGCCAATTTAAATAAAGCTTTTCTTCAAGAAAATTTTTATAAGTAAAAGTAATGAGCCAGAGGCATAATTACAGAAACCAGTTCCTGTACGTTAGAAGTATTGGCCCTGGCTGTTGAGCCTTTTCATTTAATGGGGCCCAGCAGTGGCCAAAGCCACTCGACATAGCTTTGTAATTTCCCTCTAATGATCCCCCACTTCGTATACTAAATTTAAACGTTATTAATGTTTCTTCAATAATCTATGTGAAACCAAGCCACCATTACATTTTCTTCATACCTCAATTTCTTAACAAGCTACACTCTGAACTTTTATGTAATTTTAAGTGACAATAATGACTTTTTTGTGTCTTCAACTCATCAACATTTACAGTTTCCAGCCCCAGGCCGGTTCTGTTTGGAACATAGGCTTCTCCACTTAGTTCTCTCCTCCCACCACCTCTCCGTCGTCACTCTGGTCCAGTCCTCTCCTCTCTTTTTGACACATTCCTCCACTCCCTTCAGCCATCTATCCTTTGGTCTTCCCCTTTGTTGTTTCTTCTGGATCTGCATTTCGTGCGTCCTCTTGGGAATCCTCTTCTCTTCCATCCTCTTCAAGTGTCCATACCATCTCAGTCTTGATGTCTCAATCCTACCCTGCAAGGGCTCCTCTTTCACTATTTCCCTGATCTTGTCATTTCTCACCCTGTCTCCTCTTGTTACTCCTATCCTACTTCGTAGGAATTTCATTTCACTTGCCTGTACTCTGCTTATGTTTCTTTTCTTCATTATCCATGTTTCTGACAGGTAGGTTAGTATCGTGATATAGTAGCTTCTGTACAGCACTTTTTTGCTTTTTTGAGGGACATCTCTATTCCAAACTAAGCTCCTGATCCTTCTCAGAAATGCTTCTGCCTGTCTGCCACGTTTGGTTATCTCTTTGTCATTTCTCCCATTCTCCTCCTCTACACTACCCAAATACTTGAGGCTTTCGACCTGCTTCAGCTTTTCACCTCCAAATGTTATCTCATTCACTGGTCTATCTTTTTTCCTTGTCGTTAATAGGAACTCACATTTAATGATGTTGAATTTAAGTCCATATTCTCCCACTGTTTCTTCCCAGGCCTCCATTTGCTCCTGTTTTCCTCCTCCTTGTTTCCCCAGACCATTC
Source organism: Meconema thalassinum (assembly GCA_946902985.2). Taxonomy (NCBI): domain Eukaryota; kingdom Metazoa; phylum Arthropoda; class Insecta; order Orthoptera; family Tettigoniidae; genus Meconema; species Meconema thalassinum. The sequence goes on along the minus strand of OX336389.2, from coordinate 1,303,669,536 downwards.
GATCATCTGCAAACATAATTGTTTTCATCTTACATTCTCCAATTTTTTCTGCTACCCGCATCATTATTTCATCCATGACCACAATGAAGAGAAGAGGTGACAGTGCACTGCCCTGTTTCAGACAACTCATTTGTTTGAACCACTTTGTTCTTTCCCTTCCCACTTCCACACAACTCACACTTCCACAGTACATCTCCTTCACTCTGCTTACAGTCTCTTTTTCCACTCCCTTTTTCTTAATTGCTTCCCTAACCTTTTTCCTAGACACACTATCATAGGCCTTTTCTATGTCCAGAAAGGCCATTAAAAGATCCTCCACAAATTCATGGTGTTCTTGAAGCTGTTTCACTGCAAATACTGTATAAGATCAACTGTCGATCTGTCAGGTCTAAAGCCATACTGCTCTTCTCTTATTTCCTTTTCCATTCTGGCCCTTATTCTACCTTCCAAAACCTTTTCAAATACTTTGGCACAGTGTGGAATCAGCGTGACTCCTCTGTAATTCCTACACTCCTTTCTGCTCCCTTTCATGAATATTGGGACAATTAGTCCTTTCTTAATCTTCTGGGGTCTTTTTCTCCTTCCATATCACCCTCATCACACGACACAGCCACCGTTTCCCAACCTCCCCAGCTGCCTTCACCATTTCAACACTCATTTCATCCACACCTAGTGCCTTTCCTCCTTTCATCTTGTCTATAGCCATTTCCATTTCTCTCCATGTCAGATCCTTTTCCATTCCTTTGTTGCCTTTTTTATCTTCCAGTATGTTGTCATCCTCACTATGTCCATTTAGAGTTAGCAACTCCTCAAAGTACTCTTTCCATACTGTCTTGAGTGTTGTTTTGTTAGGGGCGTGGTGGCTCAGCGGTCTAGCTGTATGCCTCTCACCAAGGCGGTACCGACAGCAGTGGCTGTGCTGGCTAAAGCACAGCAGTAGGCCATGGGGCCAAGCTCTCTGCTGACTCGGTAGACGCGTGGGTTCGAGCCCTACCGTCGGCTGTCCTTGAAATGGTTTTCCGTGGTTTCTCATTTTCAACACCAGGCAAATGCTGGGAAGGTACCTTATGATAGGCCACGGCCGCTTCCTTCCACATCCTTGTCCAGTTTCATTCATCTTCATCATTATATCTCTCATCCCGACGCGCAGGTCGCCCACGGGCGTCGAATAAAAAGACCTGCACTCGGCCTCCGAGGAGGCCACACGAAAAAAAAAAAAAAAACCAACAAGGCGGTCTAGGTTCGATTCCCGGTCAATGCATGTGAGATTTTCAAAGTGAAATGCCATGTCCTGTGGTTCGGATTCAACGTAAAAAGGAGGTCCTGTGGCTCTTGATCTTGAGATTAACGGTCATGTTAAACTGCAAGCTTCCTTTGTTGTTTTGTTGTATACCTCATTTCCATTTTTGTCCAACATTATCACATCCTCCCTCAGACCTCTTCTCTTACTTTTTACTATTCCGTATAGTACTTCCTTATTTCCTCTGGCGTCTTCTTTCATCATCTCTGTCCACTTTTCCATCCACTTCTTCTTACCCTCTGAGACAATCTTGTTTGCTTCTTTCTTCTTTTCCTTATAATCTCCTCTTACTAGATCAATTCTTTCCTGGAACCGCACTCTGAAAGCCTTGTTCTTCCTTCTCACTGCTTCATTTACTCTCTCATTCCACCATGGTGTCACCTTATATCTCTTCCTGTCACTTGTTCTTCCACATACCAATACCTCAGCTTCCACCATTGTACTTTTGAATTGCGCCCATTCCTCTTCCACTGTTTTTGGGTCGTCGGTTGGTATCCTCCCCCTTATTATCTTTTGGAATTCTTCCTCGACTTCCATTTCCTTTAGTTTCCATACTTCGATTCTCTTTTCCTGATGCTCTGTCCTCTTGCTATCCTTTATTACTCACAGGTTCATTACTAGTAGTCGATGGTCGCTATCTAAGGCCTCTGATGGTATTACCTTTATATCTACTGTGTGACACTTCAACTAATAAAATTAATTTATCAATATCAATTTTCATGTTTGTAGTCATTGCTTTGATCACTGCATGGCTAACAATTGCATTATGGGTAGCGAGAGCAACCTTACCTTGTGTGGCAATGAGAATGGGGAGTACCTAACGAGACTGAGGAGTATCGGACATCTGTGATATTCTTACGGTTATGAGCTGTTACTCTTAACACACAAACTGTCAATTCAGTGAGTTGTTTGCACTGGTATGATTAATATATCACCATGCTACTAACTGGCATTGTTTTCAAGCACAACATCACAGTTTTAAATGGCTGGAAAGATTCCAGTGAAAAATTTGACAAGAGTATTTTCACCATGATAGCCAAATTTCGGGCTTTGGTTGCGTCGAAGAACGATCAGTTACAAGGTAGAGAAGAAGGTTCAAAGTTTCCTTTAAAGCAAATGCTGAATGATTGGGCCTAAGAGTTCATGAGCCATGCAATTTGCTATGGGTATGTGTGTTGGCTAGGGTTGGTAAGGAAGTGGCCATGGCCTTAAATTAGATTACCTCATCACATTTTCTTAGTAAGTGAAACATGCATCAACTTTTCTAATAAGCGGTTAGAACACTTGCATAATCGTTCGACATAAGAATAAGGTAGCTTACATTCAGACTGTTGTCTTAACATGAAGTGCAGCAGTTTGGATGAGATTCTGTTAAGGCCAAGAATTAGCAGTTCCGATATTATTGAAGTATCCGATTCTCGCTTCGCCCACTGACCAGACCATGAGAGCGCCAACCACCTTACGGTTCTGGGAAAACTAACTTACGATACGGGCAGAACTGGCTGCCAATTTGCCCAGCCCTATTGTTTACCAACCTCTGACCGTCATTAGTTTTGATATAGAACATTGTAGTTAAAATAGATATAGCCTACAGCAAGGTAAAAAAATAAATTGAATTGAATTGAACATTAATCCTTTTCTTTAAATGAGCCATTGAGACCCAAGTGGTGTAACTCTTCTCGGAATAACAGGCAAGTCTAACCTTTGTGGCTGACATACACAAGGCTCACATCCAATGCTTCACACGCACTGGCCCTGAGCTACGCCTGCTTGCCATAAGGGCTAGACATGCCTGCGATTCCGAGAGGAGTTACACCGCTTGGGTTTTCAACGGCTCAAATATAACTTTCACTGCCATCATTAAAACCATGGAGTACACTTACCAGGTTATCAAATGCACCCCTAATGGCCGAGCACCAGTCATAAGCTGACTGAGGGTCATCAGCCTGACAGAGGACTTGCAGACCAGCAGTACTAACCAGGAACACATTCTTTCTCTTGGACATCTTCTCCCCAGACTCTAGTACTACTTCATTCAGCTCCATGATTAACTCTGGTTGGACCTGGAAATATCAACAAAAACAGTCAAAACGTTATTACTAATGGTTAAAATCAAGAGGTACTGTACTATTGAGCCTCTCCAATCTTTTTACCTCTGTTACACTGTGGTGGACAGAGTGTCTGTTGACAAATCTTCTCAGAGTAGGCCTACTTCCATTTCCTCTTTATTCATTCATAACATCATGTGAGTACATGGCAGTGGGAAGTAACTTCAAACAACAATATCCTGAAGATCATTCATGTAATTCCTGAATATAAGTCCGGAAATCTACAGGGAACTATGAGCAAAGGACCAATAATTATACAGTCGCCCTTGGGCAAGTTGTTTGAAACTCAGTGCAGGGCTTTCTAAGTTTTCATTTCAAAATTACCTATGTGCCTGAGCAGCATGACTTCACCAACCTGTCTTTCAAACTGATATTGTGTCAGTATTTGCAGGGGTGTATTCTTAGGGCTACCGGCAGTAGCCCAAGAAAGTTACATTAAAAGTAAATAACACTTTATTACAGTTTCAACAAAGCATTCAAACAAGCATGACTTACATGCACATTCTTCTTTATCGAAATAAATTCTGGTTAGTGGGTAGTCAACGCGGGAACGCAATAGAAACCGACCAAGAAAGCGGCAGCCTTACGCCGCTCTCCCCATCTCTCCGCACCAACCCTTGTTCCGTGCAGGCACAGCGCTCATAGCGAGCAAGTTGCCGCTACAGCCAGCGGTTTCTTTGAAGTTAAAAGCGTTTAAAGCAACAAATAGCCTACAATAAATATACATTATCGCGCGCATAGATGTGAATATGTTTTAGAAGTTGTAGTATTTTCGATGTGTGATTTATTTAAGTGTGTGTATGATGTAGAATCTTCATGTAGTGTTTTGTTTTAACTGTGCCAGTTGTGATTTTGTAAGAAGATTATGGAACAAAGACCTACGGGGTCTTTAATTGCCAATGACTGTATAATAGAGAGTTTGTTAGAATTTCCTTTCAGCCATTGTCCATACAGTGAGAAAGTTCAATTATACATATGACAAGGCCTACACCTGAACTGCAATTGTGTGCCAATGTATGCACGTCATTTCACATCATCTACATATGCTAGGTGGAATAGGTTATCTACCAGTTCTAAACTGTCTAAATTGTATTGCTGGCCGTTGTTATTTAGTCGTGAAGTTAATGTAAGGTCAAAAGAAGGGTTTTCAAATATGAACTCTTTTAGCACGGCAGTTCAAAAGCATGCTTTGTGCAATATTAAGCTCAGTGGTAGCCCAGATCTTCAGACCAGTATACGCCACTGAGTATTTGATAGAAGCAATCAGGTTGATGCAACCTATTTTTACTTGAACATCTTTGACAGAGTTATTCCCTTATCTTAGCAAAATTGTATGCATAAGGGATATTAAGATACCTCTGGCAATGGTTCCAAGATTACCTCATAGGTAGGAAACTGATGGTGGACGTTACTGATTCTAGAGTTTTTCACGCAGTATCTGGAGTTCCCCAGGGCTCTCGCTTAGGATTTTTCTTTTGCAACATCTTTATCAATGCCATCATATAATCAATCAAAGCAAAATGCCTGCTTTTTGTTGATGACTTGAAGCTGTATCATGAGATCACAAGACTAACTATAAATAATTGAATCTTGGTGTAATGAGAACGTCATGAAAGTGAATCCAACCAAATTATGTTGATTTTACTTCAGCAGGGTAATAAACCGACCACCGACCAATTTTCCCTTGGAAATAGCTCAGAGACACGAGATCTGTGAGTGATACTGATATCTTCTGTCAACCCACACTATCACAACCAATAGCAAAATTATAGACTTCAACAAGATTCTTTCAGTGTTCTTACTCTACTGCACACTAGGCAGTTAAGTTCTACTCGACACTTTGGTCTCCACACTATGACGTATACATGGAACAATTCTAAAAAGGAAAATAGCACTTCATTCACATGGTAGGGATTACACTTGGTTATGCATAATAAGGATGTGCTCATTCAAGAGCTTGAACAGGAGCTGCAGGTATCCTGTTCCTCTACAAAATACTAAATGTCTCAGTGGAATGTCCAGAACTACTCCCCTAGTTGTTGGAAAATGTCAACAACATTATAGGTTTAATGTCCCTATCAACTTCTGTGGCTTTAGAAACATTGGGGATGCCAGAATTTTGTCCAGTAGGGACAGTACGTCTGTTGATATGAGGTCGTCATATTTAAACACCGTTAAATGCTATCGGACTGAGTTTGGATCAAATCTGCAATTTTGGGTTTATAAGATCAACACTAAACCAGCCGAGCCACTCAGTGTGACAAGGAAGGCGTTACCATGACAGACTGAGTGGGCCTCATAACCAATACCCTGCTGTCTAAAATACTCTAGTTAGTTATAATTTTCATTTTTGTGTAGGTTCTCGGATTCTCTTCAACAATGAAGCTGCTAGTCTATTTTAAAACACAGTTAACTTTGGTTTCTTTCATGTCTTTTTGTTTGCCGTATATTTACTGAGCAGTTACTTTTATTTCCTTGAAGCTCCCTGGTGAGCTTTAGCAAGCAGGAGATGATACAGTTTGTGAGTGCTATGGAATTCTCAGCTCCATTAACAACAGACAACTGGGCATCCAAGCAGCATTTCCAAACTACTGAAAAAACATATAAGGTCAAATTGTTATATCAAATTGTACTTTCAACATAATAAAAAAACAACCTAAATTTTTATTCTTCACAAGGGTATAAAGGTTCGATGTTTTAGACCTTGCAAGTTCATGCAATTGCATTTTTTTAAATTTAGTGGGTATATTTAAGAAAGTATGTGATGTTCTGAACATCGAAAAAAAATATTGAAATTTTGTAACCGAATTTATTCAGTTAGATTAGCTCACCCTCGGGTTTTTGCTTCGTGCAGTTAGTTTGGGGTATTTTATTCGTATCTTATTATATTGGGTTAACGTGGGGATGAAGCGGTGATTTTTATTGTGCCTGTGTATTTTTTGTGTGGACGGATTCATCTTTGGATGTTCCGGACCAACTAGAGTCATTGTTTATTAATTATCGGTTTTTGGATATTTGATATTATAAATATGGGGTTTTTGCGATTTATTACGTTTTGGGGAATGGGACACATAAGACTGTATTATTTTGAGTAGAAGCATTATTTCAGTTTGGTTTGGGGTTAATGGCTTTATTTTGAACTAGCAATGTTAAATTTTCAATTCGTGGCTGTACTATAAGGTGCGATGTATTGGTATTTTCGAGTGCTGGAAATTTTACAAACCCGGAAAAGACAGGCAGTAATTCGACTTGTGGTGGCAAGTTCAGGGAATACCTAGGCTATTAATAGCATGAACTCTGATGAACCAGCGCGTGGAAAAATACTGGGTGACGTCAGAGTGAATTTCGACTGTCAAATGTTCATGTGTTGTCACGGATATTCCGCTAGGAGCACCGTGCGCACGATATAGTTCCGGCAGGAACAAGTGAGGTTATGTATTCGTTCGCCAGTGCTTATAATGGCGTGTCTGGTGTTAAGAAGAGGTCTTCTTGCTTTTACAGCGAAAGTCCATGTCTACTTGCTAATTAGTGTCGTTATTACTTGATTATGGTATCGTAAAACGAGCGTGCAGAGACTTAACTTTAGCAAACCACTGAGCTCTTATGGTCTTTTGGAGGCTACGTGTATTTTATGGGTCCATCCGTACCATGGGCTGTCGGTAATAACTTACCATGCCTAAAAGGATAATCATTCGTAAACATTTCATCGTAAGGTCATGCGAGAATGGAGACGTGAACGAACAGTTCGAGAAGGAAGAAAGTGAAGTGAACCAGTCTGAACGTGTGCATATTTTCGTGTACAAAGTGTAAATACATAGGAGGCCGTTTATGCCTGGGTCTGTAATGGCCGTAAGTGGTTGCTGCTCTAAGAGCCTAAATTCAGTGGCAAGGTACTGTACAAAATTCATCACGAGTGTATTGAAGGGTATTTCTCATGTTGTATATTAGGTATATAGATGTATAGTACAGCCAATAGATTGTTTCTTTTAAATTCATGTGTGTGTTAATTCCTGTTTTGCATGACCCTGGTAACATCAGGGAACGCATGCCAAATGCCCTACGCCTGGGATAAGGCGTTTCATAGTCGGGGCAACAGTTATGTGTTTTATTCAGGTCAACCTTGGCGCCCATTAAAAGTCGGGAAAACGTTAAAATCACTTGTAGCCTGTATTTAAAGGCAGTTAATTCTGTAGGTTTGTGTTAATGAGGGTAGTTAAAGTTAAATCAACTCTAGCGGGGAGGTAAGAAAGTTTCAATTTATTCTGCATATTTTGACTATTTTGGCTAACGATGCATATATCTCTTTAATAAAAAAAAAACAATCTTTTCAAGCTAGAAATGAAAACATTTTTATTTTTGTAATTTTTCATGTAAGTGCATATGTGTATGTTTTTACTAAACTGCTTAAAAATATTTTACATTAAACAAAGAATATTTTACTTTATCCTCTTTCCACCTGCTTGCTACCAGGAAAGTTGTAACAGCATGATCACTCAGTGAAAATCCCTGATATTTCAGATTATGAGCAATACCATGTATCCAGTCTTCACTTCCCACCAAATCGCATCTTAGTTGTTTGCTAATGACATGGGAAGTTAAGTATCTGAAGCCATTGTAACCAGAGTGGTGGTGGTGTAGAATCATTGGGAAAGTGTTTGAAATCAGAAATCTAAATGCCCAATGAAAAGCAGTCTGTTAACAGAAATGCTTTCTAGTTGGTCCATACGTAATTGTGCCCAATTCGATTGGGCATGGAATAACAATTATTTTAACACCCTAATATTAATAATAAAAATTACATGAAAATGTTATATACTCATTCGAACAAATGGGGTGAAAATAAATGCATTACTTATACACTTGCTAACAAATTTCTTGAACAAATAGGAGGGGTTTTATGGTGTTAAAATAATTGTAATTATTATTATTGATTAGTTAGGTTATTCGCTTGATCAAACAATAAAATATAAAAAAGTTGAATAATGTGGTTATATAGACTTAGCTAAACAATTAAGCTCATTATGTCAATGGGAAATTTGAATAGTAATGGTTACTAAATAACTTGTCTCCCATAAGTCCAACCCCTCGTCCACGTTGTGGGAGACGGGCAACGGCACAAAGTAGGGGATCACCTGTAGGGGCGAAGTACAGTGGGGACTTCGTGTGCCCCGGGACCGTTACGGTAGCTGTGAAGGTCCTACAGGAACCCTGAAAAGTGACGGCTAACGGGGCTCTGGTGAAGCTACGATAGGCCCAGCAAGCCAGTAGTGGATGAAACCAAATGCTCTCAAAAATGGAACGAGCCTCGGACATGATGGATTTAATAGACGACACGGACTAAGATTTGGAACTTTAAACCTAAGAACACTGACGGGGAAGGTGGAGGAGATAGTGGATATGATGGAAAGAAGGAAGTTGGATTTATTGGGATTGGCAGAAACAAAGTGGAAAGGGGAAGGAAGGAGAGAACTGAGAAAAGGCTATAGACTGTACTGGAGTGGGAACGAAGAGGGAAAGAGGAATGGAGTGGGAGTAGTAGTACGAGATGGTTTAAAAGAAGAAGTGAGGAGAATAAGTGATAGGATGATGAAAGTGAAAGTAGCACTGATGGGAGAGACCGTAGAAATAGTGCAAGTGTATGCTCCACAAGTAGGCTGCGCCTCTGAAGAGAAGGAGGAGTTTGAAGAGGAATTGCAGAAGCAGCTGGTACGAAGAAATATGATTGTTATGGGGGATCTGAATGCCCATGTAGGAAGAGAAAGACAAGGTTATGAGAGTGTTCTAGGACCAGAGGGTTGGGGCGGAAGAAATGAGGAAGGAAAGAGACTGTTGGACTACTGCCAGAGGAACAGCCTGCTAGTTGGGAACTCCTGGTTCAAGAAAAGAGAGAGCCACACAATCACATGGTACAGTGATGACTTGACCAGGAAGTCGGTGGTCGACTATATACTGTATGAGAAAGAACTAAATAAGAACATCACGGACATCAAGGTTATACCATCGGAGAACCTGGATAGCGACCATCGATTGCTGGTAATGAACCTGAGAGGGAGTAAGGAGAAGAAAGGGACTGAGAACCAGGAAAGACGTATAAGGATATGGAAACTGAAAAAGGGGATAGAAGGGTCGAGTACCTCAAAATGATAAAGGAAGGAATTCCAACAGATGAAGAAAGAGGGGTGGAAGAGGAATGGGCTAGATTTAAGAAGACAATAGTAGGTGCAGCAGAAGCAGTATGTGGGAGGACAAGTAGTAAGAAGAGGTGGAAGGAAACACCATGGTGGAATGAGAAGACAAAAGATATAGTAAGGGAAGAGAATAGAGCCTTTAGGAGGTGGTATCGAAGTAGGACGGTAGAGACAAGAGAAGAGTACCAGGAAAGAAAGGAGGCGAAGAGAGTGGTGGCTGAGGAGAGAAGGAAGTGGATGGAAGAGTGGACAAAGATGATGGAGGAGGATAGTGAAGGTACAAAAAAGGTCCTGTATGGGATGGTAAAAAATAAGAGGCGGAAGGATCCTACGGATTATGTTAGAATGGTGAACAAAAGGGGACAAGAGATAGAAAATAGGGAAGAACTGAAGAAAATGTGGAAAGAATATTTTGAAGAACTTCTGAACCCAAATGGAAAAGATGGTGAGGAGGAAGAAATCGGGGAAGAGGAAGATGAACTGCAAACAGAAAAGGACTTAACATGGAAAGAAGTGGAAGATGCAGTGAACAAGATGAAAGGAGGGAAGGCACCGGGTGTGGATGAGTTGAGTGTGGAGATGGTGAGAGCAGCAGGAGAGGTGGGGATACAGTGGCTGTACCGAGTGATGAGGACAGCATGGAAGGAAAGGAAGACCCCAGAGGACTGGAAAAAAGGAATAATTGTCCCGATCTTGAAGAAAGGTAGTAGAACAGATTGCAGAAACTATCGGGGAATAACACTGATGAGTCATTGTGCAAAGATCTTCGAGAAAGTTTTGGAAAAGAGAATTAGGACAAGGATAAAAGGAGGGATGAGGGAAGAACAACATGGCTTCAGAGCAGGAAGGTCCACAGTGGATTTGATTTTTGCTGTAAGGCAGTTACAAGAACAGCACTATGAGTATGGAACAGATCTACTGATGGCCTTCCTGGACATCGAGAAAGCATATGACAGTGTATGCAGAAACAAAGTATGGAAGTCCCTGGAGGATAGAGGAGTAGAGAAATGGACTATAAAGAGGATAAAGGAGATGTACAAGGGAAGCATGAGCTGTGTGAAAGTGGGAGGAGAGAGATCAGACTGGTTGGAACAGAGAAACAGCCTGAAACAAGGAAGTGGACTGTCACCGTTACTTTTCATTGTGGTGATGGATGACATAATGACCCGAGTGGCACAAGTAATTGGGGAAGGAAAGATGAAAGCAATGGTGTTTGCAGATGATTTGATGATTTGGGGAAACAAGGAGGAGGAGGTACAGGAACAGTTGGGCGTGTGGGAAGGAATAATACAAGGATATGGGATGAAATTTAGCATAAATAAGAGTGAGATGGTGATCACAACAAGGAAGAAGGAAAGAACCACAACGGGAATAACAATTGGTGGGGAACAGCTGAAGAAAGTGGAGAGTTTCAAGTATCTGGGAAGCCTGATACAAGAGAATGGGAGAAACGATAGAGAAATAAATGAGCGGGGGAGGCAGGCAGAAGCATTTCGGAGGAGTGTGAGAAGCATGTTATGGAGCAAGGATGTCCCTCAGAACAGCAAAAAGATCATATATCGGACGTACTATGTCCCTATCCTGACGTATGCCTCGGAGACCTGGGTTATGAAAGGAAGGGAGAAGAGCAAAATACAGGCCAGTGAGATGAGGTTCTTGAGAAGCAGTATTGGAGCTACAAAGATGGACAGAATAAGAAATGAGAGGACCAGAGAATTAATGAAGGATGATATAGAGAAATCTAGACTTAGATGGTATGGACATGTAAAACAAATGGAGGAGAAAGGATACCCAGGAGAGTACAGGAGACGAAGTGGGAAGGAAAGAGACCGAGAAACAGGTGGCTGAAGGGGGTGGAAGAAAGCGTGAGGAAGAGAGGAGAAGACTGGACAAGGGTGGAGGCTGAGAGATGGTGGGAAGACAGAAGACGTTGGAGAGGCTTGTGTTCTGAACAGACCTGGCCAGTGGCTGGAAACTGTGCAAGATGATGATGATGATGACTAAATAACTTAGAATGCAATCATTTAAAAAAGCTTGCCACAGTAGAAGATAATGATTCAAAAGGTTTTTATACTTAAACACACAAAGAGTACGAACAAAAAATAATAATAATGATCGAGTGGCCTCCGGAGAGGCCGAGTGCAGGTCTTTCTAGTTGACGCCCGTGGGCGACCTGCGCGTCGTAATGAGGATGAAATGATGATGAAGACAGTCCCAGTCCCCGAGTCACGGGAATTAACCCCAGGAGATTAAAATCCCTGATGGCTCGGCCAGGAATCGAACCCGGGGCACTTCGGGCCAAAGCCTAGCACGCTAACCATTTAGCCACGGAGCCCGACCGAACAAAAAATGCAACAGTTACAGGAGCATAATAAACTAACGGAATATAAAAATAATTGATTGAAAAAATCTGACTTGTTACAAGGTCTTCTGTAACTTAACACCATAATTGTAAATACTGTTGTACATAAGTGTTAGATACATATCCACCGAACCCAAATTAAGCCTAAGTGAGCAGGATCCGATGATGTTCGCTTGGGAAATGAAACTAGTTATCTAATTAAACCCCTCACTGCAACCCGCCCAACAGGTGTGCATGGTAGGTTGCATAAATTCATCCTTCTAAACACGCACTGCGTCAAACAGAACTTACACGTTGCGTTGTGAGTCGCCAATGTTGCCAGGTCGACCGTTCTGAATTTATTCACCGAACGCAACGTGACGAGCCTTTTGAACACCATCCCAAAGGATGCCTTCTTGCAAAGTTACCAGGACATGTATCGCTGATCTCAGCATTGCATAGTGACGGGAGGGGACTATTTCGAAGGACAATAGGGTCACTGTCGTGCATTGTTCTTCTATGTTGATAGTATAGGACTATTCACCGAACTTTATTGTCACAGGTTGTATATGTTGCTGTCCTAATATAGTGTTGATTTTCCTATTAGCAGTTTTTATTTTTCCTCTACCTAGTCTATACTGTGTATTTATAACTTCCTTCAATCAATGAAATGTTTATGTTTTGGATCTATTTCAGGTCTTTCTTCAGCATATATTAATTATATTTAAAAATAACTCCAGACACATTTGAATTAAAAAAAGGGTATGTTTTTTATTAATTGATACATTCTCAAAACAACTCTGCATTTCATTTCAATTAATATACACGTCATTAAATTATACTAAATTCTTGCTTTTCTCTTTTGCCTGCAGTTTCATGAGGGCCTTGTTGTTATAAAGCTCAAAAACCATATTGACAACCAAATCACAAAAATGTGTGTATAATTACACTGTAAAGAAAGTTTGACTAATATTAAGAATTAAACACAATCTCACGATCCCAACATGAAAGACAATGCAGGAATTTAAAATCGATAGAAGTGTTCCAACAACATACACCCCATTAATTGAAGAAACGGGCAATTGCAAACGAGTTCGATTCAACACACTAGACGGATTTGATTCAATAAACAACACAATTCAAATACAATGATGCTAATTCTCCTAGTCAAATTTAGAGAAAAATACTGACTTAGGCCTACATACTTTTACGCACATTTGAAATGAAATGAAAATCCACAGCCTGCTTCCAGTCTCCGACCGGGTCAGGAATGGAATGAATGAAGCCCCCATCTAGCGGCGAGGATATGAACTGTGCCGGCTGCCGAGGCCTGACGCACTCCTCTGGGGCAATGATTAAATGAATGACAGATGAAATGAAATGATAGTGGAGAGTGTTGCTGGAATGAAATTTTGACAGGGAAAACCGGAGTACCCGGAGAAAAATCTGTCTACCTCCGTTTTGTCCAGCACAGATCTCACATGGAGTGACCGGGATTTGAACCACGGACCCAGTGGTGAGAGGCCGGCGTGCTGCCGCCTAAGCCACGGAGGCTTCACACTTTTACGCACATTTAACATTTTATAAAGTTTTTAAAAAATATTGTAATATTTGCAACAAAAAATTGACAATTTATTGAATGTTTTTTATATAAGAGATGTTTGTTTTTAAATCGAATTAATTGATGCTGAGGAAGGACCTGAAATAGATCTGAAACATGTACAGCTTATTGATTTAAGGAAAGATTATAAATACAGTACTGAGTAGGTGGAAAAGTATAAAATCTCCTGATAGGCAAAAACAACATGCAGACATATTCAACAACTTCATATTTTATAACCAAATGGTTAAATTTATGGTGTCCTAATGTAGCGTGAACTTCGGTGTTGCTCTCAACAGGTCTGTCTTCCATGGAGTCTCTCGTCTCATCCGAATAAAGATATCTGGGTAAAATTTCCCTCTCTTTCATAGCAACACCTTTGTAGTGGGCAAAATCTTGGCACCTGTCAATTCCTCCCTTGCATTATCAACACATATCATCTTGTCATTAATTCACCCATAATTATTGAATAATATTCCATATTTCACATTTCTTCTATAAGTCATTTGTAAGATACAATTAAATGGTGCACAACACTAAGGTGTGAGCAGGTTTTCTCAGCATGTGTTGGAATGAGTATTAAAAAAAAACTGGTTTGTCCGACAGACGCGTGTCAATGTCAATGCTAATTTGAACTCGGATATCTTGCTGTGGCATTGAAATGGCTCAATATTGTGACGTGTGGCACACCTGGCAAGTGGTCTGGGAGAGGGAGTATGGCGCCATGCCACACCCAAAGCAGCAAAACACAATGCTCAATGGACAGAGCGAAGGGAGTAGCCTCGGTGACGTCATTGGAGAGTTAAGGGAACAGTGGTGCGTCAGAGAGAGGGATCCACCACAAACCAATAAGCGAACACTCACGAGTATTCCAGGCCTTTTGGCCATTGTCCAACAGCGAGAAGCTGCGAGCGGCAGTTAAGCTTCTAGAACAGTGGTTCTTACCCGGTGGTCTGCGAGTGCCTCGGGAGTGGTCCACGGGAGAAAAGGGTCCACCAGCATGTATAAAAAGTGGCCAATAAATGGGGATTTTGAAAACGATGTGCGTTGAGAATGTATTCGCGGTGATGACTATCAGGTTTTGAAATGAAATATCTTTAAAATAAGTGATATTGAGGAAGGGTTACAAGTGATAAGGTGTATTGAGGGGGAGGGGGAAGGTGGAGGGGGGGAAGAGGAGGAGGATTCAATTCCATGCTGAGTGGTCCGCAGACTTCTACGGGTTCAGAACCACTGCTCTAGAAGAACCCTCGCGCTACATAAGGCGGGGAGGCGATGGCCCTGTGAGTCAGTTCTGTTGGAAGTCAAGTTAAGTTAAAGAGTTCAATGCAGTCGAGTTCTGTAGGAAGTCGAGTTCAGCGCAGGACAGCTCTGTTGCAAGTTCAGTGAGGAATTGACAGTCGGGAGCAGCGATTGAGTGACAGTTCAGTGCAGAGGGTAGCCAGTACGTTTATGTACGGGGTGCTGTGTTACAGAATGTGTGTGGTGGGTGCGAACAGACATGGCTGAATTTAGATCGTAGGCTTTCGCGGCCAGTATATAGCTTATCATCTAGGCTTATAGGATGGAGGTGCATTGTATATCGGTGATTGTTTGAGTACGGACACCAACTCTTACCTACCCATGATTAAGGCTGCTGCAATGACAGCCGAAACGTCGGGAATCAATCACCGATATATGACGCGGCTCCATCCTGTAAGCCTCGATGATAAACTAGACATGGCTGAAGCCCTGAATTGAAAACATGTGGGCAGATACGGAGACAACAAGTGGGACTCGGCGGGAGTTGCACGACGGGATGTTACCAAGCGGAGACTGTGGACTTGGCAGCCTGTTGAGTGAGAACTGTGTAAATAATTGTATAGTACTGTAGACTAACAAACTTAGTGATTAGTAATGCACGCTACCAGTTGTGTTTTCTTAGTGAGCAAACCCTGGTTGCCGTCACAATAAATTTCCTGTGTGTGCATGTGTTGGGGTAATACTTGGATCTACTTCTCTACGAGGGGTCCAGGTAAATTAAACAGCTTGAGATGAGGAATTACTTACTGATTTTGAATCCTTGTAAAACAGTAGGAACTGTTCTCTAAGGACGACATGAGCAACTGTCCAGTTTTTCCGAACTTTCTTGCCATTTTCCGTAATTTTTGTACGATTCAAGTGTCCCTCTTTCACAACAGCTGACTGCAAAAGAAATTAAGGCGATATTATAGAAGAAGCAAGAAAATCAATTAAATTAAATTAAACTACGTTTCTCACTAGACTGGAATTCAAAACTCTTAATACTTGCAACTTTAAAAAGCAACCCTGGGTTACAATGACATAACAACCTATGTAGAAAGAAAAACCACAAAATAGGAATTGTATATTTTCTAGAAAGTAACAGGTGCAGTTGTAATTGCAATTACTTTGACCTCAGTACCTTCACCTATGCAGTAATGCAACCAACCAGATTAACTGAACCCTATGAGTACATTGTTCTTTAATCATTCAATAATAATATTTAATAAACACATATCAATACAAATGTGAAATACACACATCCAGCTACAAAACAATCACCCCTGTATAACTGTAAAGAAAGAAAGAAATCAGATTACATTAAACTATTTGCTATACTAAATTAAGGCGATCACCTAAGGTATTTTGTTTATCATGTGAATATCCTCAGATCCAAAATTATTCAGCATAAAAACAAAGTAATTATGTAGCATATAGCTCGCCATTCCCGTTTTAAAAGCAGTTTCATATCCACTACTGGCTTGCTAGGCCTAACGTAGCTTCACCATAACCCTGGCGAGGGGCCTGTTTTTGGTCCGCGAGAGGTATTTTATTTCCCTCAAACCCTCCGGACAAGTCCGGCGAGCCCCCCTATCCGCCACCTGGGACGCGCCCGATAGAGGAACAGGCAAATGGTTCCAACAGAGGACAGACAGAACAAGAGAAGAATACCAAGAGCGGAAGAAAGAAGCAGGAGAAGTAGTGAAGGAAGAGAAAAAGAAATGGCTGGAGAAATGGACAGAAATGATGGAGGAGGACTGTGATGGCAGTAAGAAAGTGTTGTATGGAATGATAAAGGCAAAGAGAAGAGATACAGGGAAAAATGTCAGAATGGTGGACAGGAATGGAAAGGAGGTCGAAAATATGGAAGAAGTAAAGGTTATCTGGAGAGAATACTTCAAGGAACTCCTAAATTCAACTAAAACCAGCGTAGTGGACATTGTGGAGGAAGAAACAGACAGTGACCAAGACATTTCAGAGAAGGAATTGACATGGAAAGAAGTGGAGGAAGCATTAAAGAAGATGAAAGGGGGAAAGGCACCGGGAATAGACGAAGTGAGTGTGGAGATGGTGAGAGCAGCAGGGGTGATAGGAACACAGTGGCTCTTTCGAGTAATGAAAGTGATATGGAGGGAGAAGAAAATACCAGAGGACTGGAAAAGAGGGATAATAATACCCATATTTAAAAAGGGAAGTAGGAAGGAATGCAAGAACTACAGGGGAATTACACTCATGTGCTACTGCGCCAAAATATTTGAGAAGGTACTGGAGAGAAGAATTCGGACAGAAGTTGAAGATGGGCTGAGGGAAGAACAGTATGGATTCAGGCCAGGAAGGTCAACAGTTGACCTCATCTTTGCAGTAAGACAGCTACAAGAACACCATTATGAATATGGGAAAGATCTGGTGATGACCTTCTTGGATATTGAGAAAGCATATGATAGTATTAATAGAAACAAGGTATGGGAAGCAATGAGAGCAAAAGCAGTGAACAAGGAGACAGTGGCAAGAGTGAAAGCAATGTACGAGGGAAGCAAAAGCTGTGTAAAGGTGGGAAGAGAGAGAACGGAATGGTTTCAACTGGAGAGTGGTCTGAAACAGGGAAGTGCCCTCTCACCCCTGTTATTTATAGTGGTGATGGATGAAATCATACGAAAAGTGGTAAATAGGATTGGGGAAAGGAAAATGAAGGCAATGTTGTTTGCTGATGACCTTCTGGTATGGGGAGAGGATGAGGAAGAAGTACAAGAGCAATTAGATGAGTGGGAGAAGGTAGTGTTATCATATGGGATGAAGTTCTCAGCACAAAAGAGTGAAGTGGTCATCACAACGAGGAAGAAGAACAGACTGGATATGGGCATAACACTTGGAGGACAGCAGTTGCAGAAAGTAGAATGCTTCAAGTACTTGGGAAGCATAATTGAAGAAAAGGGAGGCAATAGGATGGAAATAAATGAGAGGGGAAGGTGCGCAGATGGATTTTTCAAGAGTGTTAGGGGGATGATATGGAATAAAGATGTACCACAAAAATGTAAAGGAATCATCTACAAGACCTACTTTGTGCCAATTTTGACATATGGTTCAGAAACATGGGTGATGAAGGAAAGGGACAAGAATAAAATAC